>JAPDVU010000001.1:196498600-197698600 GCA_026230045.1 Corynorhinus townsendii
CTCAGAAGTCACTTTCTTGTATATTTCTGGTGACAGGAGAACCACAGAACAATACTTGGGAGATCTGGAGGGGAAAGGAAGCAGCTGCCATCTTTTTATATATATATATATTTTTTTTTTATTGGTTTCAAAGAGGAACAGAGAGGGGGAGAGAGAGAGAAACATCAATGATGAGAGAGAATCACTGATTGGCTGCCTCCTGCACACCCCCTAGTGGGGATCAAGCCTGCACCCTGGGCATGTGCTCTGACTGGGAATCCAACTGTGACCTCCTGGTTCATAGGTGGATGCTCAAACACTGAGCCACACCGGCGGGGCAGCAGCTGCCATCTTGTAGTTCACACATGTTGCTGATCTGCTGAGTCACCTAGTGACTGGTGTGAAACTGGGCCTGTAATTGCCCTACTTCCCCTGGACTCTGCTTCAGGTTCTTTGAGGCCAGGTGTGTGTGTGTTTAGCTCTGCGATGAAGGGTCCAGCTTCTGTCTGTCACCAGGGTCATCACAGGTTTTATCCAAACTCCAGGGACCCCAGCTTGTGCCTCTGGCTTTCATCCTGCCCTTGATATCCTTTACTTTACAGCTGTCTTCCACCTGACTGCCTGCTCTGTGGACATCCATCTTCAACATCATATATGGAGACAATAGCCTTACTGAGATTGTTTATCTAGCTAACGCAGTTGCACAGAGCCAATTTCTTTCTCACTTCACTCATTTTCTTTAGATAGTATTTCAATTGGCCCTCAAAGCTCATTGAAGGCACTGGGACATGCTTAATCCATTTTACAGACCAGGAAACTGAGGCCAATTCCATTTGGCTGTGGAACTGGACTCAGCACACAGAGAGCCCTCACAACTGTGCTCTCTGCCTTTCCTAAGGGACAGCCATGGAGCAAACAGAACAAACCTCCCCCCGAGGCTTCTGAGCCTCATTCCCAAGCACCTCTTCGTAGTGGATGCTCCACATTCTTTCCTCTCCCCCTCTCCACCCCCATTCTTTACTGTCCTCCCTTCTGGGGAGCAGGTGGTAGGCTTGGGGTGGGGCAGGCGCAGGCTTGCTTATGACCATCCCTAGCACCCAGTACATAAACAATTTGCTTAGCGCATAGTAAGCACTCAAAAAACATTGACAGAATGGTTTTTAGTTGAATGAAATCTTTGAAGTTTGTAAAGTTTTTTTAAAAATTATTTTTATAATAATAGTTAATACTGACATAATATTTTATAGCTTGTTTCTTTATCTTGGAGTCATACAGTGAAATGATGATGATGATGATGATGATGATGCTGAAGATGATGGCAAACACTTACATAGCAATTACTATGTACCATGAACTGTTTTAAGCATTTTTTAACAGGTTAGTAGTGAAATGAGGTCTTAATCTAGATAGTCTGGGTCTAAAGACTGTGCTCTTCACCACTGAACTGTATTGCTATCCTATGATTATTGTTCATAAACTAGAGGCTCAGTTCATGAATTCATGCACCAGTGGGATCCCTCAGCCTGTGGAATTGGGCTGAAACTGGCTCTCTGATATCCCCCGAGGGGTCCCGGATTGCAAGAGGGTGCAGACCAGGCCGAGGGACCCCACCAGTGCACAATCGCGACTGGAGAGGGATGTGGGAGGTTGGCCAGCTGGGGAGGGATCGTGGGAGGGCTCCAGGGCATGTCTGGCCCATCTCACTCAGTCTCGATCAACCGGACCCCAGCAGAAAGCTAACCTACCAGTTGAAGCGTCTGCCCCCTGGTGGTCAGTGCACATCATAGCAAGCAGTTGAGAGGCCTTAGCATATCATTAGCTTATGATACTTTGATTGGTTGAATGGCTGACCGGTTTACCAGACACTTAGTATATTAGGCTTTTTTTTTTTTTATATAGGATGAATTGTATTATAAAACTAGTTTAAGTGATAAATATGTTGGTAGCTATCACCAATTTGTGACTATTTCATTCCAACTCTTTTTAGAACATATGTGTATTAGACATGTCTACACATGTACACATATAGGCATATGTGTGTGTGTGTGTGTGTGTGTGTGTGTATGCTTACTCCTTATAACAAGTGTCTTTCTTAGACACTACATAATAATCACATGGAATTAGTTATAACAAGGATGAACGTCGCTAAGGGTTGGGGCTGTTCTCTCATGTAGCTGCACTACAGTGCTTACTATTGATGGAAATTCCCAACTGTTTTTTGAAAGAAGCTGAAAAATGTGAATAGGAAAAGAGTGAGTGGGGGTCACATTGAGGCTTTGGTGCCACAAGGGTGGGAAAAAAAAGAATTAAGGAAGGGGTATTTTGAGTGACTCCCTAGGTGAAACCACCCAAGAGACTTTCAGTGGAATGGGAGGGAAGGAATTTTTGAGATACAAGGGTTAGGACCACTCTTGGTATGATATGTGTGAGCATAGAGTTTTTAGAAAGGCAACTCTCTTGAGTTAGCTGTCACATTGAAATGAATTAACAAATATAGTAAAGGAATAATTTTGAAAATTTCGGGTCTAGCTGGTCTCTTTATCTCACTGTTTTCATTCCCTCTCCTCCCCACCTGCACTCCCCTTCTCCACTGTTTGTTTCAGGTACTCTGCTTTCTTGCTCATCTGCCTTTGGGTGATCTGGGTTCTGCCACATTACTTTGGTCATCACACACAGAGACCATGAGCCAGAGTCCAGCTCATGGAGCCCAGTGGTTCTCATTTGTTAGAAATAACAAGGGCTTCTAGTGCTGTTATAAAGCTTATCTACTCATGTTATTTCTCACTATCAAATCACAGTAGAAAAACAGAATTCCCCCTGCTTAACACAGGTAGGATTACACTTGGGAGCGTTGATGACTTAAGCAAAGATTTTCCACGGACAGCCAAGTGATTGATGGCTTATCCATCTGCACATAAAACCAATGTTTGAATCTTGGTTTGAGTGGGTCATATCACCTGCAGTTTCCAAACAACTGCATATTTTCTCCCAAAGTGAAATACAAAACAATGAGGATAAATACTTAGAAGTTAGCTTTTCCTTCCTCCCATGTTGAACAAACGTGGAGGAGCCCGTCACTGGTTAATTGTTCTGTGTGGCTCTGTGATGGGCCATGGGAGGGTCTCCAGATTCAGTCTGTGGCTTGTTCCCCTGTTGTCTTCTCACAGCTGGAGAAAGAAGTCCATCCCAGCAGGCATCAAACACCAATTTCATTATCATTTAGTTCTAATTCTGTAACTAGATAGAACGAGTTTTTTACTTCCCTTAGAAAACAGTGTTTTTGCGTCAAATAAAAAACAACAACACTGACATGTATTTTTGTGTGTTTTTTTGTTGTTGTTAAATTTCCATCAATTGAATCTTTGAAGTATCAAAGACATGCCTATATGAAGTATACATAGACATGTGCGTACACATATAACTATAAACACACACAAACTGTTAAATCACTTCTGTTTTGAACAACTTTCTAATTGTGCCATGTGCAAATGTTTAAAAAGTAGTCAACATGCTATCTGAATTATGCTACCTCTTGAGTCCTCATTAGTGCTCACCTAGACCGCTATAGTGGATTCCTAATCAGGCTTCCTGCTTTCACCCTTGACTCCTGACAGCCATTTTCTACAGCAATGGCCAGAGTAATTTAAACAAGTAATTCAGACCATATCACTCACCTGCTTACCACTTTCTGGTAGCTTTCCACTGCAATGGGAGTAGAATCGAAATGCATTATCATGGTCTACACAGTCAATACATGACATGAATCGAGCCTTTCTGTCTGACCTCATCTCATAAGGATACTTGGCCTTCATTCTATTTTTGGATCAAGACCCTTTCTCCCTCAGGAGCCCTTCCTCTTGCTCTTTCCCTTGCCTGAACCTCTCTTCCCCAAGATACTAGCATGGCCAGCTTCTTCTTTTCATTCAGGTCTTAAACTCATATGACATTTCCAGGAGAGGACCTCCCTGTCCACCATTGCTAAAGTAACTGCCTTCCTCCACTCTCTGTCCTGTTACTCTATTTTATTTTCATAATAGAATTTGTCACTGTCTAAAATGATGTTATGTATTGTTTTTTTTAATTAACCTTTATTGTTGAGATTATTACAGATGTCCCTCTCCCTCCCACCCCCCATAGCTCCCCTCCACCTTGTTCCTACCCAACCCCAGGCCCTCACCACCCTATTGTCTGTGTCATAAGTAATGCATACATGCATATAAGATATTTGTCTAATCTCTTCCCACACCCCCACCCCCCCCCACTCTCTTCCCTCTGAGAATTGTCAGTCTGTTCCATTTTCATGCCCCTGATTCTATTCCATTCACCAGTTTATTCTGTTCATCAGATTTTTTATTCATTTTATTTTTAGATTTAATTGTTGATAGATATGTATTTGTTGCCACTTTGTTGTTTATATTTTTTATCTTTACCTTTTTCTTCTTCTTCCTCTTCTTAAAGAATACTCTTCAGCATTTCATATAATACTGGTTTGGTGGTGATGACTTCTTTAGCTTTTTCTTGTCTGTGAAGCTTTTTATCTGACCTTCAATTTTAAATGATAGTTTTGCTGGGTAGAGCAATCTTGGTTGCAGGTTCTTGCTATTCAGCTCTTTGAATATTTCTTGCCACTCCCTTCTGGCCTGCATAGTTTCTGTTGAGAAATCAGCTGACAGTCATATGGGCACTTCCTTGTAAATAACTGTTTTTCTCTTGATGCTTTTAATATTCTCTTTGTCTTTTGCCCTGGGCATTTTAATTATGATGTGTCTTGGTGTGGTCCTCTTTGGATTCCTCTTGTTTGGGGTTCTCTGTGCTTTCTGGACTTGTAAGTCTATTTCTTTTACCAGGTAGGGGAAGTTTCCTGTCATTATTCTTTCAAATAGATTTTCAATTATCTTGCTTTCTCTCTTATTTTGGCACCCCCATAATTCGGATGTTGGTATGCTTGAAGTTGTCCCTGGAGGCTCCTTGTACTATCTTCGTATTTTTGGATTCTTGTTTCTTTTTGCTCTTCTGGTTGGATATTTTTTGCTTTCTCATATTTCAAAATCATTGATTTGATTCTCAAGATTTTCTAGTCTGTTGAATCCCTATATATTACTTTTTATTTCAGTCAGTGTATGCTTAATTTCTGACTGGTCCTTTTCCATTTTTTTTGCCATTCTCACTAAGGTCCTTAAAAGTCTCACTAAGTTCCTTTGAGGTTTCTAGAAGATTCTTGATTAACCTTTTAACTGTGGTCTTGAACTCTATATCCAGTAGTTTGCTTTTTTTCATTTCTTTCATTTGTGACATATTTCTTTGTCTCCACATTTTGGCTCCTTCCCTGTGTTTGTTTCTATGTATTGGGTAGCTGCTAAGTCTCTTTGAGTTGATAGACTGGCCTTATGTAGTAGGTGTCCTATAGGGCCCAGTGGCTCAGTCTCTCCAATCACGTGAGGTAGATACTCTTATTGCACCCTTTTGTGGGCTGTGTGCACAGTCTTGTTGTAGTTGAGACTTGATTGGTGTTGATGTCACTGGGAGGAATTGACCTCCAGGCCAATTGGCTGTGGGGACCACCTGCGACAATAGTGGGAGAGCTGCTGCACAGGAAACACTTATGGAGCAGGACGTGCTTCACTGGGGCTTTGGTGCTCACTGAGTCTGCCCCTTCAGTGTGTTGCTTATTGATGTGAAGAGTTGTAATCTGGTATGGTCTCACACTGACCACTGGGTATACTGGCTCTTGGGTCTCCAGGGAGGTGCAAAGTCAGCCACTGCTTGGGGCCATCCAGCAGGAGCTACAGAGAGATCTGTAGATTCTTCTTCTTTGTATCGGGTTTGGAAGTGCCCAGATGAGGCCCAGCTGTGAAGCAATGCAGGCTGGTGCTGGTGCCAGGTCTTGGGCCTTTTGTTGATAGGACAGGCCATTCATATGCAAAAGCCGCTGCATACAGCTTGGGTGAGTTGTAAATTGGATGGGGCAGGGGTCTCAGGGAATCACCAGGGTGGAGCAAACAGAAATGGTTGCCAGTCAGCCCTGCAACCAGGGAGGTCCCAGCACAGAAACAATGCGAGCACCTCCGTCTGGAAGAAAGCTGCCCCTGAGTTCCTGCCCTAATGCCAGACAGTCCAGTTTCTCTTCATATGTGTCTGGGTCCCCCAGAGCCTTGCCCGGCACTGGAGCTCAGAGGAAGTGGGAGCTTGTAAATTCATTTCATGGTGCCGGCCTTTTAAGAGGAGCAGCTGGGTCTCCAGCAGCCTGTGTGTCACTCAGCACCAATCCGCACTGGTTTTTATAGCCTGTAGTTCTTACTGCCCATAGGGACTTCTTTCTCCAGCTCTGGGACACTGGGCTGTGCATCTGGTGTGGGGCTGGGAACCCTTGCTCCTCCGGGCGGCCTCCACAGAGGCGATCTCCCTCCCAATCAAAAAGCAGCCCACATGGGTGCCCAACCAGCCGTTCAACGCCTTTGCACCTCCTACCAGTCTCAGTGTGCTTTCTTCTTTACTTCTCTAGTTGCAAACTTACAGAGGTTCTGGATGATGGTTCTGTATTTTAGTTGTAATTTTGATGTTGTGGGAGGCAGCGAGTACAGGTGTTTACCTATGCTGCCATCTTGGTTCTCTTACGTATTGTTTTTAAAAATTATTATTGTGTGATATACACATAGGAATTCAACTGCTGTGAAGGCAGTGCCTTTATCTGTTCTTCCATTACTATACCACAGTGCCTGAAATCATAAAGCCATATTCTAGAGGCTCAAATAACTATTTGATGATTGGATGAATAAATTACTAATTCCATTTTAAAGGCAGTTTGTGTAAATTTATTGACTTGATGCCAGCTTTTTTTATTTTGAAAAACTTTAATCATAATTACCAGTGCTGATTGGTACTTAGAGAATATTTTAGTTGGACACATTGTTCAATCGTTTCTTCCAAGGGACATCCCCTTAGCAACATTCCTAACAAGAAGTCATCTAGTTTTTATTAAAGTATTTCCATTGTTGAAAAACTCACTCCTTATTTATGCAGCATGTTAAATGTTAGACAATTCTATTTTGTTCTTAAAATAATCTAAAATCTTCCTATTATGGTGAATCTCAGTATTAGTTCTATCTTGAGGTGTTACACAAAGTCTTTTATCTTTTCTACACTTTACCCCATATAGTCTTCTATCAGCTAAATTTCTTTTATAACCTTGATGATTTCTTTCATGATACTCTTACCAGACCCTTCACTGTTGCAATACTTTTCAAAAGATGTTTGCTTCCTTCTCTTTTCTTCTGATGCATTCTTCTGTGCCAACATTCCTATTAAATTCTTCCACCCAAAGTGGAACACAATATAAAGCCATCTAAGTATGGGAAAAAAACCACATCAAGGGTCATAAATGATAAAGAGTTTGAGCATCATGAGAATTCCCTGGGAAAAAGTGGTCATTTTTACAAATGAGACATTTTTTTCACGTTGTCCTTTCTTTTAACCACAGTGTTCCCATAATTATAAGCTGGAGAGAAAAGAATCAGGGGAGGTCACTAAATTTCTCCTTTGTATCTCCATGAAGATGGATGGGCTTTGCAGGTGTCACTCTTTCCCCTGGGCCCTCAGTAGGATACATTCTCTCTGGGAGAAAAGGAGTCATTGACTCCACTCTCAACTTCAGTAATGACCACAGTACAAATGCTGAATTCAGAGTAGGAAAAAAGTGGTGTCTCTCCTTCAAATAGAAAAGTTATCAAATGGATAATCTCCCCTCCTTGGATTTCTCTGAATGTAGTTGGTCTGTACACTTTGCATGGCATGTGAGTCACTTGGTCATGTTGAAATGGCTTGAATGCATTCCAAGAAACCATTGAAGTAAACAAACAAACAAATAAATAAGTAAAACCATATTTAAACATTTTTATAAAGTTGGTCAAAGAAGGCTAATGTATTTTTCTGTTCCAAATGGCAGGTTTTCTTAACATCAGTTTCTGTATAGTCAAGTTCATTTTTGAAAGCCAAATACTTTTGATTCTATTACTTTGAATGGTATTGATTCTTTTGTGAGAAAATAGAGTTCTTCAATGAACAAGGAATCTTCTATAAGCACTGTTGTCCCAATAACGGGGTAAATTGATTGTATGAAAGTCCATGGCTTGGGAATCCTTCTGATGTTGGCATATGGGCAGGGAGAGAGAAGGTGGCTTCACAAGTCTAAAATTGACATGGATATATTTTCCGTCACTGAAGTACTCATTGCCAGTGTCTTACTCAGGGCACACAGTTGGACGACACTTTCTACTTCTATACCCACCGCTTGGCTGGCCTCTTGTGACTTCTTTTCCTATCCAGCATTGCCTTTAATCTCTATTTCAACCACATAAAATGTTAAAGCAGTAGTGATGGCAGATAGAAGATATAAAATTTACCAGAGTGATGCTCTGAGTACCTCATTTATCCAGTCTTACTAATAGACCACCTCCAGCTCTCCTGGTACTTCCTTGAAGATCTGGAGATCAACCAGTGTGGAACCCAGACTTCACTGAGCTAGAAATTCCAAATGGATTCACTTCAAGTTTTTGTTTTGTTTTTCCATCAGAGAGGTTCCTCTGTCACCATTTGGTCATATTTGCAGGAGAAGAAAGATTTCCAGGCTTATTATTGATTATAGACATTTGTGTTTAAGGTTTTTGAAATAGATAATTTAAATACTTTTATTTTTTTCTGATGGTTATGGTGTAGTTATGTGGATAAGGATACTCCTTTATGATCTTTTCTAATGAATTATCCTGGATGGAATGCAGGGAATGGGGAAGGAGAGGTATGCAAGAGGAGAGTGAAATGATGATGCTGGACCCAGTCATGTTGTAGAGACTAGAATGAAAATTCAAGGAGATGAACTATGAAGACTGATGAAGTCAAGGAAATTATTGTGTCATCTGTTAATAGTCCTCCAGGGAGAGGATGCACAGTCTGCTAGAAGAGAAGCCAGAGAAGATTTATTTGGTAATATGTGGCCCATCTTCCATTACCGGAGAAAATTAGATCTAAATATATGAGGTAGAGTTGAAAAATGTATGTTATAGGTCTTCTCTTCATTACTGTAATGGCAGTGCTCATTGTAAAAATCAAAAGCTCCTAAAGGCAGTACAAGAAATCAGAGATATACACATCTTAAAAATCGCATCTCTTTGTTAAAGATAATGGGATTTTCCAGAAGAGTGTTTTTCATTATTGCTCATATAGAGATTTTTTTTTACTTCAATGTGCTTGAAGACTCTATATAGAATAAGAAGGTAATAAAAATGCAATAGTTGTAGTAATTGATATTTTGTGGTTAAAATCCTTAAATTGAAGCCTTTATCTTAAAATCAAAGAGCTAGTCTCTTGTGAAGTAGCCACTGATGTTTGGTACCCATTCTAGAGATAGTACACTAGAAGGAACTTAAAAACAGAGTAAAAATTACAAATGGAAACAAAATTCTGTTATCTGCATTAGACTATTTCTTCTCCTAGGATAAATCAAGACCACCAATAATTTCAAGATAGCTTGTGTGATAGAAAGGTGGGAGGCAGAAGAACTGATAGCTTTAATTCTCCACTGGTTGCAGATAGCCAGAATTATAAAATGTGGCACTTATTCTTCCGGCTTTGCACTATTCATTTCTTGACTAGGGATTTCGACAAGAAATGAGTAGAACAATGCCTACCATTGTTTCTACATTAAAGTCTGACTCTTTCTTATGTCTATGGATACCTTTCATAGTTGAATTTGGCTTGGATTCAAATCCCAGTTCTGTCACTTCCAAGTTGTGCAGCATTAGGGATGTCACTTATCTTAGTCAACTGTTAGCTTGGAAAACAAGGTTCAAGGCTAATTTTATGTGTTATAATTTTAATTGGAAGAGTCATCCCAGAGAAACAACAGTGAAAGAAAAAGAGTGAGGCAGCGAAGGAGGAAGAGCAAATACAAAGTGGTACATCCCCAAGCTGACCACAGCTTTAGAGCCAATGCTGTTGATCACTCATTCTTTAAAGACATCTTGAGAGAGGCCACAGGAATTATCATCTCCCAGAATAGTCCAACTGTGGGAAGAAAGAGGGAAGGACTTTTCCACCAGTTTCTATCTCCCATTGGTCAAAGTTTGCCCCATGACTCCTCTGCATTTCTGAGTTATACCAACTGGTCCTCCTATAGCCACTGTGGAAGGTCAAACCCAAGATAGCAGCTGTCTCTTTAGTGTGAGCCACAGCATACAGGGCACACAGCAAGTAGCAGCAAGCCTGCTGGCTAGCCTTCCAGCACACTGCAGAATCAGGTGAAGCAGTCCATGTACATGAATACCAACAGAGTCTCATGGCATCTCATACCACAGTGACTAAAACAAAGCCTTGGCAAGAATCAGGAGACCCTGGGTGGGAGGAGGGAGGAAAGATGCTTTCATTCATGTCCATAATGACCTCATATTCCAGAGGCAGCTGCTGCAGACTGCCCAGGTGGCCCAGCACACAGGCTGCCACCACTAAGACAAAGATGAGCCTTCCTCCAGCAAAGATAAAAACCTCTCCTGTGGCCTACCAGACTGTTTTTGGAAAGCTTCCTGAAGGATCATGAGCAATAGGATACCAGTTCTGAGTAAAGCCAGGGCAGGGAGGTAGCATGACCTGGGTCCAGAAAGGAGGTAGCATGCCTGTCCTTTCTAAACCTTATTATTTGTATGCATAATGAACAGTAGCTACTATTATTTTCTCTTTTCCCCCACTACATGCTTCCCTCCACATTTTCTCTCCCTAGCCATCTACCCTGCTCAGTTATAAGTCTGACTACTTGTTGAGTACTTGGAATCTCCTCTTTTGCCAGACTTTCTAAATTGCTTCATTTCTAGTTTTCAAGAATCCTCTTATAGGATACTTTTTTTCTGATAGAAGGAGAGCAACTCTTGCATCTCCCTCACCTTCCATGCAGAACATATGAGCATGTTATTTAGGTTCTCCTAAAGAGTTATTTGTTTGTGGCCTTGGCAATGACTGAAATATTATAGGAATTATTATTGCCAATATTATCTCATGGTAGGCAGATAATGTTTAAAGTACTTTTTTTTTATCGATGAGAGAGAGAAAGAGAGAGAGAGAGAGAGAGAGAGAGAGAGAGAGAGAGAGAGAGAGAGAGAGAGAGAGAAATATCAATGATGAGCGAGAACCATTGATTGGCTGTCCCCTGCAGGCCCCACACTGGGGATCCAGCCTGCAACCCGGGCACGTGCCCCAACTGGGAATTGAACCATGAACCCCTAGTTCATGAGTTGATGCCCAATCACTGAGCCACGCTGGTTGTGCTAAAGTACTTTTTAATGAATAGCAGAATTCTCTGCACAAGAGCAAACATACCACAGCTTTTGGTTATTCATAATGAGGAGGTAGGAATGCTCCTCACTGCTACTGTTTTCATTTTGTTAAAATACATTTTTATTGATTTCAGAGAGGAAGGGAGAGGGAGAGAGAGAGAGAATAACATCAATGATGAGAGAGAATAATTGATTGGCTGCCTCCTGCATGCCCCCTACTAGGGATGGAGCCCACAACCTGGATATGTGCCCTTGACTGGAATAAAATCTGAGACTCTTCAGTCCGCAGGCTGATGCTCTATCCACTGAGCCAAACCACCTAGGACTTCATTATTTTTTAAACTAAGATTCATTAATGTCACCTTATTTTCTCTGACCTTCTCACCTTATAAGGGTACTCTTTCTGCTTAATCCCATGACATGAGACTCCTTAATAAGGTAACAAGATGCTCCACAATAGAGAAATAGAGGATTGTGCCACCTCTCCCAACCCCCAACTCCTAGGGGACTGAAGTTTGACAGGTCAGGGTTACAGTTTGGGTCCCAGGAACCAGAGCTGGGTAAGGGGAGGAGGAAATTACCATCTAAGTGTCCAAAAGCGGAACAAGTCAAACAATGATTCAGATCCACTCTCTTTTGGGAACATGGAAGCTTAACACTAGCGCACACAAGTACTGCCTGTAGATACAAGGACCTGCCATTGGGTTGGCCAATGGGAGGCAAAGCCAGGAGTTAGGAGATGGGTGGAGCCAGAATGGTGAAAGATCAGGAGCAGCAGAGGGAAGTGTTGGACAACTGCAAGAGTGTAGCTGGAGCATGACGACCTGCCTTTGGTGGCCATTGGCTAAACAGGAGTCAGCATGCCAGTGTGGGGAAATCAAAAGTAAAGCATCTGATTGGGGTGGATCAGATGTACAACTGGGACTGCCCATGTGGAAGGGACCTTTTAACAAGAGACACACCTGCCCTCATGTCTGTAGCTGCACACAAGCACTGAGTCATAGACTGATGGGATATAAACATATGTGTAAATAATTCCAATTTGGTCAAGGAAATGATACAGCAGCCTGTGAAATTGTCCCTCTCACCTTGGCTTTCTCCCTGCTGTGTGACACACACATTTCATAACAAGTAAATGCAAAGAGGCATTTACTACCCCTCCTCCATGTACACTTTGGCCTATTCTTGCTGTAGAGAAGAGCCCTTGTTTCACACTGTCGCAGGGTATTTCATGCGCCCTAGGGTAGGGAACCTCCTTTTCTTGTTTGCAGCATAATGAGTTTTTAGCTCACAGACTGGGTAGGGGAGGGATGTTTGGTTCATGTCAAAATTTACTTGGGACTTTGCTAGCCTCAAAGTTCATGTCCTGGAAACTGTAGCTCTTCTCATGGTTTGGATATTTTCTATCTGCACATTACATTCAGAAAGCCAGGGTTTCAACTCATAGAAAAAATAGCTAAATTGATGACTAATTTTACATCAGAAGCTTTTCAACCAGAGAAATCGTGTGCTACAGAGTAAGCAGAGCCACCCCGCCCCTGGCCCCCTGCCCTTTGCTTGGAGTGAGATTTTCAAGTGTGTCTTTACGAAAGGGCAGAGGAATGGCAGAGTGGAGGCCCTGCTGCCTGGACCCACACAGCAGATGGTCCAGCAGAGACACAGGTGGCCAGAGGCTACTGTCCAATTGGGCACTACTGACTGAGGCAGCCACTTGTTTTGGCTGAAGGCGATTGTTTAGGGGGCAATGGGGTGCTTTTTCTTGCATTAATATGTCCATTCTAGAAGATTGTGATCCATATTTCTTATTCTCCACACTTTTATTTATCCACCATAAGGAATGATTTCCAACTCACTCTCCCCACTTCACTCCTTCGCCAGAACATATAGAAACGTCGATGCTCAAAATGAAAGGCTCTTGTTTTGTTGGCTGAATATCAAGATTTTTCCAGATTGTCAACTCCTTAAGAGGGGAGAAGCATAAAACCCAGCTGTAGAAACTCAGAAGTGACCTAACATGATCCAGGTGTTTCTAGTTTTCTTAGGAAAGATGGCCAATGTATATGCAATACTTGATGGACTAAATTGACAGGATACTGCCTGATAACACTAGGATGCTGATCACAGTTTGGATGGTGGGTTGTGAGTGAGTCCACAGTGTGTGACAGCTATATCTGATGTATCAGGGTTGGTTTTGCAGTGGTATTCTGAAAGTTTGTGACCTTGCATTTATGCTTCCCCCTATCTTCCTCAATGCTCATAAAAATGGATTTGAAAGCAGTAAACTTGCAAAGACAACATGGGGGTGTGGAGAATGCTGGGAGTGAGGAGAGATAGTTTTTAGCCTCAGTTCTGCATCTTGTCAGCCATGAGACTGTGGGAAAGTCTTCAATTTTTCTGATCCTCATTTTTTATCCATAAAACAAATGAAATAATACTTGCCCCTAATGTCCTATTATAACATGAAAGCATTGTGTTGGGGACAGATTTAGTCATACGAATAACTTAGACAAAGCCATGGATAAATGTGCATTTCAGTGTTCTGCAGTCCCATCTGTTCAATCTGTAGCAACATTCTGACCTCCTATCCATTGACCAGATATAATTTACTACATTTTTAAATTGTATTTTTTAGTGATTAAAGTTGAGCTCATTTGGCAGAATGAATTAATTCTCCAGAATGAACACTAAAGCCACCTGCCATAATCTTCCTCATCACCCTCAAATGACACCTACTTCTCAGGGCACTCTGAGGTCTTTTAACCTGGAACACTCCCCCTTAGTTCCTGTGCTTTCCCAGCACTGAGTATTTCCCTGGCAGCTCTTCTGTGAGGTTACCAACTGTAGCTATTGGTCATCTGGGAACGTCTTGTCAGCCCTGTACCGGCCCCTGCCCCCCTTACCTTCCAGAGTGCCACACATGTACATACACAGTGACCATTTTGTCAGTTGAATCACTACATTTCTTTAGTAGGGTTTGCAAGGAAGGGGAAAATGGTAGTGACTACAGAAAAGCATCTGGTATCGGTGGAGGACACCTTAGGGAAAGAAATCAGAGTAAGAGTCAGAGGACTGGATTGTAGTCCAGATTTTTCCACTGCATTTTTGTCCATGGCTTTGGATGCATCACTGAACTCTCTGAACCTTTGTTCCCTCCTTTTCATGATGAAAGAATAAGATGAGTTGGCCTTCAAGGCTCCTTACAACACTAAGATTCTAACATTTCCTGTGGTATGCTATCTTCATTTAAGCCTAAGGTAAGGTGCTGAGGACTTCAAACAAATTGAGAGATGTTTTAAAATAGGAATCACTCAACAAGGGGGATAGGAATATATTCTATTTTGAGTAATAAGGATTAGTTTACATAAATATGGGATTTAGGGTAAGGAATTTGTCAAGTTTATCTGTGGATGGTTTAAAATAAAAACCCTAGCATTAGAGGAGTAATCCAAGATTATCTCCACTTGGGATGTTGTACAGATTGCAAAATATATTCTGTACATTAAAAATAGACATGGATTTGGATTTTAATAAATTTTGGTGGTTATTAGTATTTTAAAATCTTACCACACTTCCCCCCTTTACTTTTCATATTAGAATAATTTAAGTTATCCCTGAAGCTTGAAGAATCCTTTAAAATAGCATTATATCAAATGTATCTTTTTTTGTGGAAAAGAATAGAACTCTTTAGCATGCATTGGGTTAGTTTTGGTTTCAAGCTGCAGAATCTTCTCTCATGGAGTCAAAATAAAGGTCATTGGTGCTTAATTGTATCTTTGGGTATTATATACTAAAACAGATGATTTTATTGCCAGGACCTTTGTAATTTATTGAGACCGCTGTAATATGATCTTATTGTATCATACATATATAAACATTTCATTTCCCTCTCTATTAATTGTACTGAATCTGCAATATAAATTTGGCAGTCTAGTTATCTTTACAATCCCTTTGTAAAGATTGACTTTCTGTCTATCTTCTAGAGGACCAAGAAAGGAACTCAATAGATTTCAGGGTTCTTTTTCTTTTTTGTTCTTTTAAATGCCATGGAATCTTTACCAGAGGAGGCCAGCCCTTAAATGAGTGAACTATTTCCATTGTCCAGTTGTCCAAGGAAATTTAAAGCAGAGGGTGTTTTTTGACAGCTTTGTTAATGTAGTTTTTTCTTCCTTGCTGGTAACTCAAGCATAATTGAGGTCTAGTGTTGAGCTTTAAATATATTCTTGAGACTTGAAAAGGAAGCTTGATGAGGCGTGTACTGCAGCATAACCTCTCAATTATTCACACATTTATATGGCTGTAATCACCAAGGCCTCTTGTTGTAAACATTAGGAACACTTTTATAACCAGACATTGATATGAGCTAATAGGCAGTGAAAGGATGGAACTACAAATAGTAATCAGGATATGGTCAGGGTCATCAATCATAATTAACATCATCTTTGTTCATTTCTAAAATGTCTGATATAAGTCACAGTATAGGTATTAACCTAGTAAATCCCAAAACATCAACTCAAAAAGGCAGATGTGTTTGACAATGAGTCTAAGCCCCACTGCTACTCACTGGCTTAGTTGAGAACAAGTTGGATGCCATTTTTGTGGCTTGCTCCTTTAGATTCAATTAACTTAAAAGGTCTGGGTCTATCATTTAGCATGATCTAACAGCTGTGTTCATTAAACTGTTCAAATTTAGATTCTTCTAGTATAACATCTAACGAGATGGGAGGAAAATCCTGTAAAGATGTCATTAGTGACCCTTACCTCCCTTTGTCCTTTACTCCCTTCCTGCCTACTATCCATTAATTAATTGAATCATTCAGCACAAACTAATTGAGTCATTATCTTGGACCAAACTCTGTACTAGGCACCAGGGGAACAATGCAGGCATGCTCTCTCACTGCCCTTAGAGAACTTAGGTTCCACTACTGTAAAGGTAGATTTTGAATATCTTTGAATTAGTTTATCCTAGACATTACCTCTAAGTACTAAAAAAAACACACCCCACAGCAATGAGTTAAAATGTATTCTTTTAGAATAAGTCTGGGTGACTCACTTTCTGTGCTTTCTATGGGGGATTGAGAATAGAGTTGTAAACTAGAAGATTGCTGGCCTTTTTGTTCTTTTCCTTGGAACAGCTGGGAGATGGCTGAGGAGATAATAAGGGACTAGGCAATTGCTTAAAAACAACATTTTGAAAGAAAAAGCTCCACACTGCCTTGCTGTGCAGTTTTCCTATTTCTTAAAACCTCTTGGGATGGGCAGCAACAGGGGTATCTATTTAAGCAACAGAGGTGCTTAAATTCTACGGAGGATTGAAAAATCATACATAATTTGTTATACATCAATTAACATAAGCATAATTATGAGTAACAAATGCTCAACAAGAACACAGCTGGTTTGGACATTCTTTTCTAAGTTCCTCCTTGCTAAGGACTGTTAAAAACCCAGACCAAGGATAGCTAATAACACATTAGTATAGAGTCTAATATACTATAGACCCTGACAGTAATGACATGCTAATCGCAGCAGTATCTTCTCGACATTGTGCTTCTCCTCTAGGGTTCTCCACTGGCTGCTGTTCCCCTTCAAGTGTCACTCTTACCCTTCTATAGACTAGTCCAACATGGTCATTTTCACGGAGCAGGGCCCTGTTGTTGTTATTGTCATTTAGGGTTAATCAGTTTTGTTTCCAAGGATACCTTCCTCTCCCCACTTTAGTCTGAAAAATGCTTGCCTCTAATTATTAGCAGGGAATGCCTCTTTTTTATGTGCTCTCTTATAGTCTTAGATTTTTTCCTTTTAACCAAAAAAATACAAGGGACAAGACTTTTGCCTTTGAATTGCTTCCAGACTGAAGCGAAAAAAGAGTCTCCCATTAGTTGGAAGCACAGTGGCCATCACCGTCCTGTGTCTGCTAACCCCTGGCAGCAGCAGCTTCCTGGGGTAGTGTTTTGCCATTTTCATGCCCTCAGTGTTGTGAGATGTGTCCTTTCACAGCCAGCTGAGGCCCTGCTACACCAGTGACTTCATGGCCCAGCAAGGCCAGATTGAATTGATGGGGCACCTATGGTCTACAGATGGCCTATCAGGCTTGTGACCTCCAGCAGGTGTGTCTGGGTGGACAAAACGAGACATCCTCTCTCTGTTCTCTTGGAATTTAGAACTGAGGAAATTCAGAGCCTGAGCAGGTTAGCTTTAGGAACTGAATTGAAATGTCATGAGGTAGACTTGGGTCCAGGGCAGCAATTATGGGCTGAAAGTATGAGGATGAGGACCAAGAAAATGGGGAGAACAAGGCAGAACTGCACTGAGCAAATGTGCATGCAGTCCCTGAGAGAAAGGGAAAAAGGCAGGCAGACAGACACACACAAGTTCTTGCACAGACACAGTGCAAAAGCCACCTCAATTCATGACTGCATTCTGCTTTCAGTTTTAGTACACCCAGGCCTTTTCCTTTGGGGCATCTTGACCGAGCCATCTTTGCCCCTCATGACAAATGAATCTTGAAAAGATCAGTGAAGTCTGATGAACTTTCTTTGAACATTAGAGCACTATTTATATATATAAAAGCCAAGTGACCAGGATGACCGGAATGAGCAGGACCAGCCAGACAACCTCTGGTGTCCCCTCCCCCCACTGGCCCAGCCAGATCAGCCCCCATCAGGGTGGGCCCACTGGACCCCACCCATGCACGAATTTGTGCACCTGGCCTCTAGTAATGAATAAAATCACAGCAACCAAGAGAAATTAACTTAAAGACATTGATGTAATTGTTGCCCTCTTGCTACCACCTGCCAACTGTGAAAATTTTTTTCTAAATGCCTTGACATTAGGCTGTAGTTGGAAAAATACTGGAAATTGTTCCTTTTCAGTCAGTGTTCATTAAAAAAAAATCAGATAACATCAATAAGCACGCAAAGGCCCATGTTATATAATCCTGTGTTGTTTCATTTCAATAAATTGCTTTAAGGACCTAGTAAGTTGTTATACATGACATAAAATAAGCTATGATGAACTTTTGTGCTGAATATATGCTCTGAAAACCACAAGACATTTGTGTTTCATTCTCATGGTATTATGGTTGCCATTGTACTGCTGGTGGGGGGGGGGGTGGAATACCCATTCTGATGGCAGCTGGATGTAGAACTCTATCTCCTTTGGGGTAGAGTGAAAGAAGGTCTTTTGGGAACATTTACATATATAAGTACTAGTATCTTAACTGTTCATTTGTGTGATGGCTTCTCTCTGTAGGATTTGGTTTGGCAATGGGGTATAATAAAGCTTTGATTTTGGCAAGTGTAGGATATGACTCCTTAGTAAGGTAAATCTTCCCCAGTAAGTTGCTGTGTAAAATTTACAGCATCCATGCTCTCTCGCATATTTTTCTTACACAGTGTGCTCATCATTTATTAGCTTTCCATGCTTTGGCCATAATTGTTCTTTCCTCCTGTCATCACTTAGTTGTCATGGAAAGAGGAGATGACTTAGGCTGGAGTGGAATATAATGCCATCCCTAAACATGAGATGGTATAGAACTTTTAGTGACTAACAGGCATATATGTGTATTGTCAATATCCATGCATTTAACTGTCTTTGGTCTATATTCCCTCCTCAGCCCCTTCAAATACACTCACAGAGACACACGAACACACACCGGAAAACACACACCCATTGACATTAATTGAGTTAGAAACTGTGTTTTTTGTTTGTTGTTGCTCAGACAATGAGAAGGAAAAAGTTCCTGGGGTGGGATTATTCTAATGATACTTTTTTTTCCCTTTAGATTACAGTGGTTTTCAACCTGTGGGTTGCGACCCCTTTGGGGGTCCAACAACCCTTTCACAGGGGTCGCCTAAGACATCCTGCATGTCAGATATTTACATTACGATTCATAACAGTAGCAAAATTACAGTTACAAAGTAGCAGTGAAAATAATTTTATGGTTGGGGGTCACCACAACATGAGGAACTGTATTAAAGGGTCGCGGCATTAGGAAGGTTGAGAAGCACTGCTTTAGAATTTTTAACGACAGCAGGCACACTGAATTCAGTGCTGGAGGCAGCCCCATCCTGTGAGGAGATATTGTTTGTCTCATTAGCACGGTGGGAGTGCCATGAAAGGGTCCATGACCTAGGGCTCATCTTGCTTTAATAATGGCTTTACACTCGTAAAAGACTTTTAATGGCTACATGAGACATATTTAAATATTAAACTCCATTCCTCTTTGTTGATTCACAAACCCCAATGAATAGGACTCCTTCCTTGCTTCCAAAGTCGAAGAAATGTGCCTGGCTTCTCACGCCAAGGAGTGAACAAAACAAACTTGTGAAAGGAAATACTTCGCGGCTGCCCTGCTAACCCATTTGCAAAGCTGCGGACTTCAGTCACAGGAGCTCAGTGGATGCCTTCCTCAGACGCAGACTGATTTTTCTGTCTGTTTGATACCCATTTCTAATCCTGCTTTAGAGAATTAGGAGCATGTTCACATATATGAGACTTTGGCCCAAACACAACTTTTTGGCTTTCATCACAATGTGGTTCATTTGCTCTGGTGCCCCAGCCACAGTGTTGCATCTGCCCCAATGGATCATGTCTCTACTTAAAGATCACTTGGTGCTTATATCTGAATTTGAACCAGCCCACACTCCTGGGTTCATCTGTGTGTATAGATTTCAGTAAGGACTAATGAGCTTGGTGCCAACATTGCTATTTTCCCAAGGCCTGTGATGCAGTGTAATATCACTTGAGAATCAGTGCTGTTCCTTAATCAGAGAGAGTCCCCCAAGGTCAGCACCTGGCATGTCAGTTGCCTAATTGTGTGATAGTCCTGTGCAGATGACAAGACCTGAAATAATTGTATTTGCCTATCTTTTGGCTACTGGTGTGGAAATCAGGCCCATAGGTTTGGAGACGCCTTTATTTACAGAAGAGAAAATTGAATTACAGATTTCCTGTCGTGAACAGAGCTGCTTGGGGTGAATGATAGTGGAAAGGTACTCTCCACTTGAGATCTGGGCTACAAGAGCCCAGAAGCACTTGGGGTTTGACAACCTTTGCAATTTATTTTAAATATTTGGGGTACAGCAGAGCCCCAAATATATTTTGCTCAAAGCACCATTTCCCTTTCATTTTTCAAAACCGTGTATATTCTGGGGAAATTTAATCTGTGTGTTTTGGAATCACTGAACCCTTGTTCATTAAAATATTGCAAGGTAAATACGAGGTCTGGGTTAAAAAAATCTCTTGGGCTCTCCAATAAGCGGCGTTTCCCTTTGAACTCAAAAGTAAAATTTTGCCAACTTTGAATGAACCCTGAACCCAGCCAGTCTGTAGATGTTTACATGTGTCCAAAATAAAGCATGATGGGGACAAGGCTTGGGGGGGGGGGGGAGGGACAGGCCCATTTGTGAGCTTTTCCATCAAGGCCTCCTGATACCCATTGGATTCTGCCAGCATTAGATTCGCCCCTGCTGCAGTTGCAGCCCCAAGTTTGACCCAGTCCTGCCCATGCTACTGAACCTAGTGGTCCTATCTATATTTCAGATTATATATTTTTTATCATGGGGTTTTATGCATTAGTTTTGTTTTAAGACATTGCTTTGAAATACTGTTTATATTTATTACTGAGTTTTTTGGCATACTTTAAATTTTGTGCCTGAGGCACATGCCCCACTAGTCTCACCCTAGTTCTGGCTTCACCTCCCTCCTGGGGCTTTCCTGTCCTCTTCACTCTGTGGCTCACATTAAAAAAAGTATATGGCATCTGCACAAACAGATAAACAGCTCTTACGTGGAGAGGTTGGTGAAGGGCAGGAAGGGCTTGGGAAAGGGTTTCTGTTAATCTTGAAGTGTGCCTCTAGTCCAGTGGTTCTCAACCTTTCTAATGCCGCGACCCTTTAATACAGTTCCTCATGTTGTGGTGAGCCCCAACCATAAAATTATTTTTGACCCACAGGTTGAGACCCACAGGTTGAGAACCACTAGCAGGGTCGCCTAAGACCATCGGAAAACACAGATATTTACATTACGATTCATTAACAGTAGCAAAATTACAGTTATGAAGTAGCAACAAAAATAATTTTATGGTTGGGGGTCACCACAACATGAGGAACTGTATTAAAGGGTCGCGGCATTAGAAAGGTTGAGAACCACTGCTCTAGTCCCCTCGAAGCACCCCAGTGTGCAGTGTGGGTGGGCATGGTGGTTCAGAAACTCTGCTCTCGCCCACCCTTGACTTTCGGTTCAGTTGGGCTTTATCTTCCTGGGGACCAGATGGCCTGTATCCAGTGCGTCCGGTCATGTGCCCCTTCTCCCATCTGTCTGAGTTAGTGGTGAGGCCACTGAGTTAGTGCTGAGTTTGTAATTCCCCTCTTGTCAAGAAGTATCTGTGTAGCTCAGAATAAGAACTGAATAAAGACACTTGCTCCTAGAACATAGTTTTTCCCCCCAAAATGATTATTTTAATCTCATACAGATTGGTAACAGGAAACTCTATCACCCCAGTGATGACACCTAAGGGCAGATCCTGAGCCAAAGGAAAGGGAATAAATTTGAACCCACACTATTGTTAAGATTAACTTTACATTCAAGGTCTTCATATACACAGTTGACAGCTTAATGATAATAGTTATTACCAGTAATGACTGTGTAGTGCTAGACCCTATGTTGAATATCTTCTTAGGTGCATTGTGTCAGAACTATTATTATTCCTACTAGAAGCCCAATGCATGAAGATTCGTGCTAGAATGGGCCTTCCTTTCCGTGGCTGCTGGCACCACCTTTCCACTCTGGCCCCGCCTTCCCACGCTGCCCAGAAGCTCTGAGAGACCGGGGTAGAGTGTAATGCCTGTGTCATTGCCATGGCGATGATGCAAGCATCCCACCCGTCCCTGGTCACTTGGCGCCTGTGTATGCAAATTACCCACCATCTTTGTTGGTTTAATTTACATATCATTCCTGATTGGCTGTGGGCGTAGCGGAGTGATGGTTAATTTGCATGTTTTTCTTTTATTAGGTAAGATTTTACAGATTAGAAAATGGAGGCTTAGAGAAGGATTACCCAGGTAGATAATAGTGGGATCCAGACCTTTCTAACTCAAAGTACTGGTTTCTACCCATCCTTTTGCACATTTCCTCTCATATAGCACACACATTGGGAAAAAGTCAGTTTCCTTTTTTTTATGAGACATGCCAATAGCAGTGTCTTTCACATTAAGACACTGAGTAAATAAAATGCTAGACTTCTTTCATTAAAGTTTCAATTTCAATGTTTTTTTTTTTAGATTGCATAGAATGAAAAAATCCTCAGTGTCTAAATTATAGCAAAGCCAATTCCTTTTTATTTCCCATGTAGCAGCCTGCACAATGTGTTTCAGAAGCCAAGGTCCCCAATCTGAATTCCTAAACAGCTGCCCTGATCCGGTTTCTGCAAGTCTAGATGGAATCAGACAGATAGCAATTTACTATAAACGTTTTTGGGATGGGTTGAGGGTTAGAAAGCTTTAAAGAATTCACATTCACCTGGCAACAAGAATGTCTGTGCACTCTCCTTAAAACCCTGGGTGTAAGGAGACTGTGTATTCTTTTTTTAAAAAACAAATACTTTTTTATTGATTTTAGGGAGAGAGGAGGGAAGAGAGAGAAAGGGAAACATCGATATGAGAGAGAACAGAAACATTGATTAGCTGCCTCCTGCACATCCTCTACTGGGGATTGAATACACAACTTCAGGCATGGACCCTGATCAGGATTCGAACCTGCAACCTCTTGGTGTACAGGATTATACTCAACCAACTGAGCTGCACTGGCCAGGGCAACATACTGTGCATTCTTTACTGGCTCCTGCTCTGAGCACACTATGGACCCTGTGAGGAATTCCCAGAAGCTCTGCTTCAGTCATTCTGTTCTGGGAAGGCTCTTAATCTTGCCTTCAAAGCTCTATTGAGAGCTTTCCCTAGGCCATTTCTCCAAACAAGGCCCCCGTCTATAGACTTGGTCTATTTCTTGGATATCTGATTTAGTGGTGCCCATGGTGCCATGGAAACTGCCAGGTCCCGCCCTCATGGGGGACATCACCACTACCACCCACCTTGCAAAGTTCAAATGAGGAGGCTTTTAAGGAGGAGCTCTTTAGCTCACAAGGCAGCTTCATGGGTCTGGTATTGAGAGCACAGCAGCATGTGTCCAGGACTAGTTATATAAGAAAGCCTCCTAGAGAGGACAGAACATGGTTTTCTACAAATAAATAAAGCAAAAGGCAATGCTCACCAGTGCCACAGCTGGGATGCAACTATGAGCAATGAATTTCTCATGCTAACAAATCCAAGCTCTGTGGAAAACAGATGCTGAACCCTGGGACTGGCACTGGATCTCCCCTGGCAGGAGCTGCAAGGTTCAGAGATGGAAGGGTATCTAGAGACCATTTGTTCATAAACACAGCTGAGGGCCAGCAACTGGCTTTTATGCCCTGCTTGGGCTGCACCGATGGGCCCCTTCCACGCAGCATTTGCACAACGAAGAAGGCAGACATGCAAGGCTTCTGCAGCTCATGCTCTAGAGAAATAATTAAACAGTTTCTCTTAACCTCTTGAACTTTTCATTTATTATTGCCATCCATTATGTCTACCTTCTCAAATCACAGAATCACGAAACTGAGCTCTGGGGTCAAGGGTTTATTGTTTAATGGAGATAGAACATTTTGTAAATTGCACGAAGTCACAATGTTTATAATAGAAGCTTCTGGTGTACTGAATCTTTTCCATTTAACAAACAGTGAGCTTTGACATGTGTTCTTCCTACATAGCAAGAAATTTGGGGTAAGTGCAGTACTGGCATGAACACATTACCAAATCTTTCCTGTAAACCAAGTGACATCCACAGTCAAATAAAAACATTCCTTCCACCAAATACCAGGAAATGCTAAAAGTATCCCTATTCTCCTAAGGTCATGCTAAAATGGAGTTTTGGCTTTTAGAACATAGAGTAAGGATGAAGAAGGCCAACATTTTTGTCTAATACACATTTGCTGCTACAAGTCCTCAGGGACAACCTCCTGGTTCAAATATGAACATGTATATGGAGAATTTTCCCTAGGATTTAACCTTCAAATGAAAAGTGTAAATATTTTTAAGAAAATGTACAAATGTTAAAAAGTATTCCTGTTGTCTTTGTTTTTACT
The DNA here is from genome assembly GCA_026230045.1 of Corynorhinus townsendii. Classification (NCBI taxonomy): domain Eukaryota; kingdom Metazoa; phylum Chordata; class Mammalia; order Chiroptera; family Vespertilionidae; genus Corynorhinus; species Corynorhinus townsendii. The sequence continues at coordinate 196,523,069 of JAPDVU010000001.1, forward strand.
AGAATTTGTACTTTCAAGTCAGAAACGGATTTGCTTAAAACAAAGCAAACATCCTCCAAAATGTACCCAGCCAAAATAACCAATGTATAAATACCTAGGATTAACAAAATATGAATATTCTTCAGTAAAGGAACTTAACCAGGAATTGGAAGTCCTCGGGAAGTGATAGGAAAGGATGTTTTAAACCTAAATGGTTAACCCTTTGTGGTGAAGATCTGAGCAGTATTTTAAAAGGAAACAAGTGTGCATGCAACACATTCCCATGTGTTTCTTTGGTACTTTATTAAATTAATGTTACATGAAATCTTTGGACTCTAAGCATAGCCGATAAAAACCAATGTAAAAAGTGACTTTCCATGAGTAATTAGTATAACAATTTTCTTAAGGCTTAATCATTGGTTTGTAGTACAGGATGTATTTTGGGCTCATTTTTATGAGGTCAAAACACTTGAAACCCTTAAATTTTATGTTTGTAATAGTTTGGGCCAATTTCCCTCCAAAATTCCCCCCTCCCAAGCTGTACTTGGAAGGCAATTCTCGCTCAATTTTTTCCTCACTACGTTTCTGAAAGAATTTTATAGTATTTAATGTTTGTTTCAATATACTCTGTTGCTTACCACAGGCCAGGTAAGGCCTTTGCAGGGACTCAGTCCCGCCATTCCCGATTGGCCAGCAGGTGTCACTGTGGGTTTGGGTGGTAACCCAACTGACCATGGTAAAGAGTAACTGATGGGCAGCAGGGGGCGGGGGGGGGGGGGGAATAATGAGAGAAAGGAAAATATAAAAGCAGGTTTTTAAAGGAAGAAAGGCTAATTAAAAATTCCATGTGCATACAGGCACCTTTTCTTTAGGAGCTCAGAGTTCTTTGTATTACCTTCCCAGCTCCTCCTGTGGACACTTGCATTGAAATGCATTCACTTCAATGAAATCTGATGATGCTGAGTTAGTCAGTCACGGAAGATAACCTCACTGGCTAAAATAAAGATGGGCAAATTGAGGAGTGGATTCTTACAGTCTTTTTCTAATCTCTTAGGGTTTCCCTTCATGCTTCATGGTTATACATCTTTTAGAATCATAGGTACCTTTGCTTAACTTCAGAAATGCACAAAGTCTTCCAGCTCTTTAGTAGGTCATAGACTCATGCCCCAGAACAAGATTTTGGCTAGCGCTAAACTCAGTGGCACAATAATTTCTGCTATTTTATTAGTTGAAGGGGCATCTTGGTCTGGAAAATTGGTTCTTATATCTCCCCAAAATCTGGATTGCTCATTTCAACAAAGCTGGCCTATACAAGTCATATATTTTTCTGAGTACATGGAATTTCTTAATAAATAAAATTTCAATTGGTAAAATTAACACATATTTCTTGAACAACTGTCAACTTTAAAAATGGATGGCCATAAAACCTCCCTGCACAGAGAGGAATTCACAGCTGGTCTAATTTGAATAACAGGCTGTAAATTGATTTCTTTTTTGGCTTGTTACGTGAAAATGACATCCATGTTGCTGGTGCAGAGAGCAGGCAATTTGTTAAGAAAAGATACACGACTTGAATTCTCCAAATAAGCCTTAACACATGTGAGAAACATCCTAATTGTAGTATAGTTCTGAAGAAAACAAAGCAGAAAAGGGTTTTGAAGAAGCATAGAAATCTTTCTACATTCTGGAGAGCATCCGTGTCACTGAGACTAGTACATACTCTGTGCCACCCATCTCAGATCATGGGCTCTCGTCTCCTGATGAAGTTGTAGTATCTCATTGCTGGAGGTACTACAACCCAAAAGGGTTGGAAGAAAACATTTCAGTTCTGTATGGCCCTCCTAGAATTTCTATCTGGGTTTAGTTCCCTTACCTTTACGTATATATAAGGCTCTCAGTGATATAATACATTCTTCCAGTGCGAGTTCTAATTAATAATTAAAATAATAACACTCAGGTAAAAAGAATTGATTAAATGTGCAGGTTCAGAAATATTTAGAAAACTCGACTAGAGTATGAACACTTTGTTTTCACCTAGCTTAGTCATCTGTGCAAAAAGATAAATCATTCTGAAGTCAGCTGATTTAATTCCATGGAAGATAATACAACCGATGGCTTATACTAACTCTTAGTGAAAATTCTTCAGAAAATTAATATATATATATATCTTTTCCAACTTTGAAAAGGCCATTTCATTTGTACCTAAGAATGTAGCATTAACGTAACATGCTTTTCTCTGGTATTCAGAGGTTAAGACTTGTGCTTAGGATTTCTGGCAGAATCTGTAGGAATCATAGCAATAGGCACTATCAGCATAAGCAGCTGATGAGAGTGGGGTGGGGAGAAGTGAAAAAGGAAGAGGGATGTTAAGGTATAAAACTGTTTATCCAGGGTAATGGGACATCAACAGAATGTTCTTTTCAATTAGATGTATACATCTGTAAAGAATGGAATCCGTGACCACTGTTTATCCTTAGAAAAATGCCCACCAGTTCCATGGCAACTTCTTAAACTCTTAGAAGTAAGAGTTATCATTACTTCCACTGAGCCACTCTGCCCTTTGTGTGTTGTGACTGCTGTTAAAGCCTTGACCACATATCTCTGGGTATTTTGTGTATGTGTGTGTATACATTCATACTTGTGTGTTTTCCCAACTAGAGTCTAGTTTCTCTAGGACAGGAGTTGCATGTTATATATTTCATATCCCTTAAACCTTCTGCCGTGATAAAAAACATTTGGTAGGACATCAAGTAATTATTCTTGAGTGAATGAAAATTATAAAGGAGGATACTTTTGTTTAGCAAGCAATGGTATTACTAGATTACTTTTATGTAGTTCATATAATAATTCACTTCTTGTGGTTCCATATCCTGATGTGAAAATTATGCTTTTACTCTGTTTTCATATATATTAATGGGAGCTATTAAAAACTGGAATTTGTTTCTAGGTTGGTGGTCTTAGGACTGGTATTAAATGAAAAAGACTTGAGGTAAATTTTAATTGTGAAAAGAATAAAACTTAATACATTGCTTTGTTAAAGTTTAGCAGTTTGTGTGCATGGTTTTTCTATTTGTTTCACAAAGAACAACAATAAGATATTAATTTTCTTTCATTTTAATATTTAATGTAAAAAATGGAGTGAAGAATAAAGGGATAGAAGTAACCTATCTGACATTGTGATATTTCCCTTCCTTCACATTAAGTGTTTTATTTAAAAAGTGTAGCTTAAAGATGAAACAATAAATACGATGACCTAAATTTAAAAAATTAAATAAAGAAAACGTATTTTATTTATGCTTTGGTACATCAAGTTCAGTTATTATAAACTAGATGATATGTTTCTGTTAGAACACTATTTTTAGTAGTTATTTAAAAAATTATAGAATGAAGCAAATCATTTATAATATGTGGGAGAGAGGGCAGTGTAAAGAAAAAGTGGAGAAAAGACTAATGTTTATATATAATGATTTCATTATCATATTTCTACTTTCTTTGTCATCCAGGGTAAACTTTAAGGATATGTCATGAATTCCTGAGACACAATAAATCTGTAAATGTCAGACTCTGTGTGTGGGTAAAATGGTTAATTTTCTGACCTTTAGTTAGCTTTCACTAGAGCAAAGGAAGTCCCTTTACATAATGTTTCCCCACTGCACAATATTGGCAGGAAGCCAAAGAATGCCCTTTGGCAGATCTCCAGTCTGGAGGGCTTTCCTGGAGCTAGAAGACATTCATGAATCTGCCTGGCCCTGTGATTTTTTTCTGTCCTCATGCAGAAAGCCTCTGGAAAGACCTTTTCAATGTGGAACCTGCTGAGGTAGATGTGAGAACACATTAATCATGGATTTCTTCAAAAGAAACTTGGGCTGCCCTACCCTAATTCTGCAGGTCCATCTTCCTACTCAGTGTGGGCTGCAAGACTGTCCCAACAATGCTGGCAGGTAACCTGGACATGGATCTAGCCGAAAACTAAGGTTATGATTTAAACAAATAATTTGCATTTTCTGACCCTTGGAGATGAGATCAGCCATGGTGGGCTTTACTTCTGAAAGGCAAAACTGATAGTACTGAAAATATATTAGTAATTATATTGTTTATTTTTGTTTTCCTAAAGTTTATGCCAAATCTCAAATTATTCCCTTCATTATTTATAATTAAACCCATTTTCACTTAAAATCATCATAAGATAGAGCTACCATTGAAAAATAATATATGGATAATGTAGAACTTACCAACCTTATATTTCTCTTTTGCTTTTATTTCATCACTTCTTATACTGTCGGTTGGTTTGACATTGTTTGAGAGTAGCTGTTGAGTTATTAGTTGCCCAAAAAACCTTTTCTGAAAGTCTCTTTCTCAGGTGAGTATTTAGCACATCACCCCTCACCTCCCAACACCAAAAGAAAAAAATAGAGACCTTTCAGAAATACGTAGGTAATAGTTAAGTCTTTTCTGGGTTTAGGACATTTCAGAATCACTTTGGTGTTATAATACAGTTTCACACATACTTAAGGATAATCCCATATCTTTTAAAAATGAAATAACCAAGTAAAAAAACAGCCTGGTTCACAAATGAATTATTGGTCTAGAATAGACCCACTACTGGATAGAATAAAATGAAATAATTACACTAAAGAACATCAGAGTGTTTTTTTCTTAAGACTCAGGTGTCGGGTAGTTGAGACTGGCTTGGATATTTCCAGAAGCTGACTATCAACCCATATTCTAGTGTTTTCTCTTGCTATTCCATTAATTTACTCCATAGTCCAGCTCCTTCACATGACTTTCTCTTCCTCTTACCATGGCATTCCCTTAACTTTGAACATCTCACTGACTTTACCCAAGTCCAGTTCATTCTTCAGAGCCCAGATAAAGTGCACCACCTCCCCAAAGCCTTACCCCACCCACGGTCTCATAGAAGCTCAAGCCTCCCAACTCTTGGGGCACTTTGGGTGATTTCACTGAGGTGTCACATCCTGACTTGCGTTAGAATTATTTATTGTATGACTTACAACTAGAAGGCAAGTTTCTTGACACAAAAGATAATTTCTCATTTGTGTTTGTATCCCTAAAATATTTAGTACAAATTACTTAGCCAACATGTGTTGAAAGATTATAATGTGAAATTATCTCAAATGTTGGCAATGAAATGATCAGATTCCTTTTTTAAACATAAACAGTCCTGTAGAGAATATAAATTATAGTCATGTTTCACTCCCTTTAATTACTAACTGTTCATTTGTTTATTCATGCTTTCAATAAGCATTTCATTGACTTTTAAGGACTGCACTTACTCTGGGGCCAAAAGGGCTCAAATTAGTAGAAAAAGACTGTAATTAAAATTAAGATGACAAAACAAACTTTAAACAATGTGAGTATTGCTGATAACATAGTAGCAAAGAAGTAAACAGGTGTTCTGGGTACCATGCTCTGGATATAAAGGCCTTATTCTCCCACCTAATTCAGAACAAGTCTGAAGGGCCATCCCATCTTCAGAACTCTCTGCAGGCTTCTAAGGCTTCCATTGGAACTGCATTGTAGCTCACTTCTTTCCCTACCCAATCCTACTTCCTTCCCTCTTTTCCCTTCCTTTCTGCAGGTATTGTTGCCCTCGGTTGCTCTTCCTAATAACTTCCTGTAGGCTTATTTCTGTCTCAGAGTCCACTCCCTCAGGATACCCACTTTGCTGCCTTGCCCTACCCTAGTCTACTTCTTTGATTTTACTGTCACTCGCAGGATAAATAGTTCTACCAGATTCAGCCCCCACCCCCAAATCCCACCCACCAAGAAGTAACCTTCCCACAAACTACAGATAATGGGAGCCAGCCAGGTGTTCTAGGTCAGGAAGAAAAGGAATGAGCAACTGAGCAGGAATCAGGAATTCAGCTGAGGAGCTGGCAGAATGTACAAAGTGATATCCTATCTAATAAAGAGGGAATATGCTAATTAACCATCACTCCATCACAAAGATGGCTACACCCACAGCTGAGGCCAAGTTCCCATAAGGAGCCTTAACAAGCAATCAGCAGGGACCTGAGGATACACCCTCCCCTGCCCCCATGGGGCTTGACAGGGGACCTCAAGGACACTTCCCATCCTGGTGCTGGGCTAGGAGACCTCAGGCTGCTCCCCCGCCCCAGCACCAGGGTGGGAGACCTCAGGACATGCCCCCCACCAGGTGGGGCTTGACAGGGGACTTCAGGCCGCACCCCCTGCCCCAGCACCAAGCCAGGGGACCTAAGGCTGTGCCCCCCTGCCTGATGGGCTTGACAGGGGACCTCAAGGTGCACCCCCAGTGCTGGGTCGGGGGAATTCAGGCCGTGCCCCCTGCCCAGGGGGGACCCGAGGCTGCACCCCCCTGCCAATGGGGCTTGACAGGGGACCTGAAGCTGTTCCCCCCTCCCGGTGCCCGGCCGGGGGACCTGAAGCTGCGCAACCCCCCACCTGGCGGGGCTTGACGTGGGACCTCAGGCCATGCCCCCCACGCAGCAGGACTTGACAAGGGATCTCAGGCCATGCCCCACACCTGGTGGGGCTTGACAGGGGACCTCAAGGCACACCCCCCCATCCTGGTCTGGGCTGGGGGACTTCAGGCCATGCCCCCCGTCCTGGTACCAGGCCAGGGGACCTGAGGTTATGTACCCTGCCTGGTGGGGCTTGACAAGGGTGAGACTAGCCAGGTCTGGATCTATCCCAATGAGGGGGTGGGCCAGCCGGGTCTGGATCTCACACTATTTTGAGGCACATGTGGGTGGGTGGGGACTTGACTCTGGGTCCCGTGGTGTGCCCCAGACTCTGACAGGAGGAAGGTTTTCATATACATTTTACTAATTTTCTTTCATCTCTGACACTTCTATTATAGAGAAAGGGCAAATAGTAATATTAAATTATTTTCTCTAATTAATCCCTTTTTAATGTGCACGAATTTCATGCACTGGGCCATTAGTCATTTATAAAGTGGCTGCATTGGGTTCAAGTAGATAAACAGGTTAGAGGAAGAAGCCAATGAGCCAGGCTGTTACTGACAACCTATGAAAAAAATATGGCCCTAGGATTAGTAAGCAATGTAGTTTTTTAAATGTGAGGGACCTAAGTGATAGCAGATTGATTTCTAAGGTGGTCATATCTCTTTGTCACACTGGAACAGACTTTGTGATACTACCCAGAGTTAATTCATGATAGAATAAATGATGGGCAGGAGGAATAGGGATCTGTGGGATGAAGATGTAAAACTAGAAGTCCCTTTTGGTGACTTGCTTAGAAGCCCACAATATGGTTCACCTTCCGAATATATATCCTTTTAAGATAAACAGTACCAGTAGTATGACCTTTGGGTATTGGCTGAAGTATGAAATTGCCAATATTCAACTGTATTTGACCTATAAAAATGGCAATTTGTTTATTAAAATATTTACTGACTGTGTCCTCCAGTCAAATATAAATATTATTTTGTTTAATTTTGTATCATAGTACCCTAAATAGTGTCTAGCACAGAGCAGGTACTCAATACAACATGTGGATGAATTAATTAAGAAGTGAATTATTTTGCCCTAAATATATTTTGGTCATAATTTACTGTATTACTTAGAATTCATTCAATTATAAATAACAGAATTCAAATTTATATTTGTTAAGCAAAGAGAGAATTTATTGGCTCACACAATTGGAGATTCCAAGGGTATCAAGTACTGGTTTCAGGAACAGCTAGATCCAGGGGCTTGAATAATGTCATAAAGATTAGATCTCTTGCCCTTGTTCAACTTGGATTTTACTCTGTGTTAGCTTTATCCTTAGGAAGAATCTCTCTGTTTGATGGTTTCTAGTGGGTACAGGTTTATAGATATTATAGATATCAGTTTAGCAAACTAAGAAAATGAAAGTGCCTCTTTCACAATGGTTCAAGTCAAAACTCCTAACCTTGACTCTCACAGAATCTACTTTGGCAATATCTGAGGAGCTAAGGGAGGGAGTCATGTTCACCTCAGTCAGTTGGACCAAGAATGGGAGAATGAGCTGGTTACCCTGAAGGAGAATCATGGTTTTGTTATGAAAATAATAATTATAGTAATAGCTGACACTTAATTAGCACTTATCTTCCAGGCACTTCTCTAAACACAATTCCCTCAACAGCACTATTATCTTCTCTACTTTACACATGAGTAAATTGAAGAATAGAGAGGGTCAAGCAACTTGCTCAAACCACCTAGCTGGGAAGACAGAGCCAGGATTGAAGCATAAACAGTCCAATTTATAGCTCATTCCCTTAACCAATACACTTTGTGTACAGAAAAGAAGTTCAGGGATAAGAAAGAACATGGATATCTACTCTGCTTTTTAATTTATAGAACCAATGGTTTGGTAGCATCTAATTCATGGGGGCAAATGGAGACTTACTGGTTTACTTGTTGTCTGATCATTGCCCAGGATACAGTTTTCTCTAAGCTGGTCCCAGAAGTGCGTTTGGTTGCTAAGAAAGTGATTCCCAACAACCATAGGACTCTGTTTTTTAATCTCCCTCCCACATCCTTTTTCTCAGCTTGATGACTTCCACCAAGTTAATTTCACTTTGTACAAAAATGATATTTAGAGTGTCTTCAATGTAATCAAACAAGAACACATTCTATCATTTTAAAATACTATTAAATTAAATATCTGAGTTATGTATGTTTAGATCCTTTATAGCTTTGATATTTCAGTAGCTTCTGGATATGTATGAGTCACCCACACTCCAAATAACCTTTTGGGTGCTGGAATTGACTCCCTGGTAAATGCCATAGCTTCTTTGTCTCTCCATCCCTTACCCTCTTTTTGAGAGCAATTATCAAAACTTATTTCTAACAAGTTAAGTAGTAGTGGGGGCTACTACATTTTCCTTTAAAAAAATGGTAGATGATGTTTGATTGAAGGGAGCTCTGGAAAACTGGAGAAAACAAAGATCTGCAAGTCAGTCCTTTTTTGTGGCATTGATGAGGGTTGTCTTTGAGGGAGAAGGTCTGGTTATCTTCATTACTCATGAGGTTAGGAAGGACTCAGGTCAAGGTTCTCCCAGTAAGGCTCCCACTTGGCTGATGCAGGCATTCACAGCTGTTGGACTGGTGGTTATAATCTCTGCACCTCTCTGCAGTTCAGTAGCTTCTTAGTGTCTGCCTTCTCGTGACATGAGCTCTGTCTTGCTCTCTTGCAGTCTTTGGCATTGATGGCACTGAGCATGTCTAAGTGACTCCATCTCCATTAGTTCAAAGACCTAAGACTCTCATTGACTCATTCGTAATTATGGATGAGTTCAATGTTAGATCAGTGAATTTTCCTCATCTCCAGGGGGCAGGATCATGTGGTACTAACATGGATCGAGGAACACTCCACATGGTGGAGAGCATTTTCATGAAAGAGTGTATGTGTGCAGGCGTGAGAGTGGGATGGAGGAGCATGGAAATTATCAGTGCATCTGCTACATTATCTAAAATTGTTCCTTGTTACAAAATAAAGTAATTTCTTAATGGCTATATCACAGGGAAAATGCAATGAGAGCTGCTTTTTATAATGATTTATATATCACACTTAATCCTGAAATGACTTCTGAATTCTCATAGATTAACTAGATTTGTAGGGAATATTACAGTTACAGGTAATTCATTTTCTGCTTTTTTGAAAGTGGTAACTGGGGTATGCCATTTGGATAGCTCTCCACTAATTAGGACATTGGGTTATTCCCAACATCTAGTCAAGTTGCACTAAAGATTTCCCTGTATTTGTCATTAAACATAATTTCATGAAATAGAAAAATATAATATAAAAATAATAATTTAAATTGCCAAATCAAAAGCCCTGTTATTAATGGGGAGGGAATCCTGGTTGGCAACGATTAAAAAGTCATATAACATCAAGTGCTAATGAGGATGTGAGAATTCACCTGTATTGCAGGTGGGTATATAAGCTAGTGCAGACATTCCAAAGAGAAATATGTGATATGAAGTGAAAAGAAATATGCATCTTCCTCGTGGTTTAATAGTCTAATGCAGATACATTCCCTAAGAGAAATTCTTCCATTGTCTAAAGAGGACATATATGGGAATGTTCAGTGCAACATTACTTAGAGTAGCTGAGACTGGTGGCAACCTAGATATCTATCACTGGAAGTAATGGATAAGTTAAATGTTAGGATGCATTCTACATAATAATATGCAGCAGGCTGAGGCAATAAACTAGATTTAAATCCAGATGTACTGGTAGATCTTAATAAAAGAGCATTGAGTGAAAAAGTAACAAACAGAATGGGAACTTAATGCAAAACCATAGACTGCACAAAGCAACACTTAATTCTTCAAGGACACCTGAATATCCAAGGACATACAGTAAACACATTGGAGGGGCTGCCTATGGGAGGGAAGGCAATGGGAGTGGGGATGAAGGATGAAGGGGAAAATAATCATTTTTTTTTTTTTTTTTTTACAAAGGAGAGGGCTTTGCACAGCCAGGTGATGGTCATGAGCCACAAACAGAGGAGTAAAATAATTCTCAATATTGTACACCTGAGGTCTAAGAAAGACAATAAAAACAGTGGGAGGGGAAAACATTTAGCTGGTTAGTAAGGAAACCCACTTATATTGGGGGGAAAGCTACATGCCAGTGCTCTCTTGTTCAAATTTCCCCCTTCTCCTATTCCCAGCACTAACTCTGCAGCAAAGGTTATTTGGTCCTTGTTACCCCACTTTCTAGCTGTCTGACACAGAGGGAGGAAAAGTGGAGGTAACTGATGAGATTGAGTGTGCACCAGAACAGTGATTGGAGAAAACCAGGATTCTATATAAAACCAGCAGGAAGTGACTCCAATTCTGACACCTCTGACTCTTTAGGACCTTGGTTTTCTCCTTGGAAAAGTGAAATGGTCTAATCTCAGCTCTTCATTCCAGCCCTGATGGTATATAACTCTCCCTCTCAAATGTCATGTGGAAAATGGTGCTCAGAAAGTGTGAGCCCTCTCTTTACTTGTGACTGGCTAAGGAAACAGCATGCTGCCCTCCACGACTCACTGGCCAAATGCACGCGTGATCTCATTTGAATCACCTTCCTGTTAGAGAAGGCAGGCAAACACATTTGTTTTGATCCTTTAAAAAAAATTCCTCCTTGGAATTCTCCTAAGGAAATGTGATATGCAGAGATAGCAGATAAAATTGGCACATTTAAAGATGTCACTTTGGGGGCTGTTTTGCCATTCCTTTTGGTGATTAGTTGTGCAGGATCATCTGAAGAATGGGAAATAAAATGGAATTAACACTTTATATAGAAACCTGTGGGGAAGTAAGCTCCTCTTTTAAAAGGCTCAAAGGACAAAAAGCAACAGCATTCTAAAAGAAAGTGCCCTTTACATGAATGACTTTTGTTTTGTTTTGTTAGGAAAATATTGAAACTTCCTTTCTCCCTTATTTCTTCTGAATATTTTTGTTTTCTCCTTAGGACTTTAACATCTGGCTAAACAGACATGGGCATTGGTTATATAAGTCAAAGTGATAAGGCTAATTAAGATCAATATGAACATGCATCACCTCCTTTTCTGATGGCCTCAGTTCTAAGTTGCTTCCCAAAAAGGTCAGTGTCTACCTCCACCATTCACAGTGATAGATTTCGTTAGAGGAAGACAATCAAGGGCTTATACTCAATATGTAGCATGATTATGTTGCCCCAATGGGGGAAAAATGTCTTTTGAATCCCAGTGTTGAATTGTACATTTTCATTCTGATTGATGAAAAAAGACCCCCGTTTATTTTTCTGAAGGTTTCAGAGCATTTCCTGCAGGGACAGAAGTGTCTTCCCCCATGGAATCAGCACTTTATGGCATGTTGTAGAGTCGGTGGTCAGTTGGGCTGCTCTTTCTCCAAGGAAGATCCACCTCTGTATTGGTGATTACAGCAAAGGACCAGATGTTTTCCTTTAACCTCCTATTGGTTCTAATCTCTCTCAATCTTTGATCCCAGCCCCACTTGAAAGTAACCCCTCATTTAGCTCCTCTTGGGTGGTCCTCAGTGGAGATTTAGTTAATTCTAACTTCTTGTACAGTTTTCCCCCATGTGCTTCCATGCTAAAATTCTACCTTTCTAATTGCTAAGAGGAAAATTGTTAATCCTTTTGATTCAGGGAGCAGTGTAATAGCCTTAAAATTGGCAACTTAATTGAAAAACTCAGAAATTGCTGACTCCTCATGGTATTTCTTTAATAGCATTTCCCTCCTCATTCTTTTATTTTTTCAAGATAAAGTTTATTTAAAATATACTTACAAAAGACTATCTTCTTGTTATCTCTCTATTCTAAGATTCTGTTTGGATTGCCTGCACGGTCTCCAGTATTTTATTGATTGTTACAGATCAGTTTAATGGGTTCTTATAGAAAATACTCCCTGGAATACAGAAGAGACATGTGACACTGACTAATGTGAAGTAGAAATTTGTCTCATCCCTCCTTTCCCCTTATGTAAGAATAAACAACTCTTAGATTCCAAGGCTTGTCTAGGCTATATATATCAAACATCAGTGTGAGTTTTGGAGATTAAGTTATTCTGCATTGCAACTGTTATATATTAGTATTCTTTGACTTTATTATCCGAAGCTAAGCAAGAAAGCTAGTTTTTTAAAAGAGGTTTTCAGTTTTGCTTTGGGTTCATAAAAGCAAATTCCTCTTAAGAATTCTGAGAATAAAAAGGTTCCTGGGTTCTTGGCATATTCTATTGATCTTACTTATGAATAGGGAAAAGGTCAAGGATTTTGCTTATTTGTTTTCCATAGGCACTCTAAATTTTAAAAGATTTGGAGACTTTTAAGGGACTTTTAAGAGACAATTTGTTACAGATGCATTAACATATTGAATTTATGTGAAAGAGTGAAGGCCAGGCAAAGGATATTGGGTTCATTATTTATTAGTGGAGCTAGTCAAAACTTCTCTGTTTTAACCACGTGGTGGTTTGGCCCCTATTCAAGAAGCCATCTCTTAAAATTGCTGTCCCCAGCAATTAATACAATTATACTCAACTGTATTAGATTCTAGACTATGCAGGTCTAACTTGCCTCTGTTCAGACTGGACATGATGCTTCTGGGTAATTATCTCCAAGTATGTACTATATTTGCTTTCTACTCAGAATGAAGCTCATCAGTGAATTCTATAAATAGTGCAGAATTTGAGCCCCTCTTCCTATCACATATAATTTCCCATCATATGGCCTTTTCTCAGTGCCTCTTACCATGTTCCCTCCTTCTCCATGGAAAACCTATTTTCTCATGGTCATATGCTCTACTCCTACTTAGTCCCCATCTCCTCATGAAACTCTTCCCTTCCTGACTGTGTTATATGTGGTTATGAAAAGCTCTCACGTAATCATGTTCTTCACATCACAATATCAATTCCATATTTGTCTTATTTGATTGTCTTTCTACTCCACTATTTTGAGAGCTCTGTGATGTCAGAGATGAGGTTGAGTATACTGCACTCTTATTTCTCTAGTGTTTGGGAACTGTAGAATGAATGAGGGAATGAGTGAAGGAATGAATAAGTAACATTAAGGTTCACTTGACCTGCACCTGACAATTTCATGTATGAACTTAATGTATTTTTTCTGAAGCCCGTATTTTGTGTGTATGTGCATCTCCTTTCTTGTATGGTTAAATTTCTAGAGGATAAAGAAAGGCTCTCGGTCTTCTGAGACAAGTTTCTCTTGCCCAGTATTCAATGTAGTCTCAGACCAGGGGTTGGGGATAGGTCCACCTCTATGGGGTTATAGAACAGAAAATACAATAACATGTGCTCTTCTTTTTCCTGTACAGAGAAGTATACTAAAATTAAAGAAGTGGAGAAGAAACAGAGACAGCACAAGAAGTTAAAAGCATCTGAGAGGTATGTGGATATGTGGACCTTGGCTCATGAGTCATTGGAAACTCAAGGCTGAGTTAGTGCATCACAAGTTTTCTCTGAGCACCAGGCTGCAGTGGCCACCTTCCTGCTTTATCCCCCTAGGGGAGAACTTGTGCTCTGCCTTCACTGGAATCATAACATAACTGTCAGTTATATGGAATTAGCTATGCATATTGCTAACTATAAACAGTTCTGTATGCAATAATATAACTCAAAATGGAAAATTAAAGTTTACCATCCCATGTTCCAATTGCCTATCCTTCCCTTTATCCTCAAATTTAGTCTCCTGGAGCTTCTGCTCCTTTTATTTTTTGAGTTCACAGGCCCCCAGGATGGCCTTCAGGGGCCCTGACCACAATGACTGAGCCCAAAGCACAGCTGTGGATAAGTGACTTACACTTAAATAATTGCTCAAACCTGTAGAGTTTCTTATCAGATTTTCTCTGGCAGAATCCAAAGTTTATTTTTCAGATTAGACTTTTGGAACAGAAGCTAGAATCCAGTATTAAAGCCAGTTTTATAATATTTTCCCACTTATTTTTGCTATTATTTTGCATTTTAAAATTAATATTCATTTTTAAACTGTTCTGTAGTGATTTAAAGCAAGGATCCAATTTACTGTGTTTTCTACTGACATTTATCTGTGTAAAGTTTGTGTTGCTGCATTAAATGAGACAAACTTAACCTTTAAATAAGAAAAGTTCATCTTTCTGCTGGCAACTACCAACGGGAAAACATATCAGTTTATAAAGTTATTTCTCCTCTACTCTACCCAATGCTTGTCAAATATAGAAACAAAAATTGGAAAATCTTACACTTTTCAAATGAATTCTGTGGTAAATAAATCTTAGCCCTATTTTACCTCACTGCATATGATAGTGCTTTGAGAAAGCATTTAACATAGGTAATAATATGTCTCAAAGGCTGGGACTATTGATTTATAAAGTTAGGTGTGAATAAAATCTAAAGATAAATACTGTATCATTAAAAAGTGAAATAATATTATTTTGATTCATACTTGACAATTTTTGAAAGAATGTTAAGCTGTTATATAAATATATGGCCTTCCCAGCTGTTCAAATAGTATAATTAATTAAATGGATTCTGTCTACGGACCAACACTGGCTCTTGTTCTCAAGTTGCAAATCTGTCCAATGTAAAGGGAAATGGAAAAGTAGTTCTCTGGTATCTACTGCATTTGAGGCAAATAATTAATATTGTTGCAATTCCAATGTATTCTTTAGTATGCATTTGTGGTGTGTGTGTGTGTGTGTGTGTGTGTGTGTGTGTGTATGTGTTTGTGTTGTATGTTTTTTAATAGCAGAAAACTTCACCTATAAGGAACTCAGCTATAAGGAACTTCACCTATAAGGAACTCAGCTATAAGGAACTTCACCTATAAGGAACTCAGCTAATCTCATTAACCTAGAATAAAGCCAAGAATTTGTTAAAAGCTAACAAAAGAGACTTCTTAGAAGCCCAGACAGAGGTGATCAAAGTCTGCTCACTATATCACACTAGAAAAAAAAAGTCATAGACCTTCAATTAGAATATTACCTTTTTTATTTTCTATAAATTGCATAACTTGCCTAGAGGGTACAAAGCAAGAAGAGGTTGCTGGGACCGATTATAATTGTTGACTGGGACTGGAGAGTGCAAGGCCTAATTCAGTATATATTAGGGAGTCAACAAAACTTACTGAGTAGACAAGAGATATTATCAGACACATTCTTTAGGAAAATTAATCTAAGTGCATAGAATATATTGCAGAGGCCGGAAATCAAAGGTAGTTATTAGACTGTTGCATTAGTCCAGAGACTATGGCATTAAGTCCAGATGAGCAGTAATAAGATTCTGGACAAGGAGAAGAAAGTAAGGTCTTAAGAATTGTTGCAAAGTTGAATGAAAAGGATTTAGTCTTGTTTGGGTTGAGAGGCAAAAATGAGAGAAAAATCAAAGGCAATTTTAAAAAGTCAAGTCTGTAATAGTAAGTTAGTGCAAGTGGCAGAATCAAGAAATACAAGAGGAAGAACAAGTGTGGGTAGAGGAAGATGGTAAATTCAAGTGTGCACTTTGAGGTAGGAATAGAATATGAGGAGGAGATGTCACATAGCTGCAAATACAGAGGTGGACTATATCTAGGACCAGGCATAAAAACCATCAGGGCTAATATTTACCGATTACTTAGTAGTAATGAAGCACTTTCCTACACGTTTCTCATGTATTTAATATTCTCAGCTGTTCCATAAAGTACTATTTTTAATGCATTTTAAAATCCATTTTTAATTAAGAACATAAAGTAATATAATCGCCATAGAAATTCAAACCACGCATAAATGGGAAAATTCAAAAGAAAGAATAAGGGTGGTAAGTTAAGGAAATAACAGGTTTTTCTTTTCTAAATAATGTTTATAGCAAATTAGAATCAACTTAAAACCAAAGACACTTCAAGAGGAAATTCATAGCTGCATAGAAAAGGAGAAAATATCAACAAACGCATACACCACCAACAATAAAACATAGAAAACCTATAGCAATGACACCCTCTTTAGGAGGAAATAGTCTTTCCCACTTTACTAAGATCTCTTTAATTGCCTATTATATAATTGATGTTAAAATCATACCAAGAAAAGACTTAAATGATATTTCAGGTAATCAGTCAGGAAGGCAAAAATAGGTAGTTCCTATCATGGTTAAAATCAAAGACCTTTTGCAGAGTGAATTAAATTGTAGTGTGATCAATAAAGTCCGCAGGTCTATATAAATTGACCCATGCTATGGAGTTTCATGTTATATTTGTAAGAGTGAGGTGGCAGACCTTCCTTTCTAGGCAAGCAGGGACTGGGCCCAGCATGAAATTCTACTAGCAGGGACTGGTATTGGAGTGGGTGTGGTTTTCTGCACTTTGAGGGCTCTAATTAAAGGGGAATTAGAATCAAAGACTGAGATGAGGGCTGGAGTGGGCCCAGGAGGAAGTAAGGGAAGTTCCAAAATATCTAGTCCAAGGGTAAAGGATGAAAAACAACAAGCAGATTTAAAACAATAATATCAGAGAACTAGAGGCCCGGTGCATGAAATTCGTGCTTGGGGGGGGGGGGTGTCCCTCAGCCCAGCCTGCACCCTCTCCAATCTGGGACCCCTTGAGGGATATCTGACCACCTGTTTAGGCCTGATCCCAATGTACAAGGGTAGTCTGACATCCCTCTCACAATCCAGGATTGCTGGCTCCCAACTGCTTGCCTGCCTCTGCCTGATTGCCCCTAACCGCTTCTGCCTGCCAGCCTGATCACCCCTAGCCACTCCACTGCCAGCCTGATTGACGCCTAACTGCTCCCTGGCTGGCCTGATGCCCCTAACTGCCCTCCCCTGCCAGTCTGGTCACCCCTAACTGTCCTCCCCTGCAGGCTTGGTCACCCCCAACTGCCCTCCCCAGCTGGCCCGGTCACCCCTAACTGCCCTTCCCTGCTGTTCTGGTCTCCCCTAACTGCCCTCCCTTGCAGGCCTGGCCCCCCCCAACTGCCCTCACTTCCAGTTCTGGGTCCCCCCACAACTGTCCTCCCCTGCAGGCCTGGGTCCCCCCCAACTGCCCTCCCTTGCTAGCCTGGTCTCCCCCAACTGCCCTCCTCTGCTGACCTGGTCACCCCCATCTGTCGACAACTGCCCTCCCCTGCCAGCCATCTTGTGGCAGCCATCTTGTGTCCACTGAGGGCAGGCACCTTTGACCACATGGGGGTGGCCATCTTGTGTCTTGGAGTGACATTCAATTTGCATATTACTCTTTTGTTAGATAGGATTGCAGGCAAGATGGAGTCATGGTTTGAGAGCAGAGGCCTGAAATATTTCCCGAGAGAATGGGATGTAGAAGGTACAAGATTTTTCTAGGGTAACCACAGTCAATCATCAGGGAGGGGGTCCTGAAAGGTGGTTAGAAGCAAGCAGGGTTCAGGAAACAATCCAGCAGTGAGATTTCTGTGTTGTTGTGGTAGTTATTGTTTTTCCTGCTATATATTCAGGGTTAATATGGCCAGAGGAAAAAATAACTTCCAAAAATGGAATAGGAAGGAGTCACTTCTCAACTCCCTTTATGAGGTCAGTATTACCTTGTTAACCAGATTGTGACAACATTAGTACAAGAAATGAAAACTTATAGACAAATATCTTTTATGAACAAAGATACAAAAGTTTTCAACAAAACATTAACAAATTGAATATAATAATATGTAAGAAGTATTATATACCATCACCAAGAGGGTGTATCTGAGAAATACAAGATTGGTTTAGCATTCAAAAATCAGTCAATGTTGTCTATGGTCCTAAATGCACTTGCTCTTGTCTGATCTATGAAACTAAACAGGATTGGGCCTGGGAGACCACTGGGAATAGAGGATGCTGTAAGCTTAAAAAAATCAATCAATATAAGTCACTATATTAATAGAAAAACAAGAAAAAAACCCCACATGATCTTATCAAGAGATGAAGAAAACACATTTGGCGAAATCCAACAATTATTCATATTTAAAAACTCTTAGCCAGAAGGACATCAACTAGTTCTACAGCTAATATGATACCTAATAAAAGAGACAGAATGTTTTCTCCTTAAGATTACAAACTAGGCAAGGTGACTATTGTCACCACTCCTATTCAATATTGTATTAGACATCTTAACAAGTACAGTAAGGCAAGAACAATAAATAAAAGGCATTCAGAATAAACTATAATTATTCATAGATGACATTATTGTACATAGAAAATCCTAAGAAATATACATCTGATCATGCAGATGGCTTCCAGCTATGATATTCCATAGCCTTTCACCTTCAAGGAGAACAATATAGACATTTTCTTATTTTTGTGCCTCTTCTCTCACATTTTTCCAGGCTTTTCTTATGGCCACAACAGCATTTAAGGTGAAGTATGTTTCAAAGCTACTTGGAGTATTTGTCAATGATTGAGGGATTCTCTTGGTTATCCTATTGTACAGCAGGTCTTTGAATAACATTATCATTTCATTCAATGTCATTCTGTTGTAACATTGATAAGAAAATATCAACTCCTGTCTTGGGCCACTGTTTGTGTGGAGTTTGCCTGCACACAAACTGTTTTTCTCCTGGAACTCTGGTTTTCTCCCACATCCCAAAGATGTGCACATTAGGTTAATTGGTGTGTTTAAAATTGCCCCAGTCTGAGTGAGTGTGGGTATGTGTGTGAGCATGTCTTGCAATAAATGGTGTCCTGTCCAGGGTTGGTATCTGTCTTGCACCCTGAGCTACCAGGATAGGCTCTAGCTACTTATGATCCTGACCTGGAATAAATGGATTGGAAAATAATTATCTTGTTTTTATTAATCTTTCTTAAACATGTGTATAGCTTACAATAATTTTAATGGTTAATATTAGAAATGTTTGGGTTCTTTATAAGTTTGGTGATGTTTTTGTGACCAGAAATATGCCATAGGAATGGAACTCTTGTTTATATCCATTAATTTATGGTAAAATTGGTTTCATTATAAGTCACTTTGATTAAAATCATAGTTTCAAAAAACCTATTGATGACCTTAAGTGAGGACTTATTATGGAAAATCCCTGATTTATGTTCGCTGTATGATTTTTTTTAAAATTTTAAGATGGTGCAAAAGTGACATGCATTCAGTAGAAATCATACTTTGAATTTTGGTCTTTGTCATATGATACTCTCTCATGGTGCTGGGCAATGGCAGTGAGCAGTAGCTCCCAGTTAGGCATGCGATCATGAGGATAAACAACTGATATTCTACAGTGTACTGTGTTGTCAGTGCTTTTTGGATATTGTATTCTGAGCGTGTTCAAGGTAGGATAGGCTAAGGTAGATAATTTGGTAGGGTAGGTGCATTAAATATATTTTGACTTACAATATTTTCAGCTTACAATAGGTTTATTAGGATGTAAACTCATCAGAATTCAAGGAGTATCTGTATTTGTACCTGCTTCTACTGTAGCTACTCTGGCCCTGGTGCTAGTTTTAATAGGTTCACAGGCCTGGCCAGGTAGCTCAGTAGGTTAGAGCATTGTCCCCATATGCCAAGTTTGCAGGTTTGAACCCCCAGTTAGGGCGCATACAAGAATCAACCAATGAGTGTATAAATATGTGGAATAACAAAAATCAATACTTCTCTCTCTAAAATCAATCAATAATTTTTAATTTAAAAATAAAATATAAAAATAAATAAATGATTTGAAATGTCCTACTGTAAATAAAGGGATAGAGATGTATTTCACCTGCCAATATTTTAAAATTATATTAACTATGTTCTTGGACCAGTGTAAGGAGCTGGCCGAATGTAATGATTAGTTTAATGGGGAAGACCAAGAACAAGTAATTATGAGTCTGATGAGTGTAACAACAACAAGATGTGTTCAACAGAAAGAGCTGTCCTAGAACTGATCATGGCCTGAGCACAAGAAGATAAATCGTATTGGAATAAAAACCCTGTTTTATAATAAAAAATTTGGCTGGACTTTGATCACTGGGAGATAACCTCTAAATTCTTGGAATTTCCTGAGTGATGAGTATCTTTGTTGTTCATGGTGAACCCAGGACTGTGCCTGAGTTTATGCTAATGAGAAGACTCAGGATGGGGCTAGCTACTCTGGAAGGATCAACCATGTGATTAGAACATTGGAATTTGACCCAGGAGATAACAGCCTGACTTGCAAGGAAGGGAGGGGTGCTGAAGAGTGAGTTCTTTCATGTGGCCAATGGTTCCATCAATTGTATCTATGCAATGAAATCCCAATAAAAACTATAGATACCTATGGCTCAGGTGAGTGTCCTGGTTGGTGATACACATAGGTGTGCTGGAGGGTGACAGATTCTGAGGGCATGGAAGCTTTGCATTTGGGACCCTCCCAAACCTTGCCCTATGTGTCTCTTTATCCGTCTCTTTTACATAAAACTATAACCCTAGTATAGTTCTTTCCTGAGTATTGTGAGTGACTCTAGTGAATTATTGAACCAGAAGGGGCAGTGGGTACCTCTGAATTTGTAGCTAATTAGTCAGAAGTGCAGAAGGCCTGAGGACTCCAAAACTTGTGGCTGGAGTCTGAAATGAGGGGAGTCTTATAGAGGACTTTGCCCTTGACCTAACTCTGGATAGTTAGTAGCAGAATTACATTTCAAGGCCAGAAATGGGTAAGCCAGTTGGATCAACAAAACTGGGCCAGACTATGAAAGACTTGGACATCAGGCATTAGACTTGGCAAGGGAACATGGTACAACATAATTTATTAAGTGCTTGAAATGTGTCAGGGACATTTCTAAGCATATTTTAGGTATCTTCTTATATTTTATCTCCTCTATCATAGGAAGTATTATTGTTTTCTAGATGAGTACTAAAAAACAAAACAAAACCACAAAAATAACAAACACTAGACTCCTTGCTAGTCTGAGATTTATCACTCATATGCTATTGACCTTTGAACAATCATATCTTTGCATAACCTCAGTTTTTTCATCAGTCTGTCCATCCCTAAATTTTATGATTCTACATGGTTAAGGTGCATTCTGAAAAATCATATGACATTAAAGTAGTCTCTAAGAGCAAATTTAATTTTGGACATTCATTTGTATTTTCAACAAATGCTTATTGAACATCTGCCATGTACTATACATTAGGCTAAGCTTTGGAGATACAGGGATAAACAAAAGTTAATAGTCATTCCTTCCAATACCAGTAGTATTGGATAAATTACCTTTTCATTTCAAACAAGATTATGTTTAAATGAGCAACCTGTAGGGAAGAGGGTAGATTACAAAAAGAAAGAAAATTGCATGGGGGTGGAGGAGACTGGGAATGAGCTTTGCCTTGCTGATAGAAGAATGAAAGATCAAATGGAGATGTACTGTTAAGGACAGGCTTTGGGTACTTGAGATTCAAGTGATTTTTAGTATTAGGTAATGATTTTGTGGAGCAAGCCCCAATGGTAGTACTTATGTGGATTTTGTACATGAGGGACAAGGGAGGCAGGGCGTCCCCCTCTACATACTCACTCTCACCTGACTATGCAAGGAATACCACATGAATTTCACTGCCTAGAGTAAGAAGAGACCTTCAGATTTGGAGTAGAGAACTCAAACAGAGAAAGAGATGAGACTGGCTGGGCAGGGTGACATTAAACATGCATAAAGACTATACCAAGAGTTGAAAGCTTGGTAGACCTCCAGAATCATTTGGGGGTACTTTGTGAACATACAGCTTCTATCTGAGATTTTTAAAACAGAATTTCTAGAGAATATCTACAAATAAGGTTTCCAAGATGATTCTGATGCTCTGCTGGATTTGAGAACCACTGGTTTACCTGATTGGCAAACAAGGATGGTGTATTAAGATTCAAAGAAACCTGTCATTAACACCAATCACTTTGTTTTGCTTTCATTACATTATTTTTTCTGAATGGATCAGTTTGGTTTCTAAAGCTATTGATTTATTGATCCTGCTTTTCCCTCCTTTCATATGTGGATTTTTATTCTCAGTTTCTTTTGTTGGCATCTGAAATCTTGAGAGTTAAAGAGATAGGTTTTGAATTTTTTGGTGGGGGGGCATTTTTGCCTTCTATAGTAGACATAATTGGTGAAAAAAAATCTCAAGGATGGGATGGAAGGTAGATTTTAGCCATCAAAATCATTTGAACTAACCAAATCAACAATAAGTCACAAACTCCAGATTTTTGTTTAAAGGGGAGGAGACCAAGGCAGTGGATGTGCAAATTAGCCAGGCCACGACTTGCTGGCTCTGGTTCATTTTGTAAACAAAAGCAGGCCTGATTTCAATCAAACATTACTTGTTAAAGTAAACTAGCAAAAAGCTGGTGAAAATTAAAGTAGAACAGAAGATGGTTTCAATAATTTTATTCTCTAGCTTTTAGCTTAAAAAAAATCTACCCACCATTCCATTCTATGGTACATGTCGGTCCTTTCATGAAAACTAAAGTGTTGTAGTTATGCTCATATTGAAAAATGTTACCAGTAGTATTGGGTAAGTTGCCTTGAGAATAAAATTCGGAATACTGTCATTTATAGTTTTGACAGTATTTTTATAGATTTTAAGGAACTTTTTAAATGAGAGAAATGGGACCCAATAGGTTGGGTAGCTGAAAGACTAAATTGTTTGATAAATACCATGTGTCTGGTATGCTGTACTTGTTTAAAGTGACACTGAGAGATTAGTTGTTTCTAGACATTTCTTGGTTAGGTCTTTAATGTATACAGAGCTGTTGAGTTTCCCCTCCAAACTGAATGAAGCCTGAGGGGTTTTGCCCTATGGGGCTAGAAACAAGTGGACCATTGCTTTGGCCTGCAGTGAAATTTTCCATTGAGGTGACAGGTTTGAACTTTCTCCAAGGGGTTAGTAGGGATGCCATCAAAATTCCTGGATGAAGGGAAGTTCTAATTATGAAGCCTTAACTTAAAAGTTTCCATAGGAATTTTTTACTTTGCATGTAGAACTGTCGTTTGGGGGGTTGTGTGGGGTCAGGGATCCAGAAGATCATTTCTAAGAGTTTTGGGACTAGGTGTAGCTGTCCAACTGTGCACCTAGGCCAAAAGTATCCTGAGTCATTGCCTGAAATTCCCTCCACTTGTGAACTTGTGTTGTGTTCCAGCAACTGAAAGAGGTGTTGATTCATTTCAGGCCTCGTTTGTCTATGATGAAGTTGAACCCACCACAGAGGGATTCAGGGAACTGCACCGTGGACTCTAGGCCTGTGATTTATGTTTTCCCTGTGTTTTTATCCGTTTTCTCTGCATTGTCGACAATGAAGTAGACATCAGATGTATTTAGCCCAAAAGATAATGCATAGTACCTTACGACGAAGTAGAACAGAAGATCTGGCAGGCACAAATCAATTGTTTTCAATAAAACAGTCACCAAAGTGAAACATTGACAATGACAACAATCCTCTCCTCTGGAATCAGATCCCAGAGGCAGACACGACCTCCCTGGAGACAACTCACCATCATCAAATCACAGTGAGGAAGAAGTTGGGCTTCTTCCTCTCCAGGGACATAGGCTGATTATAGATTATTGAACTTGCAGTGAATTTGCCTGCCCTGCCCACTCAAAGCTCTTATGTACTAAAAAGGATTCATTTCATGCTTATTGCTGATTCAGATATACAATAATTACCAACTACTCTGGTTTCAGTGTTTTTATTGTGTGTCCTCTTGGAGACATGTGCAGGATAAAATGACCTCTTGTCATTATTTCTTTTCTTCTGGTCTAAAAATGATTTGTTTGAATGACATCACAGGGTGGAAACCGTTTTCTCCTGGCCCTTTAAATATCAGTTTTGGGAGGAGCTTTTTCTATTTCACGGTTGTGTCATTGCTCTGGGAGTTGATGGTTCTATTTTGAGAAATATTAAATTCTTATCTTCCACCCTGGTACCCATCTATGTTATTCACCCAACAATCAGTTAGAAAAGTAACTGGGCTTGCAAAAGGTCCTCGGGGGGAAAATGTCCTGGATCATATTGTAATAGTCCTAGGGAATAAGAACAGTTTCCTAGCACCCTGACCTTGATGCTGGCCCCCCTGAGGTGATCAGGAATGATGTTTGCACTGTCTTATAGCTCAGCTTTTACTCCTTTGTGTTTATTCCATTGCTGAAAGACTCAGAACATCACTTTTTCTAGCACACATTGTTTGTCTGAAAATACACCTGGAGAGTTGCCCAATTTGGAAATGACTTAAATTACAAAAAAAGCACAGCTGTCTTTAACAGCTCTAGGAGTTCATGCAATGAGCCTACAATTTATTGAGTAGGATTAGATGCTTATTGCCTATGACACTTTAAATACCATTACATTGAAGTTTATACAAGAAAGTCCAAGTTTAAAACTGGAATCTTAGCAATAACAGCTGGGCCATTTGTTTATGTGATAGGCAGGAAAGAATGACTTCTGTAATCTTCGTCTTTGGCTTCAGGATTCTGCTTAGGAAAAAAAAGAAAAAGAAAGAAAAGATGGGAGGGGGAAGAAAGAAGCTAATTTCAGATTGTCAAGCTGAGCTGAACACTGCTGGCTAATCTGTCCCTCATGTGAAGACCTCTGCCAAGGTTCCTCTTGTATCCTCTTGCTCTCTCACACCTGACAAACCAGCATTTGAAATACTGTAGCCCACCTCTCTGACAGCAAGGGTTATGTCGCTAGCTAGCTTGCAGCTCTCTCCCCCAGGCGGCTCACATTCCGCATTTTGTTTCTAGCATGAAAGACTTTGTTTTAAATCATAATAGCAACCAGGCTGTAATCACATTAGAGCACACATGGAGAACTTGCAAAAAGTCATGTGTTTTGGATTTGACATTCTGATTTATGGTTGTGTGCTCCAGTTACACAGCTGCAATCTCATTTTCCAACAAAGATGTTTTCTATTTTTCTATTACTCCGCTTCACCCTGTCTTTATGTTGGGGAAAATGAAAGCCACCAGGTGAAGTCATAAAATAAGTACAAATGTTTTCATGTTTGGGTTGGAGAGTGTAATAAAGGGTATATACCGGCATTTCAAACAAAGCTTGTTATTTTTGAATAAAAGTGTAAAGCGAATTGCTTACTTAAGGTAATCGCAAATTAAAGAGGTACATGGAAATTTGTAAAACCCAGAATTGTCCTACAAACTTTCCATCTCCATCACCTGATATCAATTTCGGAGGAGGGAAATGAATGGTAATGCTCCATTTTAGGTATTTGGGTAAACTAAGCTCCCTACTTAGCATGTTCATTTCACAAAATTCGAAGAAGTTCAGGGTTGGGGACATGTAAAGACAATTTCTGCCAGCCTGTTCATTGTGCAAATGAGGAAAGTGAAACCCAGACATGGAAGATGACTTGCCCAAGGTCACACAGCTGGTTAGTGATGGAGCTTGGACTAAAACTGAAATTGCTTTCACCCCACTCGAACACATTTTCCACCACTCCATTTAAATGCAACTTGAACAGCGCTTTTTGTGGTAAACTGACCACCACCACAAAGAATAGTCCAAATAAGTCTTCTGTTAACACATGAAAAAGAAAACGCCTTTTACTTTGTTGGGGTTTTTTCCCAGGTCTAAATATTTTGTTGTTGCTGTTAAGTGTGTTGAAAATTCAGACCCATCCCTGGTTCAGTATACTGTACATGGCAGAATATTCTATCTTGATCTCATGCTTGGGGTACATTATTGATAATAAAGGTAACAATCTTGAACTCAGATGTGTTGAGATTTAACACATTTCAATTCTTCCCAACACTTGAACAGTTCCAACTATAGTTATGTTTTTGGCAATCCAGTAAAATCTTAATACTAGGATAAAAGGTATTTGTATAAGAAAATTTCAAAAACCATGGTCGGGTGGCTCCATTGGTTGGAGCATCATCCCATACACCAAAAGGTTATGGGTTCGATTCCTGGTCAGGGCACATACTTAGGTTGCAGGTTTGAATCCATGTCAGGCGATGTTTCTCTCTCACATCAATGTCTCTTTCTCCCTCTCCCTTTCTTCCTCTCTGAAAGCAGTGAACATATCCTCAGGTGAGGATTAAAAATAAAAAAAATATATAGTAGAAAGGCATTCATGGGCACAAGCAGTCAGATTGACTTGGAAATCTCTATAAAAATGGAAAGAACATTAAAGCTCTATAGTCTGGATCATTATTTTGGTGCTCATTTCCTTTCACATAGATTCAGTCTTGGCTCTGTGAGAGGATTTTGGATTGTATAGTCATTAAGTCATGACAGTTTTCCCATAGGGAAGAAAATCCATGTACACAGTAATTAATGGTAATATTTCTTGGTAGGACTTTCTAAATTGCATATATGGATTAAAATTTTCCCTCTTATTAAGGGAGTGAGAGAGAATAAGGCAACAACAATTTTATTATCTTTAGTTGAATGCATATGTACAGATGCTATACCAACATTTTAGATGATCTTACTTACCTGTATGGGAATAATACTTGTAGGAAACCTATTTTTGGTGCTGATATGCCTCTCCCCAGCCTCTGTTCTCCCCCTTTCCTGCTAATAGCATTAAGATTTTCCTTTTGGGGAGGTTAGTTCAACCTTATTCTCATCCATGAGATGAGCATCGTATCATCTTAGCCTGAGCCTAGAGGGTAAACTGAATTCTTAAGTCATCACCTTATCTCTTCTTCTCCTCTGTGATGGTGATGGCACATGGATGGGCACATGACATGTGGGCCAAAGAGATTGAATCCATGGGCTTCTGAGGACACTGCCATTCAATGTGCTGTGTTGAAAATGTGAGGCTTTCTTCTTCTTTTTTTTTAATCTTCAGGGGAGAACTTGGAGCTTCTAGGGCAGTTAACATTGAGGAAGATAGAATAGAGGAAGAGAGAAAAACAAATTTCCTATTACATGGGTTGAGCTTCTGGATCGAGCTTTTGCT
Organism: Corynorhinus townsendii; assembly: GCA_026230045.1. Classification (NCBI taxonomy): domain Eukaryota; kingdom Metazoa; phylum Chordata; class Mammalia; order Chiroptera; family Vespertilionidae; genus Corynorhinus; species Corynorhinus townsendii. The sequence goes on from JAPDVU010000001.1 coordinate 196,550,364, forward strand.
GAAGGTGGTCCTACCTGGATTTTTATCCATATGAAATTTTCTTAAGTTTTTATTTTAATTTTTTTTGTCACTTATGGTTGGAAGACTCCCAACTCATATGCCAAAGAAGTGGAAAGATAGTGATGTTCAATATGGGCATAGTTATAAAAATGGTCTTTTAGGAACATGACCCTTGTGGGAATCTCATCTATCTCATAGTGAGGGTTGCATTTATAGATGTAAAGTTCTGCAGAGTGACTGACCAGAGTGGGAGCTCCATGAATTATACTTACTGTTATGATGATGGTGGTGGTGAGTGATACCTTATTGTAGTTTTAACATGCATCTCCCTGATAATTAGTAACCTTGAGCATTTTTTGGTATGTTTATTGGCCATCTGTATGTCCTCTTTAGGAGAAATGTCTACTCAAGTCCTTTGCCCATTAAAAATTTTTTATTTACATTCATTTTGTGAAGAATGTTTTATTGGTTTTTAGAGAGAAAGGAAGACAGAAGAGAGAAAAGTCAATGTGAGAGCATAACATTGATGGGCTGATTCCTGCACACTTCCTACCAGAGATTGAGCCTGGAACCCAGGCATGTGCCCTGACCTGGAATCAAACCAGCAATCTTTCAGTGCACAGGACGATGCCCAATCAACTGAGCCACAATGGCCAGGGCTTGCCCATTTTAAAGTTGGATTGTTTGTCTTGCTGTTGAGTTGTATTAGTTCTTTATATATTTGGAGATTAACCCTTACCAAATGAATCATTGGCGAATATGTTCTCCCATACGGTGAGTTCCTTTTTCATTTTGTTGGCTTCTTTTGCTGTGAGGAAGCTTTTTAGTTTGATGTAGTCCCATTTGTTTATTTTTCCCCCCTGTGTTTCTCTTGCTCTTGGAGACATATCGGCAAAAATATTGCTTTAAGATTTTACTGCCTATATTTTCTTCTAGGATTTTTGTGGTTTCATGACTTACATTTAAGTCTTTTATCCACTTGGAGTTTGTTCTTCTGTATGGTGGAAGTTGGTAGTTTAGTTGTATTTTTTGCATGTACCTGTCTAATTTTCCCAACACCATTTATTGAAGAGACTATTTTACTCCAGTGTATGCTCTTGCCTCCTTTGTCAAATATTAATTGACTATAAAAGCATGGGTTGATTTCTGGGGTCTCTGTTCTGTTCTATTGATCTATGTGCTTGTTCTTGTGCCAGTACCAAACTGTTTTGATTGCAGTGACTTTGTAGTACAGTTTGATATTCCATATTGTGATTCCTCCAACTCTGTTCTTCTTTCTCAAGATTGCTGAGGCTATTTGGGGTCTTTTCTGGTTCTATATAAATTTTTGGAATATTTGCTCTAGATCTGTGAAATATGCCATTGATATTTTAATAGGAATTATGTTGACTCTATAGATTGCTTTGGATAGTATGGACATTATAATGATGTTCATTCTTCCAGTCCATGAAAATGGTTTGTGCTTCCACTTGCTTACATCTTCCTCTATTTCTTTCTTCAATGTCCTATAGTACAGGTCTTTTACCTCCTTGGTTAAGTTTATCCCTAAGTACCTTTTTTTTCCCCGTAGTAAATGGGATTGTTTTCTCAATTGCTTATTCTGAGAGTTTGTCATTGGTGTATGAAAATGCCACCAATTTCTGGATATTAATTTTCTATCCAGATACTTTGCTGAATTCATTTATGAGATCTAGTCGTTTTTTGGTGGAGTCTTTAGGGTTTTCTATATACAATATTATATCATGTGTGAATAGTGGCAGTTTTACTTTCTCCTTTCTAATTTAAATGCCTCTTATTTTTTATTCTTCTCTAATCTTTGTGGCTAGGACTTAGAGTACTATGTTGAATAAGAGTGGTGAAAGCGGACATCCCTATCTTGTTTCTGATCTTAAGGGAATGCTTTTAGTTTTTGCCTATTGAGTATGATCTTAGCTGTAGGTTTTTAATATATGGCCTTTATTATGTTGAGGTATTTTATCATAAATGACTGAGAGTTTTTATCATAAACTAGAGGCCTGGTGCACAGATTCGTGCACCAGTGAAGTACCTCGGCCTGGCCTGCACCCTCTCACAATCTGGGACCCCTCGGGGGAGGTCAGATAGCCAGTTTTGGCCAGATCTCCGCAGGCTTGATCCAGATAGGAGGGAGTCCAATCCTGTGCATTGAGCATCTGTCCCCTGGTGGTCAGTGCACGTCATAGCGACTGGTCGACCAGTTGTTCAGTCGGTTGGTCGCTTAGGCTTTTATATATATAGATGGCTGCTGGATTTTATTGAATGCTTTTATTTTTCTGTATTGATATGATCATATGATTTTTATTCTTCATTTTGTTTATGTGATGTATCACGTTTATTGACTTGTGTACCAGCCTTGCATCCCTGCAATAAATCCCACTAGTTCATGATATATGGTCTTTTTAATGTATTTCTGGATCCAGTATGTTAATATTTTGTTGAGGATTCTAGCATCTATGTTCATCAGGGATATTGGCCTATAATTTTCTTTCTTTGTAGTGACATTGGCATTCCTGGTTCTCAGGCTTTCAGCTCAGACTGGAACTTTTAACACCATTGGCTCCTCTGGTTCTCAGGCCTTTAGGTTTAAGCTGAAACTATGCCACCGGTTTCCCTGGACCACAAGCTTGCAAATGGTAGGTTGTGGGACTTCTCAGCCTTCACAATGACATGAGCCAATTCCTCATAATACATCTCTTTCTATGTATCTACATATAAGCTTTCGATTTTGTTTCTCTGGAGAACCTTGAATAATAAATATGTAGATATGGAGAGTAAAGTCTTCTATAATTTGTCATTAATTCTGGGACAGGAGAATAATAACACAGGGCAAATGTAGCATGTAGGCATAAGGACATTGGGAAGAGAGCCCATGGAAACAGGAAGAAAAAGAATATAACCAGACCAAACAGAGATTTCTGTTTTCAACAGGCTAGTTAAGTGTCTGTGTCAGTCTTTTGTGAAAGGGAATTATATGTGAATTTCTCTTGCGAAGGTTACGAAACAGAATTACTGGGTCAGTGGATCCTTATACTTTACATTTTAATAGAAGCTATTAGATTGCTTACAAAATTGTTGTTCTAGTTTACACTGTAACCAAAAGCAAATAGAGTGCAAAGGCTGGACTGTGCATCATCCTAATATACGTGTGCACGTGTGTGTGTGTGTGTGTATGCAAGTGTGCACACATTAGGGATGGGATTTGGGAGCTGATGAGGGAGATAAGCCTGAAAAGTTAGTTGGGTCTGGAATGGACATTGCTCTGTAGGACAGTGCAGATCACCTACATGTAACCCAGTCAGGCTCTTAGTCAGACCCAGGTCCCCAGACTTATCTCAATGGGATTAATATATCTGGGGTGTGAGGCCTAGGGATTTTCATTTTTAACAGTATCCCCTGAGGGTTCTTTTTTTTGTTTTTGTTCTAATGTGCGTTAAAAGAGAAAATTACTCTTTCAGACAAGGCTGAGCTTTTGAAAAACTTTTGATTCTTCTTCTGGGAGGAGTCTAAGGAAATCAACCACTTTGGGAACTCCTGCAGGTGGCTGGGGGAAAAGAAAAGGAAATGACCCTGAAAAAAACCCTACTGGTTAGGTGCCCTTGGGACATACTGTCCTTGGGATTGCTCTAATATCAGGATGTATGTTGGTCAGAACGGCCCAGGTCACAAGCAGAGATGCATTTAGGACCATTTAAAATCAATATTAGCCTTAGTGCTCTTTGAAAAAGCCATAATTAAGAATGTAAAAGTCAAGTCACCTCTGATTAGTGAGGGACAGAGTGAAGGGTGAATCCATTAGAAGCTACTTGTAAGACATTCACACTTTAGGAACATTGCTTTGATGACTTTGAAGGGGCTCTGCAGTGGGGAGAAAGGCAGCAGAACCAGTTCCTACTTCAAAGACCTATTATAGTGTTTATCTTTTTAGGGAAATACTCTTAAATGTTTTGAATGGCACTAAAAGACTCTTTTCATTTGAATATGGCTGATTTGGCCATTTGAAGGTAAATTTTGATTGATCATAAGATTAACTCTGTATTGTGAGTCAACTAATATTTTTGAAATTGTTTGAATTTGCCTGTATATATTTATATGCTAATGCACATAATTCCATGTGCTTTTATATACTTTCAAATTATATGAAAGACCCTGATCCTTGCTACTTTGAGATATTTAGGATAGGGGTCTTTATTCCCTATCTGGAAATGGGACAAAGGTTAAATGATTTCCTTCATTCAATACTTAAAATCAGGTTTTCAAATTCTCATCCAGGATTCTTTTCTCTAAACTCCTTGAAGACAATTAAAATATGATGGAAATTCACTGTGGCAGATATGGAAATAGTTCTCTGCCCCTGCAGCTATAAATACTTGGGGAAACACTGCAATCTGAGGAATGGAGGAGAACCAGACTGAAAGGATCTTGATAGGCATGGCTGTGAGGAGGTGGATATGGTAAGCAGCTAGAGGCAAACTGCTAGGCAGCCTTAAGATAAATGTTAGAGCTGGATTTGGGGTTGCTGTGGCTGAAGCAGGAGATGCACTACCAAAATACCCTTTAGTAGGGAATCATCTTATGTAGAATGTGCAACAGTGATAATAGAAAGGAAGGACTGAATAAAAGTGGGGAATAGGTTTAGAGAGAGTTTAGAGGGAGAGCCAGGTCCATGGTACAATAAAAGGAACCAAGAGTTTAACAACGTACATGGTATACCTACCAAGTGTGGGCACTGGTCTATTTACACACTTGGGAATTGAAAGGCCAGATAAAAGTCAATAGATGTAACCTTACAAAAGTTGTCTCATTGAAGGTGCTGCCAGAGTTTCCATTAGCTTTTTAAATTAAGAAAAGGATATGGGAATGTAAGAAGCATGGTGACAGTCCCTAGAGATGATGGCATATGTGGGCTAAAGAGATATATGAGGATCATGCTGGGGTTGTTTTCAACATTCTAGCCCTAGAAGCTTAGTATTTTTTTATTACTGCCTTCAGTATCTTGACATTTTAAAAACAATCTTGGCTCCCCCTTTATACTCTTCTCTGAATATTCATATAGACATTACTTTGGGCTATGAACTCATAAATGAAATAGGATCTATGCTTGATGAAACTTTATGGGAGACATCCAAGAAAAATCTGCTCTAGGAAATAATTTGGTGATTCAATATGTTGGCACGCTTTCATCTGAACCAGGCTCGTGCCAGCCTTGGTGTCAGGGGCCCCTGCTAGTTCTACTGTGAGTCTTGATCTGCTGTGGTCACTAAAGGTCCAGTGGCTTTCCTGTTCATTTAGAGATAGGTGTTCAAGCACTTGGCCAAAATCCAGTTTGGGTAATCTATCAAGTCAGAATTCCCTACTAATATCAGTTGGGTAAGACATTGCATTTTTTTGGTCTCTTTGCCCCCCAGACTTGTGTCAAGTTACATGCTATTAAACATGGTTCACTCCTAAGCGGACTGAGGCAGCAGGTAGCACGATACATGTGCTTTGCACCTAACGACTCCCTTTAGAAGCCAAGTTTATAAACCACTTGCCTATTTGGCAAGAACGCAAAAGAAGGGTCTTTCATTCCATTCTTCCTCATTTCCTACTTCTGAATTGCATTTGTCTGAAAGAATTCTACAGGTAATAAGTGGGCTTATATTAGGGCAGTTTATAATAATATTTTTATTTTTTTCAGTTAAAATTTGTTATTAGTCTCTATGTTGTTGGATCAGGGAAATTAAAACTGGATCATGTGACTATGTAGACCAGTTAGAGTTTGCTTTTGAGAGATATCTGTCTAGGAAACAAATCGTGAAAATCAGTAATATAAATTTCTAAAGTACTCTTCCTGGAGTTCTTAGTGAATGTATAAAACATATTTGACTTACTTCCTTTTTTAAAAATACAACTAAGTCCATATTTTGGTCAGCATCCTTAGTCCTTAGCACCATTGGCGTTTGTTGAAGACAAGTGGAAGAAGTTCAAAATCCTATGCTTGCCCCTAAAACAACTGCACTCTCCCTGGGGAGACTAAACACATATAAAATGGTGATACCACAGATAGAACAGCTAAAACACTGTAGGGAGAGATGGTAGATAAGTTACACTAACTGGATTTAAATCCTCTCTCTACCACTTCCTACTTGTGTGATTCTGCGCAAGCTACTGCACCATTCTATGCCTCACTTTCCCCCATCTGGAAAATGTGAATAATAATAGTTAATTAACACATACAGAGTCCTTAGGACAGGAGATCAATGATGGTTAGTTCTTAAGTAAAAAGATGCATCTCAACAAAGTGAATTTTTGAAGGCAGAGATTACTTTGAGTTAGAATACTTAGGGGGAATGCTGAATGTATCAGGTGGAATTTGAGCTTTGAGTTTCAAAACTAGTGGAAATATTACTGTTTTTATACTTACTGACTCTTGAAGCCAAGTTTATATTCCACTAAACTATCTGACAAGAATATATCAAATAGTGGGTCTTTTATTCTGTAATCAGAATTTTTAAAAATTACAAAATAATGTTTATTATAAAGCATTTAGATAATATACATGAACAAAGAAAAATTATATTCTCCTTTATCCCCTGTTGATATATTCTTGCATTTCCTTCCTGTCTTTTTTCCCTCCTATGCATGTATTTTACCCAAAATGTGATTCTGGTGTGTATATAGTTTTCACTTCACTCCATAGGATAGCATTTTTCCATTGTCATCTGTTATTCTTTAAAAACATTGCTTTTAATGATGACATCATATTCTATCAAATAAAATCTCCTGGTCATTCATTGTTATAATTTAGATTTACAAGTTCCCACTCTTACATAAAAACTACAATGAGTATTTTTCAACATTAACTTTTTGTGAGGCTCTTTAATTATTTTCTCAAGATAGACTCCTAGAAATGAATGTCCTAGGTTAAAGACTGAGGGTGAATTTTTAAACTCTTAATGTTTGTGATTGAAATAACTTCAAAAAATTTAAATTAATTTGTACTTTGGCTAGCAATATTTAAGAGTTTCCATCTCACTGTAGATTCACTAAAGTTGGTGTTAATATTTTTAATCTTTGTCAATTTAATAGATGAAGCCCAGTATTTTCCTTTAATTTGTAATTATTGGCTTACTAGTGAAGTTGAACTTTTAAAATATGTTTTTTTTTTTGCTTTGGATTTCTCTGTCTGATAGCATCCCTTGTTCACTTTGGCAGGTGGTTTGGGAGGGTGTTTTTGTTGTTCCTATCTATTTGCATGTGTCTTTACACAGCAGTGATAGTAATTTTTGGTCACATTTGTGCCAAATTATTTCTATTTGTTTTTGATGCACATAAGTTTTCTATTCTTATACAGTCAATTTAATAATTTTTTTCACTTGTGATTTCTTTCACTGCTTTTAAATTTAGAAAGTCTGAAATTTTGTTTGTTCTAATAAACAAAATTTTGTTTGTCCTAATTTCTGTGTAAGAAATTAAACTTTTGGAGATGTTGTTCAGTGGTTAGAGAATTGGCCCGAAGTGTCTTGGGTTCAATTCACAGTCAAGGGCATGTACCTGGGTTGCGGGTTGCTCTCCCCACCCCCAAGTCGAGGCATGTGCAGGAGGCAACCAGTCGATGTGTTTCTCTCACATCCATGTTTCACTCTCTCCCCTGCCACTTCCACTCTCTGAAAAGCAATGTAAAAATATCTTCATGTGAGAATTAACAAAAAAATAAAAAATAAATAAAAAATTAAACTTTTAATAAAGTAGAAGAGGTCGAAGAGATATTTCTTCATCATCACAATTTCTTTTTTCCTTTTTCTTTTCCAAAAGAACTTATGTTAATCAAAGGTAATTCATGATTCATTTTGGGAAAATACATTTATATCACTTGCAAACATTCTACTGTTGGTTTGCACCAGTGTTTGTAAAGTCTGTCATATATGCAGTTACCATGTTAGGTAGGGAATATTTTCCCAGAAAGTGGAAATAAGTCATGGAGCATTGCTTGACATAGATTCAAAGTTGGGAATAGAAGTGTTTTAAAGATCACATTTTGCTCTTGACTCAATTTGTTCACAACTCAGCAGAAGACAATCCTCTTTGTTGAGTTGATTGTTGTTGGTTAAACCCTGCTCGGGGAGAAATCTAAAAATGCACATTGTTTCAGCATTTGTTTTCCTAGGGAGGCTGATTTCTACCTCTACCTTGCTTTTCAGCTGGTCCGCTGTAAGGGGGAAGCATGAGGGGGAGGAGTTATCTAATCATATCTCATAGGAGGCTGGATGTAAAAGACATTAAATCTTAGCATTGTTCCCCAAATTATTTTAAACATTAGCTTAAAAGGCTTTTAAGATTTTTTTATTTTATTTTGAACGGAAGTATTAACTAGAACTGCCAGGGGCATTTAGTTTGAGAAAAGCAATACTGTGCATCTTAAATTGGGTAGAAATTTTTATGACTGAAATTCTTCATTTATTATACCCAGATGGTGGGAGCAGGCTGCTGTCTCTGATGCTCTGGTGAAAACAAACCATTAATGGATCTTTTTCTAAGATGGAAACCTCACTAAGAAGTTCAAGTATGGCACCAGCATTGCCCTTTCTTTTCTTTTTCTTTCTTTTTTTTTAATTTCTTGACTATGGCTTCATATTGGAGCATCTTTAACTTAAATATAATTCATTGAATTCTCTGAAGTTTCAAGCTCTTCCTGAAAATTGCTGTTGTCTATATATGCATTGGCTAAGAAATTAACTGAAAGTTTCTTCACCAAAGTAGCTACCCACCTGAAAAGATGAAGCAATCCTTTGTTCATTCAACAAATTACTTTTTGTTATTACTCATAAGTTACTGTATAAGATATTTTAATGGAGTTAGGAAAAGAAGTTGCTGTAAAAAAGTTAAGCATGAAAACTGAAAAGAAAATATTTTAAAGCAGAATTTATAAATTAAATCTTCATGGAAAATTCTTTCATTTTGAGAAAACCTTTATTTAAAGATTAAATACACTTGTATAATGTGTGTCAGTATTAGCTTAACATGCATAGCACTTCATAATGATAAAGTATATTTAATGTGATATCTCATTTAATTTAACACCTTGTTGTGATAAGTAGGGAAGGTATTATCATCTTAATTTACACATCAGTGAGTTGACAGCTAAAGTTACATGGCTGGTAAGATCTAGAGTCAAAAATCAAAAGTACATCTTTTAGTCTTAGGCCGACCTCATTCCTTCTCTACTATAATGTTGAAAGAGAGGAAAATGATAAATAGCTACATTGGCACACGTGACATGTTAAAGGTCAGCATTTTAGTGGTAATTGCTATCATAGTTTTTCATTTTAAATATGAATGTAAAACTATTGCTAGGATTTTATCTCAGTAAAAATGGAAGAGTAGTTATGATTTAAATATATTAAGACTGCAGAGAAATTTTATATTTCAAGTTTAAACATGGAACACTTATTATCATAATTGTTTTTAGAAGAGAGAAACCCTATGTTATATTTCATCTGAGCATTATACCAGGATTTCCTTTGTTTTTGTTTTTCTTCTATTGTATTTGATGCTACAATTTATCTGGAGATGCAAAGCTGAATTGCCAAATAATTGTAATCACAGTCACTTAATTGTGCTGCTCCTTAGGATGAAGGTTTTCCTTTCTGAGGGTGCGTGAGTAGTCAATGGCGGGCTGTGTCCTATACTGTTGAAACCAACAGTGGTGTTGGAAGAATGAGGCACAGATCTAGAATTTTGGTTGTTTGACTTCTACTAAACCAAACGCTTAAGAAAATTTTAGTAATGGTACCCTTGCTCAATATAAAACAGATGGAAAGAGGACCGCCATCATTTACACTTGGGATACAGTGCAGCATGGCTGCAGACCTGGAAAATAATTAAGAGTCATAAAACCAAGGAACTTGAACACAGTCAATTCAGTTCAACAAATGTTTATCAAGTGCCTCCTCTGGGTCAGGCACAGTGCGCGACCTAAAAACTATGGTAGGAAACAAGTGTAATACAGCCTCCAGATCCATGGAACTACAAGCTAGGGGAATTACTGATATTAAACAGTAATTACAAGAATGATGAATGTAAAAAATAAGAAAGAACAGAGGACTATGGGAATTAAGAGTAAGGGGATTCGATCCAGTCTAAGGATTGAGGGAAGACTTTAATATTTAAAAAAATCTTAGAAATAAAAACAGAAGGATGGAGGAAAACCAAGGTGTGATAGTTAATTTTCTGTGTCAACTTGACAGGGCCATTGAATGCCAATTATTTGGTCCAACATTATTCTGGATGTATCTGTGAGGGTTTTTCTGGATGGGATTGACAAGAGACTAAGTCAAGCAGATTGCCCTCCCTAAGGTGGGGGACCCTCTTCCAATCAGTTGATGAATTTAAAAAATGTATTTTAAATGCTTTTCTTTTCTAAAACTTTGCATTATACCTTAGAATTAATATGATTAATTAAAGGCATGAAGTTACTTAGCATTAAGCTAATAGTTTATTAAAAACTTAATTAAAACAGTCACTGAACTAAAGCAACTTTGATTTCATATTACCACTCATTGATTAAAGAATCTATCAACCAAATACACACACACACACACACACACACACACACACTAGAGGCCCAGTGCATGAAAATTCGTGCACTTGGGGGTGGGAGGCTGTCCCACAGCCTGGCCTGAACCCTCTCACAGACCAGGAGCACTTGGGGGATGTCTGACTGACAGCAGGAGGTGACCCATGGGCTGATCAGGGGATGGTGCTGGCAGCAAGCATCCAGCCCTGCCCCCCAATCGCCTCTCTACCACTGCAGGTTACCACAGCCCCCCAATTACCATGATCACATCCCCTCCTCTGCCCACTGGCACCTGCTTTGGTTGGCCTGGCGCCGCCCGCACACTGGCCCTGCCCCCTACCGACAGGTCATTCTGCCATTCGGTTGATTTGCATATTAGGCTTTTATTATATAGGATATATATATATATATATATATATATATATATATATATATGTATTAACCTTATATGTATATAGAAGAATCTTTCAACTCTATATAACCATAGTTATATCAAGAATTGAATATGGTAGATAAGATGAATCCTGAAGACAAGTAAACAGTTTCCAGGAAGAGTGTGAGTTACCAGCCAGCCATTAAACATTAGTAAATGTGATTTCATAGTATTAGGGGTAGTGAATACATAGTGAGAACAAAAGAAATAGAAAATGTGGCATTTTCCATATACAGCTTACTACCTAATCCTGAACCAGATCAAGTACCTTGAATACAACCATTAGACTAGTACAAATTTCAGCTGTGCAAATTGAAACTCACATAGGAAGGGATGGGGGTGAGGGGAGAGAGCAAGAATGCACAGAATCAGGTGGGGTTAATTCATCTAAAACTTTTTTATTAAGAACAAACCAGGCAGAGGCATTCCTACCAGCAGTGGGGATTCAGCAGTGAACAAGAGATACAGTTCCTCCAGGAATTTAGATTCACCACACAATTGGGAGCTAGTAACCAAAAGTCATCTCCAAATTATTCAGGGATGCTTGTTTTAAGTGTCACAAATAAGTTTGGGTGCTGTAAGGGTGAATGAGGAAGGTTAGGAAAGTCTTCTCAAAGAAGCGGTTTCAACTTTGATGAGAAGAAAGAAGAGGAATTGACCTAATTAAGGGAGAATGGAAGAGGCTTGTTATGAGCAGAGAAAAGACCCCATGTAGAAAGGACATCAACACCTTTGAAGAATTGAAAGGTTAGTATATGTGGTGAACTAGAGGGAGAATGAAACAAAATATGCTGGATTATAAGGGTTTGTAGAATCCTAAAAACATTGGAAGGCTACAACCAGGCTTCAAGTAAAATGATGACATGATTAGATTTTCATTTTAAGAAGATGATTCTGTCTACTGCATGGAGAATGGATTGTAAGAGAGGAAGAGTAGAAATAAGATGAAACTAAAAATTGTTACAGCCATGCAGACCTCAGGAAATAGTGGATTAGTCTGTAATGTTAGTGATGAACAGGGAGAGAAGAGGATGGATAAACACATTTGTTGTTGAGGTGAAATCAACAGAGAGATTAGATGCAGGGGATTATGGGAAGGGAGAAACAAAAGCGACTCCAGAGTTTTGGCTTGTGTGTTTGGGAAGGTGAGAGAGTCATTTATTTATCTGTGGAGGAAGGTAGAGGGATTGATTTTGAGAACAGGATATGACTTGACATGAGGATCCTTCTTGAAGAAGATGAGACGTGAGAAAGCACTCCATAAACAATAGAAGGAAATGGTATAGAAAGGCATGGAGGCAGAAAGAAGGCCTCAATAAATGTGCAGAGGAGTAAATAGAGAGGAGGAATCTATTGAAATTGAGAGAAGTAGAATACAACCTCAAAGGAAAGCCAAATATATTTGAATTCAACCTGAATCCTAAATACAACAGAGTTTGCTCATCTCTCATTATAATGAAGACCACTAGACATTTTTGTGTGAAAACACAGAAGAGATGATACTGAAGATCATTGCTTAAAGGTTAGGTTAAAGATTATCTCAGTGTCTTTGCTTAGAATGGATCATGTGGGCAGACAGGAGTTGACACTCTGAAGAGATCCAATAGCGACAAAAGTAAGGAGAGCCAAATGCTACTCTTGGATATTCGGTCCTATCCAAATATTGGGATGGCAAAAAGGGATTACAAATAGTGAAGAGAAGAACTCTAGGTATCAGAAATCCTATAGTAACTGGTTTGAAATGTAATAGCAACAATTACAACTTCCATTCATTGTGCTTGTAATATATGCTCACTAAGCACTTACCATGTTTAATCTCATTTAATTTATTTGTGTAGTCATTTGATGAGATAAGTATATTTCTTAATCTCTAATTACAGTTAGAAAATAGAGCTCAGAGATATAGTTAACTTCCCAAAATTCAAGCAACTAAAAAGTGGCAGAGGCAAGATGCAGGCCTAGATTTGATTAACTCTGAAGTCCTTGTGCTTTACCACTAATCACTCCAAATCATTTCTGGCCTCAAGAAACATCAGGAAGCTCATGGTTTATATATGCTCCAGGAAGAATCTGGAGATGGCTCTGAGAGCTCCATATATACCAACTTTCTAGAACCATCAGAGGTCCCATTGCAGTGGAAGTAGCCTCTTAGAGATAAAGATACATGAGATGGCTAGACACAAGATTAGGGAAAGAATTGAAACTTTGGCATTCTCTCATCACCAATACTGCCACAATATCTGGATTAAAACTCTATGCATTGATCACTGGTTTGGTATCATTTTCTGAATCTCTAGGGCAGTGGTCGGCAAACTCATTAGTCAACAGAGCCAAATATCAACAGTACAACGATTGAAATTTCTTTTGAGAGCCAAATTTTTTAAACTTAAACTTCTTCTAACACCACTTCTTCAAAATAGACTTGCCCAGGCCGTGGTATTTTGTGGAAGAGCCACACTCAAGGGGCCAAAGAGCCGCATGTGGCTCGCGAGCCACAGTTTGCTGACCACTGGCTAGAGTAACAAAGATTCTTTGTCTAGATAGCCCTCCCCCATCATCCCACATGCCTTCCAAGAAGTGGTAGCTCTGGGATTTGAACTCAGGTCTAGTAGAATGTACATGGGCTTCCCTACACATCACACAGACCTTTGTGAAACTGGGGAAGACAAAGAGAATAAGGATGAGGACTGCTGAGGGGCTTTTTAGCTTGAACAGCCAGGAGACAATGGCTTCCATGGAGGGTGTAACTAGGAGCTAGAAAGTCTAGAACTTAAAACTGTACTCCTCTGGCCACAGACAGTAAATGACCTCAGCTCCTTCCTCCTCAATGGAAATCCAGCTTTTATATCACAGGAATGTCAAGAATGATTGTTTTGTGGCCGCAGTGATTTCATTGTTAAAAGCCATGCACCAGAGAATAGAATAGTAATTATGGGAGAGAAGATGGGTTTTACCAAGTTTAACTCAATTTAACATTGTGTCTTAACAAATCTTGAATTCCAAACCAATTCCACTCATTGGGGATTCAAGTTCACATGTCTTTGCAACATACAACTTCCTGCCACTATGGAAAAAGGGCTTTAGAAGACACAAGACTTCATAGACTTCAAATAAGTCTTATGAAATAACATGTTCACGTGTTAAGTGTAAATGAGTCAGAAACATAAGGATTAAATTTCCCTTAAAATACACAAGGGTTTGAAAACGAAGGGAAAAATGCTGAGGGCAAAACGTGTTTTGGATTTTGGCAAACCCAAAACATTTGAAAAAAAGTGGTTTGATGTTTGATGAACCCTAAATACATTAGAGTTTGCTCATCTCTCATTGTAATGAAAACCACTAGACATTTTTGCGTGAAAACACAGAATCCCACTGGAAATGCCTATGGACTCCTCACTACTGTAGAACTTGACTGATTTTCATTTCACTAATTCATAAACTTCCTTACACTATGGTTGGTGGTCTCCCCCACACGAGTTCTCAGCAAAGCCATAATAAGAGAACACTGGAGAAGACGTCTGGGGTTACTAAGACTTCATTAGTTTTATAAAATGCACTTCAGGGCATAACCACTGTACAATAAAACATTAGCATAAGTCATTAAAATGGAACCATGCCTTGTCAAGATAAATAAGAGGAGTGTGTTTTATGTGGCATTGTCCTCATTTCTTTAAATTGGTTTGTTCACTTGCTAATTTGCAAAGCTGAATAATAAGACATTCTGTGGTATGAATTAAGGCAGTGAGATTCTTCCATTCATAGATTTTCCACTTAATACTCCTGATTTCCATTGAAGTTTCTAAAGTCATAAAGTTGGAAACAGGGTCTGGTGGATGCTTTAGGGGCCATGGCGGTAGCAAGGGAGGAGGGGAGGAAGATGACAATACTTTTTTTTTCTCTCCAGGAAGTGCTTTCTAAGTGAGATCGGATGTAGAAATGTCATTTTTGCCCCTTCAGTCTCAGATCGCTCATGTGCAAACAGTAGCTCCCTCATTAAAACTATTCTCCTGAATTATTTAGGTTGGCCTTTGATTTGAACTGAAATTACTTTATCCTTATAATTCTTTGGTAGTCTGATTTATGTGACAAACCATTCACTTTTTAAAGGACTCATAATGTGTATCAAGAAATGTTACAAAGATAGGTTGCTATAAAAATAGCAACAAGAGGTACAATGGATTGAATGAGTGCTATGGCCAGCCCTCATGGTAAGCTCATTGTACACACAACAATGTAGAAAGTTCTATGAGTGAGGCACAATTATCTTCATTCTGCAGATGAGGAAATAGAGGTTCAGTGAGTCAAGTCATGGTGGTGGAGTTATATTTCACTTATTAAACATTTGATTTGTGTCAGGTTTGGGGTATATAATGATGAATAAGACTAGCCCCTGGCCCTCACAGAGTTTACATTCTAGATGGAATAAGATCTAGGCATTCTTTTTGGTTTTTATGTACAGAGGGACAGTAGTAAAGAGTTAATATTGATTTCTTTTGAATGTGGTTCATTTGAGAGTGTTTGGTTATAGGAATAAGGCTAGTTGTGACATATCATTCTTCAGATAAAGTTTCCAAAGCAGGGGAGAACACCCCTCATGCAAGAAGTTATCCTTCTCCATTTGGCAAATTAGATTATTCGAAATCATTTCTAAATACACCTGAGTGGAAAACAGGTTAGAGATTTGAAATATACATAGCCCTCATGAGAACAGGCATGGTCTAAACCTCAAATGAAAGAAGCAATACTCATCTTTCTAAACTAAGTTTCACTGATTACTCACAGGTCCTTTGGAGCTACTTTTTCCCTTAAGACTTAGATAATATTATCCAGAATCTCCATTCCATGTTCATGGGAAGTTGAGTACCTTTTCCAAGTTTCTGCATATGTCCAGGGGCTCACATTTCCTTGCCAACCTCTGGCTCCAAATTCCATCTGTAAGTTCTGTTTGTGGGTGGCCATATAATCCTTCACATTGTAGTCCTGTTCTGTGGTGTGATGACCTATATATACTTGAAACTCAGAGGTTTTACTTAATTATTCAGAAACTGACCCATACAAACAGACAACCAACCTAAAAACAAACAAACAAACAAAAAACCCCACCATTTACATAAAGTCTTTAGATATTTATCAGACATCAGAGAGGCTTTGGTAAGATCGAGAGGCTTTAAGATTGCAATATCTTAACTGAATACTTGGTATCTTAGTTTTAAAATTATCCTTGTCCTCTTCAGCAAGAAAGGCTCAGTCTTCAACTATGTTGCCCCAACAGCTCTTTCTTTCTCCCGTTCCTGCTTTGTTTTCTGTCTCCATCCTCTCAGGAACAAAAGCTAAGTTCTATGTTCTGTATTATTCTTTGAGATACAATGCACATACCATAAAATTTATCATTTTAAAGTGAACAATTCAGTGTTGTTGTTATTTTAGTATATTCACAAAGTTGTACAATAATCACCACTACCTAATTTCAGCATATTTTCACAACCCCAAAGGAAACCTTCTACCTACTAACAATTCTCATTCCTCTACTGCACTCTGACCCTCCAGCCAATGGTAATCATTAATCTACTTTTTGTCTTTATGGATTACCTATTCTGGATATTTCATATAAATGCAATTATACAATATATAGTCTTTTGGGTCTGGCTTCTTTGACTTACCATCATGTTGCAGCATGAATCAGTACTTGTCCTGTTTTGACTAAATAATATTCTATTGTAAGGATATACCTCATTTGTTTATCCATTTACAAGTTGATGGACATTGGGTTGTTTCCAACATTGGGCTATTGTGAACAATGCTGCTATGAACATTTTTGTCAAAGTTTTGTAAAAACATATATTTTAAATTCTCTTGAGTATATACCTAGGAATAGAATTTCTAGGACAAATTATAAGTCTATGTTTAAGTTTTTGAGAACTTGCTAAACTGTTTTACAAAGTTGCTGCATCATTTTACATTCCCACCATCAATATATAAAGGTTCAAGTTATCTACATCATAACTACATGTTACTTATATTATTGTAGCCACCCTTATACATGTAAAATGGTATCTCACTGTGGTTTTCCTTTCCATTTCCCTAATGACTAATGATGTAGAGTATATTTTCATGTGATTATTGGCATTTGTTTATCATCTTTGAAGAAATGTCTGTTCAAATCTTTTTTACCCATTTTAAAAATTGAGGTTTTTTTTGTCCTTTTATTGTGTTCTGAATGTTAGACCTTTATCAGAAATAGAATTTGCAGATTTTTTCTCATTTTATTGATCATCATTTCACCTTCTTGGTGGTGTCCTTTGAAGCACAAATGTTTTGACTTTTGTTGAAGTTCAATTTATCATTTTTCCTTTGGTTGCTTTTCTTTTCTTGTCATATGTAAGAAACCTTTGCCTAATCCAAGTTTATGAAGATTCACACCTATGTTTTCTTTTAGAATTTTCTAGTTTCAGCTCTTCTATTTAAGTCTTTGCTTAAGTTTGAGTTAACTTTTATACATAGTGTGAGGTAGGAGTCTAACTTTATTCTTTTGCATGTGGATTTTCAGTTGTACTAGCATCATTTGTAAAAAAAACTTATTCTTTTCCCATTGAATTGTCTTGGAACTCTTGATGAGAAGCCAACTGACAATTAAATTCTGGGTTTATCTCTATGTTCTTCAGAGGAGTAATTCTGTAATTTCCAGCCCTCACTTCAAAATTTAGCTCTTAGATAGCTCTTTGTACTTCCAAGGATCTAGCTTGTATGAAAATACTGCTCTCAAATGTTCCTTTGATTAAGATCTTAGACTAGAATTAACCTCCAATGTACTGGGCATAAGGAGTGAAGAGGAAGGATGGCTTGTCCTGGTTTCACAAGGTTAACAATACAATACAGTGGTCTAGGGGGATAATCAGACAATCATACTAGTTGTGTGATTTGGGGGAATAAGTTAACTTCTCTGAGCCTCAGTTTTAATTTCTGTGTAGATATTTCACAGCAGTACTTCCATGTGGGAATTACATCCTAGAATTTCTCAGGCAATTTATGTTTTCTTGAATCTTGTATCCTATGAAAAATTAGTTGAGAAATCAGAAAAACAGGACAAAAACTATTATAGTTTTCCTGTGAGAATTAATGCTTAATAATTAATATAGAAATGTTATAAGCTTTAGGATAGTCACTGATGTCAATTTGAAAGCAAAACCAGGAACTGATAACACTCAGAATGAAAGTTAAGGTAGACTTTTTCAGATCTGGGACAGCACCATGTGGCCACAAGGTAATCCTGCTCAGCCCAGCACAGCATGAATGGATATTGAGTACCTGAAATGAGACTAGTCTGAATTGAGATGTGCTGTAAATGTAAATATGTATCAGATTTTAAAGACTTAGTATGGAAAAAGAAGGTGAAATATCTCCTTAATAATTCTTATACTGCTTACCTATTGAAATTATAATACTTTGAATATACTGGGTTAAATAAAATATATTATTTTTTATTTAAAAAATTCATTTAAACAAAACCAGTTCGCCCATTCCCAATCCATCCCCCACAACCACCAATCTTTTCTCTGTATCTGTGAGTTTGGTTTATTTATTTATTATTTATTTTTTCTAAACTCCATATATAAGAGAGATTACATGTTACTTCTCTTTCTCTTTCTGACTTATTTCACTTAGTGTAATGCCTTAATGCCCTTGAGGTCCATCTATGTTGTCACAAGTAGCAAGATTTTTTTTTATGGCTGAAGAATATATACACATTTTTAAAATCTATTCATCAGTCATTGGACACTTACGTTATTTCCATATCTTGGCTATTGTAAATAATGCTTAAATAAACACCAGAAACAGCAGAGTGCATATATTTCTTCAAATTAGGTGCTTTTATTTTCTTCTGATAAATACCCAGAAGCGACATTGCTGGGCCACAGGTAGTTCTATTTTTAGTTTTCTGAGGAACCTCCATATTGTTTTCCATAATGGTTATACCAACTCACATTCTCACCAACAATGCACAGGGTTCCATTTTCTCCACATCCTCACCAACACTTGTAATTTCTAGTTTTTTGATACTAGCCATTCTACAGGTATAAGGTTTTTTCTTCTTCTTCTTCTTTTTTATTTTTTTATTGTTTGAAGTATTACAAATAATAGTACATATGTCTCCTTTTTTTATTCCCCATTGACCTCCCCCTGGCCTCCCCTACCCCCCAGTACATGCCTTCACCTGCCCGCCCCCCCCCCCCCAGTGTCTTGTATTCATTGATTATGCTTATATGCATGCGTACAAGTCCTTCGGTTGATCTCTTACAGACCCCCTCGCCCAACCTCCCCTGCCTACCTGACGTAGTTTGACAGTCTGTTCAGTGCTTCTTTGCCTCTGTATCTATTTTCCCCCCATTTCTTTCCTTTAAACAATTTTGCCTCTGCAGACTAGAAATAAACATATAATAACAAAACAAAAAAAATGTTTGAGTCCCAGTTTCAATGTCCAACAGTTCTGAGTTCCCGTTTCAATGTCAAACAGTTCCTTATGTGTACATGTCAGCAATGATATCTGGATGGTGGGCACATGGTGGCAATGCAGGTCTGACCCTCTCTGGTTTGGTCCTAGGCAACCTGCAGCGGTGCACAGCTGCTGACTGCTAGTGTGGCAAGGCGTTGTCAGCGTCTTCCATCTCTGGACTGTTTTTCCTCTTGTCTTCGTGGTTGGAGCACACCTGTTTTGATTTGCATTTCCCTGATGATGAATGACATCAAGCATCTTTTCTCATACTCGTTGACCCTTTGAATGACATTGAGTATCTTTTCTCATACTTGTTGACCATCTTTATGTCTTTTTAGAAAAATTTGTATTCAGATATTTTGCTGCCATTTGTTAGTTTGTTAGTTTGTTTTGCTGTTGAGTTGTATGAGTTACTTATATATTTTGCATATTAGCCCCTTACCAGATATATGATATACAAATATTTTCTCCCATTCAGTAGGTTATCTTTTTATTTTGTCAATGGTTTCCTTTGCTATGTAGAAACCTTTCTGTTTGATATAATCTCACTTGTTTATTTTGCTTTTGTTGCTTTTTAAGTGACTTTGTTAAAGTGTTAATGATGCTGTCAGGCTAATAAGAATAAGAATTAATAAATTGATTGGAAAAAATCTTATAAAATAATTTTTCCTGGTTCCTTTTCCATTTTTAATGTGGTTTCCTGGAAGATTTAAATGACATAGGTGGCCAGCATATGTAGCTCATGGCTATTGTTATATGTGGAGATAAAATTCTAACATAGCTCTCAAGTTTTCAGGAGAGCTTACACATACTGCTTCCCAATTATTCAATCAAACACAATCTAGGTGCTGCTGTGAGGGGATTTTAGAGATGTAATTGAGGCCTCAAATGTGTTGACTTTAAGATAGGGAGATTATTTATTCAATGGGCCTTACCTAATCACACGAACACTTTAAAAGCAGAAATTTTCCTCTGACTGGTCACAGAAGGAAAAGTCAGAGAAAGTGTGTTAGCTGGCCTGGAGGAAAGAGATACATCAGGTTGCAGGGGCCACAAGGCAATATATTTCTAGTTGCTAAGAGTGGTCCCTAGCCAAAAGCTGGCAGGGAAATGGGGACTTCAGTCCTAAAACCACAAGGAAATAATTCTTTCAACAATCAATGAGCTTAGAGAGGACCCCAAGCCCCATCAATGAGAGCTATGGCCTCAGTAGACACTTAGATTTCAGCCTGGTAGCCCTGACCTATAGAAATGATGAGATAATAAATTTGTGTTATTTTAAGCTGTTAAAGTTTGTGGTAATTTGTTATACAACAATAGAAATTTAATGAGCCATGTTTCAAGAGCTTGTTTGTGGCCTTCTCTGTTAATCATTCTTGTAAATAAAATAAATATCAACAAGTTTGTATACATAGTATAATTTATTCAAATTCCATGACTCATATTTTAAGAAATAACATGTTCAAAAGCAAAATAAGTCCTGAGGTTAACAATTTTGACATATGATTTTGTGTACTGCTGTTACAAGGATATCTATTTTAGGCTTTTCTAGCCTTGTCCAATAAATTTTGCTGGCATTTTCCAGTTTTATAATATTCATATAAGGTTTGGTTCTTTGTAAATACTCCTAAAATACTAAAATAAAACAAAAACAACTACTAAAATACTAGCTTTCTCTCAGCAAATACAAATAAAATCCAAAATAACTTACGATTTCAGGAATTCACAAGAATTTCTGATTTCTTATGTTCAGTTCCTAAGGATTAATATCTGTTTGAAATTTGGAAATACTGTTTAGTGTTGCTATAGGATTAAATGAATTAATAAATGCAAAGGGTCTAGGCCAGGGCCTGGAGTGTGGAAAGTGCCCAACACATGGTAGTCATTATTAGTCACTATTTTAGACACATACTACAGGAATATAAAATTGAATGTGAGTACATATGAGTTTAACTCATTGAATTTTATTCTGAATTTATATACCATAGATGAGGTGAGGCTAAGGAAATTTTAAGCAATTGGTTAAGGAAAAAAACAAAGTGATTAGTCTTGAAGGTGGATTAGCAACCTGATTTTTTTTTTACCTTGTGGGGTATTTTGATGTATTAAAGAATTTATTGAAAAGACTCACCACAATAAGTAGTAGAGGAACTTGTTGGAGCACAAAAAAAGATGAAACAAAAAGAAAGCAAATGATAACCTTACCCCTAAAACCCATGTCTATCTTCTTACCTTACAAAAAATGTGAATTGAGTTTGAACAGTTTGATCTGGTTTTAATAGTTGCAAAGAAAAAGATACTTTGTAGTACCCAATTGGAATCTTTATGTCTTAACTATCAAAGCCGTATCTACTCTTTCTCTTTTTAGTAGGAGCAGGGGATTGGGCTGCAGTCAAGGTTGATGGAATAGAAGAAATGACATGGATGTGCTTCAGGGTCTTAACTTCATGTCCACTCTCCATCCTGCCATGTTATCCTCTCAAATCTGCCTACAACCTCGCGTTTCCCCGGAAACGCATCCCTGCCTGACCTTTTCATTCTCCTCAGTTTCTATTCAGCCTTCAAGGATGCTGTCCCTTGGCTGTGTGTTTTCCCTTGGAAGAGCAGTCTTTCAGATTTTGAGTGTTCTCAGGTCCATGGGAGCTATTCCCCACCCCCTATTAGATTATAAGGTCCTATGACAGACAAGTCAATGTTTATTATTTATTTTTAATTCATAGTGTTCTACACACAAGTATCATTTAACTGGAACACATCTAGTAACTATAAATGTGTCCCAGATAAGGAGGAATGGTACATAGTGAAATGTTCATTTAACAAGGAGAGAACCTTTTTCTGTCAAGTCAAGATTCTTAGTATGAACCTCCCACTTTTCTGTGTAACTTCAAGTAAGATGTTTTGCCTTTGCATTATTAAATCTTTGCTGGTCTCAGACTCTCAAAATCTCCCATCACCCATTATATTTCTAATACAAATGAGAGCTTAAAGGGAATGTAAATTGATAGACTGGAAATACTCCAATATATTTCAACCTTGTTTTTAGAAAAACATAATTATCATATTTCCCTGAACAAGTGATGGGATTCAAGGATTCCAAAAAGATCCCTTTTGTGACTAAGTATAGTTTGAGAATTTTTTAGTTTTCTAGCTCCTATGAAACAGAATAAATTTGATGGAATTTCACTTTAGACATTTTGGGTTCTAGGAGTTCATTATTCTCTCTCTGCCACTCTTATATCCTCAATGCAGGACACACAGCATACATTTTAACAGGTTTCAGCAAATCCCACACATGTGGTTTCTTCCCCCTACCCTTTACACGAACAAAAACTCTTTCCATTCATATTAATTCAGTCTTGAACTTATTTTAAAAGCAGCTGGAAAAAGCCACATTTATCTTTGTCGTTATGCAACTGGCTAAAAATTAAGGAAATTGTGTGGTTAGATGATTGCTGAAAAGACCCAGCTCATTAGAGATGGGCAAACCTTGAAAGGATTGGCTGGGTACTGAGAGGGCTACAGAAGTCTGGCTACTTCCCTGTAAGGTAATCAAATTAATAACCTGCACACAGTGGCCCAGGGTCTCTCAGGCGGTTACTGCCTTGTGAGGTTATCATCCTGTTGCGTGTAATTGTCTCTTCCAGCTAGGGCTCCGTCATGGGAGAATTCAGACTAATAGCATTAGGCCGTGACTCCTGGCAGTCCTCTTCCCCACCCTACCCCACCCCGCCTTTTCTTTCTCAGAACTGATGGGGCCTTTTGTCGGAGCAAAAGCAGAAAATTCAGAATAATAACAAGCCCACCAGGTCAAATCTTTCTTGCTATATTATGGGGATGGTCCTATGTGGAGCTGATGTAAGTAAACTATGATGATAATGCTGATGATGACTACTTCTCTGGAGAAAACCATCCAGGTGTCTTTCAGAGCAAAGAATTAGACATGGTTTCTTGTGAGTGGATTTTCTAGGCCTATAGCTGGTGAGAACTTCAAAGTGAGGTCTGTGCACAGAGGGAGGCATTGAGGACATTGGAGACCAAAGTGTTATTTATATGACCTCAAACATTTCTCTTGCTTGCTTTCTCTCTTTTTCTCTTGATCTTTACAAATAGCTTCTGGAAGGCCAGTTTCATTAAGGAAGTTCAAGAACTGATGGATTGTCCTATTACTAAAATACTCTTTCAGTGTTATTTACAGTCATGTGTTACACCAGAGTAAAATGGGTCCAGAGTGGGAAGTAGCCAGGATGCGAGGAAGCCCATCAAGTAAGACTGTTGTGCTTGTCCTTCATTGTCATGTAAAACTGTACATAGTTTTACTCTCATAAATGCCAGTGTCAGAAATCAAGGAGACTTTCTTTTAGATGTAATTGTCTTTTGGCTTTATTTCCAATTTATCTCCTTAAGTCTTTGGATGTGTAGCCATTTGGGGCCATGAAACTTCAGGTCTGATAATTTGGAAATTTGGTACCCTTAAATATAAAGGACATGCAAATAACAATGAAAACATTGTCCAATTCTATTCACAATGGAAATACCCCTCAGTAATTTGATTTGTAGGAAATGAAAAGTATAATCAACAGAATATGCTTTTCAAAAATTTATAATCCTTTAATCAGGCAAATCCTTTCTCCGGGATTAGTAGCGTGGTTTGTGTCCCAGGAGCCAAATCCTATTCTCTGATTCAATCCTCAAATCCCTTCTAACAGTGCCTATATTGATTTCTGACCCAGTTTTGCTTAAGAATCCCAGCACAGAATTTGGTCCTGTGTTTAGAGATTCTTAATAAGGATTTCTTTTTTTTTTTAAAAAAATGGAGTTATCTAAAACATAGCCTTTAGTTGTACCAGCTAAATTCTGATGTCTCAATGAGCGTAACAGATGTGCTTAATTTCTAGGCCATCCCTTGTTTCCCCATGCCTCGCTGGACTCATACTTTCCTGATCTGGAGGAACAACCTAGAAGGTTGATGCTAATCTCCAAAGGTTATTGGTAACTCCAGGTGTTTTCTTAATCTCTATAGTTGATTTCTCTACTATATTTTCAGTGTTCTGGGGACTTGGCCTTTTTGAACACAATGTGCATGTAAATGTTTGTTATACCTATTTGTATTCATAGAAGTCAGATGCTCTCTATGACAAGGAGTGTAACTAGTGTTCTGCACATCTAGAGGATGATAAAAATAAATGTTCATACTAGTGATGTCTAGATAATGAAGACTGTAAAAATTTTAAGTTGACCTTTGGAATCACTAAAGAATGCTTATGTTATGAGGAGCACAGTTTTAGTAAATGTGTTCTATTACAGGTTAACTATTTGAAAAACTATCTCCTGTGTATGGTACATATGATAGCTCCTTATAAACAAGAACATTTGTTTAATCAGGACACATCATTCCCTACTTAGAGTAGATAACAGGATTTGCTGTGTCTGTCTCACAATGTTTTGTCTGAGAAAAAACACAAAACAACTCATGTACAAGGTAAGGCAAAAGTAGGTTTACAATTGTGAGTATGTGAAACACAGAGTTTTTTCTTGTATTATTATTTATTAATTATTGTATTATTTTCCATAGGAACAACTGCCCCACCCCATAACAAAAGTGATCTGAAATGAGCTACATTAATTCAGTAAACCAGAGAGTAGAGAGGTAGCAAGAGGATCATCATAGCATAGCTCTGTCATAAATGCCTAGTTAGAAGATAATTTTTAAAAGAAAGTCGATGCCCTGACCATTGTGGCTTAGTTGGTTGAGTATCATCTCATGCACTGAGATTGCCAATTCTATTCCAGGTCAGGGCACATGCCAGAGTTGATCCCCAGTAGAGTGTGTGCAGGAGGTAGCTAATCGATGTATCTCATCACTGTTTCTCTTTCTCTCTCTCTCTAAAAAGAAATCAATAAAAACATACCATATTTTTCTGTGTATAAGACGCCCCCCACTTTTCCAACCCAAAATTAAGAAATCAATATTTTAAACATAGAATAGAACATGTTTTTATTTAGTAATTACGCAGGTAATGTTTACATACCAGTACTATAATATTATGCCGCATATCACTTTGCTCAGCCTCTGTTGCATTGCTGCTCTCTTCTTCTGCACTATCAGTTCCAGACATATTAATTTCTTCAGCTTCTATTGTATCACTTCTGTCTTCTGAATCACTGTCTATATATGTGAGATCATCCTCATAAACTGGTGGCATTTTCTGAGCTAACTTTGTTCCTGTTCTCATGCCCAACCCTTCTCTTCTCATGAAATTGAAGCACCATTTTGCCTTTCCTGTAAAATCAACAATGTTCATTTCGTTTGCAAACATTCTTGCCTGGCATTGAATAAGCTTGGTTGACACACAGAAGCCACTCTGGTGCTGCTCCATAATCCAAGTCTTAAGCCTCTGCTCCACGTTTGCCCATTTTGCTGGTTTTCCTCATAAGGCCTTCTTCTTTTTTGGCCTCTTACGGAGTTGTTCTTCCTGTTTTCTCCACTGTCTGATCAGACACTCAGTGGGAGGAGGTCCAAACTGTCTCTCTGCAGCTCTATTTCCATGCTTTTTTGCATAGCTGATTACATTAAGCTTGAATTTTGCAGAGTAAGACAATTGCTTACCGATATTTATCTTTTTATTTTTTGACATCTTTATGGGCTCAGAATGCTCTGGGCCCTGTTGCATCTGCTCACTCTCCTTCAATTAGGATATCAGCTGGCATCGGTAACAATAAGGCTCATGATTGGAAGAGGTGTGGGTAGCTAGATACTCACATGGCTCCTACCTCGGCTGACTTCTGTGTGTAAGGCACCCCTCGATTTTCAGTCTAACAATTTTAGAAAAAAATAGCATCTTATACATGGAAAAATACACTATTTTAAAGAAGTCAACAGATAATAGTTAACCATATTATATATATAATTTTCATAAAAATATTTTTAAATGTGTATTGTGAGCCAAGCACTGAGCAAAGATATTTATAGAAATTGTTTTGGTCAATTCTGAGAACAACATTATAGACATTGGTATTATTATCCTTATCACTTTACCTCTAAGGAAAATGAAATGCAGTAAACATGGAATAACTTGTCCAAGGTCACACAATGAAGTGACTCAGCCTGGCTTTGAACTCATATGTGCCAAACACCAATACTCATGACCCTAGTACCACAGTCCACACCTACTTTTTTTTTTTTTTAACCCTCCAGTCCTTATCTCCCAACAATGTGCTCTGTACATCCCACCTCTCTGCTTGGTCCTCAGTTTCTAATCTCCTAATTTACAAACCCCACACAGACTTCTTGGTCTCAGTCCTCCTTGAATTCTACAGTATTTGCTCTGAAACAATAAAGATAATACATGCACACGATACTGCATTTGCAAAACTATTTTAATAACATACAAATTGCTTCAGATATAATGTTTAGCCATTGAAGTAGAAAGCTGTTTAGGGTCAGGGTTGGTTCATTCTGTGTGACCTTGGCTAAGTTATTGCACACAGCTATGCCTTACTTTTCTCAGCTATAAAGAGTCATTGATAAGAGCTCTTGCCTCCTTGGGTTGCTGAGAACATTTAGTAAGTCAATGCTTATAAAACTGTTAGCACTGTGCTTGGCTCATAACTAGCAATCAATAATTGTTATTATATAGTACTATATACTTATTAATATTAACCTTGCATATCTATATATATAAACGCCATAGTGACCATTGGATCAGTTGACCTTTCCACTGGTCGACCAGTCGCTATGATACGCACTGACCACCAGGGGGCAGACGCTCAACGCAGGAGCTGCCCCCTGGTGGTCAGTGTGCTCCCACAGTGGGGCCACTGCTCAGCTGACTGATGGGACCAGATGCAGGGCTCGCGGAGCAGCAGCAAGCCTACGGAGCGGTGGAGGCAGGCACAGCGGGGCCAGGATGAGCAGGAGCGGCAGGCAGGAACAGCAGGTGGTGTTGGACTGCCGGTTTCAGCTTGATCCCTGCAGGCCATGCTGAGGGACCCCACCAGTGCACATATCTGTGCACCAGGCCTCTAGTTATGTATAAATATAATGTGTAAATTCTTCTTTCTCCTTGAAATTCTCCCTCCTTAATCTCCATAACATGATCATGTTTTGTTTTCCTACCTCTCGGTGATTCTCTCTCTGGATCTTCTTCATTGGCTTCCCTTCTTTCTGCCCCTTTGCACATTTTTTAAGACTTTCTTCTTGGCCCTCGTCTCTCTGCCGCCTCTAGGAAGGACCTAGATGCAAAACGTACAGATCCTAGAGGATCAGAAGAGAGAGTCTTTCCACCTCATGCCCAGCAGGCCAACCCCATGTCCTCACTACAATCTTCAATTCCTAGAGTTGCACCTGTCCGTCTATGTCTTCACTTCATTGTTTACAGCCAGGGTTGGCCAGACAGAATCCTTCAGTGTGAAAGTCTGCCCTGTATGGATTTGGCCCTTTCAAGGATGTGATCTCCACAAGCCCTATCTCTAACCACTCCAGAAAATGGATCATGACTAGAGGTTATGCTTAGATTCACACGAATCCCTGTGATTGCATCTCACCTGGGTGTCCAGGGTTACTTGGCTACCTTTTTATTTATTTCAAATTAATGCTATGTCATATTCCCTGTGGTAGCACTTTCCATTTCTTTAAGTTCCCAAAGAGACTGCCATAGTTTTACTGTCATCTATTCTTTACTAGGAAAATCAAGAACATCTGATCTGAGTTTCCTCACATTTTTTTTTAACCTTATAATTGTTTTGCCACTGTTCCTCATCCCCTTTTGCCTCCTTTGGAATTTTCTTCATTAATTATATTTCTGATTTTCTATACATTTTAATCTTTCTTCCAATGCCTCTTTCTAATCATATGGGTTTCCCTTGTAGTAGTTTTATTTATTTATTTATTTATTTTTTAACCCTGGTAACATCTACAGAAGTCATCCTTCATGTTTCCTGTCTTTTGCCTTAAAATTTCTACAGGGAACACCCTTCTTAACTTCTAGTACATCTGGCCCTCCTTAGTGAAATTGTTCTTTTGAAGGCCACCTAAGTCTCCAATCCATTGAACTATTGTCCCTTTCTTAGCTTGTCTCCTCCTTAACTTTCCTGAAGTGCATGACCTTGTCATGCGCCCCTTTTTCCTATACTTTTTCTTCCATTACTATCAATGGCACCACATGGTTCCATCTTCTTAACTGGTTCTTCTTCAACTTGGCCTAATTTCATTCAATAAGCATTTAGTCACCATGCACTCATTTCAGCTGAGGTTGGTGAAGCAAGTTTTTTTGTGAGCTAATTCTGCAAGTATGTGATACAGCAGATAACAGTGTTGATATCAAATTATTAAGCTTGCTTTTCTTTCTAAAATTAATTAACTAAAATAATGAATTATGTCCTCTTTAACTCCTGGCTTGATTATTTGGTTGGTGTAATGATACAATTTCTTTTAAAATAAACTCACAAAAGCTGAGTTGTGTACCATGGTTATGCCTGGAACACCTTATTTTATTTTATTTTTATTTTTATTTTTTTAAAGTAACATTTTAAAAAATATATATTTTATTGATTTTTTCCAGAGAGGAAGGAAGAGGCATAGAAAGCTAGAAACATTGATGAGAGAGAAACATCGATCAGCTGCCTCCTGCACACCCCCCACTGGGGATGTGCCCGCAACCAAGGTACATGCCCTTTGACCGGAATCGAACCCGGGACCCTTCAGTCCGCAGGCCGACGCTCTATCCACTGAGCCAAACCGGTTTCAGCTGGAAAACCTTATTTTAACAAATACTACATATGTATGTTATCTGCCATACAAAAAATAGTTCACTGAATGCTCAAGGCAACCCTAGCAAGTGGGTATTATGATTAACTCCACTTTACAAATGAAGAAACTGAGGGACACTTAAATTACTAACCCAAAGTTGGACAGCCACCAAGGGGTGGAGATAGAATTTAAACCCAGGCAGTATGATGGTTTTAGGCTACAGAGGTACTCAATAAATGATTACTGAATTAAAAAAAACACACAACACGAAGTTATTTTCTATTTTTGAAAGCTGATTTAAGATTTTACACTCCCAATTAAATTATTTATTTCTAGCATTTTGCTAGTCATTATATTTATTTGTAACATTTCTGGGTCCAGTATCTTGCATGTCATTTAATATTTGTGTGCATAATTCTAGTATCTCTAGCTCAATAATAAACTACTTGAGGTTAGATCTGAACTACTTTAGAGTACTAAAGCCCTCAGCACTGTGTGTCTGAGAGAACCTGTGCCTTTGTGAATGACTAAATGACAAAATGAATGACATAACCCTACCTTTATTGAGCACTCATCAGGGAACAGTTGTTGAGTCTGTCTTGGAGAGGCACGTTGTAGTGCTGGAGAGATTCTGCAAACTTGTTGTCCCATGAATGAGAGTGGAATAAACAAGCTGGCCTGGAGCTGAGTCACCCATGACATGTCCATGTTATTAGATCTTGTGACACTGGAAATCCACAAATTTTAGTGAGTGTTGGGTCTGTGCATGTAAATATTTCTCAGAGCTCTCTTGATAAAGAACATGTATATGGGTTTATATGCTCCAATTAAATGATCTAAATGAAAGTGACAGAACCACGATTTGAACTTAAGCAGGCCAGCTCCATCATTATCTAACCCTCATGAGCCCTAATAGCTAGAAAGATCAGCCTGAAGTCCTAGGCAGTGCCCCTACACCCCTCCTAGGGCCCAGCTACTCCGTTTCTAGATCACCTTTAGGGAGAATGATGTGCACCCTCTAACTGAACTTCTGGAAGAAGGTAAGCCGCCCTCAGGTATGTGAGTAGTTTAGAGTCTGTCTGAACGGAGATCAGAGAGTTAGCCTGTCATGTCAGTAAAGTGATCCTATAATTTACTATCCAATCCAAGTTACCATTGAGAGTGAAAGAGAACTCTATAATAATTATGCTAAAACGACAAATGTAAACTGGGACAGTCTTTTCTGGCTGAGTATGCCAAAACCTCCAAGAAAAGGGGAAACAATGTAAGTAAGCTTGGTAAATGTGGGAAGCCAAATAGCTGAAAGAGGATAAAGTTGGGGTGAGGGCATCATACCTAGGAACAGAAATAGAATGTGGTTAATGATGTTTAGGAAAGAAGTGAGCAAGTATGTATGACACAAAGAAGCAAAAATAATGTACCTAAGCAGAACAACATGGTAGTTTGTGTGAGAATTAAAAAAAAAAAAAAAAAAAGGGAGAACAAAGGAAGCTGAAAATGGATTTCAAACAATTATTTCAGAGGTGAGGCCAAGATTGAACTAATACAGGTGGGGACATCGCTGCAGGAAGTCTGAAACAAATTGTGATCATCAAAGGCTCAGGGTGAACTTGAGAGTTCAGGTTTGCAGCTACATCGGTATCTCCTTGGGGCCAGGATTATTCCATATTGGCAGACGATGTGCAGGCACCTCTTCCTAGATGAGTTTTCTGAAACCTCCACTGGCCAAACAAATGTAAGTAAACTTGGGAAAGTTAGGAAGCCAACTATCTGAAAGAGGATAAGCTTTGGATAAGGTGAGTGCATCTAGGAACAAAAACTATGCAATCTATGCTGTTAAGGAGAGAATTAGGTGAGTACATCTGAGAAGAAGAAACCTGAGATCCAAATGCAAGTTGAGTGTGATTCAATGGTGCATTTCCAGACCAAAATAATGGAAACTGTACATCACAACTCAGAAAGGAACCTTTTGTTGCTCCAAGACTTGGCAAAGATCTTATGAGAGCAGTATGTAGTGTTCTGACTTCTGCAGTTTTTAAATGATGCAGAGAATTAAAGTCCAGAACAGAATTACCAGATAGAGCATAGTGGTGAGACCCATGGCCTCTCACAAAATTTTGTGGAGAGAGAGAGAAAGCTAAAGGGTTGATTTCACTGTTTTCATGTGTCATGAATAATATGGATACTCATTATTTTTCTTTCCACAGTAGATTGAAAAAAAGAAATGTGTTGACACTGCAGTGAAAGACATAGTAGTAATGTTTAAGGAAGACCTTCTGGACCAAGTACCAGGGCAAGGAAGAGCTGAAATCTCTGACCCTGTAATCTTGTTATGATAGAACAGGAAATCACTAGTTCTGACTTGTTGTTATACAAGGTGTTTGATGTAGGAGGTACTGAGAAGTTAGTGGAGGAATCAGAGAGAATATGAGTGTACCTCTTGACAGATCTGGAGTTCTGAAATTGGTTGGAGGAGAGAAGGCAAAGGCAAAGTCAATTAAGCATCAAAATGATAAAGTGGACTCTGTCCCTGGGTCATGAGTGCATTGGGATGATTCCTTATACAGGGGGACCCAGTTCCCACTTCTGAAATCCAAATGGTGACACTCTGAGATTGCCTGTGACTTCACCAGTGTAACTCCTCTTTATTCTAGTTTAGTCTCAGGTGATTCGCCGGGGTGGGGACCCTGCCTCTGTGAGTTAAGCATCACTTCTCCCTTTTGAGCTAGGAGGAGCAGCCATCCCTACCAACACTCAACTCAGCTTCCTTAAGTCTCAGAGGCTTTTCTCTGTTGGTAAGAGACCCAAGACAGAATGTTCCCTGTGGTCTCATGTGGTGCCTTCTATTAAGAGAAAAAGAGCACCCTTGCACCAGGGCAGCAGCCAGCATCAAATCAGCTTCCGTTAATGTTCAAGCTGACATAGCAGTACACGTAACACCTTGCTTGCTGCGTCAGAAGACCACGTAGAGTGTAGCATCCAGACTCTAGATGGCCACTAGACTTGGCCTCCCTCACTTAGATCCCGGAGCCCAGAATCAGCCGCGGAGCTGCACAGCTGTCCTCAACAGTAAGGAGCTGGTCCCTTTAGCTGGACAGGCTATTTTCTACGTGTGAGGCAAGTGATATGAGTGGCCAAAATGTCAGTGAAGATTCATAGCTTATCACTGAGAGATAGAAAGTCAGCAAGAGAGAAAGGATGCACAAGCCTATCTCCTGTGATGTGGGTCTGTGTCATGTCACCCTGACATTGGCTCTGAAACCACTAAATTGAGTGAGAAAGGGAAGGTGTAGCACTAAGTGATCCCTCTGCTCCCTGATGAGACTCTGAGAAGCAAATCCTCCTGCCTTTAGATCCTAGGCACTGCTTTTGCCTCTTTTGAAAGCCCTAGACTTCCTGAGCTCAATAACTGCTCTGCTCTTACACAGGCACTGAGATACAGAGAACAGAGAATGTCTCACTCTCATGGGGTTTATACCTAATGAGAGGAGACAGACTATACACAAACAACCAAAAAATAAATAAATAAGGAAGTCAGATGGTGATAGGAGATAATACATCAAGGTGATGAATGGGGAGTTAGTACTGGGGAGGGGGAGAATGATTTAGCTTGAGATGTTAAGGACAAACTCACTGAAGAGGTGACTGAAGAGGTTGACCAGTTACTTGAATGATAGAAAGAGCCAACTGGGTAATATTGCAGGGAGAGTGCATCCCAGTACAAGGAACTGCTAGTGGAATCGCCGGTGGGAAGGAGCTAAGTGGTTTTGGAAAAAAGAAGGGAGGCCCATGTGGCTGGAGCTAAGTGGGGTTGGGTTATAAGAGAAGTTTGGAAAGTTTGTCAGGAGCCAGATCACAAAGGTCTTTGTGGGCCAGGGCGAGTGGATTCAAAATGGCCCTAGAATTGGATTAGACTCTAGAGACCACCTCGTCTGCATTTCTTATATCAGAAATGAGGAATCAGAACCTGGAGAGGTTACATTTTGTCACTGCATCTCCACCAGCCGACCCTGGTAACAGTGTGAGGTCGTCCAACAGGCAGTCCTTGCCACTTTCACTAACTCTTCCTGAAGGCTAAGAAAGTGGGACTCCTGATGTCGTCAAACACATAAGTGCCTAGTGTTTAAAGCAGGCCACAATCATGTTGTCTTTTTGACTCATATTCTACAGCAACTAGAGAATCAAGGAGGCAAAGTTAATCTTGTAGAGTCTTTTTTCTACAGGGCGGGATGGTTTGAACATTTGCTTCTTATTAAGAATTAAATTTTATATGGGAAATTATTTTATTTTTCACCAAGAGTTCATGTCCAGCTGTCATACTTGCCATGAAGGATTTTCGTAGCCAGGATCACACTTCTGAACTCGTGGTGTATAAACGACAGGATGAGCATGGGGGGAGGGGAGTGCCTGTGGGCATGAGGCACACGTGGATGAGGTTGGTCAGTTATTAAAGCCATTGAGCTGCATGGTCTAGTTACTGAGCACACATACTGCAGTGCCGGACTGCCTGGCTTTGAATTCCAGCTCTGCTTCTAACTAGCTCTGATTCTCATTCGCTTTACCTATCAAGCGGGGATGTACTAGTACCTTCTTTATAGGGAATTAAACAACTTAATATCTGTCAAAACATTTAAAACCATGTTTCTTACATAATTCTTGCTATGAAATAAACCCTAAATAAATGTTTCAAAGATTAAAAAAACGACACAAAAATGTGGAATTATCCTTCATCTACCTTGTGAAAAAAATAGGGAGGCTTATAAACATTATTGTAGACTAGTTATGCATTGTCTCAATGGTGAGTGCTTAGTTTGACTATTTAATGTTACAGATAAATGCAACCCTTTTATTCCAGGATTGGGACACTACAGGGCCATATGGTGCAGCTTCTACATCTGGGAGGAGCTAACATTCCACTGTACATACAAACATTTGGAATCAGAAAATTGTATTGTAAGTTATGTACACATAGGACACATGTGTGTATATAATCTTGGTTTTTCAAACAGCAATGACATTGCCTAAGGGAGCAATAGCTTTCACATCCTCCTCTGTGTTGAAAAGAAGGCTTTATTGAAGAGGACATATGGATGGAGATTCAAGTTGGAATAGCTCAGATCTCTAGTTCTAAAAGGATTTGAGGCTGGCTTGATTCAACACAAACCCTAGCAAGAGACGTGCTGGTGGACTAGGAGCTTGTTGTCACTGCTCTGGCCATTATTCAGGATTGCCACCAGACAGATGTCATGGCAGTGACACCCTCATTCTCTGGCCTGAGTCTGACTGTCATTTTTGCTTCTCGTGCTTTCCTACCATTAGCTAACTAGTGGACTCTGACTTCCTGTTTTCTGTCTTTGTGGTCCTCTCCCTTGGCCTCTCTCTCCTTCAGGGAGAATGTAGTGGAGAAAAGTCCCACTCCTTCCACTAGGAGATCTTGAGTGGACAGGAAGAACACCTTTGTCTTTATCTTAGGATGCAAGTTATGAACGAGGTGACGGCTTTAAATCAAAGATAACAGGGCTGGGAGGAACCACAGAATCCACTGGAATAC
Source organism: Corynorhinus townsendii (assembly GCA_026230045.1). NCBI lineage: Eukaryota > Metazoa > Chordata > Mammalia > Chiroptera > Vespertilionidae > Corynorhinus > Corynorhinus townsendii. Next base: position 196,585,160 of record JAPDVU010000001.1, read on the forward strand.
TTCCTTACTTTCTGGGTTTCTATAGCATATGTAGAAGGAGTTAGTGTTTGTAAAATGCCCTAAGGTAAGTGGAGGAGAATGCTTACAGCTGATGGACCCAGCCTGTGTGCTCCAGCTGCCTTGGACTCTGCTTGATCATCCTGAGGGCTGAGGGGGGCCAAGCTTGACAGGAGCTCTGCCATCTTCAGTGCCAATCTGTGTGTTACTATACAGCTGAAGGCAAGGGAAAAGAATGTGAAGGATCGTCAAGAGGGGTTACGATTCTGGCCTGGTTACAAATTGCCTGACCTTAGTCCACATTCTGTTAGCTGGAACTTGTCAAATGGACACATCTGACTGTGAGGAAGGCTGGGAAGTGGGTTTAGCTGTGCACCCAGAAGGGAAGAAAACCGGTTTGGTGAATAGCTCAACAATCTCTGCCATATAGAGTATGTAGCCAATGATATTCCAGGGACAGTGGCAGAATGGAAACTCAGGCATACATTTCTTAACCCATAGCACAGTGCCCTCCCTCCTCACTGAACCACACGCCACCATACATCTCATATGTCCTCTACTTTTTAAAAAATCACAGCCCACAAAAGTTGGTAAAAGAAGGGAGCCAAGAAGAAGAGGTGGGTCCATTTTCTAAGAAAGATGGGTACAATGTGAAAACACCCACTTTGTTCAGTATAAGAAATACAGAGAGACACTGGTCTCAAGTTCTCCAGGAACCAAAATGACATCTTATGCCCCCAAGGGTCATGTTTTTAAAGTGAGGCTTGTTGCTCTGCAGAATGATGACATTGATTTGGAAAATCTTGAGGCTATTCAGGGCACAAACTGCCTGACCAACTTTCATAACATGAATCTTACCCATGGGAAAAAATATATATACTCCCTGGTCAAAAAAAAAAGGCAGACCATGATTGAAGCTCATGTCGATGTCACTATTCCCAATGGCTATTTGCTTCATCTGCTCCGTGATGACTTTGCTTTAAAAAAAGCAACAATCGGATTGGAAGACCTCTTACACTTAGTGCTGACAGCTGCTCAAAATCTGGAAGAAGATGATGGAAGTCATGACCCAAAAAGTACAGACAAATAACTCGGGGAAAGAAGGCCGATAAATGGATTCCAGACAGCACAGGAAGGACTCAGGAAAGCCTTGCCAATCCGTTTATCCTCTGTGTTCATTAGAAAAATCAAAATGCTGAAGAAGCCCCAGGTTGGACTGGAAGACTCATGGAGCTACATGATGAAGGCAGCAGTTCTGAGAAAGCTCCTGGGACGAGACAGGTGCTATAGCTGAACAAGAGACAAGTGATAAAGTTGAATAAGCTGATGGATAGGAGCCACTACTTGTCCAAGAACCTGCTGAAAATTCAGACTTTTTGATGGTGACAAAGAAACAGTCTTACTTGTGGGAAAGAAAGAAAAGCAGGCCAGTACATACACGTCTGGTGACCTTCAGTCCAATTCTACTCACAAAAAGCCTGGTGCAACATGTGCGATCTCGCCAGGGGTCAGCCTTGCCTCCAGACATGGCAGAGAATTTCCACGGCACCATGGACTCTTTGTATGGAGATCAGCATCCAAATCCTGAGCCTTGCTTTTTCTTACTTCTTTCTGTCCTTCCCTTGTGGTCCTTCCCCACTTGGCTGCTTCCTGAGGACCCGGAGGCGAGACGAGGGTTATTGCAAGTTCACTGCAAACACCTGTCTCTCGGTTTTACCTCAGCCTTTGATTCAGATGTTTTCACTTCCTCCCCTCCTTACATGGGCCCTTTGGTCTCTGTCCCCTGAGCTGACTTTCATCATCCAATTAGAAATAACACCCTCTTCTCGCTACCAGCTTCCCTGGGAACGTTAGGGAGTGAAGCCCAAGCCTCCTGCCCTCCCCGAGGGGCCAGCAACGCTTCAAAGAGCATGTCGGTGGCAGTGGCGGCACACCTCGTGGCTGGGACCCCTCTCTGTTTGAACAGCTTCCACTGCTCACTGCTGATCAGTAACTCCGTGATTCATTAAACACCCAAACAATGAGGGAATCTGTTCCATTAGCGAGGCCACCTGTTGGTCTCAGACATTCTCAGCTGAACTGGGGACCGTGAACAACAGAATGCCTACATCCGCCGTGTGCCCTGTGCCTATTTGATGGCCATGTTAGAGCAGGAAAAGCAGAGTCCCGGCTTTGCTGGTGCTTTTATGCGCCTCCTTTTATCTGGTGGCCGGCTGCAGGAATATCCCGGGGAATACAATGCACCTCTCTATAATCAACTGGAAAACTCCAAAGGCTCAGTCATTATCGTCTTCCTAGGTTTTCAGAATTAGACAAAGAGGAGAGTGGGAATATCGGCACCCTATTGCTTGCAGGTGCCAGGGCAACAGAACTAACCAAACACTAAACAAAAACAAAAACAAAGCAAAACAGAAAAGCCAAAAGAAAGCAAAGAAAACGATCTGTAAAAGCAATCCTATTGATTGCAATGGCATCTCTCTCCTGGAAATAATACAGTTTCTTTGTTACTTATCTTCTGGTTTCTGCAGCTGCTCCAGGCCTTTAGGAGCTGGTCTCCTAATGTTTACCAGCTTATTATAAAGCAAGACCACTGACATCCCATAAAGCTGACTGAGGTAAGCTTCTAATGTAGGCGTCCCAGTCAGTAACAGTTGATATTTTGTTATGTTATAACTAACTCCTCTCAGCATAAGAAATAGCTTTCATAAGGTGGGCGATGTTTGTTTGGAGCCTGAAAGCTGTATCACTGCAGGCATACGAAGACACATAATCTTTCCTCAATTGACTATTAAGTTGCCTCTTCAGGGTGGACTCAGATTTTGAATGCAGACTTCAGAACTGGTAGGATTAAACTTCTCTATAGTGACACTTGGATTAAAACACTTGATTTCATATCTCAGTTTTATGTTTATGATAGATTCATTCTAGATGATAAGTAAAAACTTAGTTGTTCTTTGGTTGTTGTAAGGAAATGAAAGAGGAAATAGAGGGAAACAGCTCTTCAAAGAAATTTTCAGTTTCGATTAGTTGAACACGTAAAACATTTTTTTAACCCTCATTGGAGGATGTGTTTTTATTTATTTTAGATAAGAAGGGAGAGAGAGAAATATTGATGTGAGAAACAGATCAGTTGCCTTAATTACACACCCGTACTGAGGATCAAACCCACAACCTCGGTATGTGCCCAGATTGGAAATCGAACCCACAACCTGTTTTGGTATACGGGCAATGCTCTCATGGAGCTACCCAACCAGGGCAACATGTAAAGAAAATGTTTAAATCACGTTTTAAATTTCATGATGGATTTCAGAGATTACTGATGTGAGTGGCTGTCTTACTTTCATTTTTGTAGCCCAGAAAGGACAGAAAGCCATGTAAGAAATTACATCTGTGCCTCTTTCATGAATGAGGACATGCTTTGAGCTACGAACTTTCAGAATGAACAAGGTAAACAGAGTGAGGCAGGCAGACCCCACTACTCGCGTTCTCTAGGCAGGTGTGAGTATATCTTCCTCATCCCATCATCCCATACATGAAAGGACCACATTTTCAAAGGGGGTTCTGCAAACATGGTCTTTTGACAACCACCAGATTGCCAAGTGCAGGTGGTTGTGCAGAGGCCCTGTTGTGCAATCAAAAGATTCCTCAGATTCTCCTGTATGAAAAAGAAAGGCACAAGAAGTGACTCTTAAAGAAGACTAAATAGAGAGGGGTGTAAAGTACAGCATAGAAAATAGAGTAGATAATATTGTAATACCTATGTGTGGCATCAGATGGATACTAGACTTATCTTAAGCTTATAAATGCCTAACCACTATGTTGTACACCTGAAATGAATATAATAGTGAATGTCAACTGCAATTGAAAAGTGAAATAATTAAGAGCTCAAAAACATTTAAATAGATAAGACCAAATAGGAGATAGCCACATACAAATGAAAAACTAGATGGAGGCTCATAGCTACGTTCTCATGGGATTAGACTGGCATAGCACTTTCTGCATTGTTGCAAATGTTCTCTGCCTGCACCGTCCAGTATGATAGCCACTAGCAATATTGTGGCTGCTGAGCACTTGAAATGTGGTTAATTTCAATTTTAGTTGATTTAAGTTAGTGGTTACTGTATTGAACAGAAAAGAGTTATTCTGTAACTTGATAAGAGTCTTCATTGCAGCATCCCCAATATCTAGGTTGCTTTCCTACCTATATTGAATTCTCAGTGAATATCAATTGTTTGAAAACATGCATCGGATAATAATCAATTCTCCCTTAATACTCTTTGGTGCCAGTTCTGGCCCGAGAGCTCTAACTCTTGGTCACCCAACTCCATCTTCCTTCTGGTCCAGCATATACAATTATTTAATCCATCCTTTGACTTTTCCTCATCTTTCTGTCTCTGTGTGCAGTTCCCTCTGCCTGGAATGCTCTCCTTCCCACTTGCCCACCTTGGCAGAGCTCTGTTTATCTTTAACGACTGGAAAGATTACTACTTTCTTTGGAAAGCCTTCACCAACTGCTTCATTTCACTCTCGCGTCAGTTTCCTGTAGTGGTGTAGTATAAATGTCAGAGCAGGGGTGTCTTAAGGCAGACCCTCAGATCTGTGTGTACAGATTTGTACGGAAATCCCAAGGGAAACTAGGAAAAGTATTGGGTTGGGGGTAGAAGGCAGGGAGGGGAGGAAGCCACGTGAGTATGAAATCACAAAATTGCACAGTGGGTGCTTTTTGCCTGATTCGCAGGCCGACTATATTAACTCTGTAAGTCACATCTCAGAGTTGTCCTGGCCTGAGGCAACTCTCACAGCCATCAGCTATTGGAAGTGCAGTCCCAGGCACCTTGGTCTCTCCATTTGTGTGGACAAAGGAGACTCAAAGGGTAATTCTTCAAGAAAGAGTGCAGGCTCTGCTGCGGGAAGTGAAACCATTAGACAAACGACTTATCTACCCCAACAGGTATTAGAATTGAGTTTACCTGAGTTCCAAACCCAGATCTATCTTTTCCTGGAGAAATGACTAAATTGTTTTCTACTGCAGTTTCCTCCACTGTAAAATTTAGAAAAGAATTGTCTCTCTAACCTAGTGCTTAAGGTGGAATTTAAATAGAATAATGTGTGCAAAGTATTTAGTTTAGTATAGTATGGGGTAACTAGTAAAAAGTCAAAAATTGCAGTCATTATTATAATGCAGCATTTTAGTGTGATTGCATACTTGACTCCCCCACCAAATCTTGTTCTTTTATAATTCCCTGACAATGGCTAAATAATGGTTGACCTGACCTTTGCTGGGTAAGGGTCCAAATTTTCTAAGGGTAAAGCCTCGATGTTTCTCTCTGTGTGTCTTTCCCTTTCACTTCCATTCTCTCTAGAAATCAATGGGAAGATATCCTCAGGTGAGGATTAACAAAAATAAATAAATAAATAAATAAACAAATAAATAAATAAAATCATAGGAGGAGGAGGGGGGAAGAGGAAGGGGAAGAAGGAGAAGAGAAGAAGGAGGAGAAGAGAAGAGGGAGGAGGAGGAGGAGGAGGAGGAGGAGGAAGAAGAAGAAGAAGAAGAAGAAGAAGAAGAAGAAGAAGAAGAAGAAGAAGAAGAGGAGGAGGAGGAGGAGGAGGAGGAGGAGGAGGAGGAAGGAGGAGAAAAGATGGGGGCCCTGGCCAGGTGACTCAGTTGGTTGGAGCATCGTCCCATACACCAAAAGGTTGCAGGTTTGATTTTGGTCAGGGCACATACCTAGGCTGCAGTTTTGATCCCTAGTCAGGGCACATATGGGAGGCAGCTGATGGATGTTTCTCTCTTACACCCATGTGTCTCTCTCTTTCTCTTTCCTCAAATCAATAAACATATCCTTGGGTGAGGATAAAAAAAAGTCAGATGGGCTACTCCTAGCTTTCACTTGTGGTCAAGTAGCTGCAGGAAATTACCTCTGACCCCCAACTGAGGCCTGGCAGTGAGGAGCTGCCTTGGTCAAACCTGCTGCAGCTCACACTCCATCACTCTCACCACTGCCGACATGGGGAGACAGGCCTCTTGCTCTCTTCTGCCTTACAGATATCCTACACATGAAATTTCTTTGTTAAACAGGTCATATCCAGAACCTCGGTGGAAAGGAAGTCTGGGATATATAGTTCCCAGGCCTCTAGCACCTGGGATAAAGGGGAACCTGTAGGAGGGGGTGGGGATGGGGGATAATGCTGATTGACACTGAATCATGCCCAATATGGCTCTTCAAACTCTCAAGCTCCTTGTAAGTCAGCCTTCTGGTAGGAGTTATTCTTTCCATTTTACAGATCAGAAAACTGAGGTTCAGTTGGGTTAACTATCTTGCCTAAAAATCTCATAAACGGGAAGTAGCAAAGACCAAGCTGAGAAACAGCTCTGTTTCTCCCCAACCTGACATTTTTCTGCCTTTGCTGCTGATGCTGCCCTTGAGATAGCATCTATATAACTGGCTGATAGGTGGACCCGTGGCTCTACTGAGGAGGCAATGGAAGTGGCAGCAATTTCCTTAGGTTCTCGGTAAGAGCTGCTGCGAGTCTCCTGTTGGGGTCCTCTCTCGCTTCGTTCCATCCTCCCCTTCCTCATCCAACTGCCTCCTTGATCTACAGCTCTTGACTTTGGACACAGATCTTACAATGTGTGCTCTAATTTCTGGGCTTATTTGGGGAGGAGTTCTACCTGCTTTCACAGGCAGTCCCCGGCCCTTTTTTTGTCTGTGAGTACACAGAATTGACACCTCTCCTCTGTGTTCAGGGTCTCCCTGCCTCTCCCCCACTGGACTGAGGAGCAACCTTAAGGGGAACACCCCTTGGGAAGTGGGGGTCACAGAGCATTGCCCCCAGACAGCTCTATCTTCGATGCATACCAATCCAATTACAAACAAAGTGGCCCTGGGATTCAAGCATGAGAGCATTGGCCCTCTCTCTTCTCTTGCTGACAGTTTTAAACGGGCTTCCTTTAAAAATCCAACTCTGGGAAGAGATTTTAGTACCCACGCTCAAGGCAGGTGGGGGAGCACACAATTATCTCAAATATTAGGTGTTGTGCAGCTCAGAAGAGGATAATATTTTCCCAGGAAAAAAATGTAAAAATAAGAGACACATTCTCAGGGATTTCCCTGCGATCGCAGGCTGGAGGCTGAAGGCTGGAGGCTGGCCTTTCCAGGCTTCCTGGGTGCCCCCTCCTCCCTGGCTGGCTGCCTTTTCTCTCCTGGACTTTTCCTCAATGGTGAGGAATTCATTCCTGGTTTATGGAGAGAGAGAAGGAATGCTTCAACTTTCTTTAATATGCCTTAAAAGATATAATTTTGTTTTGAAACATATGCTCACAGTTGGATACAACTGAACTCAAAAGCAGGGCATCTGTGTCCCAGATAAGTGGACATCCCACCTCTTAGGAAAGTTTAGGATCAGCCAGGCTTCTCCACTCAGGGATCCCGTGGGAAAACTGTCAGAAAGGAGGCATGTGGAATAATGCATTCCTTCTGCCTTTTAAAGTCTATTTATTTATTTATTTATTTTAAAAAAAAATATTTTTATTGATTTCAGAGAGGAAGGGAGAGGGAGAAATAGAAATATAAATGATGAGCCCTGACTGGCTTGGCTTAGTGGATAGAGCTTCAGCCTGCGGACTCAAGGGTCCCAGGTTCAATTCCGGTCAAGAGCATGTACCTTGGTTGCAGGCACATCCCCAGTTAGGGGGTGTGCAGGAGGCAGCTGATTGATGTTTCTCTCTCATCGATGTTTCTAACTCTCTCTCCCTCTCCCTTCCTCTCTGTAAAAAATCAATAAAATATATTTTAAAAAAAAGAAACATAAATGATGAGAGAAAATCATTGATAGGCCTCCTCCTGCACGCCCCCTACTGGGGATCAAGCCCACAACCTGGGCATGTGCCCTTGACGGGAATCGAACCCGGGACCCTTCAGTCCACAGGTCGATGCCCTATCCACTGAGCCAAACCGGCTAGGACTGAAGTCTATTTAAATGCACTTTAGCCCTGACTGGTTTGGCTCAGTGGATAGAGCGTCGGCCTGTGGACTGAAGGGTATTTGATTCTGATCAAGGGCACATGCCCAGCTTGCAGGCTCAATCCCCAGGAGGAGATGTGCAGAAGGTAGCCAATCAGTGATTCTCTCTCATCATTGATGTTTCAATCTCTCTCTTCCTCTCCCTCTCCCTTCCTCTCTGAAATTAATAAAAATAAATAAATAAATGCACTTTAAATTGAAAACCCAACTTAGCTAGAAAGGAAAGCAGATACAAAATAATGTTTTACATTGAGTTTTTTTAAATCCGAATCCAAGGATATATTTCTATTGATTTTAGAAGAAGGGGGAGAGAGAGAAAGAAACATCGATGTGAGAAACATTGATCAGTTGCTTTCCATATGTGCCCGACCAGGAATGAAACCCACAACCTTTTGATGTACGAGGTGATGCTCCAACCAACCGAGCCACCCATCCAGGGCTACATATAGTTGTTGTTGTTGTTTTTATAAAAAATTCCTCAGTCCAGGTTTTCCTGGTGACATTATCCTGGGTTGCATTTCGACATTGGTTAAATAAAGGCTGCTCAATCTGCTTCCTTCTGTTTGCTTATATTTTTGAGAAACATTGCATGTCATTTTTTATCATCACACCACTCACATGTGTTGCATGAGGACCTGCATGGGGTTTCTGGTGAAATCTAGTGCACTTGAGCTGCAATGACCAGCCGGCAGGGAGCCCGAGACAAACCCCTGATCGCGGTCCCATCAGGAGAGCCCCTTCAACATCACTCTTCAGAAAGATGTCTCAGATGATTTCCAGGGTGACTCAGAAGATCTTATTGAGATACTTAGAAAGACACAAGTCAAAGAACACAACTAAAGATGGGCTTGCACTCTACTAGGCACTGGGGAGATACGTTGATGAATTGGGTAGATGCAGTCTTTGTTCCCAAGTTGTCTAGAGTCCAGTGGGGGAAACCAAAAAGTACAGGTGATTATAATGAGAGAAGTGCTAAAATGAGGAGAAGAATGTCTTGAGGGCACAAAGAAAGGATACATAACCCTGACTGAGCAGGAAGACATCCCAGAAGAAATAGCGATCGTGCATAGGGATGTTATCGACACTGCCACAGTCTGTGTGATGAGATCTCAGAAACTGACTTGAGTAGAAAATAGAGGTGTGTGTCACTGAGGGGGGACTTGCTGGGGGGGGGGGTACCTCCATTAGATCCTCTTGGATGGATTGCAGCAGTATCGTGGCCATGGCAATGGATTCTGCAGCTGCGCTTTGATGGCCTTCGACTTTCCATCACTAAGTCAGTCGAAGAGCCAGAGCTCCTCCTCCTTTATTTCCTGCCTCTCTTAAACAACAGCTGTGTAACTCAGTGCCTCTGGAAGGGGGGATGTGGAAGAGGAGATAGGAATCCCAAGAGGAATGTGTGGCGAGGGGAGTGGGACTCGAGGCTGCCTCTTCCCTCAGCTCAGTTATGGCACCTGCCTCACCTCATCTGAGCTTTCAGCCCTCAGGTCATGATGAAAAGAAGATGCTGGGATCATCCTGTCAAACTGTCAAATTTGGGGGTGAATGAAATATCCACTAGGGATCTCCAAGAAGCCAGAAAACTCATATTTACTTTCAACTAGGGAGAATTTGAACCTATGTCTCCAGATTTGAGAGTCTAGGATATTAATTCATTGTGACATCTGGCCCTTCTCTTTGATATTTTAAAAAATAGGCTAGAAACAGAATTGTGAATCCATGCTCCAAAGAGCTACTCTCAGATTCTGGGAAAGAATGCAACTCTGAGTTTATCTTGTTTATCCAACTAGTCTCTGGTCATTTGTGTAACATGATATTTCATCCATTGGATGCTGTAAGCCAATTTCCAGCACAAGGTTTCCATTTTGTTTTAATCATCCATGAAAGAAAAGAATGTGGGAATGTCTGTTTGGCCATTTTCAAGGACTGTGGTGGCACCAGTAGCTGGCTGCTGGCTTCTAGTCTTTGCTGCAACCACTTGAGAATGTGAGAGATTCTCTAAGAATCCTAGAATTTTGGAACTAGAAAGAAAATTCAGCAGTATGTAATAAGAGCCATAATGATGCTCATACTCTTTGTTCCAGCCAATCCACTCCAACAAATTTCAAAGAAATGTCACTTTTCAACAAACCCACAAATATATATTTCCAAAGATGTTCATTCTAGTAAAAGTAAAAAAATTGACAAACCACCAAGATGTTCATTATAGACCTTGTTTTGAATGTTGGGGTACATTACCTTGAAGAAATATTATGCAGTCTGAAAATAATTATAAAAACTATGTATATTCACAAATATTTATTGAATGCCTACGGTGTCCCAGTGCACTGATATAATAAAGGAACACGCAGATTTCAATCTGTGTACCCTGTGGTGTTAGCTATGTGAAAGATGCATGCCTACAGGAGAAAATTTGCAGAAAGGTTTTTAGTTGGGGGGATAATGGATAATTTATAAGTGCCCTTGAAAAAATTTGTCACATTATCTGGTGTCAGTTAACATATGTAAAAATTATGATACTAATAGGAGTACAAAGGTGCTACTAGCTTTGGGAAATACTTCTCAGAGTGGAAGAGTGACCATTTATTCTTGGTTCATCTATTTATTGAACAACTACCAAATATATATATATATATATATATATATATATATATATATATATATATATATATATCAGTGTTAAAGACCATTTTTAGTCAGATCTGTGTTTTACTTTAATCTTTTATTTAATAAATATTTGAATTTTAAAAGATACCTTCACAATAATCTATGCTAATTTCCCTCTTTCCTATCTCATTCCTCAAAAACACTTGTTAACAGAGGTAGAATTTATGTTGCAGAGACAGTGATTTGCCTGAGGTCACACAGCTTATTTGTAACAAACCTGATATTAGAATCTAGTTTTGGTTTTCCATCTACCTCACCTCCACACTTCTCTCATAATCCTCGAATTGTTCTTAGAAATAAGATGATGGAACAACAATGGAAGATCAGATAAGTCTTTAGAATCATGATTTAATGATATTGGGCAGAAAGTAAGCGTGATACAGACCTATGTTTTTCAAACTCCATTGCATATAGGAATCACCCAAGGGTCTTGTCCAAATGCAGATTTTGGTTTTGAAGTCTGGAGTGGGGCTTGAGATTCTGCATTTCTCACAAGCTCCCAGGTGATGCTAATATTACCTGCTCTTATGTAATAAGAATCTAAAGGATTGAAGCTGTCCAAGTACAGAAGAAACACAAGTTTAACTTCTAGCCAGAAATACAAGTTTAACTTCTAAATGTATTAATGGGAAAGTACATAGAGATGTCAAATTTTTACATAATCTGTGTTTTCCATCACTAACTGCTGATGCCTTTTCCCTGTCTCAGCACTCACTCCAGAGCTGAATCTCTCTCACACAATGTGGCCATGAAGGGCAGGAAATTTTTCTAAAACCTTACCACTGAGAGATAATGGAATGGTAATTTGCACCTGGGTCATCTAATTCCCAAGCCCTTGCCCTTAACTACTGTGATTCACAGCCCAATCCCAATTACCAAGTGGTCAAGGGCCAGGTCTTTGGAGTCAACACCAGACCTGGACTCATATTAAATGCTTAATGAAGCCTCATTAAGCATTTAATATGAGGGGCAAGTTACTTCATTTGTTTGTGTTTCTGTTTCTTTGTCTATAAATATGGACAATAATAACACCAATCTTATTGGATGGTTGTGTAGATTAAATGAGATAACATACATAAATCAATTACTTCAGTGTCTGGCATGAAGTCAGTGCTCAATAGAAGTAGATATTATTGTGGTTAGTTGAGTCTGAATCTCATTCTGAATTCTTCTCTTAGGGGAGTTTACACAAGCCTAGTGCTTGAGGCAAACATGATATTAAATAATCATATTTATTTTGAGTTTAATATTTAATTGAAGTACTCTAAATAGAAAAAAATATAAATATATGAATAAAATTATCTCTCTATATAAAAGTCAAAGCCACCATTACTACTGGAACTACCGGTTGACCAGTTGCTATGATGTGCACTGACCACCAGGGGGCAGACGCTCAATACAGGCGCTGCCCCCTGGTGGTCAGTGCACTCCAACAGCTGGAGTGCTGCTCAGCCAGAAGCTGAGCTCAAGGCTGGCAAGCGCAGGTGCAGCTACAGGAGCCTCTCCCGCCTCCACAGCAGTGCTACCCAGCAGTGATGGCAGCCGGGTGAGTGGAGGTGTAGTACCCAGCCCTGGCTCGGGCTCCTCTCCAGCTGCCTGCTGCTTAGGCACTGCTACATCCCCTGAGGGGTCCTGGATTGCGAGAGGGTGCAGGCCAGGCTGCAGGTCCCTACCCATGCATGAATCCATGCACTGGGTCTCTAGTAAATAAATAATAGTGCAGAAAGGACTGACTGCTGAGTGCATGGGTGGCTGAGTGTGCGGATGGCTTCCCAAAGTGGGAGGGAGATGGAAGCTCCCAATTGCGCTAAACTCCAGTTCTGGGCGAGTTTCTGGGAACCCAGACTCATTCGGGGAGAAACTGGACTGTCTGGCAGAAGGCAAAACTCGAGGGCGGCCTTCTCTCAGAGGTGCTTACAGTGATTACCGAGGGACACTGAGACCCAGGGGCCTCATAGGGAAGGGCTGACGGGAAGCCAAGGCTATCTGCTTTGCCCTGAGACTCCGCCCCATCCAAGCTGAGCACAGAGGCTTTTGCAATTTTGCAAGTCTTGTCTCATAAGGGTGTCTCCAGCACAGAAGTTCTCCCAGCATAGACACAGCTGATCCTCACAGCCAATTGGCCCGGAGGTCAATTCCTCCCAGTGATACCAACAACAATCAAGACTTAAGTACAACAAGGCTGTGCACACAGTCCACAAAGGGGTGCACCAAGAGTGTCCACCTCAGGTAACTGGGGAAGGCTGAGCCACTGCGCCCTATAGGATACCTACCACACAAAGCTACTCTACCAACTCAAAGAAGCAGTGAAAATGCGGAGACAAAGAAACAGATCACAAATGAAAGAAATGGAGGAAAGCAAATGACTGGATATAGAGTTCAAAACCACAGTTATAAGGTTTTTCAAGAATTTCCTAGAAAAGGCTGATAAATTTAGTGAGACCCTCGAGGATATGAAAAAGGACCAACTAGAAATTAAACATACACTGACTGAAATAAAAAATAATATACAGAGATCCAATAGCAAACTAGAGGATCGCAAGAATCAAGTCAAAGATTTGAAATAAAAAGAAGTAAAAACCACCCAACCAGAAAAGCAAAAAGAAAAAGAATCCAAAAATTTGAAAACAGTGTAAGGAGCCTCTGGGACAACCTCAAGTGTACCAACATCTGAATTATGGGGGTGCCAGAAGAGAGAGAGCAAGATACTGACAACCTACTTGAAGAAATAATGACTGAAAACTTCCCCCACCTGGTGAAAGAAATAGACTTACAAGTCCAGGAAGTGCACAGAACCACAAACAAAAGGAATCCAAAGAGGACCACACCAAGACACATCGTAATTAAAATGCCAAGAGCAAAAGACAGAGAGAATATTAAAAGCAGCAAGAGAAAAACAGTTAATTACCTACAAGGGAACACCCATAGGACTGTCAGCTGATTTCTCAACAGAAACTATGCAGGCCAGATGGGCGTGGCAAGAAATATTCGAAGTGATGAATAGTAAGAACCTACAACCAAGATTACTCTACCCAGCAAAGCTATCATTCAGAATTGAAGGTCAGATAAAGAGCTTCACAGATAAAAAAAAAAAGCTAAAGGAGCTCATCACTGCCAAACCAGTATTATATGAAATGCTGAAAGTTATTCTTTAAGAGGAAGAAGAAAAATGTAAAGATAAAAATTATGAACAATAAATACATGTCTATCAACAAGTGACTCTAAAAATCAAGTCAATAAAAAATCTGATGAACAGAATAAACTGGTGAATATAATAGAATTAGGGGCATAGAAAGGGAATGGACTGACAATTCTCAGGGGGAAAGGGGTGTGGGGGGTGCGGGAAGAGACTGGACAAAAATCGTACACCTATGGATGAGGACAGTCAGGGGGAGGTAAGGGCAGAGGGTGGGGAGGGAAACGGATGGAGGGGAGCTATGGGGGAAAAAAGAGGAACAATTGCAATAATCTGAACAATAGATTTGTTAAATTAAAAAATATATATATATACACAAAACATATACATATGTGAATTTTAATTTGAACATGTATATAATTTAAATAATTAGTGATTTAATTTAATCCTATCTAATAAGGAGGGAATATGCTAATTGGCCCTCACACTGTCGCAAAGATGGTGGCACCCACAGCCAATAAGGAGGGAATATGCTAATTGACTGCCACACCCTCAAAGATGGTGGTGCCCATAGCCACAACATGGTGGCACTTAGTCCCCTCAGCCCCGCTGGGGCCTTGCCACATGTCTGCCTCTGGAGTTCCCCAGTTCCTTCAGCCCCCCAGCCACCCAGGGCCAACCCAAGGCGCAGGCAAGCCTCAGATGGCAGCTGCCCAACTGCCCAGGGCCAGCCTGAGGCACAGGTAACCAGGGTCAGCCAAGGCTTGCACTGCCGGCAGTGGCAACAGCAGAGGTGTGATGGGGGCCTCGCCTTCCCCTGATCGCTGGGTCACCTCCCACCCCTGAGGGCTCCCAGACTATGAGAGGGGGCAGGCGGGCTGAGGGACACACCCTCCAGTGCATGAATTTTCATGCACTGAGCCTCTAGTATTTACATAAAACTATATGAACATATGGACAAAATGTAAATTAGAGCAATAAATTATCTACACTAATAAAAGCGAAAGATGCAAATTGACCATACCTTTGTGATACCCACCAGCCAATCAGGAGTGAGTATGCAAATTAACCCAACAAAGATGGATGGTTAATTTGCATACACAGGCTCCAAGTGGTGGGGGGCAGGGCAGGATGCTTGCATCATCGTCATGGCGATGATGCAGGCATTCCACATGGCCCCCACTGCTCAGGGCTTCTGGGCAGCGTGGAAAGGTGGGGCCAGAGTAGAAAGAGGCAGCTCCAGGGCCAGAGCGGTAAGGTGGTGCTAGCAGCCAGGGAAAGAAAGGCCCATTCTTGCACAAATCTTCATGCATCGGTCTTCTAGTAACTATAGAAAGTTTAAATAACACTAAAAGTATAATGAAAATATAATGTAAATGATTTAACTTTAAGTAGTATAGTAAAATTATTTAAATAAATATATTATTTTTATATATACTATATATATATATATATATACACATATATATGAATGCAACAATTGGCAATGCATAAGTGTTTTTGACTAATATGAGAACACAGGATGGTGTAACTAACTTTCTGAGATGATAGGAGAGACTTTTGAGCTGAGTCTTGAAAAATTATTTTGAGGTTGGGAACAAGCATCTTGGGTTGAGGGTTTGGGGTGAGGAGGGCAGTGGTCAATAAGGCTATAATGAAGACTGGTGCTTGTGGGTAAAGAGCCCCCGGATCCTGGCATTTATCTATGGATTGTGGGAGGACATGAGAAGGTGGTTTTGTGCAGACTGGGCATGTGACTAGATGTATATTTTAGCAGGTAAGTGTGTAGGGTCAATAACTTGGTTAGAAAATCCTTTGGTCTGTTCTCTGCTTCCTTCAAGAGTCTAAACTCTTTCCCAAGCATCGCCAGACCCTGCAATGGCTTTTCAAGATGGTTTTAGCCATTGGAAAGATAAGGGAGGAGCAGTTATTATGTAACTGGATATTTTCCAATCAGTGTGTCTCTCCTAATGAAAATTATACATTCAGTGGTAAGGTTTGAGGCATTTTCCTGAAGAGGAAAGAAAGTGTGAGTGTGGGGGAGGGTGGTTTGGGGAGGTCAAAGATGAAAAAAGGGATAAACACATGTTCCTATTGTTACCTACTAATTTCTTATCCTTAGGAATCCTTTTGACCTTGAAAAGAATGAACTCTGAATGTTGCAGGAGTGTTTATAATTGAGTGACAAGTCAAGACTAAAAGTAGAATGTTGTGTTGATGGAGGGAAATTTTAACTCTCTTCGAAGGAAGAGAGTTAAAATTTCCCTTCATCACTGGCTAACTCAAGCAGTTGGAGAAAGAATGGAAACATTTTCTTAAAAAGGAAACATTCCAAAATTAGAATCTGATGAAATCCCTCATATCTTTTCCATAGGGAATCACTTTATAGGCTGTTTGTTGGCAATCAGATGTATATCTGCATGTTTTTATTGGACTTTTCACAGGAATAGCATCTTAATCTTATTCCATATGCAAAAATGAATGATAATTGTACTTGATAGTTCCTTTCATCTAAGGATCCCAATCTTCCAAACATTAATTAATAAAGACTCACAACACCCTGTGAGGTAGGTAAATATTATTGTGCTATTTTATGGGTGAGGAACATGATAACAAGGAGATTAAGCAATTTGCCCATAACAAGGTGAGTTTTGGATATGGGAAGTCAAATTTTCACCCTGTGAGACAAACAACAATAATTGCTAAACCAGGATAAAAGCAGCTTTTTTAAATGATTGTATAAAATTGAATCCTGGCTCTTTCCCTCCCAAGTTACCCAAGAATCTAGAGATCATCCAAAAAAAAAGATAATACATTTTTCAAAAATGAGAGGCTTTCATATTTACGTATATGAATTTGCTTCTTCATCAGTTAACAGAACCCCAGGACAGTAGTGTTTCCTTCCGCAATCCATTTGTAATTGCATTACAGTCTTTTCAAAGAAGACGTGGAGCATACTAGTATTCAGAATACTCTGTCTTCTAAATCTATCCTGCATTTTACATCTTGTAGGATACTCCTAATGCAACACTTTGCTGCCTTAGATGAGAATCAATAAGTTCATACATTTATTAGGCTGTAGGGTTTGTGGTATATTTTCTCTAGTAATACTAACTATACTTTATTGAACCCTTATTGGGTGACACTTTGCTAAAGGCTCAGCATAATTTGCATTTATTCCTTAAACACTATGAAGAATGTACTATCTCCATTTCACAGATAAGAAATCAGAAGCTTCAAGAGTTTAGAAAACTTGCTCAGTCAGGATGACATAACCAGAGGGTGGTAAAGCCTATTCTCTGTACCAAGATTGTCTGAACCCAGAACCCAACTATTCCGAAAATCAATCCTAAGCATTAAAACCCACAGCTCATTAGAATTTCTTCCTAAGGAATAATAGAAGTTTGCATGCATATCTTTTTCTGTACTTTAGCTTCTTTTAAAATGAGGTTAAATATTTGACACACTTTTTTTTTTTTACCTGACCAAAAGAAAAAATGGTAACGGAAATATGTAAGGTGGCCACAGGCCCAGATCTAGAATTTGCTATAGTTGCAAACAACTACAGCAAAGCATTAGCTTTAGAATGCTTCCTGACCCCCAAAGTTCTCATTTTTCTTCCCAGAATGGGGTAAATATTCTACTCTTCACTGGTACCTGCTGTCTCCCCAACCCACCCAGCATCTCCCCCAGAATACATACTTGTTGGTAGTTGTCAAACGTTCATTTTGTTGTTTCCATGCCTCTTCTGTCCACTATTCCATCTTGGTTCCCTTTCCTTTTTTGACTCCTCTATAAAAAGTTGGCAATATCTAAAACTTCATTCTCTCCTGATCACGATGACATTCCAACTCTGTTACTGTTTACCGTGTTGGTTCCATGGAGGGCTTTTCTAAAGGCTGTTTGTTTTGCTGGAGGATTGGTAAATGATGTGTTTCAGAAGGGACAATTTGACTTGTAGGGGCCAGGCAATCTGGACATGGAGAGAATTTCTATAACTCCCACATGTTTTTCTGTATTTCAATGCTGTCATCTTAAATGCAGCATCTGTAGCATAAAACTGCCAAAGAAGGTCATCTTTTTATTATTACCAATAATTCTAAGTGACCTGCTTTTGCCCAGATCCAACAACTTGGATTATTTACTGACTTTTCTGTAAAAATTGGGCCATTCTTCCTGAACATTAAAGATTCGATGTAGTATAAAATATCTCCTTGGCACTACCACTTAAAAATGTATGCACATGCTGCTTCCAGAAAACAGTCTTCTTAAAGAACAAGATGGAAATTTAATGGCAGCTTTAATTTTAACTTAAGACACTTACAATATTACACCAGCAAAAAAGAATTCACCAACAGCTGTGTGTCTGAGAGACCAAGGGACTGATTACATCTGTCACATGGACAACATCTAGCTCTTTGAGTGGTAGGTGTGCACTACAGCTTGCAATAAGTCTCTTACCAGATGAGTCAACTTCAAAGATAGTGGTGGGCAGTGCAGAGGATCGTAGGAGGTGAGAAAGCATCAAGGCTTCAAAGAAAGTTGGGATTCGTTTTAAGAAAAATCATTTAAATTCACTGAACACAGATCTTTTGAGGTATGTTGATAAGGACCTAACATTTCTTTTTTTTTTTTTTTTTGACATTCGTATGCAAAGACAGATTAAGTAAATAATGCAAATTAATTGCATTTATATTTTAAACAGAAGAGTACTTCAAATGCAAATAGGAGACATCCTGTCTACCAGGATATTTAGCCAATTGCTTGATGCATGTGGTTGCAAAGAGTATTGAGTATTGTCCAAGAGGCACAGATGGGATGATTTAGGCACAAACAACTTTTATTTTGTTACTTCTGTGCAAACTCTTGGACATACCTGCCTTTATAAAAATTATATTCTTAATGTACATATGAAAAGCCTTAAATATACATCAAAAAATGATATAAGAAGCAGTTTCTTGGCTAATAACTAGGGTTATTAAACTTTAATATATTACAGATCCATATTCTTTACAGATTTGTTATAATTTAGGAGCTAAATGTTGACAGTTCCTAGTTACAGAAGTTTTATTTAAGATTTCTATTAAAATAATATTTCCTACTTGATTTGAAGCAGCAATTCCTAGGATTGCTTCCTTTCTTTTTATTCACACATATTGTAAATTCACTAGATGATATAGTCAGCTTAAAGTACTTTCAATACCAGGGAAGTCTTATGCTTTTTCCTGAGCCCTCCAGATGCCCACTGAAGTTTTTATTTGCCTCTTCTAGTTACAGAGTAGGAGGCTTAGAACCTTAGTAATCAATAGGATTTTATGACCTGCATATTTGTATACTACCCTCACTTCTGGTTTGAACTTATGGTGCTACTCTTGCTTTCTTTTTAAATTTTCTTGAAAACATTGTTAATATTAAATTTTTAAATTTTAAATAATTTTTTTAACTTTTACTTAATCTTATTATAAAATGTAAACCACTTTAAAAAGTCTTTCTTAAACGAAGTAGAAAAGGAATGAGTGAAACAAAAAATACCAATGTTTCCACACCTACAGCTAACTCATGAAACAAATGCCAAAGCTTTAACTCTGCTCTTTTGCATGGAGGCAAAAGAAGTTATAGAGTTGCTTAGATTTCCAAGGGTAAGTGGCATTAGAAATAATATTATTATAAATGAATAACTCATCCCAGTCATAATGAGGATAATTATTTTTTGTGTATCTTTATCCCTCTGGGATATGAAATAATTGCTTCAGTGCTCTGCCAAGTAACATTTAGCTATTGTTATTGGTTGAAACAAAAAATGCAAATCTTTATCTGGCCTCATCTAGTATGTCCATATGCAAAGAAAGATACAGAGAAGGTAACACCCACATACACATTTACTAAGGGATTCCAAATAATGCCCTAAATGACTATTTTGGAGCTCAGTTACGTGCAGGTGCTAGGAGGATTTATGCTCTGAATGCCTGAAATACTTTCTCCACCGAGGGGAGATTATTAAGTACTAGTGAGCCTGAGTGTTTGGTGCCAATACTAACCATTAACTTTTGGCTCCAAGCCACGACTGTCTACTCTGCAATGGATTCTGCCACCAAGGGGAAGGTCATTAGGGCTGTTCTTTATTCTCGTTAGTATGTTCCAACATAATTAACAGAAGTTGTTCACCAGATGGTTTCCTTCCTGTCAGCAAGTACCTCCAGCTTAATGGGCTATGCAGGATTCTTTACTTTAAGTGGGTGAGGCGGGAAGCAAATTTAAAATATATCATCTTTGATCCTCCCACTTCTAATTAGTTCTAAAGGTTTTAGATAATAATGTAAAGGGGGCAGGGAAATGAAATCATTCTAAAAACCAAAGAATCACAGAAGGCCAACAGGAGTTTTATACATACCAGGGGGTCTTTCTTCCTCCATGCTAGGTCTGTGCCCAGCACCAAGAAAAGTGCAGAAACTATTATCAGCCTACTACTGAAACATGTTCACAGAGCCTTAGAGCTGAAATAGATGTAAAAACTGATTATAAGTGCTTACTTTCTGGGTGCTGGGGATGTACAGCAAGACTCTGCCCCTATTGTTCCAGAGTTTAGAGAGTAGCGGGGGGTGCAGACACATAAACAAGCAATTTACAGTACAGTTGGTAAGAACAGAACTGCATTAGACACTGTTGGCTTCCAACCCCAAAGCCATTTCCCCTTCCTGTGAAATAAACTTTGGTCCTGTTCAGTCATGTCCTCTCTTGCTTGTGACATTGGGTGCAAAGCGAGTCTGCTCTAAGCCAATCCTAGCTGTTCCATTCCCCTTGCTAGTATTTGGTTTATGAGTTAGACATGTGAGCCACCTCTGGCCAATGAATCATGAAGGGAGTCTTGATTGGGAGCTTCTAGTAAAGACTTTCTTCTCGCTCCTAAGAAAGCACCAATAAATATGGCCTCCTTTTCATCCATTGTTAAGGTTGCAATACTAGGAACCATTAGCTATATGGTATAAAGCATAAAGCTATATGGTATAAATTACATTCTAGTAGCTCGAATTAAGTGGTCTCTCTCTAAGCTTGTTTGTTTAAGAAATGATTCTATGATAAGAAAAATAATACTTCTTATTCATTGTCTCAAATAATCATTATAACAGCCTTGCAAATCACTTGAGACTGAAACCATCCTTTTTGCAAAAGGAAACTGAAACTCTGAGAGGTGAACATGATGGGCTGTGACAAAGCTGCTGCCTTCTGAAATGAAGTACCCTTTCCACTGCCACATGTTGACTTGCCCTTCAATAGTAAAGGCAAAAACTCAATCACTTAGGCCAAGGATACAATCAATGTCATTATATAACTCTTCTGTTTTGTTTTGTTTTTTGTTTTTTCTCCTGAAAAATAATTAGCTCTTGTCTTTTTTTTTTTTTTTCTTTTTGCATTTTTATCCTGGAATTCTAAATTCGGTTGTACTTCCTCCATATTTTTACATGGAGAAATATTTGAAGTAAAGTAAGGTGAAAAGGGCTTTCTAATTAGATAAAATGTCATTAAAATCAGTCAAGACTATTAATGATAAGAAATGGTTTCAAAAGATTTTGGGGAATAGCAAAGCCTTCTAGCTTCATGCTTTGCATGTCATCATGCCACCCAGGAAGGACTGCAACAGTGAGGAATGGGCTAGAAGGCTGTACTACAAAAACTCTGGCCAGGGTAGCTACAGGCTGAATGATCATGTGCTATAGCTCACCCATTCACTATAGCTGTTAGGACTCCTTTGTTTGCAAGTGACAGAAAGCTCAAGTCAATTGGTTGAAATAAATGGGGATGATTATATCCGATGATTATATGCTCGGTTTCTCCATGTGTCTTTCATCTTCTTTGCACACAAAAACTTACATATAAGGCATATTCTCCTCCTGACAACAGCAGGAGTGCAGCAAGAGAATAAGCCCAACTGTGCAAGTACACTCAAGCTTCTTCTTGTTTCATGTAACCATCCACATAGTCAACACCATCCAAGCCTACCCTTTGTCAGCGAAATCTCAGCCTCCAGCAGAAATGTGAGCAAGAAACAAATGATTTTTGCTATAAGTTACTGGGTCTTAGAATAATTTGTTATGTGGCATTATTAAAACAAGAGCTAACTTATACAGTCCACTAGCCTACCATGCCCATCCCTAGGCCAATGATGAAGGCAGCGGGTTGGAATGTGATTGAATAAGCCTGGATTGTGAATTCTGCTGCCAGAACCCAGTGGTGGAATCTAGATTACCTTTGGTGTAAAGGCTGTAAGGGCAGAGAAATAAGGACACTGTTAGCAGGAGGAGGTGCTGACAGAGACAACAGATGTCTGCTGCACCACCATCAGCAAAACCTGCATTTGGAGTTGGTGATAGATTGCATCAAGCTGCCACACTCCCCACGCTGAACCCTTGTAAGTAACTGACAATCTGACATGCACGTGGAAACAACTGATCAGGGAAGGGCCGATGGTAATGAAGAGGGAACCATCCTTCAAAAGCTGCATCTTTATATTGAAGCCTTGTGCCCAGAACTGAGCAAGTAGGAGGCTTGCTATAGTCTGTGCTAGTTGGGACATGCCTAAAATGTGGGGTTTGGTTCTGGTCATCATATTTTAAGAGCTACATTACTAAGTGGAAACATTATTAAATTGAAACTTGCCATGAGTAAGAGATCCAGAAATTTAAAAAAGAAAATGCTGGTATCTGTTGGCAGAGCAGATGTGGGGAGGATGGAATATGAACCAGGGTTAGCAAGAGCAGTGATGGTAATTATTTTCAAATAGCAGAAGGGCTGACATATGGAAGAGAGATTGTACTTCGTGACCTGCAGACCCATGTTATTATGGAAAAATATGGGCTCTGCGATCAGGGAGACAGAATGTGGTTCCAATCCTCCTCTTCCACTTACTCGCTGTGTGTCCTTGGCAGGTGACATTCCCGCTCAGTGTCTGCTACCTCATCTGTAAAATCGCAATGGATGCCTCAGCGTCACTAACTGGAGTTGTTGGAGAAATACATGGAAGGCCTGGCCCTTTGTAGGTGCTCAATAACTCTTAGCTATTTTAATATTGGTGATGGCATTTTTATTGGAACTATTATTAGTAGCAATGTGTGGAGCGGACAGGAAGCCACTTTTAACTAAGGGTAATAAGGAAGAACACTTAGGACTGTCCAAAAATAGAACAGGCTTCTGCATGTCATAGTGAGTCCTCTGTCCCCGGGAACTGGTCCAGCCGAGACTGGACGTGGGGAATGGAGTAAATAGAACTTTCCTGAGAATGCCGAGAGGCTACCTCCTATGAATTTCTAGGGTACCCCTAACTCTGAGATCCTAATTTCATTGGACTGTGAACCAGCTTCAGTAGCACTAGTCCCTGGCTAATTGAACACTGGAAAGTAGTATAAATGGGGAGACCAAACGTCAGAATGTGCCTGCAAGAGTCTTGGTTTAGACTTGTGGTCCTGGTGCAGTTATGAAAGGATCCCCTTTCTCTCTCAGCAGTGTCCCGGTTTGGATTTAGATAGTCACCCTGATTACAACTAATTTAGTGAATAGAAACCAAGGGTATTCCTGTTATTTTCTAAATAAGTTATCCCTGCCCCTTACCACAAGCACCATAATTACTGCTCTCCTGGGTTCTCCTTCTCAGTGTGATGGTGTTACCATCCTTCTCTTAACTCAGCCTCACACCTTTGGAAGCCACTTCAGCGTTTCTGCCTTCCTCTCCCTGCACCTTCAATCAGTTGCCAAACCCTTTTGATCCTATCTCTAAAACTCCTCCCCTATCTGCACCTTCTTTTAAGTCTTACTGCTTCAATTCAGGTTTTGCTACCCCTTGCCTGGAGCATTCTAAAATCCTCCCATCAGCCATGACCCTTTCTGTTATCCATAAACCCACTGGCACAGAGTGTGCCTTTTAAAATATGCCACTGATCTTGCTGATGCTTTTTATTTACCTTGTTCAATAAAATTAAGTTTCTGTTGTCTGAGCCTTACTACATCATGTGAAAATGGATGGATGGCAGGGTTTCCATCAAATGTGGAGGATATATTCAGGATGGTAGGATTTAAAATGTAGAGTTATTATTATTATTATTATTATTATTATTATTATTATTTTTGCTGGCTGAGCCAAGCCTTATAAATATATGTTCTAAAATGTAGAGTTATGTCACAGGAATATGTAAGATCCCCTGCAGGCACTCAGGAGGGCATCTCAATGGTATGGGTCCTTAACCTTCAGAGCAGCTGGGACCTGCTGCTGGAACCAGCCTGGGTGACTCCTGCTTGGAAGAGGCAAAGCTAACAACATCAGCCATGCGCAACAAACAAACAATGGTTTCCAATTTGAGCCCAAACTGAATATTTAAGGGCAGGTTCTCTGAATTTCAGATGCTGATTTGCAATATATATTGATTTTCCATGGAGTTGCTTCTCTCATGGACAATTTGATATAGCATTTCCTGGGGTTATTCATACAATGTCGGTGAATGATTCCCTTGAGTAATACCAGACAGACCAACCAGAACAGAAAAAAAAACTGCCAACTTCTTGAATAGACATTCACAGTCCTGATGTGGCCCCTCAGTTTCTACTAATGTATTTCCCATGTACACTGTGCAGACCAACTTCTGGCTCTCACCCGGGTCTACAGTCCCCTTCTCCCTGAACTGGGTGGGGCTCAGGTGTCTCAGGTGGAATACTCTCCCATCAACTCTAACTGTGGGGGTGCTTCCATCAGCCAGGGCTCCCCTCAAAGCCACTTCCTCCATAAGACTGCCAGATTCTCCTGGGATCATTAATATCCTCCTTGACCACTTTTTACTGCAAGTTACCTATTTTTACCATGGCTATTTGCTATATATATATGTGTGTGTGTGTGTGTGTGTGTGTGTGTGTGTGTGTGTGTGTGTGTGTTTTAATTGATTTCAGGTAGGGGAGGAGAGGGAGAGAGAGAGAGAGGGGAACATCATTTGGTTGTTTCACTTATTTATACATTAATTGGTTGCTTCTTGTATGTGCCCTGGTTGGGGATTGAACTTGCAACCTTGGTATTTGGTTGATACCCCAACCAATTGAGCTACCCAGACAGGCCTATATATGTGTCTTTTAATTTATAATCCCTAGAGAAGATAAATAAGGTCCTATTCATCTTGGTATTATCTTTAGTACTTTTCACGTAGAGACTTTCAATAAGTATTTGTTGGATTCAATGGTATTTTAAAGGAGTATCTTGATTGGGTTGGGCAATCATGCAGAAATGAAGTGTATCCTAGAAAGAAGACCATAAATGCAATACTATACCATTATTTGATCATGACAGGAGAGCACCCCTCTTGCTGGAGAAATCTATTTGTTTTGTAGTTAACAAATGATAAGAGGACACAACCAACTTTTTGAATCAAAGTTTCAGGAATTTTTGAAAAGCTATGAATGTCAGAAAATACTGAGTGTAAAATGAATCCTAATAATTCTTGACTATCCTAATACTCAAATTCTTAAATTTGGCCTGTAATGTGTGGAATATGCTAAGTGTATGACTGCTGGAGCAACTTGTTACTCTACTCACCTAGTTTGGTCAATAACTCTAGAGAGTATCAAATCTTCAGCAAAGTTTTTGGCCTCAATCTAAGTAATTTTGAATTACCTTATGGGTTCCAGTCAGTGAGATATCAGATTGCTTCCTGTGGAGAATGCAGGTTTAAACCAACAATCACAAGGGCCTATCTTTGAAGTATAATACACTTGGACATTAAAACTTCTTTTTGGCACCATGCCTGGGGTCAGAAATCTGCATTTTCAGCTCACTTCACCTGGGATTTCTCAGCACACATGGCCCGAGTTCCACATTCTCACTCAACTTCCAAGCATGCAGTTCTGTTGGAAAGTGACAGACTGGTTTGGGAGTCTTTAACAAAATGAGAAGCAAAAAATGGGACCTCAATGGGAGGGACCAGCAAGAAAGAATCTTCTTGAAAAGAGAGATTGTGGAGACCATGACAAGAGTATCAAGAAACCATCTGAACTGTTCAAGTTGTAACTCAGAAAGGTATTAGCATTTAGAGGAGCACAACAGAGGAGCAATTTTCATGAAAATAGTAAAGGTCAGACATTGGGAAAATGTTACAGGAAGACAGGTGGAAGGGTTGTTGTTATTAGATTGTTTGAATTCTGGCATAGAAGAATCCCAAGGCAAAAAGAGACCCCTAACTTAAAACTGACAGAATGAAAGAGAAGAAATAATTAGGAAAACATTCAGCCCTTGAAGAATCCTGGAAATATATGATCAAACACAATACTTGGTCAATTTTAAAAAGGAGGTCAGGCACTACCATTTGCTTCTTGGCGGAGTGTGAAATAGGGTGAGAGAGAGTATAGGGCATTGTGTGGCATTGGTAGAGGACCAAGGACCTGCAGGAAGTCTGCAAAGGGGCCAGCAGAGTAGCTGTGTGCAGATATAATTACATCCTCCTGCAAGCTTTGCCTGCCATGCCCAGAGTTGTCAATTTCTCCTCTGAAAAATTAGTGTTCAGTCTGACCTGTTGGTTACAAAGAAAGAGGCTAACCCATAGGGAAAATGAGTGGTGCTCACTCACCCAGTTCACAGAGCTGGTTCTTAAATCTAATTGTTAGGTTCTTCACCTATGCTTCTTCCTTGGGGCATGTGTCCTGGAATCAGAGAGTATCTTACAACAAGCTCCACTTCCTTTCTGTGCAGAGTACTCCTCAGTGCTTTTAGATTTCATGCAAATGATCCTAAAAGGTGCCCTGAAAGAAGGCATGCACTAGATACTTTGTCCCATTGCCTTCAAAACAATCTTTGGGACAGTGGACATTGAGCCCATTCTACAGGAAGCTCAGGGAAGTCAAGGATCTTGTCAAAGGCAACAGAGCTAGTACATTTGGGAGGTGACAAATTCTGTCAATCTGACTCAAAGTCAATGCTCCTTCATCTCCATGATGAAACCACCCAGATTTCACTCGAGCCAGTTCCTTGAACATGTTTCTGGGAATTATGGGGAGTCTGCTCTTCACTGTCCTACTGCTCTGAACCCCAACTCCTGAGGTTCCCAGAACCTCAGCACTTGAGGGGCTCAGTATAACACTCACACCCCCATTCAGCAGGCAGTTTCAGTTCCACTGGGTCCTTTGTTGTAGGGTGAGATGTCTCCCTTAGGGAGCTCATCTCACCTGCAGCCTCTTTTAGGTTGGTCTTGGGAGACCATTAAGTCAGAGATACCTGGACACAGGGCAGCTTAGGGAGTAGGACTGTGTATACTAGAGACAGGAAAGATTAAGGACAGTGAAAATCACTATGTAGTACTGGGAAGTGCCAACAGGAAAGACAGTGCCATCCTATCCTTTTCCCTAAGAACAAAATACCAGGAGGAAGGTTTGAAGTGCAGCAAGAGATACATAGCTAGGGCTAAAATCTTTAAAGCACTTAAGAGCTCACCTTTCCCAATATGACCCTAGTCTTGGAAGTGCTCAAGCCAACATCACATGGAGGATTTTATAAATGAGGATGAATCCTTTCAGAAGCTTGGTAGCGTTTTGTACTATGACTATTGAATGGTTCAAGGAGAAGGCAGCTGAGAAAAGATTGGGGTTGGGAATAAAGTTTCTTCATCCTGGGCTGTTGGGGTTGTGAACACCAAGTCCTGGTTGGGTGGAATGGAGATGGGAAAGGAGACTCTGGAACTGGAGAAGTAGGTTCTTTTTGCATGTGAGCATAGTTCTTTCTGAGCCCTTCTGCATTAGAATGTTTTCAGCTATAAGCAATCAAAAAACCAGTTCAACAGAGTTCATACAATAAGGTTATTCTTCAGCTTACATATGTGAGAGAAGTCAGAAATAGGGGTGGGCTTCAGCTTTAGTAGATCCAGAAGTTCAGTGATGTCATCAAGGACTTAGCATCTTTTCATCTTCCACATTGCTGTCTACAGTGTCAGTTTAATACTAAGGCAGTTCCTCTTGGGGCTATGGGATGGCTGCCAGTAGCAATCAGCAGGGGAGTGTCTGCCTTCCTGTTGCTCACTCTTCAGAGTGAGAAAGCACTTCCTCGGAAGCCTCCAGAAAAATCTCTCTTTGGTCTCCTGCCCATTCCAAACTAGTCACTGTCATGGGGTATAGCATAATCCTTCAAACCCATCAGATTCACCCTTTGAGCTATCAGCAATTCCACAAACTGCTTTGATACCACCCAAGAGAGGAGGGATGGCATGGATTCTGCCTATCAACCACACATCCACCATACACTCCATACACCTAAATAGTAAATTGTACATAGCAAATGTCCACAGGTCTGTTGAATGAATAGAAGGCTAGATTGTGAACTGAATTTCCTATGTATAGAACTGGGTCCAGAAAGTCACCAAAGAAAGACAAAGACTAAGTAAGGTCACTGGGCTGGGAGCTAGAGGCACTACATTCTATTCTTGACTATTTTCTACAATAACTTATTATGCAACATTTGGGTATTCCATACACAAAAATATATTTAATCCCCTTTTTGCATAGTTCCAACGGATTGTTTTAAGATTAAATAAGATATATGTCAAAGTGCATTAGCTTCCTAGGAATGAAGAAAATGTGCAATCTATTGTTATTTCATAACATTTTGTAACAAGATGGGAATTTTCCAAGTACATGAAAATCATCTCTTATTAAGATAAAAATCGCCTGCTATGACAGGTGACCAGAAGTACTACTTTTTGAACTGAGCCAAAAAAAATAATGAAACACTAAGCAGCATGGGGCGGGGGGGGGGGGGGGGGGGGGAGGGAGGGGGGGGAACCACCCATATCTCTGAGTCGGCAATTGGCCCATCTTTCTTAGGCTTGGACTTCCCTTTTGATTTAATGAGGGCTCGATTAGAACCTCATTCTTTAGCTTCTCTGTCTGCTCTTGGGGATTTGAGCTCATGGCAGCCTCAGTATCAGATAATACAACCCTTTTATTAAGTTCATCACTCCGCTGACTCTCTGTCCTGAGGGCCAGGATGTGTTGGTCTGTTATCATGAGTCTGGTCCAGTTCTTCTCAGAGCAGCTGTTTTCAAACACATTCTTGGGCTCATACTTAAAGTATGATATTAATCCATTTGTTCATTCAACTATCTGTTGAGGTAATCTTGATCACTATCAAACCCTAACATATTAGTAGGCCTAGATCCAGGAATAGCATTGAGCTATGCTTTGATCAGAAGGAATTACTCAGACATGTTGCCTCTGGGTGTGATCCTCAGTGCCCCGAGGGAGCTCATGCTGTGCTTGGTTCTTTCATTACTACATTTACCACCTGCAACTCTAATTTTTTAAGTGCTCTTCATTACACTGATGATGACCCAGTTAACACAAATCACTATATTGAACTTCCTAGCCTCCAGCTGTCCCATGAGCCCTTGCAAGAGAATAACATAAGCATTGTGGGTACTTCACAGGATTGGGAAAACCTAAGCCCAACCACAAGAAAGTCAGTGTTTGGACCATAAGTCTATTTCCTACCCACCTACTCTTCACCATGGCTCCCCAGCTACTGTGTTCAGCAACAAGTCTAAAATTTCCAGATCATGTCCTTCCTCCTGTTCTATTATGATTCTTCTTGTATATCCCATAATCTATAAATTACCAGGTAAACTACCACCACTACCACCTAACAAGGTGAAAAGAGAGGAAGAGAAAAATTACTTTAAAGATAGAAATTATATAGATGTATATCGTGTACATAATCTATAGAGAGAAACATATTTTCCATTTTAAAAATCATATATTTATATATAACAAGGACAAAATAAAATATAGGTGGATGTTATAGTTCATATATCTGCAGCTGGCTAAAAAGCTTTAGTTAGTGTTTATGATTTCCTAATTCTATTTCTCAGTCTGTGTTCTCTTTGCTTTCAGGCAGTCTTTTCTTCAGTGGGTTAAAACATACCTTCATACCTGGAAGTTCTGAGACCTTGATGGTCTTGCTTATTTAAAGTTGTAATCTTCCATTAAGTTTTCTAATCCTTGGAGACTAGTACTATTTATTCCCTAAATATTAGAGGAATTCACTAGGGTTGACATCTGGGCCTGGATTTTTCTTTCTGAAAAGTTGTGATTTTTTTTAATCCTCATCCGAGGATATGTTTTCATTGATTTTCAGAGAGGAAAGGTGAAAGAGAAACATTGATCCCGGTTGTCTCCACCCAGTATGTGCCCTGACCTACTGGGGATTGAACCCGCCAACAAACTGAGCCACCAGGGCTCTTTCTGAAAAGTTTTAAATTATAGATTCAATTTCTTGAATATATATAACTATTCAGATTTTTTATATTCTTCTTGAGACTATTTTGGTAACTTTTTTCCTAGAAAATTATACATTTATTCAGAATTTTCCAATTAATTACCATACAGTATTATCTTTTTTATGTTTGTAGGGTTTATAGGATTAACCAATGCAAGGATCACAAGTTGTATTGAGTTGTTATGATATCACAAGTTTTGGAATGCTATATTTCAATTATCCTCCAGTTTCAAATGTTTTCTAATTTCTACTAAGAATTCTTTTATCCATTGATTATTTGTAAGTGTATGCTTAATTTTCCACTATCCTATTATTACTGATGTCTTACTTAATTCCAATATAATCAGAAAATATATGTTGTTGTTTCAATTTTCAAAATATATTAACACTTGTTTTATGGTCCAGAATGGCCAATTTTGGTAAATGTTCCAGGTGCTTTGGAAAAGGCTGTATATTCTGCATCTATTAGGTAAAGTGTTCCTCTCTCTCTCTGTCTGTCTGTCTCTCTCTCTCTTTTTATATACACATATACAGATATATATAACATTTTGTCCAGATCTTCTATATCTTTACTAATATTTATTCTTAATTATGTCAGAGGTATATTAAAGTATCTCACTTTGATTGTGGATGTGTTTATTTCTCCTTTTAGTGTTATGAAATTTTACTTTATATATCTAGAAGCTATGCTCTTATATACAAATTTAAAATTGTTGCATCTTCCTGTAGATTAACCATTTTTAATATATAAGTTGCCTCTCTTTGTCTCTTTTGATATTTAGCCAGACTTCTTGGACAAATTTATGTTGTGTTATTATAGCTATAGTGGCTTTCTTTCGGTTAGTGTTATCATTGCACTTATATTTTCTCATTCTTTTATTTTCTATTGTTCTTTCCTTCTATTTAAGATAAGTCTTTTCTTTTAAGTAGAGTAGCATATACTTGGATTTTGTTTTAACTAAATATAAAAGCTTCCTATTTTAATTGGATTATTGGGTTATTTTATGTTTAATGTAATTACTCCCATGTTTTGGGTTTATATCTATCATTTTACTATTTAATTCCTATTTTGTTCCATCTATTTTATAATTTCTTTTTCCTCTTCTTGCATATTTTGGTTAATGAACACTTTTAATTTTTTTCTTTTCTATTAGTTGGTTATGGTTTGAAAGAGTCAATATTCAATTAGATTTATTAATATCATTACTCTGTTTCTTGATCTATTTCTTCCTACATTTCCATGCTTTTTCTAATACTAAATTTATTTTGCTTAAACATTTATTGAATTATTTCTTTGACTGCTAGCCTTCTGGTGATGAATTCTTACAGCTCTTATTTCTGGAAATGTCTTTATTTCACCTTTATTTTTTTTCAATTTTAATTAATTAATTTTATTTTCTAAGAGTTGACTTTTTTAGAGCTGTTTTAGATTCAAAGCAAAATTGAGGGAAAGATACAGAGATTCCCCATATACCTCCTATCCCTACAAATGCATACCTATCAGCACACCAGAGTGATATATTTGTTACAATTCATGAACCTACATTGACACATGATCACCCAAAGTCCACAGTTTACATTACGGTTCACTTTTGGTGTACATTCTATGGGCTTGGACAAATACGTATATAGTGACAGGTACCCACCATTACGGTATCATACAGAGTATTTTCACTGTCCTAAAAAATCCTCTGTTCTCCACTTATTCATTATCCCCTTTCCTCAAGTCCCTGGCAAATACTGATCTTTCTATTGTCTCCATCTTTTTGCCTTTTCCAGAATGTCATATAGTTTAAAGGTTATAGTATGTAGCCTTTTCAGATTGCCTATTTTCACTTAGTAATATGCATTTAAGTTTCCTTCATATCTTTTCATGGCTTGTCAGTTCATTTCTTTTTAGTGCTGAATAATCTGCTGTCTGGATGGACCATATTTATTTATGCATTCACCTACTGAAGGACGTGTTGGTTGCTTCCAGGTTTTGGCAATTATGAATAAAATTTCTATGAACATCTATCTGTAGGTTTTGTGTAGACCTACATTTTTCACTTCTTTGGGTGAATACCAACAAACATGATTGCTGGATTATATGGTAAGAATATG
The DNA here is from genome assembly GCA_026230045.1 of Corynorhinus townsendii. Taxonomy (NCBI): domain Eukaryota; kingdom Metazoa; phylum Chordata; class Mammalia; order Chiroptera; family Vespertilionidae; genus Corynorhinus; species Corynorhinus townsendii. Next base: position 196,617,375 of record JAPDVU010000001.1, read on the forward strand.
TTTGGTTTTGTAAGAAACTACCAAAGTGTCTGTACCATTGGACATTCCCACTGGCAATGAATCAGAGTTCCTATTGCTCCACATCCTTACCAGCTTTTGGTGTTGTCAGTATTCTGGGTTTTGGCCATTCTAATTGGCATGCAGTAGTATCTCATTGTTGCTTTAATCTGCATTTCTCTGATAACATATAATGTGGAGCATCTTTTCATATGCTTGTTTGCCCTTTGTATATCTTCTTTGGTGAGGTGTCTGTTAAGCTCTTTGCCTACTCACCTTAAATTGTAAAGGACATTTTCATTATGCTTAGAATTCCAGGATGTTGGTTATTACTTCTCCACTTTAAAAGCTATCATTTCTTTGTCTTCTAGTTTCCATCTTTTCTGTTACTTTTGGTCCTTTGAAAGTAATACAACTCCCCCCTACCTTGGCTGCTTTGAAGATTTTCTTGTCTTCAAACAAGATTTTCTTGCCTTTGTTTTGTTTTCAGTACTTTTTACTATAATTTACCTAGTATGATTTTCTTTGTATTTATCATACTTGGGATTCTTAAATATTCTTGAATCTGTAGCTTTTGTCCATTTTGAAAAATCTCAACCACAACCTAATTAAATCTTTCTTCTGCTACATTTCCTCTTTCTTCTCCCATAGCTCCATTACACTAGTGTTAAGATCTTTCTGTCATGTTCCACATTGCCATTCTTTCTTCTATCCTGTTTTAATCTGGGTAATTTTTATTGATCTCTTCACCAGATCACTACTTCTCTTTTTTCTTTTTAATATAATCTGCTTTTATATTCATCTATTGTGTTCTTAATTTCACTTGTATCTATTAATTCCATTTGATTCTTCTTTTAAGTAGAAACAATCACATGGTAAAAGTTTATATTTTGCCTTTTATCTTCTGGGATATATTAATCACACTTTAACATCTGCATCACACAACTTTATTATCTGGATCCTCTCTGCAGCTACTTCTAGTTTTTCCTGCTTGATTCTGTTTCTTGATAAATTTTTACTGAATGTTAGACATTGTATAGACTATGTTATAGGGCAGTGGTTCTCAACCTTTCTAATGCCGTGACCCTTTAATACAGTTCCTTATGTTGTGGTGACCCCCAACCATAAAATTATTTTCGTTGCTACTTCATAACTGTAATTTTGCTACTGTTAATGAATCGTAATGTAAATATCTGTGTTTTCCGATGGTCTTAGGCTCTACAGCAGCGGTTCTCAACCTGTGGGTCGCGACCCACAGGTTGAGAACCGCTAGCAGGGTCGCCTAAAATAATTTTATGGTTGGAGGTCACCACAACATGAGGAACTGTATTAAAGGGTCGTGGCATTAGAAAGGTTGAGAACCACTGTTATAGGGGATATGTATGATGTTATCTTTCTTCAATGAGGATTGTCTTTAGCTTTTGGCAACAGTTACAATAGGAATAAGTCACTTAATCCAATTGAGGACTGATGTGACTCAAGGCTGAGCTTCATTCATTGTAAGGTTTGATGTTTTTCCAGTGTGTCCTTATTTCTAGGGTGTAGTTTTTTGGGAAATCCCAAAGCTTTTGGTGTTTATCAGAGCGCTCTACTTTGGTGGGCCCTGAATTCCAATTTCAATCTTCTCAGTGAAACTACTGATAGTTCTGTTTAATGTCTCAGCCTCTAAGCTCCACTTTCAGCTTGAAGTCTTCACCAATAGGCCTGTGCTACTTCTGAAAGCCTCCAGGAAAACAGCAGTAGAATGCCTGGCTCACTTTAATGTGTTTTCCTCTCCTCTAGGACTTTTAGCTTCCCAATCTGGCTGCATGGTAATCCTGACATCCAATATTTCACTCCCCATCCCTGTGAGGCAGCTGAAGATCTATTCAACTTTTCTGACCCTTAACAACCACTTCTTACTGTTTTTCAGACTTTCCAGCCCATTGCTTAGATTTCAGCAAATGTATCAAGAGAAAAATTGCATAGAATTTCTTGGCTCACCTCCATGGGTTTACCTTCCCTCAGGTCCTGGCTGCCTTGGTTGCTCTCTGATCCCTTAAAACCACTTTTAAATGTTCAAGATTTTCTAATGGTCAATGGGGGGATTAATCTACCAGATAGACTTCATAACCTGATGTGGAATTCTCCCATTAACCTTCCTGGGCGTGGCAATGCTAAGAGATAACCCAGATACTTTCTTTCTACACTCCCTTGCCACCATTGTGTGGCAATTAACCTTTACTAGGTAGTCTCAATGACCTCGGTTAAGACTCAAACTCCACCTTTCCTTTAGAATGTTTTTTCCCTTAACAAAAGGAGCAAGAAGTAAGCAGATGATGATCTCAAGTTTCCAGTCTAATGAAACAATGGGAAAAGTCCTTCCTTTGGTACCAAGATCTCTAACACCGCAGAGTCATTGTTGTGGGGATGGTAGAGCAAAGTGAATCATTAGATATAATAATGAGAGATGATACCCATCTTCCATACCTTGGTTCCCAGACCAATGTATTCTGGCTAGGGGAGAGTCATCATTTCTTATTGGATATTGATTGAGAGAATAAACCACATCCTAAAAACATACTACTCCAGCCTAACTAGGTGGGGTGTTGTCTCCCAGCTGATGCTGTAATTGACTCTAAAATAAGCCACCCAACTGTTCAATACAGCCAACTATTCTTTGTGGGAGGTTTACAGTACATTGCCTTAAATTGTTGGTTCTTAAGAGGCGATAATTTTCCCTCGAGGCCACTTTTGGCAACTCCTGGAGGCATTTTTGATTGTTCTGACTTGTGTGTGTGTATTACTGGCATCTAGTGAGGAGAGGACAGAGATGATGCTAAGCATCCTACTATGCACAGGACAGACTTCTACAATGAATAATTATCTCCTCCAAAATGTCAGCAATGCCGCTGTAAAACACACTGCTTTAAAACTTTCACCGTAAAATGAGTTCCTTGGTCAGAAATAGTGTTGTGTAGCTTAAAATCACCGAGCAAACAGTGATTTAGTAAATTTGGCCCATTTGAAAATTATATTCTACCTTCCTTGGTCCAACACCTCAAAAGCCATTCCCACCCTGACTGGTGTGTTCAGTGGTCAGAGTGTAGGCCTGCACACTGAAAGGTTGTGGGTTTCATTCCCAGTCAGAGGCACATCCCTGGCCCCAGTCAAGGGGTGTGCAGGAGACAACCCATCAATGTATCTCTCTTACACTGGTGTTTCTCTCTCTTTCCCCTTCCTCCTCCCTCCCTCCCACTCTCTATAAAGCAATGGAAAAACTATACTCGGGTGAGGATTAACAGCAACAACAACAACAAGCCATTCCCTCACACACCTCTACATTTTTGCCCATACACAGTAACAATATCCTTCATGTCTCTTTCTGGGTTTGAGGTGTAATTGTTCTTCTGATTCCAGTCTTAGAACTGTCCAGGTCCCATAGGAAGACCATTTTTCTTTTTATTGATTTGAGAGAGAGAGAGAGAGACATTGATTTGTTGTTCCACTTATTCGTGCATTCATTGATTGCTTCTTGTATGCGCCCTGACTAGAGATAGAACCTGAAACCTTGCCGTATCAGGATGATGCTCTAACCAACTGAGCTACCTGGCCAGGGACGGAAGACCATCTTCTTCACCTTTCTGTGCATGTTTTGTTTCTTAGCTTACTTGAGCTTACTTGGTTCTGATTAGTCACAAAGTAAAAAGCTCGTTTTCCTTTTACTTCCCAGGAATTTGTTAGACTTTTTGGTATACTGATGACCTCTCCTCCCTTTTCTCAATACTGTTATAGAGTTGGACTCTTGTAATTCTTCCAGTCATCTTGTAAGGATGACAAGGGAGCTAGGTGTATGTACTCAGTCTGCCATTTTGAATTGAAGTCCCTCATTCAGTTTCCAACCCAATAATACACTAAAACTATTCTGATGAATCCACAGATTCTGAAATCTAACTGGCTTTATTTTACTTGATCTTTCTGGAACTTGGCATTGTTGATTATTTTCTTATTGAAAAGCCTGTCAACCTTTTCCTTCAAATACTTGACACTTACCTGGTTCTTTGACTTCTTTTCTTCAGGCTCTTTTATAAGATTCCATGTCTTCTTCTTAACCCCTAAAACACTGGCATTATTAAGTTTCGTTCTTTGTTTTTTCTTGTCCTCTTCCAGTGTTCTCCCAGGGGTGGGAGAAAAATCAGAGGATAAGGCTAAAGTAGGAATTGAACATACATCAACAGGCCTGATTCTAGAACGTGAATCAGTACTTCAAACCTGTAATTTCCACTTATAACCCTATGCCCAACCAAATTAAATAGTTCCATCTAGATATATCAAAAGCTCCCTAAACTTAGTATGTTCAAAACTGAATTAAACAATCCACCTGATAAAATGTATTCCCTATATTATAACTTTTATTTCAGTAAATTATACCATTATCCACCCACTAAACTTTCAATCATTGCTCACTTGTTCCTCTCTCCTATCACCAAGAGTATTAAGTAATCAAGTTTTCTCAATTCTGCCTACTAAGTATTTCTCATGGCCATTTAGTTCTTTATTCTTTCACTGTTGCTTCCTTAATTCGCATTCTTATCTTTTCCTATCTGGCTTCCCTACTTCTAATCTTGACCTACTCAAGTCCACACCCTGTACTATGGCAAGAATAATCTTTCTTCAAGGTAAATATGGTCATATTTCTCCCCTGGTTCAAAGATTCAATAGTTTTCCAATTCTTACATTAAAACCCCAACTCTTTAATTTAATTTTATGCTTCTTTCCTGACCATCTTCCCTTCCTTACTTCTTCCTAGTCCCCACTTTACCTTTTTTGCTCCAACTGTAATAAATCATCCTATACCTGTTTCATGCTTCCATATTTTCACTTCCCTTATTTCCACTGCCAAAAAAAGCTCTATCCCAGTGTTGATTATAGCCTAATCATGCCTTAAGACTTAACAAAGCATTGACTTTTCTAAGAAAACTTTTTGGAATCGCCATGCAACCCTGACCCTGCCATTCTGTACAGATATCCATTTGCATTTTGAATGTCCCTAGTAGGCCCTGGAAATACCTGCTCATGTGCCTGCTCTCTACTAATCTGAAAATTCCTTAAAAGCATGGACATGTCTTGCTTATACTTATATAATCAGTACAGTAAATACTTATAAATGAATGGTAAATAAATAAATGAATGAATAAAACCTTTATTATCCTCTCTTCTGGAAAATCCTTCTCCAAACTTAATATTCTTAAACTATTGCCTAATTCTCTCCTTCCTTTCATAGACCAATACCCTGGACTAGAGGCAGCGACATAACTTCCAGATAGGTTTAAAAGGAATCTGAGACAATCATGACATGTGCTGTTTTGTGTGTGTGTGTGTGTTTTAATAAGTCTGCAAGTCATGCAGAGAAATCCAGTCCATAGGATTCGAGCAGTAAAATAGTAAGGTCTCAGGGAGATGCCCCGGAGGTAGATTTGGGCAGCTTCCCAGGACCCCACCTACTAGATAGTGGTACAGAGAAGGAGGCTGAGAATTCTCAGGCTCAGAAAGAAGGCAGGGATACAGAAGGGTAAGCAAACTAGTATATCAGAAAGGATCAGGATAGGAGGTGAGAGCACCAGGACGGGGCAGAGGTGATGAAGTCTGGGTTCCAACCTGACACTCCAAACACCAGGCAGAAGACAGAATACAGAAGGCCTGGCAAGGGAAGAAGCCAAAACTGGAGACCAAGTGAGATGAGAAACCCAGACCAGGAACCACTCGGGTTAGAGTTCCTTCTCAATGCTAGGACAACTAGCCAGAAAATTTGGTTACCTCCTAGCAGAAAGAGAGGAGAAAAGGAAAGATTGGATAGAAGCCCTGGATAATTGATATATAAATCAGATGTGACAATTAGATACTGGCTGAGATAATAACACTCAGATTGGCTGTCAATCATTATATTTGACTCTACAGATCTGCATGGAATAGGACAACTTGTCTGTCCTAGGAAGATAGAAAAGAGCAACAAAAAAGTGGTCAGTTACAGAAAGTAAAAAGGTAATCTTTCTCCTAACGTGTACATTTGTGTCTCCCTGCTTCTACCCTCAGCTGTCCATGGAAACCACACACCCCAAACCCTCCAGGAGAGCCCTAACTTTACAATTTGTGTCTTTCCGATTGCACCCAATCTTCGGTGCCCACGTGTTCCACGTCTGGCTTAGAAAATACTGCATACTCAGTTCCATCATTGACCTGCCTCCACCCCACCCTCACACCAGGGGAAAGGAATAGGTGGTAAGTTGCATTTTGCTTTCAAGTCTCTTTTGTGTGGCACATGCTGAACAGATTTATGTGCACTGATGTTTGAGAACCAAGAGACATTTAAATGTGCATGTTGGCCCTTAGGGAGTGACAGTCTGCAGTGTTTCTCCGTTTGTTTCATCATTTCATTAGTAACTATGCATAGTGAATATGACCCTCCAGTGCAAAATGATGATAGGGATAGAAACATGTTATTTACCCTGAAGGGAAGCTTTTTGAAAAGTCAAGGTTAAAGTTTTTAGTCAAATTAGCCTCTGGAAGTTTACATATAAATAAAAACAGGGAAGCTCAAGCACCTCTTTGGTTGGTTGGAAGTGGGAGGAGAGGAAAGTTATAATTAAGCTTCCTTTGTCATCAACCACTTCTCAGATTACTAGAATATGGCACTGTAAAGCCATAAAAACAAAACTAAACTAAATTAATCTCTGCCTCTTGACTTGCTTTAGAAATTTGATGAAATAAATTGAAAGAGTAGGCTCTGGCCAGTGTAGCGTGGAAAGGTGGCCAGTTTGATTCCAGGTCAGGGCACATACCCAGGTTGTGGGTTCGATCCCCGGTTGGGGCATGTGCGGGAGGCAAATGATCAATTTTTTTTTTCTCTCACATCAGTGTTTCTCTCTCTTGCCTCCTTACTCTCTCTCTCTAAAAAAACCAATGAAAACATATTTTACAAAGTGAAATGAAAAAATAGGCGTTTTTAGGATCTAACCCCTGGCTTTCTTAAACTTATTAATAAAGCTTCTTAACTAATGGGAGTAGATGGCGCTTAAACTAAACCACACGCTGGCTTAACTCTCTCCTCTGTCTCATTTTTACTGGAAGGAGAAAATAGTTTTTCCTTCATATTTATTTAATCATATTTAATTTCATTACTACTGTTGTTTTTTTTTGGGGGGGGGAGTCTACTTATAACACATGAAGATAAACATTCTCCCTGTGATAAGGCAATGTTTATAAACTGTATTTAGGATGAAAGAAAACCCTACACTGATGTGTTTTCATTGTGGGGTTAATGGTGCTTCACTAATCCTCTCTCTGCGGGTCAGCAAGGCGCAGGCGTTGGGGCATGTTGGCGACTCTCGCGTACTTGCCTTCTTAAGCACTGTAATAGGAGGAAGCCCTTTCTGGCTCAGGAAGGCTAAGGGATGATGCCTCTTCTTGGAGTGGAACGTCTGTGCAGCAACAATAAAAATATACAGACTTTTAAAAACTTGCTAATGAGGGTGGAAGGAAAGATCTTTCCCCTTTAATAACTGACCCCTTTGCACAGGGGTGTCCTCTCTTCTTTTCCCTCTCTCTGCTATGGGCGCGAGGGAGGAAAGGCGGTCTTCTATGTGGTGGAGTGGCCAGCACCAGAGCAGGCTTCCACCTGCCTTCCCCAGAAAGAACCGAAGACTGAAAGCAATGATATTGTTAAATAATTCAAAGCTACAGGAAGGTATAAGGAATGATATAGTGAACACCCACGCATATACTACTCAGCTAAAGAAATGAATCCTTACATATATAGTTGAAGCCCCTTTGTACATCCCATACTCCATCCTTTTCTCCCTTCCAGATCAAGTTTTTAGATTTTCTTATACATTTATGTGTCTCTAAACAAAACAAACAAAAAAATAGTGTTATTTTACAATTTTTAGACTACATAAACAGGATCTTGATATATAGAGAAATATATATGTTCAGATGGCAGAATCCATAGCAAATGTCACATCCTCATCTAAGAAGGAAAGAGAAAATGTGAAGAAAATGAATAGAGGATGATGTTCTTATAGTCCCACTCTGTGCTTTAATTGCACTGTTTTGGTATATACACTGACGTGTATTTCTACAACTGGACGAGGTCACTCTTTCTACATGTCACATTGAGTATTTGAAATGCTGAAATAAGAAACTGGTCATCTGCTAATGTTGCTCAAGGATCAAATCTTCCAGTGGATAAAGGCATTACCGGCTACTTGTCTTAGTGTGTTCTTAGGCTCAGAGGAGGCAGGACTCTGAGGTGGGGATTATTTAACAAGGTCAGAAAATTCTGCCTTGTGAAGTGGCAGGTCCAGAAAATTCCAGAAAGGCTGCTAATGACAGAAACTGGAGTACTTTTTTCTTTGCATCTTAAACCTTACATGATGGCAGAATGCAAGAGTATAGCAAGTTTCCACAATGCCAAGGCTACCTCCTGATTTTAAGAAATGTATTAACAAGTGCACTGGGCAAGGTCTGGGTAACTGACTCTCAGGTCTGGCTTCTATTTCCTAAGCCTTCTATCTTTTGCTCTTTATGCTAGTGTTAGTCATTTTCTTATCTCTTCTGTTGCAGACTCAGTAAGCCTAGGGATTTTGATCTAATGAAAAGTGTTTATTAAATCCTGCTGCGTCTTCCTTTGAAATGCCTCTTACCCAGACCCCTTTCCTTCCATCACCTCCTCCTCTCCCAGCCATCACTTCACACCTGCATGGCTGGCCTGGACTCAAAGTTGGCCTAGGTGAGGCCTCTTCTTCCCAACTCATCCTACATGGCAAGGCTATTCATCTTCCTTAGACACTCTTGTTCCACAGTTCATTGGTCCCCAAACCTTCAAAGACTCCCTGTTTTCTAGGATATCAAATCTAAGCCTCTTTTCAGGGTTTTCCAGACCCCCAATTTCTCCTGGTCATCCTTCCTCCTATTTTATGCTACCCAACTTCAGCTCTAGTTTGGCTAATCTCTCTCAGATCCATCAACATGCCATTCTCATGTCTCTACTCATGTTGTTTTCTTATCTTAGAATACTTTATTTCTTCAACCCATTCATTGACTCAGTACTTTATTTCTTCAACTCATATGGATTGAGGGCTTCCTCAAGTTCTGGAATCAAGATTTTTAAATTGGATTTTTTACTACTTCATCACTTTAATATCTTAACCAGTTTGTAATATAAAATAATATCCTATATAATAAAAGCCTAATATGCAAATCAACCAAACGATGGAATGACCGGTTGCTCTGATGTGCACTGACCACCAGGGGACAGACACTCAACGCAGGAGCTGCTCCCAGCCCGCAGGCCCTGACCAGCGGCGGCGGGGGGTGGGGTTGGTGAGCGAGTGGTACCAGGCCAGCCAAGGCAGGTGCCAGTGGGGGCCCCCCAATTGCCCCCTGGTTGCCTCACAGATTGGCCCTGATTGCTGGCCAGGCCTTGGGACCTTGCCCATGCACAAAGTTTGTGCACCGGGCTTCTAGTATATGTATATCAGGCCCAGTGCCTAAGAGCAAAAGCAAGTGGGAGACATGGACCTCTCTCCTCAAGTTGTACCCACTTAAGCAGGAAGAGCAATGTAGAGAATTTTAACCTCTAGAGAAGGATTTATATAAGGGAAGATATGAGAATAAAATGGAATGTGACTAGTGGAGCAATGAAGTAGCACAAAATTATGTATAACCTTATTTTGTTTACTTCTGCTTCAAATGGGTTTACTTTTGGAAGAGAAGCTATTTGAGGGTAGAGGCTAAGCCTCCTTTGAATTGCCAGTGTTAGATACTAACTTTCTTTTCTCTTGACTTCCAGAAGAGGAAATCCTCCCTTTCCTGTGTTCCCAGGAACACGGCTGATGGAAGGAGTAGTTCAGGGTGCAGCCACCTTCATAGCCTTATCCTTGCTTTATTTCCTTGAGAAATAGGAGCCTATGGATAAGCAAGAGCAAGCAGTGATGTAATGAAAACAGGGGGAATCCGGCCACGCGTTTACCTCCTCTGAGGTTCTATGCTCATAGATCAGCAATTAATTCCTTAGAAATGTTTGTCCATCCGTTTGTTCCCATTGTTTGATAGACTCCCTGGCTTAGCTGTGCTTACATTGTTTTAGTCATGTCTGCTGACATGGCATGACATTTTTACCGTTCTCTTAAACCACAAATCCTGTGAGATGGTAAGATTGTAAATCAGGGAAATGAGAAGGCAATTCAAAGGAGGCTTAGCCTCCTCAAACCACGGTAGAAGACTCTAAAATGATTTTGGTTGGGTATTAGATTGGAGATGAATTTTAGTCCAAGTCACCCCACTACCAGTTCAAACCACAGTTGATGGCAGTGGCATGAGCTTGTATTTTTGCTTTCTCAATAACTTCACTCTCTGTGGTGAAAATTCATTTTGAACAAGCTCATAATTTGGATTTTTTGGGATTTAATCAGAGTTGTGCTCTATTATGAGTCAGTATTTTAGTGTAATCTGTTTCCCCCCTATCCTACTGAACTGTCTGCTGTGACTTTTAAATTTAGAACATTGGGTCTGAACAAAAAATGAATCATGATCTTTCAGAAAAGATGACGAAACTATTTTTTTTTATTTCAAGGGGAGCAAAGCTATAAATTCTAAAGAAGTCAGTGATTCATGATACCATTTTTTAAATGGAGAACTAATAATAAATAAAAAGTTCAGTGATGTTGCAACAGTGTGGCCACAGGCAACCCAAATACTTTTATCACAATGTAATGTAAGAATTAACTTAATGGTGCTTCCGAAGAATAAAAAAAAGAAAGAAAGAAAGAAAGAAAAAGATTCCTTATGGATGTTTCTAATAACTTAAAGAGGGATAGTACTATGCCTTTTTACTTTGGAAAAAAATTGAGATGTCAACATCCATTTAGAAATTAGAATGTGATGGGGTAGGAGAGACTGTGCTAATTGATGAAGACATAAAGATTTCCTATAAAATATCTTAGTTTTAAAAAAATACAAATTGTATCTTTTTTTCCCTCCACATGCCCCTCCCCCCACCTCCATATGTTATTTTAATTTATGTTTGGCCTTGAAGGGCATATTGTTGTAATTTCCATTTTATGGGTAAGGAAATTAGGACACCATGGCACAAGAAGAACTCAAATTCAAAACATCAGTTAGAGAACTGGAAGTAGTAATTGTTGTTCCAGTGACAGACCTATGCTTATTCTAAAAGACTAGGACATATCCTGAGAAATAGAAAGATGACATCATTGGGATGCTGCTATGGTCTAAATGTTTGTGTCTCCCCAGAATTCATATGTTGAAATCCTAACTCTGAAAGGTGATGTTATTAGGAAGGGGGGCCTTTGGAAGGTTATTATGTCATGAGGGTAGATCCCTCATGAATGGGAGTAGTGCCCTTCTAGAAGATATCCCACAGCGTTCTTCAGTCCTTTCTGCCAAATGAAAATACCATAAGTCTGTGACACAGAACGAGGTCCTCACCCAACCATGCTGGCACCCTGATCTTGGACTTTCAGCCTCCAAAATGGTAATAATTTCTGCTGTTTATAAATGACCCAGTCTGTGGTATTTTGTTCTAACAGCCCAACTGGACTAAGACAGACACACTTCTATGATCTGGACCAGTTCTTTCCAGGACCACAATGTCTGCAGCCTTAGTGCATTAGAATAGGATGAAGGTCTTGGAGAAGCTTTGCTCTAATCTCCTTTTAAGAATAAACCTGTTGCCCACCTGGCTTGACTCAGTGGTTGAGTGTCGACCTAAGAACCAGGAGGTAATGGTTTGATTCCAGTGAGGGCACATACCTGGGTTGAGGGCTTGATCCTCAGTAGGGGGCATGCAGGAGGCAGCTAGTCAATGATTCTCTCTCATCATTGATGTTTCTATCCCTTCCTCTCTTAAATCAATAAAACACACACACACACACACACACACACACACTAAAAAGAATAAACCTGTCTCTGTAAGTGAAGGTAGGTGACAGCTACCAGCAACAATGCATTCAGGATCTGTTGCAACATTTGAGCTGAGACTACCCTCTTCCTGAAAAACTCTGGCCAATGACAGAGTATAGCAGAATTAACAGGACCTGGCCATTTCTGCCCAATGCAGGACTCCTCTCTGAGCAGTCTTTGTATTGGAGCTTCCCATTGGGCTGGCTGACACTCTCAGAGCTCCAGGACAACCTGAACCTTTTCCTACACAATACTCCTTCCCTCCCTCTCCCCATGTATAGAGGTCAGAACATTCTGAAGGCTATCCTTGCCTATGCCTGCTGGCATTTCATTTACACTTTATGGTTTCACCATCCCAAATCTCTTGCACTCTTAACTCCATCTTGATGTCTACTTCCTGGAGAACCTGAAGTGATACAACCTGTCTACAGCATCATTAGTTGGCAGAGACCTGTTTATATTCACTACTCTAATATCACTTTTATATAGCTAGAGGGGTAGACCTAAGAGCTTGTGATGCCCAGATGACCAAATATAGACATCACCAATTTCTTTTGTTTATAACTTTTGTCAGTTTCTGTATAGGGGTAATTGTGATCTACAGTAGTGCACAAAACATTTTTTTCATTTTATGGTCCAGTAAATTAAATAAGCAAAATATTGGGGAATTGACATAATGTTTCCAGTTTTCTTTAGTTTACAAAAAAAAAAAAACCTATTAAAAAGCATTTACATATACTGTCATAGTTGCTTCATAAAAGATCACATTTTTTAACAACAAAAAAAAGAGAAAGAATACAATATGAAAAGTAAGAATGATTTTTCTTATAGTAGGATAGTTGATAAAAATACACTGAACCATTAGAAATAAATTATCATGCAAAATAAAAAACCCAACTTCCTCCCTTATAGGATTAACTGTCATAAAATTGCCCTCCCAACATAAACAATTGGAAATCAGACACAATACATGAAATAAAGTTTTTCAGACACTGGGTAGCAGGTGGCACAGAATGGTATTCTTAGGAGAAGAAGACTAGAAGAGGTAAGTTCTATGATAACCCTGCTTACTGCTTGGAGGAAGTTTTCAGGCAAAATAAACTGACATAGAGCCTAGTGGTGTCATCAAATTGAGACAAGTTGCAAAGCAGACCTGTCAAATCTATGGCTGAGTACTTGTCTGTCCATCCATGGAATGAGACTACCTAAGGCTTGGAAAGCAATATAAAGCAATAGGACAAACAATCTTCAGAGCTCATCAGGACTTATTATAGTGTATAATTCTACCATCTAAAGAGGAAGGACTGCATTAAAAATGCAGAGATGGATCAGGTTGTCATAAATGTCATGCATTAGTAATGGGCAAAATTATTTCCAGAATAAAGGCTAGTCTAGACCTGCCATAGCTAATCATGAAAACAAGCCTTAAAGGGATCAAATGGATTCACAAGTAACCTAAGTGCATACTAGAACAAGTCCAATATTCTTTAAAGAAATAAAATTCAGCACTGAACAACATAAAATTCAAAATACCCAATATCCAACCAAAGGCATGGAAAGAAATAGGAAAATATGACTCATACCCAGAAGAAAAACCAATCAATAGAAACAGATCCAAAAATAATACAGACTATGGAATTAGTAACAAAGAACCATTAAAAAGCTATACAAATTTTATAAATACTTTTGAGGACATAAAGGAAAACATGAAATGAATAAGAAGAGTTATAAACAATATTTTTTAAAGACCAAAACTCAACTTCTAGAGAAAAAAGTCAATATCTACAATTTTTAAAATTCTTATCAGAGTAAAAACTGCAGGATTAAAGATCAGTGAAACTGATGCATAGGAATAGAAACTGTCCGAAATGAAGATATAAAAATTAGTGTCCTACCCTGTGGCCTGACGTGCAATATCAAATGGCCTTGCATATGTAATTGGACTCTTAAAGGAGAATAAAGATGAGGGAGTAGAAGACAAAAAAAAAAAAAATGTTTGAAGAAATAATAGCTATTAAAAAATATTTGCTTAAAACACATTTAAAATAACAGATATAGGAATCTCAATAAACCCAAGGAGAAAAACATAAACTAAATAATATAAAAATATATTTTAATAAAATTTCTTTAAAAAATAGTAACAAAGAAAAAAAGTTAAAAGTAGCAAGAGGTAAAAGAGCTGTACCCATTAGGGAAAAGATTAGTAGCAGACTTTTCATCATAAACAATGAAGACTCAACGACAATGGAACAGTATCTCTAAAGTACTAAAAAACAAAACAAAAAAACAACCAAACTGTCTACCTACAATTCTTTTCCCAGCAATAGAGTCTTTCCAAAGTCTAGGAGAAATTAAGATTGTTTGAAACTAATAAAACTGGAATTAACCATTTATAAACCTGCCCTTCAGGAAATGTCAAAAGAAATTCTACATGTAGAAGTAAAATGATACCAAATAGAAATTTGGATTTAGACAATGGAAGGAAGCAAGCTAGAAGTGGAAATATGTGCGTAAATTTAAAGAGGAATTTCTCTTCATTTTTAATCCCTTTGAAAGATAAGTTAAAGTTCAAAACAAAATAATAACAATGTATGATGGGGAACATTAACAAATATAGATTTAAAATATGTAAGAATAACATGATGTTTGTGAAGTGGGAAGTGGAAGTCCAATGCAGGGGCAGAGAGTATCAGACTGGATACAAAAGCAAGATATAATCATATGCTCGTTCTAAGAATCCCATTTTATAAAGACATAGGTTAAATGTAGAAGGTTGGGGAAATATGTAATATAAATCACTAATAGAAAGGAAGCTCAGATGAATATAGACAAAGTAAATTCAGAACAAAGAATATTACCCAGGATAAAGAAGGGTTACAAAGGATAAAGAAGCTCTCTCTTGCTCCCAGTTCTCCATCATGTAAGGATACAATAAGAAGACAGCCATCTGCAGATCAGAAGCAAGTACTCACCTGACACTGGATCTGTTGGCAAACTTGATCTTGGGCTTCTCAGCCTCCAGAACTGTAAGAAATAAGTATGTATGCTTAAGTCATCCAGTCTATGATAGTTTTTTATTTTTATTTTTTATTAATCCTCACCTGAGTATATCCTTCTATTGATTTTTTGGAAGAGTGGAAGAGAGAGGGAAAGACAGAGAGAAACACAGCAATTGGTGGCCTCCTGCAGGAGTCCTGAATAGGGCCTGGGCCAGGGAGAAACCTGTAATCAAGGTATGTGCACTTGACTGGAATTGAACCCGGGACCCTTTGGTCCATAGGCCAATGCTCTATCCACTGAGCCAAACCAGCTAGGGCCTATGATAGTTTCTTTATAGAAGTCCCAACTGACCAAGATACCAACTTAGCCTAATTTTCATTTATAAAAGCTTCCAACAACAGTATACTATGTAATCTTATAAAATGTGCATGGGACATTCACAAAGATAGACAATATTCTAGCTCAGTGGTTGGCAAACTGCGGCTCGCAAGCCACATGCGGCTCTTTGGCCCCTTGAGTGTGGCTCTTCCACAAAATACTACAGCCTGGGCGAGTCAATTTTGAAGAAGTGGCATTAGAAGAAGTTTAAGTTTAAAGAATTCGGCTCTCAAAAGAAATTTCAATCGTTGTACTGTTGATGTTTGGCTCTGTTGACTAATAAGTTTGCCAACCACTGTTCTAGATCAAAAAACAAGTTTCAAAAAAATGTAAATGAAGTATTTACTGAGTATTATCTCTACAACAGTGATGTTAAACTAGAAATTATGTGGAAAATATTTTTGGAAAATCCATAAGCAGTTAGAAATTAAACAGCACATATGTAAATAACTCATGGCTCAAGAAATATCTCAAGGGAAATTAGAAAATAATCTGATGTGATTGAAAAATATACAAGATACCAAGTCGTGAGATTGACTTCAAGAAGGATATATAAAGAAAAATGTATAGCATTAAACTATTATATTATTACACAGGAAAGTTGTAAAATCAATGATCAAAGCTTCCACTTAAAGAAACTAAAAAAAGGAGAGCATCAATAATTAAAGAAAAAGAAGTAAAAATAAAAACTACAGAAACTAGTGAAATATAAGGAAAACAAAACTATGAAAGCAATAGAGAAAAATAAATAAATCCAAAGATTGTTATTTGAGAAGATCCATAATATTGATTACGAACTCTAAATAGATTCATCAGAAAGACACAAATGATCACTATCAGAAATAAAAAAGAGAACATAACTACAGTGTATGCAGATGTTAAAAGAATATAAGGCAATATTTTGAATAACTATATGCCAACAAAGTCTTCAATTTGATGAATGGATGAAATTTTTGAAAGACACAAAGTACCAGAGCTTACACAACATGAGCTAAATAGCCCTACATCTATTTTTAAAATAGAAATCAGAGTTAAAATATCCCTCGCTCCCCTCTCCCTCCAAAATAACCATAGGCCCAGATAACTTAATGAAATGTACCAGGCATTTAAGGAAGAAATAATACCAATTCTACATGAACTTTTCCCAGGAAACAAAAGATGAGGCAATATGTCCCAACTCATTCTAGGAGGCTAGCATTAACCTGTTACTGAACCAATACAAAGGTAGTACTAGAAATGGAAATTACAGATCTGTGTACTTTATGAACATAGATGCAAAAATCCTTAACAAAACATTAATACTTTAAATCCAACAACATGCAAAATGGATAATATATCTGAACAGATAAAAGGCAGATGTACTGGATAGAAAGAGGTAAACTTTCCTGATCAGTATATGACAATCAGTTTCTATGTATAAAATCCTAAGGTATCTTCAAAAACACTGCTAGAACTAATTAGTGAATTTAACAGGGTTGGAGAATTAAAGGTCGATATACAAAAAAAAACAATTGTATTTCTATATGATAGCAATGACTATTTGAAATTAAATTTAAAAACAATATCATGTACAATAGAATGAAAAACATGAAATATGGAAATATGTAATAAAATGTCTTTAAGAAATGTACACTATAAATGTCAAAACATTGTAATAAATGAAAGAAGACAAATAGAGAGATACACCATAGTGATGGGTTGGCAAACTCAATATTGTTAAGATGTGAATTTTTTCTGAAAGTTTTTAGTAGGTGCTCAGTTTTTGTGTAAAACTAAAACTGCTCTAAAAATTAAGTTCATTAGTTCTTTTTTAATGAAACAAACCATCCACAATCCTGCCACTTATTATAAATATTCTTATTTGTAATTCTTATTTGGCCCTTGTGCGTATACATACATTTCCATATAGTTGTGATTATTGGAGAACAACCACCTGATCTTTTGAATCTCAACTTAACACTGGATAATATACCCATCTCTTAGCAGAAACAAAAGTTTGAATTGCTTAAGCTTTTATGAATCCAAACTATTTATTAGTAAGATGCATTAGATTTTAAAACTTAATGGAGAACCAAAGGATAGGAAGCTAACATTTATGGAACACTTACAAGGTACCAGGCGCTATGCCAGGTGCTTTACACATTTGATTTTATTTAATCCTTTAACAACCATATGAGGTAGGTGTTATTATCTCCATTTTATAGAGAAACAAACTGTAATTTAAAATAACTCAATTATCAGATTAACCAAAGATCAAGTTTAGATGTTACTGGTAATATGCCCAACCCAGATTTTCTTACGATAAGAAGAATAAGTCAGAATAATATTTACCAAAGTATGTCTTATAAAACCCCATTTTTATAGGAAGTTGAGAGAGAAAGACTGAGAAAGAGAGCAAGTCATATACAGGGTGGGCAAAAGGAGGTTTACAGCTATGAGTACACAAAAGTTTATTCTAGTATCTTATTTATTCTTGTATTACCTATTTTTCCATATATAAACCTACTTTTGCCCACCCCGGTATATAGTTACAGATACATACATCTCTTCTAAATTTTTTGAGAAACTCTAGGTGAAAATTTAAAAAGCCTCTTTCTGATAGGATACCTCAGAGCTTTGATATGCTAACGTATGCTGTGAGTGTCCCAATTTTTGGAGCAAGAATCTTACAACACTAGTCCCATCCAACACACTTTGGGAAATCCTGGCCCATAACATCATTCATAATTTATTCAGTGGACTCGCTGGTTCATTTTAAGAATTTCCAGAATACATTCTATGACAGTGTCCATAAAAAATGTCAAGCTCCATCTTATTATTTATTTTATCAAATGAATAATATACCTTGGGGTTAAGCCATGAAATGATGTAGAAGCATAGAATTGTAAGCCTGGAAGAGATCATGAGAACTCAAATAGGCCACCTCCCAGGCTTCAGAAGGACCACACGTAAGCCATCACGGACAGATGGGTATCTAGCTTGTTGTAAAAGACCTCCAGGGAAGAAAATTCCATAACCTCCCTGTAACTTATTCCAGATGCCCAACTCTGAGAAAATGATGAGCTCCTTGAAGCTCTTCTAGTCTATTGTGCATGTACTGAGGGCTTTGTCATCATGGTGGTATATTATATGCAGGTGTTTAAATTAAAAAATGTCCTGGTGGAAGTAAGATAAAGGTTCCTATATCTATAGATATAAAAGATATATCTGTAAGATGCAGATAGATATACTTCCTATCTATCTAGAACACAGGAGTTAAAAATGTCGTTTCAGAATCATCTTTGACATCTTCTATTTTCAGTTTCAGTTAGTCATCTCACCCTGTAACTTTCTCCTTGAAGTCTCTCTTAATTCAATCCCATCCTTCTTTCCCCCTTGTAAGCCATGGCGGAAGCTCATTCCTGCTAGCTGGGATCGCTCAAATGACTCTTGACTAATTTCCCTATCTCAAGAATCTGTTCTTTCTATTTTGCTCCCATGGAGCTAAAACATTCATTTTTAAAGTGCAGCTCTATCATGTCACTGCCCTGTCATACATTTTTGGTGACTTCCTATTGCCAACAGTATAAATGTGAACTCCATACACAGCCCTGTTTAACTCCGCGTGATTTGGCTCCATCTTTCCTTCCTCATCTCCAGTCATTCTCTACCACACATTCAACCTGTCACTCATAGTGAACATTTTTCCTGACCTTATGAATTTTCATCCTTTTGTGCCTCTGATTTTTTTCATTCCATCTGCCTGAAATGTCATTCTCTCCCCTCTTGGTCATGTTCTTAATCATCCATCAAGTCCTAGCTCCTCTGTGAAATCTACCTAGGACTCTTTAGGCTAAGCTAATTATGTTCTCACCGTTTTTTGACTTCCAAAAACTTTTGCACATATTTCACTCACATCACTTAGAAAGCTATGTCATGAAATGTGGTAGTTATTCACCTAGTGGGTAGCATGACTCTGATATGTGCCATGGAGAGATATAATGAGCAGAAACTGAGAGAAGTGAGCCCAGGGAGACAAGGACCACTGTCTGATCTGACCAGCAAGGGAAAATGGTGATTGTGAGGATGGTGCAGAATGTGAGAGAGAGAAGACCTACATAGGGACCCTTTTCCTGGAGGAATGAGATGACTCTGTCCATGATCCAGAAAAGATGGACAGGTGCAGGGCTGGGGGTGGGGGGCAGATAGCAGCTCCTCAATGTCCTCTGGAACCAAGAAGACGGGACACAGGACAGACCACAGCCACAGGAGCAAGAAACCTCCAGGGGAAGAATTTGCACCTTCTCCACTCTCCTCAGGACTAGTGATGAGCAGTGTCAAGGCCAGGAACTTGGGGGTAGGGAAAGGGTATTGTCAGCATCACATCATAAGCACAGCTTTCTTATTGTTTTACATTGCAGTTATTTGTATCTCTCTGTGGTAAGACTACCTGTCCAGCATTAGCATTTCAGCTACACTCAGGAGTTCTGGTTGGGAGAAGAGG
Organism: Corynorhinus townsendii; assembly: GCA_026230045.1. Lineage (NCBI taxonomy): Eukaryota > Metazoa > Chordata > Mammalia > Chiroptera > Vespertilionidae > Corynorhinus > Corynorhinus townsendii. The sequence goes on from JAPDVU010000001.1 coordinate 196,637,194, forward strand.
GAATATGCCAACTTGGCCACATTCTCTGAAGTTTATTGTCTAGGGACATTCCAAATAAATTACAGTAATGAGTATGTTTAAGAGTACTGTTGACTTGGTGAATGAACACATGCACTAGAAATGCATGAATTTAGGAAATATCCATCTAAAAATGTCTCAAGAGTACACAGTTGATTTAATTACATGGAAGGAAAACCAATGCTTTAACCACAACTTCTACAAGTAACACAAGTATTCCCGCTCTCCCCTCCCCCCCCCCTTCAAAGTGGTTACCATAGACGACTGCATACCTAGGACAATTGTATTGCCATTTCTGTGTTATTGAACTCATATCATGCTATGAATGCTTTGTAATCTATAATATCACAGTAGTCATAGGAGGTGAGTTTTGGCTCCACCTTATAGATGAGAAAACTAAGTAACTTACACCCAAAAGGGTAACATAGTGGCAGAGCCAGCCGTTTGTCAAAATTCAATTTGAGACTAAGCTCATATTCTTCTTATTCTGCCATGTTGACTCAAAACACTTATTTGGAAATGCTTTTAGAACCCAAGGTAATTCATGTACTCAATAGTAATGAATCTTTTTACTTTCTAGATGACTCTGTGCTTTAAAAATAGTAAAAAAGACTTTTTAAATCAAGTGTAGTGAAAATGGTGGGAGATTGGGATCCATTAATATGATCTGGGATGCAAAATGAGGTATGACTCTGGAGGAAATACATATAATTTTGTTGTTGTTGTTGATCCTCACCAGAGGATATTTTCCCATTGATGTTTAGAGAGAGTGGAATGGAGGGGGAAAGACAGAGAGAGAGAAACATCAATATGAGAGAGACACATCAATTGGTTGCCTCACACATACACCCCAAGCAGGGCAGGGGATTGAACTTGTAACTGAGTTATGTGCCCTAACCAGGATCAAACCCAGGACCCTTCAGTCCGCGGGCCAATGCTCTATCCTCTGAGCCAAACCAGCTAGGGCCATTGTATAATTTTTAAGTGAAGTAAATGATACATTAGAATATCATTGATTTTGGAATTTCTAAACCACCACAGATCTTAAAAAAATGGGATTTGATATAGAAAGTGTTAACATTATAGTTTTGCATAAGGTCTGTAATCCCTCCATTGAAACTTAGGTTTGGAAGTCCTCTTATAGGCTACTGGGTTTTGTTTTCAAATTCTGTGTCAGCAACTGGCAGAGCCAACCTTTGAACCCCAGACTGTCAGACTCCAACTTCTTTCCACTGTATGTTCTTTGGGACCACCTGTCTCAACCCCTAAACTCGCTGGGAAACGCTTTCAGAACCCAAGGCCCTGGCTAGTGAGACTTCCATCAGTGATGATGAAGAGATCTTATCTCCAGCCCTTGAGCAGATGTAACTATCAGGACATCATCTTGTTTTATATTGAGCAGATATTCATCTCCATGTATTAAGTATTTCAAGTTTTGAGAAACGACCGCAATATGAAAAAAAGGGAAGAAGTTAATTTAGACACATTCTGAAGAAATGTTTCTCAAACAACATTAAAGCTCCAAAGCAGGTAAACCTGATTGCCCCATGCCAGGCCGGTGGTTTTTTTAGCTGTCACCCAACCCAATTTTCAGCATAGACTCAAAGGAAAAGCACCGAAATACTTTTCTAACTTTTCCATATTTAGCACAACACCACACAAAATTGCTAAATACCATATAACCACACTTACCATCCTGGGGCCTATAAATTCAGGATTCAGACACTTGATTACAAACCACAGAATGACTCTGTTTAAGAAATAGTATGTGGTATTGTAAGAAAACTGACCCTATTTGGATGTTCTTCTGCTTATTAAGTTAGTAACATGGGCTTTTTCCCTCTCTCTTCTTTCTCAATCCTTCTACTGTGGCTGTCATCTCCAATTTCTGGGACAATTGTATGAGTATTGAGGGTACATTTGCTGCTGTAACTATTGTCCCAAAGAAAAAGAAAGCACATACATTTTTGGTTTCTCAGTAAATATTTCCATAGCAAACCAGGAGTCAATCACCAATTTTTAGGAGAGTGAAGGTATGACAGAAAATTCAGTCTTACCTCCTGAGAACCCAGGTATCACTGCAATGTCATTTTTTTCTTGTAATTTAGCCATGAAGTCCCCCTCCCGCTCAAGATTCATGAGCTAGCCTCTATTATTTCATATCTTTAAACTAACATCTTTTAAAATATATATATATATATATATATTTTTATTGATTTCAGAAAGGGAAAGGGAGAGAGAGATAGAAACATCGATGATGAAAAACATTGATTGGCTGCCTCCTGCACACCCCACACTGGGGATTGAGCCCCCAACCCAGGCACGTGCCCTGACTGGGACTCGAACTGTGACCTCCTGGTTCATAGGTCAATGCTCCAACCACTGAGCCACGCCAGCCAGGCTGTAACAACATCTTATCAGACCCATTAGGCACACTAAAGTGTGAATGAGGGAAATCACAACATACATTTTTGCATTTTTATAGAGATCAGACTGGAAGCTAATCCATTGGCAAACACTCACTCCCCCTCCCCCGGGGAAATGTCTCAGAAACACCTGTCAGTTACTTCCCTTCTAAGTGGGGCTTATCCCACCCTTTATCAAGGCAACTACTTCAGAAAAATGTATTTGAATAGATTAGAAAAATGATACAAATTGTAAACGCTCTTTATGATAAAATTTTTTGGCTTTTAAATATAGATTTCTCATTTTATCCCTCTATGATAGTAAATGCCTCTTGCAACTCAGAAGCCATGCCACCACACCAAGAATTCTTTTACAGTTTTAACCACTCATATCGAGACTCTACTATGTTCCAGAGACGTTCTCAATGATTTGCTGGATGACAACTTTAGGAAGTAGATATTGCTCCCTCCATTCGTAAGGATGAATATGAATGAGAGTAGTTATGGATCTCAAGCAAAATCACAGTTATTATGTGAGAGACAAGATTGCAGCCCATCCTCTTAAACACTACACTGGAAAATCTTTATAAACTGAATGAGACAATAACATTTATATCAGTCTATGTTTTCAGATGCAAGCAACAGATACTGATTCTGACCTATTTAAGAAAAAAGGAAAAGGTAATGGGGAGCTCATAGGAAGTGGAGTGCTGGAAATCCAGGCTCAGACGCTCTGTGGTCTAAGCACTTCCAAAGCTGCACTTCAAATGCGTCCAGGGAGGATGGCTCTGCACCTAAACTGTGGACACAAATGGCCCTAGACACTGGGCATGGTTGCTGGCACTGCTGGTCTGAGAACTTGATCTCACAGCAATGACCTCCATTGCCAGAGGAGCTTCCTCTGGATTCTTGCATCCTTGATCTCTAGTCCCCTAGGCCAGTGGTCCGCAAACTGCAGCTCGCAAGCCACATGCAGCTCTTTGGCCCCTTGAGTGTGGCTCTTCCACAAAATACCATGGCCTGGGCAAGTCTATTTTGAAGGAGTGGCGTTAGAAGAAGTTTAAGTTTAAAAAATTTGGCTCTCAAAAGAAATTTCAACCGTTGTCCTGTTGATATTTGGCTCTGTTGACTAATTAGTTTGCCAACCACTGTTCTAGGCAAAGACCGGAATAGGTGAATTGATTGGTGGAGCTCAGGTCACATGTCCATACCCTAGCTGCACGGGGAACTGGGAAAGTAAATTTCGGGTACTTTCAGCTTCTGTGATGACAGATTTCTGTACCTCCCATCACAACTTATCTATATATCTATATATCTAAAAGCCTAAGAAACTGTTATGACCATTACGACTGGAACGACTCATCAGCCAGTCACTATGATGTGCACTGACCACCAGGGGGCAGATGCTTAACGCAGGAGCTGCCCCCTGGTGGTCAAAGTGCTCTCACAACAGGCGTAGCAGGGCGGGGATGAGCGCAGCACAGCACCCAGTCCCGGCTTGGGCTCCTCCCCAGCTGCCTGCCACTTCAGCACTGCTACATCCCTCAGGGGATGTCAGACTGCCGGTTTGGCCCAATCCCCACAGGCCAAAACCAGCAGTCCAACATCCCCCGAGGGGTCCCGTATTGTGAGATGGCACAGTCCAGGCTGAGGGACCCCACCCATGCATGAATCCAAGCACTGGGCCTCTAGTAGGGAAATAATTGCCCATTGAGGTATAGATGCTTGGTAGCCAGAGGGAATAACAGATGCCTGCTACACCTGAGAACTAGGGCGGGGGGGGGGGGAAGGAATGTCTCCCGCATCACACAATGGACTCCTTTGTCCATATGAGTGTAAGGTTCTCCTTATCTCCCCTGTCCTATGATTCTAAGCCTAGGTCATCTGTATATATAGCAAGGCTTTGTGTTTCACCAGAGTGTTCTGCAGACGATGAATGGTGTCCACAGAGATCCTGAGTCATGCATGACTATTATTTAAAGAGAAAACAGAAGAGAAATTTAAATACTCTTGAAAGATTGGTGCTGGTGAATCAATGCTCTGTGGATTGAAGCTAGAGAACATTGTGTCCAGAGTAACTGCATTTTGGGTGAAAAAAAAAAAAAAAGAGTGTCTGTAAACTTATAATTACCCTTCTGGTGTGCTCATGATAAATGCCAACAGTACAGATGTCAGCTTTTAGCTTGAGCCAATTTTTTTACTGGATCCATTTTATTTTGACCAGAACTCATCTCCCAGAGGTCCTCCCCTATAAAAAGGAAAGAAGAGAACGATCTCTATTAGAGGAAAAAGAATAAATCTTGCCTGTCATGGATATCAGTTGTATTTCTCTGCTCAGCCTTCATTCTTTCCTCTTTCATTAACAGTATCGTAGTCTTCCTTCAGGAATGACCCTACCCTCCGTGTTCTAAGGATGTTCATATGACCCGTGAACACCTGTATACAGTAATTGATTCAGGGAAGGGCATGTGCTACAGAACATCCCAACTGGAATGTTCCAGGTCTTTCCTGGAATGACTGGAAAAGAAAAATTCTGTCTTCTGGAATTACTGAGCTGGTAGTCTGTACCTGAATCTTTAGATAGATGGACATCTTGCCACTATGGGGGAGCCTATCTGAGAATACAGCCAACAGAGAAACTGAGATAGATATTTAAAGGAAGATTGGATACTTACAACATCATTTTAAAACCTAGATTGAGCCAAGCTCCAAACCAGTAACCTTGGGCTTTCTGATGACCTAAGCTTGTATATTTCTTCCTTCCATTAAGCAGTATGAATTGGGTCTCCTATCACATGCGGCCAAAGAGTCCTAACCAATACACTGACTTTATTTACTAATTTGTGAAGTTCTGGGCTGCCTTGGTTCAGGAACAAGCCCCAGAACTAGTTGTCTTGAATGTTGTAAAATAGGCTCATAGTTTGGGTAAAGAATTGATTTCAATCCTCTGCAATCCACCCCCCCCCCCCGTCCCCCGCTCAACATTTAGAGTCTTGGATTGTATTAATAAAGACAAATGAGAATCACTTGTTAAAATACATTAGCTGCTTTCTCAGAAAAAAGATAATGATGGGATTGCCATTTAGCACAACAGAAAACATTACCCAAATTGGGTTAGTAGCTATTTTAAGTTCCATTTAACCTCCCGTGGTAATGCTTTTCATAAGTACTTTGTAATTTCTAAGTTTGCGAGGCTTAAATAATTATGTAATTACTTTGCAACGACCACAGAGCTCCATTTGGATTTGGTAGCTACTTTAAGCCATGTAAAGTTTTTCATTATAAATTACATTATGTTTAGTACATAATTTATAGTTTGTATGAAAAGAATAACCATATCATGCAACTATTCTGTAATAGTGTAGCAATTACTCCCATATTGTGGTAACTGCCAGTGGACTAGCTATTTCTTTCGTAATTACAGAAATGATAACATCAAATCCAACAACTTCCTGGTGATAACATTTATAACTCTTAAGTTCCATTATAATTCAGTTGCTTCTTCTTGGCTATTCTAGCTGAGCAAGAAAATAAATGGAGTCTAATCTTTTTCTGCCACTTTACTATTAGATGATATTTAGCAAGTATATACTATAGGAATTGAAGCTTGGAAATAGATCATGTGTAACAAGATCAAAGTATATTATTTGCCTCCATTTATACTCTGACTACAAATAGGCCTTGATCAGCTACAACAGTTCAAGATCAAGGAATCATGCAGAAAAGTTATATTTTATTGTAACATAAACCCAGTTGACAAACTCCTCTGAAAGATGTGGTGTGAGAGAGAGGCTTCCGTATGGCCTGGAAGAAAAGTGAAAGGCACAGCATATGGAGTTAGAAACCTGAGTTTAAGTCTAAGTTTGCTACTTCCTAGCTAGGTGATTTTACCAACTGTATAATCTCTCTGAGTTTGTTTCTTTTTCCATAGATTTGGCCAATTCATACTTACCTCATAGGTTTGTTGCAAAACCAAATGCTATAATACATTTGGAAGGGTTGTGTCAAATACTAAATAAATATGAGATACTCTTAAAGAAGAAAGCCCTTTGCTCTTATTCAGTTTTCTTAGTTTGAAGTAAAATACTCTTCTTTCACATAAACTTTTATAATGAAAAATAAAGGAAAAAATAGATAGTTGCCTACTATGTGCAAGATACTGCATGAATGCAAAGAATTTATCCTGGCATCATTTTCTTTTTTATAGAATCTGGAATTTTCCCAAAGATTTCTATATATTCCTTTCTCCCAAAAGATGTAATGTTTGAGAGCTTTTGAATTTTACTTTATTAGTGAGAAGTATAAATTTTCTTAGCAATCAGCAAAAAATGTAAAAACAAAAAGATATTTCTTCACCAAAGGGTTTGATTATGAGATACAATGCAACTCCCCAGTCAGCTTCCAAAAATATAAATATCAAAGTCTTATCTGAAGGATATTACTGTAATATTTTAAGGGTTGCTAGAGTTACAAGTATTAGGAAATTATTTTTTAAATGTAGCCAGCTATTTCATCCTAGATAGATAATTTCAGTTAATTAATATTCTTCCAATCCCTAGGTAGTAACTCCACTACTTGTTAAGTTTAATGGGTTTAATATAAAGTGTAATGTGCACATACTTTTGTCTTGGAGTTAAAAGAGTCAAACTAACTAAAAAGACGGATTTTAAAAGGATATAAAAGACTTCTCTGGAGCTTTGAACTTTTGTTACATGGAAATGTCTGTATAGATATCATGAGCATTCATAATTGTAGCAGTGGTTTCTGTGGGTTTTTTAGAGACAAATAAGGAATAAAGAATCAAATCATCTTCCCTTAAGGATTAAAGAGTAGAGCTTTCCAAGTTGAGCTCTTTCCCTCCCAGCCAGAGGTTCTGGTAACTTTGGGTGTGACTGAGCCAGGAATGTCTTTTTGTTTGTGCTAAGCATTGAATAGGTGTGCACTGTCCCATTGAAGAGGTAATGCCTGGTGTGATATCCTAACTTCCTGATGACTCAGTCAAGTTTTTATTTTTTCTTGTCAATTACATTTCTGTATTATTTTTCCAAGGCTGCTGTAACAAAGACCACAGACTAGCAGCTTACACAACTGAAATGTATTGTCTCACAGTTGTGGAGACTAGAAGTCTGAAATCAAGGTCTTGACAGGGTTTACTCTCATCTCCCTGTAACACACTTTCCTAATTGAGATTGCTCAGTGCTGGAGTCAAAGTATCCATGACTAGAAATAAAAGCATCGCCTTATGGTTTGAGCTCCCATGGCGGTTTTCCAACTATTTTTAACTCCTACAGGTGCAGCTGTAATCATCTAATGGTTAGTGTTACTGCTATTATTTAATAGATATCAGTTTATTCTCTCTAGACAGATAAGACAATGTCAGAAGTACACAAATTTGTAAACAAAACCATACCATATCCCAAAGCTACGCACTACCTCTCAAAAGTTGAAATTATTGCTACATTATTAGTTAAAAGTACCAGTTCACAAACTCAAGTATGCAAGAAATAAAATTTTATCATTTTCTATTCTGAACCTAAATTCTGCCATGGTGGCAGAAATTTCAACCAATGCAGGGTTTCTCCTGATTTTCCCCAAGTTACGCCCAAGTAAGGCTCTCAAGTGTGAGAGATGGTCTTTGCAATCCTCACGGTCATCTGTCCCTGCAGACAGACACTGCAGTGTCCTTACTCCATCTGGTCTCCCAGGCCATAGCAGACGTGTCCTCTGAGGTCCCACAGCTCTCTCTGTGTATGCAATGCTGCTCCTGGGAAGATGGTAGGCACTCTGATGCTTCTTTATGTTGGAATGTGGATACCGAGGGTGCTGGCCATTTCTTCTCCAGGTTCTGGCTGTCCATCTCTGGCCTCTCCCAGGAAATGGGCTCAACGCCCTCTCCTCTGGATTCCTTAAATCTCTTTGCAGATGTTTACCACCACTTCAGGGCTTGATAGCAAGACACATGCTCCATGCTGCAATATCTATACTTCCATTGTTTCTTCTTCTTTAAAAAAAAAAAAAAAAATATATATATATATATATATATATTTTTATTGATTTCAGAGAGGAAGGGAGAGGGAGAGAGGGATAGAAACATCAATGAGAAAATCATCGATCGGCTGCCTCCTACACACCCCACACTAGGGATTGACTTCGCAACCCAGGCATGTGCCCTGACTGGGAATTGAACTGTGGCCTCCTGGTTCATAGGTCGATGCTCAACCATTGAGCCATGCCAGCTGGGCTCATTGTTTCTTCTTCATTGCTCTTCTCTCTTGCAAGCTCAAACACTGTATAGGTGTTAAGAGTGTGTGCGCACATGTGTGTAAACTTCACTCTTTATGTTTTCTTCCAAATCATCTATGTAGTGACTTATTTTAGTTCCTCTAAAAGCCTAAGTAATTGAAAGATAAAAGCCAGAAAAAGACTTCTTTGTCATATCGATTCTCTGAGGCCATAAACACAGAAGAGCCTGATCGTTTTTTTGTTTTATTGTTGTTGTTGTTTTTATGTTAATCCTCACCCGAGAATATTTTCCCACTGATTTTTAGAGAGAGTGGAAGAGAGAGGGAAAGACAGAGAGAAATACCGATGTGAGAGAAACACATCGGTTGGTTGCCTCCTGCATACACCCCGACCAGGACCCAGACCAGAGAGGAGCCTGCAACCAAGGTACATGCCCTTGATGGAATTGAACCCAGGACCCTTCTGTCTGCAGGCTGATGCTCTGTCCACGGAGCCAAGCCGGCTAGGCTCAGCTGACTGTTTTTATGTGGAGGAAGACAAAGGGCAAATAAAATGCTGGAAAAAGGTAATATTTAAAATATATTATCCTATATAATGAAAAGGTAATATGCAAATCGACCAAACGGTTGAATGACTGGTCACTATGATGCGCACTAACCACCAGGGGGCACACGCTCGGTGCAGGAGCTGCCCCCTGGTGGTCAGTGCATTCCCACAGGGGGAATGCCGTTCAGCCACAAGCCAGGCTGACCACTGGCGAGCGCAGTGACCCTCCTCCATGGCAGCGCTAAGGATGTCTGACTGCAGTTTAAGCCCAGGGGAGTGGGCCTAAGCCATCAGTCAGACATCCCCTGAGGACTCCTGGACTTCAAAAGGGCACAGGCTTGGCTCAGTGGATAGAGCGTTGGCCTGCGGGCTGAAGGGTCCCGGGTTTGATTTCGGTCAAGGACATGTACCTTGGTTGTGGGCACATCCCTGGTGGGGGGTGTGCAGGAGGCAGCTGATCGATGTTTCTCTCTCATTGATGTTTCTGGCTCTCTGTCCCTCTTCCTTCCTCTCTGTAAAAAGAATCGGTGAAATATATTTAAAAAAAAAAAAAAGGGCACAGGCCGGGCTGAGGGACCCCCTTCCATCCCTCCCCAAGTGCATGAATGTTGTGCACAAGCCTCTAGTGTCATTATAATATCTTGACTTTTTGTGATTTATGTGATTTCTTCCCAGCTCTATGACTCACTAATTATATAACGTTGGAAAAGTTACTTAACTTGTTTGCACCTCAGTTTCTGCATTGAAAAAATGGTTACAGGAACAGTGGGTTATTGTAAGGATTAAGTGGAAAAAAATATGTACAATGCGTAGGACACTGTCTGGCAATTAGTACTATTACCTTTTAGTATAATTATTATCGTTCACAAAATAATTAAGTGGCTAAAACGGAAGGAGGAAGTTGGGTATTTCTGCCTGAGGTAAAACTCATAATCTGAGGTCTGAAAGAGCCCTTAGCAGCGCAGTCCAGCCCCCGTCATTGACAATGCACGTGTAGAAGTCTGAGGGGGACTTGCCTGAGAGAATCTTGTTGATAATGGAGAACTGGAATCCAGAACCCAGCCCCCCTGATGCCCAGTAAGTGCCACATAATGCATATGCTTCTTTGACAGAAAGGGAGGGCTCTTTAATGCTACCCACACATTTTTTCCCATATAACTAAGGGCAGAAGCTAATTTTCTTAGCTCCTAACGAAAGCAATTGTCATTCAGTCAGGGACATAATGAATGGCTGCTTTTCTATCATCTTAGCATGCCAAATAGCCCCCAAGTGTTCTGCCCCAGACAAGGGAAGTATGTTTGATAATACTTTCCTGTGTGTCCTCGAGCACAGCACTTACCCTCTCTGATTCTCAACTTCTTTACCACAGGAGTTAGATTGAGTAGTGTTTCCCCAGTTATATTTCACACTAGAGGCCTGGTGCATGACATTCCTGCACTTGGGGAGAAGGGGGTCCCTCAGCCAGGCTTGTGCCCTTTTTCAGTCCAAGAGTCCTTGGGGGGTGTCCAACTGATGGCTTAGGCCAGTGGTCGGCAAACTGCGGCTCGCGAGCCACATGTGGCTCGTGAGCCGCGGTTTGCCGTTGTGTTGACTAATGAGTTTGCTGACCACTGAGATAGGGGCTTAATCACAAGGAACAACAACAGCCTGTAATTATTGAAATCAAGAGTCTAGGTCAGTGGTCGGCAAACTCATTAGTCAACAGAGCGGCAAACCATGGCTCACGAGCCGCATATGGCTCGTGAGCTGCAGTTTGCCAACCACTGGCTTAGGCCTGCTTCCCATAGGCTTAAGCTGCAGTTGGACATCCTTAGCACTGCCACGGAGGTGGGCCACTGCGCTCACCAGCCATCAGCTTAGATTGTGGCTGAGCAGCGCTCCCGCTGTGGGAGTGCACTGACAACCAGGGGGCAGCTCCAGCATTGAGCGTCTGCGCCCTGGTGGTCAGTGCACATCATAGCGACCAGTCATTCAGCTGTTTGGTCAATGTGCATATTACCCTTTTATTGTATAGGAATAGAGGCCCAGTGCATGAAAATTCATGCACTGAAGAGGGGCGGTCCCTCAGCTCAGTCTGACCCCTCTTACAGTCTGGGAGCCCTCAGGGGTGGGAGGCGACCCAGTAATCGGGGAAGGTGATGCCCCATCACACCTTTGCTGCTGCCACTGCTGGCAATGCAAGCCTCAGCCGGCCCTGGTTACCTGAGCCTAGGGCAGCCACCATCGGAGGCTTGCCTGCACCTCAGGCCAGCCCTGGGCAGCTGGGGGGCTGAGGGAACTGGGCGCCACCATCTTGTGGCTGTGGGTGGTGCCATATTTGAGAGTGTGGCAGTCAATTAGCATATTCCCTCCTTATTGGCTGTGGGCACCACCATCTTTGAGGGAGGGGCAGTCAATTAGCATATTCCCTCCTTATTGGCTGTGGGCACCACCATCTTTGAGGGAGGGGCAGTCAATTAGCATATTCCCTCCTTATTGGCTGTGGGTGCTGCCATCTTTGCGACGGTGTGAGGGTCAATTAGCATATTCCCTCTTTATTAGATAGGATAGCTCCTGCCTCAGAACCAAAGCAGACTCAAGAGTTGGCCTCTATGAGATGGGACCTGGAAGTGTACATGGTCACAAAGTGTCCTGAATGATTCTTAAGCACTTAGAGGTTTGGAAATAGCTGGCTCAGAGGGTTCCTAAGGGTTCCTCTGACTCTAATATACTTCATTTTTAAGTTAAATTCCCATACCTCACAGCCTGCCTGCAGCTTAGTGTTAATGGTGCTACCTTTGTTAAAAAAAAAAAAAGGTGGTTGATATAAAATAAAATGCACATTTATTTCTGTAATGTATTCAAAATATATCTTTACTCTGAATGCCTTTAACTCCCAATGGTCATTTAATCTAAATTTTATATGCAAATGTGAAAATATCTCCAGCTTCTCTAATATTTGAGGCTCGCCAGAACATTTTTACAATGTAAGCCTCGGGGGACCCAGTCATATTGACTATGTTACATACAGGTGATGCACTGTTTTAATAAGGTCCTTCTGATATTTTCAGTCATGTATCCCTTGGACAGGCCTCGTAGATGTGCCTGGCTTTTCCACACCACCTGTGAAGCTCCAGTGGGCATGACACCGCTGAGCTTTGGATATTCCAGAATGCAGGATGCCACCTGACAATGAAAGATTTAGGTTTAGTTCGTTTTCACTTAGAAAGACGGCTGATATTTTCTGACACAGGGTTTCCTCTCCCAAGAACAAAGGGCAAGCTAAGTTTTCTCTCTGTTCAAATGTTGATCTGGATTCCAGAGACAGAGCATCGTGCACTGGAGCACACCTGCACTTTGGAAAATTGCCCTGGGACCATTCATTTCAATGCCAAGCAGCTAGGACCAGGGTTCCAGTCTCCTCTGGCAAAACTGAGGCATAACTGATTACATAACAATCTTGGAAAGCGGATATTTGACTCAAGAGAATTGATTTTGACTTTGGCATCATTCCTTTGAAAAAATAAAAATAAAGCATTTGCTGCAAATAAAGACCTGCTGGTAGTATAGAAATGGTGCTCTTAGGTACAGCTGTAAGATTTTGGATGCTTCTCCAGATTAGGTATGAACTGGTTGGGATTTAGAGTTTGTACTGAAAATACTTTTTAGGGCTCTTCTTAATAATCATATTTCCCCTTAAAGTAGCACACAACAACATAACTTGCTATAGTATCCCTCCTGTTTTGACACGTGTTTTTCCTGTAATCTGAAACTAGACATAATTTCTGATTTGTGGACTATTATTGGGAACTACAGTCTCTTAACTTAAGAATGATTGCTGTAAGGATTCACTTGGCTGAACACAGATTTTATCATCCAATTGTTACATTAATAGAATGTTGCCCTCATCTTAAGAATAAGCCTTGATATAAGTTACCATATAATCTATGAGATGTCTAAATTTATCGATATCACATTCAGTCAAGTGTATATATTTCTTAGAACTATGACATCTTGAGCTACTTGAAAAATTATCTACTGTTTTTAAACTTAAAGAATCATCCTCTTCAATTAGAAAAGAGTGTTCTCTTTGGCCCTTCTTTCTCTGTGTCTATTTACAATAGCATCATCTAGTCAGGATGAGGGGACATAGCGAATATCTCAGAGCAGGTGCCAGTAAGCCTGACAAATATCAGGTATTTTTCTCATATGTGCTGATGTAAACTAAGAATTGTAGTTACTTCTTGTTGGCTTTTAAAGACTTAAAAACATAGCCTGGCCAAGAATAGGGATGAAAAGTGGCAAACACAAGTACTATCCTTGACACGGGCTCTGTGATTTTTTGCCAAAGAGCCTAGGTGAGCTTTTCTTTTCATTTGGTTAATCTCCTTAAATTGGCTATTCATTCCCCAAAGCCATTAACTATTCTAAAATACCCAATTTGCCTTTTTCACTCTGAACTCTTTAACCATATAATTAATGAGCCTCTTAATTCTATGTTGTGTGTTGACTTATGCAGCAATGAAACATGACACGGTGTTAGAATTAGATCATTGGGTTCTTTCCAATAACTGAAACATTAGATTTCTAGAAAATATGCTGTAGCATGTCCAAGCCAATTCCAGATTAGATGGCTCAACATGCAAATTATCCATCTGTGTAATGTGAAACTATCTTTAAATCTTTTTATCTCTTTCAACATCAGCAACTCCCATTTCTTTTCTATTCACCAACCAGTTCTTGGGGAGGTATCATGGAACAAGGCTCTTTAAAAAAAAATAAGTATGCAACAAATTCACCATGAAAATTAAGTTTTATCATCTTGAAATTCCACTTATCCTTTTAAAAGTGGACTCAGAAATATTCAGAACCTTATGTTTGATCCTACTGTTGATTCCAATCCTTTACATTTTTGCAAATAAGAAAGGCAATTATAAATTGCAAAATTGGGGAGATTTTTGTGGGAAATATAAGATGAATTTTGTAGTAATTCTATAAAATAATATGTTTATAATTTAAAAATTAAGCATGCAAACAGAAAATAGAAAACCTTGTGGTATATTTCATGTCTGTAGAAGAATTAATATTTTTTAAATGTCCATATCCCAAGTAATCTATAGGTTAAATGCAATCCCTATCACAATTCCAGTGGTATTTTTTTTTCACAGAAATAGAACAAACAATCCTAAAACTCCTATGGAACCACACAAGACCCCAAATAACCCAAACCAAAAAAGAACAATGCTGGAGGCATTACAATTATTAATTTAATACTATATTTCAAAGATAGAGTAATCAAAACAGTATAGTATTAGTAAAAAAACAAACAAACAAAAACAGACACAAAAATCAATGGAAGAGAATAGCAAACCAAGAAATAAATCCATGCCTATATGATTAATTAATTTTTGACAAAGGAGCTGAGAATATGTAACAGGGAAAGGTCACTTTCTTCAGTAAATGATGCTGGGAAAATGGGAAAAACATTTGCAAATCATATATCTGATAGGGGTTATGCCAAAGAAGTATACAAATAACTCATCCAACGTAATTAAAAAAAAACACAACACACCCCAACTCAATGAGAAAATGGGCAAAATACCTGAATAGACATTGTTTTCAATGAAGACATACAAATGGCCATCAGATACATGAAAAGGTGCTCAACATCACTAATCATTAGGGAAATGCAAATTAAAACCACAGTGAGCTAACACCTCACAGCAGCAAGGACATCAAATATCAAAAAGACAAGACATAACTAAAGTTGGTGAGCATGTGGAGAAAAGGGGATCTTTGTGCACTGTTGGTGAGAATATAAACTAGTATGGCCACTATGGAAAACAGTGTGGAGATTCCTCAAGAACTTAAAAATAAAACTACCATATGCCAGCAATTCCACTTCTGAATATATATCCCAAAATGTAATCACCATTTCAGAGAGATAGCTGCACCCCCATGTTCATTGCAGCATCACTCACAATAGCCAAGGTATAGTAACAACTTAAGTGTCCATTGATGAAGGAATGAATAAAGAAGATTTCACACACACACACACACACACACACACACACACACACACACACACACACACTATTCAGCCTTTAAAAAGTAGGAAATCCTGCATTTGCAACAACATGGACAAAATCTGAGGTCATTTTTCTAAGTGAACTGAGACATAAAGACAAATACTGCATGTTATCACTTCTATGTGGAATCTAAGAAAAGAAAAAAAATATAGAAATAGAGTAGAATGGTTGTTGACAGAGGTTGGAAGGAGAGGGATAATGAAGCAGTTTATAAAAATACAAACTTTCAGGTACAAGATGAACAAGGTCTGCGGATCTAATGTTTGACGTG
Source organism: Corynorhinus townsendii (assembly GCA_026230045.1). Classification (NCBI taxonomy): domain Eukaryota; kingdom Metazoa; phylum Chordata; class Mammalia; order Chiroptera; family Vespertilionidae; genus Corynorhinus; species Corynorhinus townsendii. The sequence goes on from JAPDVU010000001.1 coordinate 196,652,745, forward strand.
TGACTATAGTTGATAACACTGTACTGTGTAATTGAAATTCGCTGAGAGAGTAGAACTTGTGTTCTCGAACCTACACACACACAAAGGTAAACACGCGCAGTGACAGATGTGTTAATTAACTCTACAGTAGAAATCCTTTCACAGTGTCTATGTGCACCAGGTCACCATGGTGTACACTTTAAATATATTATGAATTTTATGTCAATTATACCTCAATAAAGCTGAACAATAAAAAATAATATTAAAGATGTAAAAATTTAAATAAATAAGTAGATAGATAAACAAAATTAGAACTTTATGGTATATTTCAAATCTCGCATGTTGCATTTGGCCTTGTTTTATTTTCCTCATTGTGGGGTGTTGGTTATTCAGCAAGCAAGTCCAGCTATACTCCTTCCTCAGAATGAACGATTTCAAACTATTCTGAACTTCTCATTAAGGCAGTTTTTATAGTAGAGAATTGCTACATTAAAGGCCACATAAACTGTATGATGTCAATCAGTTATATTAAACACCCTCTCTGAAATAGGCTGCAACAAATTGCATTTTATAGAACTCTAGCCTCTTGAGATTTAAATCCAGTCCAAGAGGATTTTTTTTTCTTTAAATCAGGGAACTCTTTCCAATTGAGACTTTCTATAGTCAATTTGCAGTAGGGTTTAGTACCTGTTTTATTAACCATGAAAATAATAAATCAAAATAAAAGTACTAACTTTTGTCTGGTGTTGGCATCTGTAGGGCCTGTGTGATGTGGGAGAGATGCCGAGCATATCTTTATTTTCACCCAGCTGATCTGTGATCAGCTTATGTGGGATGCAAACATAACAAGTCATGGGGGCCGATGATTTGCCAATGCTGACCAAGTCAATTCAATGCCTAAAAGTGGTATTGAATAATCTATTCTGCACTTCTCACTGAATCTTGGGAAATCCTAAAGTCCAGATCTATCACTTAGGCTCTCCATTGCACTTAGATAAAGTTAAAAATCCTTAACATGATTTCTAAGGTTCATCTTATGCTACTGGTTCTCTCACATTCCAGTCACTCTGGACTTGCTTATTTTTCCAATTCTCCAAGCTCAACACCCCCACTCCTAAGCCTATATAACATGTCCAGTATACCTCAATAAAGCTGAACCATCTTTGTAAACTGGCAATACTAACATAAAACTTCAAGTACTCTATTGCTTCAGATCTAAGTTGCATTTTAGAAAAAAATCAGTGTATGCTACCATATGTCTAAGGGTGACTATAAATCCCCCAGTGGTGTTGGGGAATATTGGAACCACAGTTGCTGCTCCCTTCCATGTATAGTATGGCGTGCCTGTTGGGACAGCTGCTACTCTAAGATAAACACAGAAGAGGGGGCTTTGGCACTGAGCTAGTGAGCTTTGCTTCCTTGAAAGCTTTAGTAATGGCTTTGCCCTGAGCAATTTTCCATGGGATTAGTGGGGTCTGAAATCTGTTGATGTTTTCTGAGGACACACTGGAATAAAAACACACAAAAATATGATTCTTGGGGATAAATTCATTGAGAGTTTGGCATTTGCCCCATAAAGCTAGAAAGTATATTTGAAATCTGAGACTATATTGTGCTAATAGAAGCATATTGGGCACACTTGTGTATTTCTTTAAAAGCAGGATAATGACACTATTTATTTTTCTTTGTCTGAATCACATTTTAAGGTGACTTTTCATTTGCTTTCTATTTTTCTTTATTTGACTCAGTAATTGGACACAGTGATTCATCTGTAGCTAAACTTCTTCTATCAATAGGCAACTATATTTGAATGTCATTCACTTTCAAACTGAAAAAGGGGCACCACACGCACTGTCCAGCACTGAGAGAAAAATTTTATTAAGAAGTTGTCACATCACTACCATTAAGCACATTATTATATATGAATTATAAGGGGGAGGGAATGAAATATTAGAGAGTGTATATAGTCATGAGAATATCTTGTTGGGCTGGCATCATGGTTATCATTGCATACCCTGTTATTTCTTGATGAACTGGATATGTTAAAATTAAAAAGTCACAATAATTTCCCTAATTTATTAGCTGGATACTAAAATATTTATAGAAAGGAAAATCACTGTTATAAGAGAAAATATGACTTTACAAAGCTTTCATAGTTTTGAAAAGGCCTCTGTTCTGAATTGATTTTGAATATTTGAGCTATGGTATACAATTAAAGAAATAAAAAGTGACATTTGACATGGTGCTTGAGAATTGATTGAAAATCAATCAGTTGGTTATATTAGCATATTGTTTCTGTTATTGCAATGGTAGATGTATTTTTACCATTGCAATGGCCATATCAGGACATTTGCATGTGTTGTGATTGTTGGTAAGAGATAGGTAAAATATGTATTTTACCTATCTGTTACTGCATTGGCCACAGATAGGTAAATATGTATTTTATATACCATATATATGAAATATAAAGTGAACTTTCTTCCAAAATTATCACTCAGAGAAGAAAAAAATATTATATTCAAATCCCTTCAAAATCAGTTATGTGATTATTATATTATTTTATTTTGAACAAAAAAGTAATGTTTAAGAAAGAGACATTAGCTTAAAATGGTCTCAATCAAGTCTAATAGTGAATTCATATATAGATTGATGGAATTCCCCAAAAGACAAAAATTTAGCATAAGTTCACAGTGCTTACATTCATATGTTTAAAAAAAATCATTCATTTTTAACAGGATAGATTCACATGGCACAACTTTCAAACTATTCAAGAGTATACAGTGGAAAACCAAAACCAACCACAAACAAAAAACCCTTCACTCCTAGTCTTGTCCTACAAACACCCAGTTCCCCTCCCTGGAGACAACTGATGTCATCCTAAACATACTGTTTTAGAGATCTCTTTAAAAAGCAACATAGTGTAGGGCCATGTCATATTCGTGAGATGAATGGAAACATCAGATGTTTTAATGTCCATAAAATGGGTTGTTTGGGACTGAATTTCTGGGGGATCCTACAAAGATCCCCGAAGTTCTGTATCACAAAATCCCAGATGGAAGTGCAGACTGTGTGCCAGGGACAGGTGTGTTAGAGGACAGGAATTCCTGCTGCACATCAAGGTGGTCCCATACTTTAAAATTTATAAATGGCACAAGCTGAAAAAAAAAATAGATTCATTTATTCATTGGTATATACTGAAAACCTACCTATGTGTCCAGTCCTGCAATAGGTACTATCAGAGATGAAATCGTTAAAGAAAAAGGCATGAGGCCTGTTTTCATGAAGTTTCCTTTTTAGCAGAGTTGGCTAAAATAAATAAGGTGTAATAAGAAGACCTGAAAATTGACAAAAATATTAAAAATTCATACGGAATTGCAAAATGGCTCCTTAGCACAACATTGTCACTATTTTTAAAACTAGTAAATATTCTTTTTTTTTTACTAGGTTGTTATTTGGCATAAAGAGTTAGCATGCTTTCAACCAAGCTGCTTTTTTGAACAAATCATTTAGAGCTATTAAAACATAAGGCATTACTACCATCCCACTTTATGTGCTCTCTCTCCTCTGTATTTCCATAGCTACCTTTAAATTCTCCATTAAGCCTTCATGACACTGTTATAATTTAGGTTCACCTGCCTTTTTTCCTCTATATGTTAGGGTCCCTGAAGATAAGCAAAGTTTTATTCCTCTTAGTATTTCCAGCTCTTATCAAATAAACATACTTCATAAACATTGACTGAAAGAGTGAATAAATGAATAATGAATCTACAGGTTGCGATATGGGTTTTGCAGTCTCACCTATTTAGAAGGATGCCTTTTCATAATTCGGGTAACTTTTGGCCTCATCCTTCTTAGAATAGAGGATCCAAAGAGAACGCCTCTTTATCTCACAACTAATGAGCCATCCAGTCTCCGTTCACTGCTATGACTTCTTAAGTATACATTTGCGGGGGTTTCCAAAACCATTTGGAAATGTAATTATCATGTTTTCCACCTACATAAATACATAAGGGATGGATTTATTTATGTGCATAGGTATATAATATGTGTTCTGGATTTTTCCCCCTAGAATTTGTCCTTTTTCAGCAGACATTTCTGGGGCAAAGGAGGTTATGCTATATTTTCAGTCACCGTCCATCAAAGGGAACCTGGAGAAAATGTGCATATACCCAAGAGCACCTTTCTCACAGGCCTGGGGTAATGACTCACTGTTGTTTACAAGAGGATTTTGCCTCATGTGAAGCAGGTGTTGAAACATTTGGACAGCTCTGTAAAAATTGTAGTGAAATGCGGTGAGCGTTAATCATCAGCCTGCACATTTTTTAAAAGTGATTTTGGTGCTCCGAGCCACCTTCAACTTGCAGAGAGACCTTTTCTCATGTTTCCTTTGACCTACTGTCCCCTCCTGTCTTGTAGCCTTCACTCATACCTCACATACACTCAACCAATGACTCTCACCACCCCCACTCCAGTTCACTAGCATCCCTCCTTTTTCTAGCTTCTAAAATTTCCCAACAAATTCCACCACTAAGTGAAAGTGAAGTGGCAATTTCTCTGGGCCCCTGTGTTGTCTGGACGTGCTGCCTCGGGTGTTTTTCTCTATACCGTACCGCACTGCTTAGTAGATCACGGTGGTGGGTAAGCAGGGAACGCGTAACCCTCAACAGGGTGAACATTTATTATTGCAAAATTCCTCTCAGCCAACCCCAGCCTAAATTGCTGCTCTGTGTAACTAGAGGAATTTGTTAAAAGAACAAAAATACTGGTACTGTTTCACAGTGTTGCCTGGAAGCATACAGTTTCCCCCACTTTAATTATATTACTCTTTTTATAAATGTATATCACACTACCCGATCTCATCAAGAATTCTTTCTTGTTGTTGTTGTGAAAAGATGATGTTATTGAAGAAAGGAGATGGAGAAAAGCACCCAAATAGACTAATGCATAATTGGGAACTTGATATTGGACACGAGGGACTCAGAAGGTCAGTGAGAAAAGGATGGTATCTTAGATCAAGTTTCCCAGAAGGAGACAATGAGATGAGGATTTGTGAGTAACAGAATGTGCATTACTTCACAGGGGAACACTGGAATATAATTTATGCCACAGGACTGTCCCCAAAGAAACAAGGGCACTGGGCTTTCATACTCGGTCATCCTTAGTCACTGGGTAAGGGCCACCCAGGGGCCATGTAAATTTCCAGGCACTTCCAACACTCTCCAGATGTATAGTCAAGATGGTCTCCCATAGTCCATGGCAGTCCATTATAAAAGAGCTACAGGAATTACCTGTTGGAAGCAAAAGCATACCTGTTCAAAAATTTACAAAATCAATTCAAGTTGATCTGGATGGAGTAGCAACATCATTTGATACAGATAGACTCATAAATGATGCTAAGGCAGTTGGCTTTTCATAATTTAGAAAAAAACCTTAAATAAGACTCATAGAATATAACAAATCAGAGAGTCAAAATTGTAAAGCTTCTATAATATACTACCGTATAGGAGAATGTCTTTCTTATTTAGAGTTGGGAGAGTATTTCTTAGACCCTGTATTAAGAGCATTAACCACAAAGGAAAAAATTAATACATTTGACTATATTAAAATGAAAAGTCTTGGTGTACCAAAGACATCATTAAAAGAGTTAAAAGTAAGGAGTGGAAGAAGCTATAAGCAACACATATGTCTGGTAAAGGATTCATGTCCAGAATATAAAAATAATTGCTACAAACCATTACAAAAAAGACAAGCTAATAAAAAGTAGAAAAGTCTTGAATAGCCACATTACAAATAAAACATTTGCCTGGTAAATAAACATATGAAAATGTGCTCAACTTCATTACTTATCAGGAAAATGCACATTGAAGCCCCACTGAAGTACCACCACACACCTATCAGGCCTGCAACAAAGAAAAAGTCTGAGAATACCAAGTGTTGGTGAGATATGGAGCAAGTAGAATTCTCACTCATTGCATGTAAGAGTATCAGCTGGTACAATCACGTTGGAATATAGCTTGGCACTTTCTAATAGAGTTGGCTATAATAAATATACTCTGTGACTCAGCAGTCCCACAGCTGGGAATATTCTCCAGAGAAATGTTAAGCACATGTGTGCTGGAGTTTCCAGACAAGAACCTTCATAGCAGCATTTGTTGGTAATAGCCAAAAAGTGGAAACGATCCAAATGCCCAACTCTCATAAGATCCATAATTTATTTTGGTATGTGAACACAATGAAAATGAATGAACCACATCTACTTACAACAAAACGAAAGCATTCAAAAACATAATGTTGAGTGAAAGAATCCAGAAACATGGCAACACTTCAAGTGTGATGCCATTTCAACAAAGTTCAAGTCATTCCAAGCTCAGCAATATTGTTCAGAGATGTATAGGTAGATAGTCAAGCCATATAGAAAAGGGAGGAAATACTCTCACAGAAGATAAATGGTTACCTAACGAGGGAAGGAGGGAGTTATGGTAAGGGAGGGGCACCAGAAAACTGGTATATCCTCCTGTATTTTTCAGTGTGTATGTTATATTTTACACTTAAAAAGTTAAAAAGAAATATGAAAGCTGGTGCTAGTGTAAGCAGGGCAGGGTGGTGGGATAGGAAGAGCAGATTGAAGCACAATACACTGCACGGCAGAGAGCTCTGTTTTGGCTATTTTAACTAATGAATCTTAGCTAGAGCCCCATAAGCACTTTGGTGGAAAAGGCTTCCATATGTATCAAAACATATTAACCCTCACTTCTACTCAGTTTTGGAGGAAACAGTCAAATTTGTGTTTTCCAGTTTGTTTATCATCATCATCATCATGACCATCACCACCACCATCATCATCATCATTATCATCTCTCACCAGAAAATACAGCAATAAAACATAGACTAGGAGTAAGTCTTACTGCCACAGATACCTCTGCTCTATCCCTGTGGTTAAAACAAAACAAAACAAAACAAGGATTTAGTAGGGCAACATCATTAGTAAGAATTAATCCACATGTTACTTTTTGTTTGTTTCTTCACTCTTCTATTTTTCAATTATAGTTTACATTCAATATTATTTTATATTCGTTGCAGGTGCACATGTTACTTCTTGACTTTATGTCATCGCTTTCATTTTTTGAGTAAATTGTTTTATATATGTAATCTATTTCGTATTTTTGACTCCTAAGTTTGGGGAAATTTTGATCAATTTTTGTCTGCACCATTTAGTAAAGAGGAGTTGAGTATACATTTTAAAAACCCTGAGTTTAAATTAATTTTTACTCCCAAATGATGCCCAGAGGACAGGCAATAAATTTACAGTTGGAGATATCTCATGGTCATTGGCAATAGCTGATTTTAACTGCTTGGTGTGTGGTTTGCAGAAGGCCCTCCCATTTTTAGTGAGTAAACTGTGCGATGACCTCAAATAGTCAAAAGTGACTAGGCTCAAATAACTGAATCTGTTTACATTTCTGTGGCTACCAGTGGCAATTCATTAATCGAACTAATAATTTGATGCCTAATTTTATAGTTAGTTTGCAAGAACACACACATTCATACCCACCAGCGAGAACAACTTAGGGAATTATCTTCTTTTCGTCCCTTTGGGAAATAAGCAAAACTCATGGGTGGCTCCTAATTTTGAAAAACTTATAAAAAATTCTTGCTCTTGTTGTTCCCTATAATGACCCAGAATTCTCACACATTCAAAGCGCCAGCTAATAGTCTGTCATTCAAGTATGTACGCTAGTTCCAAGAATTTCTTCACACTTTTTCTCCCACCTTAACTGTTTCTCACCCTTCCCTGACAGTTCCAAATCCTACCATTTCCTCAATACTCAGATCAAATGTCTTCTAATCTAAGTTGACTTCTCTTATCCTATCAGTTGGGAATAAATTCATTATCTTCATTTCCATAGCACTTTGTCTAACCCTCATATAACACGCATCACTTTTAGATCTACCGTGTTAGATGGCAAAGTTCCTTGAGGGCAATAGCTCCATCTTTCATTCTTTATCCTCGAAGTGCCTTGTACACTTCCAATAAGTGCAGAATAGTGTTTGCTGAGTGAATGACTAAATCACAGACACTGGAGCTTTTATATCAATACAGAAATGCTTGGAATTAAATTTAGGATATTAGAGGTAAAATAAAGTTTTGTCCTTACTTTTTTTTTTTTAAAAGAGTTTTTCTGGAGCAAAATTGAGAGGAAGGTACAGAGATTTATTTCCTCTATATACCCTACCTCTCCCTCCCCACCCCATGCATCACCTTCCCCATTATCAACATCCCTCACACCAGAGTGGTACATTTGTTACAATTGATGAACCTACAATGACATATCATGACCACCCAAAGTCCATAGTTTACATTACAATTTATTTTTGTTGTTGTATATTCTATGGGTTTGGACAAATGTACAGTGAATATGTACCTACCATTTTGGTATCACAGAGAGAATTTTCACTGCCCTAAAAAATGTTCTGTGCTCTGCCTGTTTACCTACACCTCCCCCTCCAACTCCTGGAAACCACGGATCATTTTTTGTCTCCATAGTTTTGCTTTTTAAAGAATGTCATATTGTTGGTATTATACAGTCAGTAGTCTTTTCTGATTGGCTTTTTTAATGTAGTAATGTGCATTTAAGGTTCCTCCATGTCTTTTCATAGCTTGATAGTTCAGTTCTATTTAGCACTGAAGAATATTCCATTCTCTGGATGTACCTCAATTTATTTGTTCATTCACCTATTAAAAGACATCTTGGATGCTTCCAAGTTTGGGAAGTTATGAATAAAGCTGTTAGAAACATCCATGCGCAGGTTTTTGTGTGGACATAAATTTTCACTTTCTTTAATACAAGGAGTGTGATTGCTGGATCATATGATGAGAGTACATTTAGTTTTGTAGAAAACTGTCAAACTGTCTTCCAAAGGGGCTGCACCATTTGCATTCCCACCAGCAATGAATAAATGTTCCGATTACTCCACATCCTCACCAGCATTTGGTGTTGTCAGCATTCTGGATTTTGACCATGTTAAAAGGTATATAGTTGTATCTTCATTATTTTAATTTGATGGCATCTGATGTGGAGCTTTCCTTAATGGTGGAAGAAGCTAATGCCTATTGAGGATCTGGCTTATGACAAATACTATGATAATTACTCTATGCATTTTTTATCAACAATTTTCAAAAATAACATCAGTTTACTAGTACAGGTGATCACAATGAGGCTCAAAGAGATTATATTATTTGCCCAGACTCACAAGCAAATAATAAGTAGAAAATAATAGTAAGTAGGAAATAAATATTAAATAGGAAATAATAACAATAAGTAGGAAATAATACTTAGGGAATAAATATTAAATCCAACCTTCTTGAATTTGAAGTGCTGATGGTCTTCTTTTAGTCACGTACATTTGGTTGCTATAAACAGAGACCCCTCATATTAGCTGGTGTAAGAGGGTTTATTTTAAAGATGAATTTGCAAGGATTAGAAGGATGTGCCCTCTGAAAGTCTAAAACATGAGCCATTATAGAGCAGGGCTGGAGCCAAGTGTCTCATGGCAATTGTTTGTGATTGAGTTCATCATTTTCACACTATCATTCCATTGTTGAGATGGCTCAGGCTTGTTTCTGTTCTGCCACCCATTAACTTTCTCTAGTTCATCAGTTTCTTCTCCCTTGGGCTCACACATTGCTTTGCCTTACTGTGAGCATTGACTCTACCTCATGACATAGCCACTTGAACTTTCTCTTCCAATTAACAAATGTGCTTTGGATTTTTTATTTATTAATTCACATTCCATAGTCAGAGAGAATCTGATAAAAACAGTTTTGTTTGTTTTTTAACTAGGTCATGAACATTAAGTAAGAGGTGTATTTATAGATTTGTTACCCTGGGACACATCTCCCTCAGTCTCATCAACAGAATCAAAAGCAGTGGGAGGTGTTGGTGTAGGTGTGAATAGGACACACATAATAATCATCTTCAACCCAATCTCCAAATAAAGGTATCCAGTCCGGACTTGACTCTGAGCTTCAGATCTCATTATCTATCACTTATTTCTCCTGTGTGATGTTGTATTTCAATAGCAGTACATTTAAGAAATTCATTATAGTATCAGCAAAGAATTCTACTCTATTCTTTGAACCCTACTTAGCTCCAGAACTGCCCCAGGCTTTGTAATGATCTTCCCTTCGTTTTCATATACCATTACTTTCAAATGGGAATGCCATCCATGGTGTTCATAAGGTGCTAGCACAAATAGTGAGAAACTGTTGTTAGATATTTAAAATTAGATTATCACTAGAGCAGACAAAACATGGAGTACATCAACAACCACATGTTTCTTACTAAGTAGAAATATAAAGTTACAGGTTATATAATTACAAGTATTTAAAAATAATCTTGAAATAAATTCTATTCAAGGGACTTGGGCTCTTTTTTAAAGCTGTATGTTGCATTATCAGCTCATTAACTTTCTGGAAAATTAAATTTAAATTAAGGCACAATGGTAATGAAAAGGATTAATGCTCTGCACCACTCAAACTTTTTGCATAAAATTATAGCTGTGAAAACTGTATTGGGAATGAGTCATTGACACTTTTAGGAATTTTATAAGTAAATGCAATCTTGAAGATTTGCAAGTTATCATTATTGAGCAAGAACTATTAGCAAACTATGAATATATAATTTTTGAAAATAACCATTCTGCAACTGAGAATAAAAAATATTTTTATATCTTTCTTATTTAAGGTGTGGATTTCTTATTTAAGGTGTGGATTTCTTATTTTTATCTAACACATTCTGGGATGGATGTGTACCTTGAATTGTGCCCAATTCATTCAATGAGAAAAATACAGCATGCTTATCCAAGGTCAATATTTTTATGTAGAGTTAAAATTTTCAACACTATTTTTGAAGTTTTTGAGAGCAACTATGGTTTACATAAGATTTCAAGTAAGTTAAAAATGTAAGAGATTTGCTTAAGCAATAATCCTTGTCAACCTGGGCAAATAATAGAAATAAAGATAAAACTATCACTAAGAATTTAGATTGAATTTGAAACCAGTCAAAATGGCAGCATCATTCAAAATGAGCATTCAAAGGGACAATGTGATTCTAGGCATCAAATCATGGGTGTGTTTATTATTAAATGAAAGAGATATGATTTTGAAGGGTAAGTTCTCCATAGACAGAGGTTCAGGACTGTAAGCTCAAGTCGGAGGTGCTCATGAAGAACGCCAGTGTTTCTCAAAAGTGTGGTTCATTGACCACCTGCAGAAGAATGGCATACTGGCTAAAAAAATAAAATAAAACAAATCTACCCAAGTTCTACCCTAGGAATTTACATTTTTTCTTCTTTTTTTCCCCTCATACCCATTCCCCTACCTCCCTCCTTTTTGGCAACCATTAGCTTGTTCTCTGTATCTATGGGTCTGTTTCCATTTTGTTTTGTTTATCCATTTGTTTTGTTGTTTAGATTCAACATATAAGTAAAATCATATTATCTTTCTCTGTCTGACTTGATTTCACTTAACTTAATACCTTTTAGGTCCATCAATGTTGTTATAAATGGTAAGATTTCATTCTTTATATGGCTGAGTAATATTCCATTGTATACTACATATACCATATCTTCTTTATCCATTCATCTATTGACAAACACTTAGGTTGCTTTCATATCTTGGCTATTGTAAATAATTCTGCGATGAGCATAGGGGTGCATATATCTTTTTGAGTTAGTGTTTTTGTCTTCTTCAGGTAAATACCCAGAAGTGTTATCTCTGGGTTGTATGGCGGTTCTATTTATTGAGGAAACTTCATACTGTTTTTCACAGTGATTATAAATTCTACCAATTTACAACCCCCCAACAGTACATAAGGGTTTCCTTTTCTCCACATCCACGCCAGCTCTTGTTATTTGTTGACTTTTGATGATAGCCATTGTGGCAGGTGTAAGATGGTATCTCACTGTGGTTTTAATTTGCATTTCACCATTAAGTAATTATGTTGAACATCTTTTCATAGGTCTGTATGTCCTCTGAAGAAATATCAATTCAGATCATCTGCCCATCTTTTAATTAAATCGTTTATTTTTAAAAATGTTAAGTCATCTGAGTTCCTTATATATCTTGGATATTAATCCCCTATCCTAAATATTATTTGTGAATATCTTCTCCCATTCAGTAGGTTGTTTTTTTGTTTTGTTTATGTCTGGGATCTACATTTTAAATAATTCCCAAAGTGAGTCTTTTGCATGCCAAAAAAAACCCCAAAACACTAGGTTAAGTGAACCCTTGGGTAAGGTCTGTCAACCTGCTGTATACAATATTTTAGATCATATACATATGTATATACACATAATCTTGTATATATCTCATATCATACATACACACACAACTGGTCACTAAAAATATGAAACTACCTTCCTTCCTATATGCTTGTGAGTCTGGGCAAAAAATGTAATCTTTCTGAGCCTCAGTCTTATCTGTAAACTGATGTGATTTTTGTGAATTATTGATATAATATGTATAAAGTGCTTATCACAATATTTGGCATAAGCCAGATCCTCAATGGATGCTAGCTTCTTCCTCCATCTCTTCTCTATGTGAAAAGAGAAACAATGATGAGATGCCATAGGAACTTAACTCTTGTTTATATTAGTAAGCTTATGGTAAAATTGGTTTTGTTATACATTGTTTTGCTTAAAGTCACAGAAATTATTGATGACTTTAAGGGAGGACTTACTGTATATTTAACTAGTTTAGGTAACCAATCCCAGATTCTCATTTCCTTAAGTGTCTGTTATGCAATCATTTATCCTAATACCAATTCATTTAAAACAGAACCCACTCTGGCTAAGTTAAGCAAAAAGAGATTTGTAGAAACTATCAGGCAACTCACAGAAACTCCAGGAGGGTTAAAATCCCACCTGAGACTGTTACGCAGACAGGACAATGTAGTTGGGATGACACAGTCAGGTCTGCTGCCGCCTGTGGCTCACCACAGCCCCCTGTGAAAATTCCAGGTGTTCCTGCCAACAGATTTGCCTGGTGTTCAAACTCTTGGTCCAGGGGTTCCTGCCTCATGTTGCTCACTTCTGCCTCCAACTTTTGTGTTGCTTTTAATTGATGAAATCTAGGTTTCATGTCTGTTCCCAACTAAAAAAGAGTCCGGAAAATATAGGAGCTCTGCCTTGAGCATGTAGGAGTCACAATGTGGGAAATAACAAACTGTCAAAATATTGTTGGAAAGGCACTGAGTACTAATAACAACAGATTCCCACTGCAGTCATTGCAATAGTTACAGTAGCTCAAGTATAGATCATGGGACACCATAGCTCAATAATAAACAATGTTGGTGGTTCAAACAATAGTTTCTTTGGAAAAATATACATCATTTATTAAATGGTAAAGATTTTCTTTCAAATCATCATGGAAAAAACACTGGCTTAACACTCTACTCTTCACCACCAAATAAACTCATTGTTTTATAACAACAAAAATACTGGGGAAGACTTAATCTCTGTCAAGCAATAAATGAAATAAAACACATTCTTGGGAAGATGTTCAAGACAAATTAATATATAAAAAAAGCTAATTGCAGAACAGTAAGTACAGTAAATATTGTGTCATTTAATTAGTATAAAATTGATCTATTAAATCTGTCTATTTTGTATATTGCAATATAGCTTATATATGTCAATTTTCCCCCCAAAACAGTGTTTATTGCAGAGCATGATTTGAAACTGAGTGATGTCAGGGTATACATGGGCAAGATCTTATTTTCATTTTTAAGTTCTTTTCTGTTAAGCATGTATTACTTTAATGTTTGAGAAAAATAAATTAATACAGTTGAGTAAAAGGAAAGGAAATGTTTAGGAACTAAAAGTAAGATACCAAATGAATTTGAGCCAAGTGTGCAGATAGGAGTGTCTGAAATGGCTTTCCCTCTTCTGATGATGATATATTTGGAAAGGTCTTATAGGGTGTTTCTAAGGAGACTTAGCAGTGAAGTCCAAAACCATCATCTCCATTAAAAAAAAAAAAGGTGGGTTGTGGGGAGTTGACCTACTCGTTATGGGAAGATAAAAAGGGGAAGTGAACGGAATATTATATTAATAACAAAAGTAAACATCTTTGTTTAAAACAACAACAATCCTGCAGCTATTGAATCTCAGCAGACAGAACCAGACGAGAACAGGACTAACTGCCCAGATAAGACCTTGCCAAGAGTGAAAGTATCAGCAAAAGGAAATGTATGCTAGTCTAAAACTCAATTAATTTCATCAAGGGTATCAATGCAAACAAATTATCATGTCTGATAACACAAAACCCTAGCAAGCCAAAGGACAAAGATAACACTGAAGTTCAAAGGCTTGCAGCTTACTTTGTTTTTAGTAAGCTACATTTTCTCTAAATCTGAGAGGAATAATTAAAGGATGTTTCCTGTGCTGGTTCTGGTATTAATTAAAGCTGTCCAGTCATACCGATATGAGAACAATAGTAACAGAGCCAGCCAGTTCCATGTGAACTGCCTGTTGCAAATCAACTAAGGAATTTGCTTTTTGGTAGTAGCTGAATTCCACTTGTTCCTATTTGGAGTTAAAGCAATGCAAAGTAGATCCTTTTTCTCGATAACTACCCTTTATTTTTCCTTTAGTGAAAGTAAGAAAAGAGAAGGAAAGTTTGGTATTTGCAAAAGCACAGACAGATAGTGCTCTGTAGGCGGTTGAAATCTTTCTGCAGTAGCCGTTGGCTTGTGCACAGTGTAATTATCATTGTTTGGTCACTCCAATGTGGTTGTTTTTGCTTTTTAATGCACTAAAGAAAAATGTAGAGTTGAGGAAACAGCTCAGGAATGAAGGCTGTGGCTCTGTGTTCTCACTCCCAACTGTGACTCATATTTCTAATGAGGCTTGCGGCAGGCCACTTAACTCCGACTTCTCAGTGTCTTCATCCATAAGGTGGAAATGGCAGCCCACACGCTCCCAAGGGGCTTATTAAAATTAGCTAATCAGTGTAAAGAAATCTGGGAAAAAAATCTATCTATCATCTATCTATCTGTCTCTGTCTACCTAGGTATGTCTGTCTATGTACCTATGTATGATTTTGTGATCTCCTAGCAATAAGACTTTTTAAATGTAAAGCAAATTGTTATCAAGGAGGAGAATCACAGGGGAGAGCTTTAAAAATGGAATAATTTTTTATTGCTCTGGGGTGGTCCTAAAGGATCTGAAGGTAAATATTGGGACTAGATAACCCGACCAGGTCTTTTCCAGTTCTATGATTTCACAGTGCCAAATCCTGAAAGACTGTCTGGGTTGCATCTACTAAAATATACATATTGTCCTAGTCATTAAAAGATAATAATATACCATAGTTCTGGTGGGTTTTACAAATTGGGAAAAACTATTGAACTACAAAAAAAGTTTTAAATCTCAACTAGTACAGGTCTTGAAAACCGCAGGAAATGTTCTAAAATCTTGACTAATAAGCACAAATTTCAGCAAAGACATTGATTTACTGTCTTTCCATTAAAATTCTAAAGGAGCCTAGAGGTATTTAGAAGAAAAGACATAGAAACTGTTTTCAAATACATACACACAGAGAGAGATACACACACATATAAAATAACTTAATGAACATATGGATTTTTGCAAATGCTGAAGCTTGTTGCCAGTTTTGTAGTGAATATTGCTGAACGTCAGCATATGCTGATAACCATGTGTTTATAAAATATTCTAGTGAAGACAAAAGGTTGTGCTTTGGCACGTCCACTGGCCACATGGGCAATTACACCAGACTCTTGCTTCCCCCAAAACCAGGAGAGCAAAGTAAGGAAGCCTCTTCGGCAGCTTTATGTCATCTGTGTCAATACCTTAGCACCCCTGACGTCATTGCCTGCTGTGTGAACAGCTCCTCAACATGAAAACAAATGAAAATAGGCCTTTAAGTATTTAGTAATTGTAAAAATATTTGGGAAGATAAAAACGTGGGATTTTGTGTGATATTTTCCAATGACAGCTGGAAATATGATTTTTCTTTACTTCAGGAAACTAAAACCTCTGGGATTTTTCAAATGTTTATCTTGGACAAAGACTATGAAAACAGTCAGTATTTACCCCGGTGCCATTTGAAACTCATGCTTTGTATACTTGGGTCGTTTGAGTCTGAGATGGACCCCAGCAAGTTTGCATCTGAGTGGACGTCTCTTTGACTTGGAGCAGAACACTATCTGTCACAGACCTACTGCTGTGGAGAAAAACTCCAACCATGAATTAGTTTCCTTAAAAATGTCTTCTCTCAAGCTTGTGATCCTTTGGGGAGGTCAGAAAGTCAGGAATTTAAGACTTTCCCTAAATAAAGGGGTTCTGGTACATCTGGAAGATGGATCTTTTTTCCTCTTCCTGACAAAGGCACCGGATTTCAAGCTAACCTACCCATTACAATACCAGGAGAGACCCTACATTTCTCATTCTCCATCTTCTCTAAGTAGGCCTCGTATTCGAAGCGGGGAAACAATCTCTGATGGTTTACAGAGGAGGATGCATTTATATAACAGACCCTCTTTCAGCTCTGCTTTTAAGACCTACATCTGCGCCTTCTCTTCACTAGGGGAGTGAGGGGTAGTACTTTTTTTGTTCATTCACTTTAGTGGCAAGTCTTACAAAAGCATCTTGCGTCAAAGTGGCCTCCTACTTTACTCCTATGTTTTTTCACCTGGTTAAAGGTTATGGGTTCACGATCACTTCAGCATCTTAAAATGATTTCCCACTCTTTTTTTTTTTAATTGATTTCAGAGAGGAAGGGAGAGGTAAAGAGAAAGATAGAAACATCAATGATGAGAGAGAATCATTGATTGGCTATCTCTTGCATGCCCCCTATTGGAAATCGAGCCTACAACCTGGGCATATGCCCTGACCAGAAATTGGACAGTGAGCTCCTGGTTCATAGGTTGGCGCTCAACCACTGAGCCACGTCAGCTGGGCTGATTTTCCACTCTTGATTTAGGTAGCAAGGAAGTGGGTTTGAGAAAGACAAAGATTTAGGCAAGGAAGCCAACTGTTGTTTGCAACACAGAACAAAGGCGGGAGGCGTCTGGGAATATCTGCAAGTGTTTCTTGGGCCTGAGGAGAACTTTCTATGGAGATAAGACCATCTTTCTAGAAGAGGGTCTCATCTAGCCCACATCTGCCCAGAAGTCTCATAGCAAAGCTCAGAAAAAAGCTAGTTTACTTCTTGTCTCTGTTGTGATTCCCTTGGCAGGGGAACCTGACTGTCTACAAAGACGTGTGCAGACAGCACATGCTCAGGTGTGGCAGAGATGGACGTGATTGTTCACTATACTTTTAACCTAAATCTTAATCTCTTTTTGATTCTACCTTAGAACTCAATAATATTAACATGATTGTTAGCTGAGGAACCATATCTTTGAAAGAAAACTTGTATGAAAATCCAGTATACGAAACAGCTAAAGGTGGAGCTGTTCTTGGTCGATGGTGGGAGGGGGCCTAATGCCCAGCTCACTCCAGCTCCCCACAATACCTGACAAGCTGTTCTCAGAGCACAGTATGAAAATCACTGCTATCACCAAACACCACTGCTTTTGAATCTGCACACATCTAGAACAACACACACTAACAAATGGATTCTCTTTTTCCCCATTGTGAGTAATATACTGCCAGACTTCCGTATTCCTGTGGCCTATACATGAAACAGTCCATGGATTATATCTACTCATTCGTAAATGCTTACCAAGTACCTATTATGTGCTAGGAGCAGGAATATAGTGATGAATCACATGGCTATGATCCCTGCCTGCAGAGAAACATACTGTGTAATGAGGCATTAGTGAAATGATAAAGTGTTTGTAAAAACATCAGCATTCCCGTTCCCATCTTCCTTCTCCTCTGCTTTCTTCTCTGAGCTATTCCTTTCCGACCTCTAACTCAGGAATTCAGTGCGCTAATGGGATCTTCATTTGTCTCACTTGACCATATCAACACTCCAGGTGAATTATTTAACAATAAAGTTGGCATTGGAAGGAGAGATGGGCTATGCCCCAACTCATCAGCAAGAGCCTGGTATGAGACCGCTCATAAAAAGCCTGGGCTGCCTGAATAGAAACATAGTTCCTGAGAGAGTGAACTTCTGGTCTGCTCTCTTCTCTCTCTTTAGACCACTTCCAGGGACAGGAACCAGTTCTAGGAGTCATTATGATAAAGGAATTGATCAACCAGAAAGCATAGCACAGAGATAAAGTAGGACTGTGGGAAATCCAAAGGCCATATAAACAGAGTGCCTTAAGGAAATGGGGATATTTAGTTGAAGAAGACAAAATGTCTTTACTCTGTGTGTGACTGAGGGAAGGGAAGGGAGAAGAAAGGTATTTGAAAGTGATGGGCAGCTATTTAATAGAGCTATTGTGTTAAAGAGGGAACAGCTTAATCTGTATGTTCTACAAGGCAGAGCCAGGATCAATGAGTGAACACTGAGGGGAAGAATATTTGGGTGCAATCTAAGGAAGACATTCCTAATTATTACAATGTTCCAAACATGGATTGGGCTGCTTCAAAAAAGAACAAGTGCCCCGTAACTGAAAACATTCCAGTTAGGACGCTATAACCATCAATTAGAGTGACGTAATGAAGATTCCTGTGACTGTTTCAACAAGCATCTTGTGCACCAGTCATGTAGATGCTGAGAGACACACAGAAGAAGGAGAAATGCTTTCTCCATCAAAGAGCTCACAGTTGAAGGAGACCGCCATGTAAACAAACCAATACTAAAAAACAGTTTGGGATAATGTGTGCAATCACAGGAATATGTGACAAATTCTAACAAGTAGAAAGAAAAAAAATCGATGCTGTGAGGGGGGTAGGAAGAGACTGCAAATAAAACCAGAGAAGATTTTAGTGAGAAAGTGAGGCTTGAGCAGAGTCCCGGGGGATAAGTAGGTTTGTTTGTCTGTCTGTGTGGTTCCTGCTGTTCAGTGAGTGGTGGTCCATGAGGAGGACATTCAAGATAAGGAGCAGGGAGCTGTGCATGCAAAAGGCATGGGGGTAGGAACTGCACCGCTGATCAGGGAACCAAATGGTTTGAAGTGTCTAGAGCATAAGGTGGTGGGGGAAGTGAAGAGATGGGGAGTGGCAGAAGACCATAAGAGATGGGGGGAGGGTGTGCTTTGATCTTGAACAGAAAGATTCTCACAAAGATGAGAGAAGTTCTTAGGGATATGGGCCAGGTAGGGACTGATCAGTTAGATAAATATGGATAGTTACAACATGTTTTTCAGTGGAGTCAGAGATACTGGTAAATGGTTCAGAGTATGGTGAATGAAGGTTGTGTGGGCATTTTATGGAGACTGTCATAAAGGGTTAGTATAATTGAGAGCAATGTGAAAGAAAGATAAAATGATTGATAGATGGCATTGAGAATGGGAATGAATCTTGTAGCATCAGTCTGTACAAGCCTGTGATTTTCTTCAGCAGCACTCAACTGTGTGAAAGGTCAGAAGAGATGGCTTTTACGATTTTTTCTAAATTTAAGATTCCCAAATTTCATGCCTAGCCATCATTTCTCCTTGGGCATCTGGGATATTTCTTTTTTGTTTGTTTTGTTAGCGGCTTTTTATTTTGTGTATGCCATACAATCTACCAAGCTTATATAATTCAATGTTTTTTAGTATATTCACAGAGATTGCGGTAACCATACCCCAATCAATTTTAGGATATTTCATCATCCCCCAAAAGAAACCTTGTGCCCATTAACAGTTACTCCCAGTCTTACCCCAGCTCCTGGCAACTAGTAATCTATTTCCTGTATCTATGGATGTGTCTATTCTGGGCATTTCATATAAATGAAATCATACAATATATGGTCTTTTGTGGCTACCTTCTTTCTCTTAGCATAACATTTTTAAATTTCATCCATGTTGTAGCATGCATCAATAGTCCAGAAAATAATACTATCAGGAAACTTTATTTTTATAGCTGAATAATAGTCTATTATAGGGACATACCAGGTGTGTTTATCCATTCATCAGCTGATGGGTATTAGGTTGTTTCCACTTTTTGACTATTTTGAGTAAGAATGCTATGCAAATTAATGTGTAAGTTTTGTGTGGACACCTGTTTTCATTTTGTCATAGTGAATATGTTTTGACCCCCCACTACCTGAGCTATCATACTATGGGTTCACTGTGCTTTCAGAATGACCACAGCATTTCTAAGTAATATTGTGGGATTTACATCTCAACAGCTCCTTAGAAGTACAAAACAGCAGTACTCTTTGGGGTGTATCTATTGACCCTTATTTTCTTCCTGAGGGAGTCCTCCTAGCAGGTTCCAGGGATCAGCATATCTAAAGAGGTCCTATGTGCTCTGGCCCTCACAAATCATGTATATAAAGTAAATACATATATACGTACACATTAATTTACCGTGTTTACAAACGGATTACATATTTATGATAGAATATTATTGTTTTTTCATCTGATTAAGGGAAAATCATTTTCCCCTAGCTGTGGGCTCATAGCCATTGCATCATCTTGAAGTGGTTCTCCTCTCCTGTCTGCTCTGCCTTATAAGGAGACGTGAAAGGGAAACATTTAGGCCAGAGTTCAAGTGGGGCAGCAGTTGCCTTTTTCATGGTAGAAGAGAAGTACCTGGTCAAAGCACTCCTAGGTAACTTTATGTAGGGAGAGGGAATGTAGTTAAGTCTTTACTTAAGAAAAGAGAACTAAGATCAAGGCCCACGGGATGGTTCAATTCTTCACACTTTAATACAGGGCTGAATAAAGAGGAACTATGAATAGGAAACTGGCTCAAAAGCATTCCTACTAGAGCTTGTATGTATGTGAGACTGAGCCTGCAGGCCTTCCTCTCTGGGCGGGCCTTCTTTCAAGGCCACTCATAATGTTACAAGGGAAGTGAAAAAAAGTCATTGTCCTTAGGCCTACTGGATCCTTGGCTATGGCCCTGCAATTACTCTGCACTGAGATCCTCTCTCTGGGGGACCTCACTCAGCTCTGTTCTCATGGGCTACTTCTTGCCTCCTCCCAGAGGATTTTTTTAGAATTCAGTTTACCTACAACTCTAGCAGTAGGGGCTCTGTTTCCCTCCAGTTTCAGCCCCATTTCCATGCTTTTCTGAAAACCTACAGATCCAGGGATTTATAGGGAGGAGGTAGCGTTGAGATGGAGACTAATTCAGAAAAGGTTTCTTCTCCAGCTCCTTGACTCTTGTCTGCCCCAAATCCTTCCATCCTCCTCCATACTTGCAAATTGTTCTTTCTTCCACTTGCTCTCCATTTTCTTCAGTGAAGGAGATGTGAGGCCATCTCCTCTGCTCCCACAGGCGGAGGGGCTCTCCCATCCAGGAATGATTTATAATCTAGTTTAGAGATCAGTATTTTATAATAAACTCCCCAACAGCCACTAAAGATGTTCTTACAAATTACAGAAAGATTCATGCTGACATAACCCACTTTAATAACTGTCTACAACTAAAAAGATAAAAGTTAACTGAGTCAGAATGGACCTGCACAGGTGAGGTCAGAAATAATTCAAAGTATCATCAATTGTTCTCTGCCTGTGGCCAAATATAAATCTTGCAGCTAGATCCTAAGGGCTTCAGCAATTAATGTTTTTAGCAGACAATAATACTATCAGGAAACTTTAAAAGTATTTTTAAATGGTAATTGAGGGCTTCTGTTTGTAAGTAGAATGGAGTAGGAAGCAATACAACACCACTTCCACTATAAGAGCTCAAAGAGCCAGATAATTTAGGGGAAAAATATATATATACACGCACACATATAACTTAATATATTTTAAAACATATATATGACACATATAAATATAATTTTAAGTATGTTATATATTTATGTATATAAATATATTTATATATATTAAAAATGGTAACTTGCTATTATTAGAGTAGCTTCTCTAATATGAGGAACAGAGTATCCTGGTATAAAAACTATGTTTGTGTCTGTGAAAGAAAACAGGTCACTTAACAAAGTGGGTATCTAGATTTGTACAGTAAGCACTCAACAAATGCTATTGAATGAATAATAACAGACACATTTCCTGTTTATACCAGAAAATATCTTTCTTTTTCCCTACACAGCTCATGACAGTCATTGCCTTTGAGTGTCCATTGTGCTCTGATATTCTGTTATGAAATGCAGTGTTCAACAAGCTGCAGACTACTAAATTGAAAGCTATTAATTAGCATGTCAAGGCTCTGGTTATACCATGATAAATGGTGCTCATAACATGACCTCGATTACCGAAAGATCTGGAAGTATCTTCTGAATCATCAAAGGCTAAATTGATTCAACATGATTTTCTATTCAGCATGTTTGTGGTATTGAAAACCTTTGAAATTAGTAACCTAGGGAATCTCCTTGAGGGAAGGCCAGTGTTGTCGGCTATAGTCTAATTATCCATTTATATAATGCCTAGTGAAGCAGGAGCTCAAATATTTGTCGAAATTAAAAAAAAAAAGAAGAAGGAGGAGGAGGGGTGGTAATTGGTAAAGTATGTAGTATATATGGCAATTGAATCTTCTAACTAGAGATTTCATTAATAAGAACATTATATTGTTAAACCACAATAGAACACAGAGGCATCATTAAAGATTAGGTACCTTAATATTACTATTTATGTAGCAGAATTTCATTATGAAATGGCTAAGCTGCATCATGGGTCACTTTATTATTTTCTCATCTGTACGAACAGTGATTTTTAAAGATAGATAGGAGTGCAAAATTAAGGTTTCCTAAGTACTCAGGCATTACCTAATATTTGCAATGTTGCTTTCACAAAATCAGCACTTCAAGAAGTTATATGTTGACCCCACACCACAGTTAGACTTTAGAGCACTGGCTAATGACCTAATATTTCAAGCCATCATTTTTATAGCTACTGGGGGACATTTTAATTTTGGCATCATCACTTCATTTGTCCCCAAAGTAGTTTGGATGATTAAAAACATGTATTTTTGTAATGTTGTCATTATAGTTTTATAAAAATGTTGCTGCTAGTAATAAGAAGTATAGTTCTGATAAACTTCATAACATTAAAACAAGGAAAATAATAATTCGGTAAGTCAAACCAGAAAACATTAATCTTCAATTAGAAGTTTATTTAACTCTAATTGGCCAAAGCTCAGAAATAGAAAACACTACAAATACATCATCAAACATTAACTCTAAATTAATGGTCAGATATAACTGTAAATTTGTAATCTTCTGTATATCCGTCCTTATTACATACTAGAGGCCCGGTGCACGAAATTCATGCAAGAGTAGGCCTTCCTTCCCCTGGCTGGGCTTCCCTCTGGCACCCAAGACCTAGACTACCCTTGCAGCCCCAGCTTTGTCTGGAAGGTCGTCCAGTCTAATTATCATACTACACTTTTATTATTATAGATTGGAGGCCCGGTGCACCAAAATTAGTGCATCGGAGGGGGTTTCCCTCAGCCTGGCCTGCACCCTCTCACAATCAACATTTGGGGGATGTCTGACTGCTGGTTTAGGCCCAGTCCTGCAGAGATTGGACCTAAACTGGCAGGTGGACATCCCTCTCGCAATCCGGGACCGCTGGCTCCTAATCCTCGCCTGCCTGCCTGCCTGCCTGATCGCCCCTAACTGCCTCTGTCTTGGTCTCCGCTCCTGGGACCCAGGCTTCCTGCCTCCGGCTGGCTGCAGGCAACCAGGACCCAAGCTTCCATCCCTCTGGCCGGCTGCAGGCACTGAGGACCCGTGCTTGCTTCCCTCTAGCCAGCTGAAGCTGGCCCAGGCCCAGGCTTTGTTAGGAAGGATGTCCAGAATGACGTCCGGAAGATGTCCGGTCTATCTGGTCTAATTAGCATATTACCCTTTTATTAGTATAGATAAGTCTATATGCATACATGTAACTTTTCAGAAACATATTTTGTAAAACAGGATGGATTCCCTTGTAATCAAACAAGGAGATTGCAGGTGTAATAGCAAAAATGAAGACTTTAGGCCAGACTGTGTGGCTCAGAAGTTGAGCATGGTTGAATTTGGAGGTTATGGTTCGATTCCTGGTCAGGGCACATGCCTGGGTTCTGGGTTTCATGCCCCATTAGGGGGCATGCAGGAGGCAGCCTATCAGTGATGCTCATCATTGATGTTTCTATCTTGCTCTCTCTCTCCTTTCCTCTCTCTGAAATTAATAAAAGATATATATATATATATATATATATATATATATATATATATATATAAAAATTTTAGAAGGTTTTGGCTGTATGTCCACTTTTCTGTAAACTTTATTTTGTGTAGCCCTAGCTTAAAATATTGGCATATTCCATTTGGAACATGCATATATTCCTTTTGTTCCATTCAGGTTTCTTTAAACTCAATGAGATTATGATGATTTTCAAAAGACAAAATGGGCAGTTCTACAAGCCTCTGCCCCCAAAGATCAGCCTGGCCAAAGCTAATGGCTAAGTGAGGACAATTTAAGAGGAGGCAGTGAGTGAAGTGACATAAGTTGAAAAGAAATGACTAGCCTTCATACGTAATACATTACTTCACTCTTTATGTCAAAAGCCATGCTGACCACCTCCCCTATCAGGTGTTGTTTTTTACCAACCCTCTGTTTGTGCCAGATCTGCAGGTGCTGGTCCCAGCGATGCAGAGCTGTGCCAGGCACATCCACGTGCTCTGCCACCTCCAGTGTCTCACCCTGACAGATTGCTGGTTCCCAGGCGGCCCCAGGATGCACCGCCCAGGCTTTCTTTGTCTTTAAGGAACATCTGCTTAGAAGGAAGGGAGTTTCCCCCCAAACTGACGTTTTATTTTTCCCATTTTTCTTTTGGATCTAAATCTTGCATATTTGCTAACTCAAACTTACTCTGTCACGCTTGGTGTGAATTTTTGTTTTGAACCAGGCACACAAAATTTAACCTAGTGTTCTTGGGAAGATCGTAAAATGACCTCTTCAACTGATTTTATTTTTTATTGAATTAGGACATACATTACAACATCTGTTTCATAGTTACGATAATAAATAATGTTTCTCTTCTCAAGACTGAGTTATAAAAATAATTGATTTTGACATTAGCCCATCTATTTACTATGGTCTATAAAATGTTCAAAAAATTCCAAATGATATGATGGCCTGACAGAGGAGCCAATCTGCTAGATGACTGAGGACTTGGGAGCTCTGTCTGGGGAACTCTACAGAGATATGGGTACAAGAACTGTAGGTATCAGCTGTCTAGTCCCTGTGTTTGTTTATCTATCCAACACAGCTTAGGGCAAAAGTCCTGTATTTGTTTCTATGGTTATAAAGGACCCCACCCTTCTGGACATTTACATTGACTCAGTCAGCCAGCCAGCCAGTTGTGCAAAAAAGGGTCTGGGAGTAATTAAAATGAGAGTTATAAATTTTTTTGATGTACCATTTCTTTGTCGGATTCCAACAAAACCAACATATCTGAAAATGGTGAGAAGGTACCAGCAAACATAAGAACATGTTAGCAATTAACTCCAGCTATTGAAGGTGTGTGGATCAGGTGTCCCTCTCTCCCCGCAACCAGCTGTGTTTACCACAGGAATGCAAACAAGTCCCTGCAGGCCTGGCCCACTGTGGGGCAGGCCCAGTGGGGCCTGAATTGTGTGAGGAGCCCTAGAGGCTTCTGGGAAAGAACTCTATGGGGAAGAAGGGTCAACCGTAGGAGTTTGCTCCAGTAACAGAGCTTCAGTTGTCTGAGGATGTGGGGACAATAAGAACAGCAAAGCCCTTGTCACTCAGATTTGTCTTTCAATGTCCTCTTCAAGAACTGGCAGTGAGGAGGCTGTCCGTAGAGGTGGAAGCAGGCTTCTGCCACATTCTGGGAAGTGGGAAACTCTTGCCTGGCACAGAGTGGCTCTAAAGCTTTGGTGGCAGTAGCAGCAAGGACGTCCTGGTGGTGGCAGCACCTGCGCCTGAAGGACCAGGAGTGCCTTTTGTGGGAAGAAAGGGACAGAGAACCCTTTGCAGGCACCTTAATATGGCCCCAACCATGGTTGGAGAAGAATAATTTATTGAACTTAATTTCTATTTTGTGTTGGAAAGGAATGAAGGAGTGGTTGTAGTTCTGTGTATATAAAGAGCTTGAGTCCTACTCTGTCTACTTAAGAAGGCTAAACCTTAGAGCTCAGGGCTCCAAGATGTGCCTGAGGCTCCAGGCATGGGCAGTGAGCTTATCTGCAGGCCCTTGCCAAATATTCGGAATCACATATAACTTCTAAGACTTCCCTAAGACCCATAGGGCCTTCAATTGTGTATCCCAGTCTGGCAGGATGGGAGCTATAAATACATCCAATTTGATTTGGAAAAAGTTTGTCAAATGTGCCATTTTTCATGTTAGTTTTGTGGTGGAACCCTATCCATGCCTACTGCATTGGGGGAAAAGAAATTCTGTCTCTGACTGATTGTATTTTTATCTTTCTTATGTAACTAGAGACCCAATGCACAAAATTCATGCACAGGTAGGGTCCCAATGGCTGCTGGCTGCCGGTTGTGGCCTTCCTTCATTCCGCGGCACCCCCTGGTGGTCAGCGCACATCATAGTGAACAACTAAACTCCCAATCAGTCAAACTCCCGAGGGGACACTTTGCATATTAGGCTTTTATATAGAGAGATTCTCAAAATCATTTTAAATATATGAATTGACACCAGTGCCCATGCCCTATGTGTCAGATGGTCATGTGGCATGAACAGAAGATGAGGTGCCAATCCCAGAACACAGAGGGGCTCTTGGCACAGTTCTTACTTGGAAGTTTGCTTGCAGTATGTTCAGACTTATTACTGTGTACAATTATGTGAATTTATAGATTATATTGTCTGATTCACAAAATAGACAAAAGGATTAAATTATTCTTAAAATGAATTCTCAGATTGAAGTACCCTCAATAATGCAAATATGTAGAAATAATAAGAGAAGGCAGAATTGACACTTCACCTTCCCTCAGTTATGAAATGAAAACAAGAATTTTTTTTAACTATCCAGAAGTTGTTTTGAGTTATTAAGAACAGTATTTGAAATTTATAAATTGTAAATTTACATTTATAATTTATATTCACTCTAGTTAAAGTTGAACTTTGTACTAAGAGTATAAATTACTTAGGGTATTAACTAATAATGTTTAGCAACATCACTACTAGCAACTAAGGAACTAAAATGTTATTAATAACATAAATTTTAGTGGGGGAGATATCTTGCTATTAATTTAAAAAATTTTTAAATCCTCCCCCAAGGATATTTTTCCATTGAGTTTTAGAGAAGGTGGAAGAGAGAGGGAAAGACAGGGAGAAATATCAATGTGAGAGAAACACATCTATTGGTTTCCTCCTGCACCAGCCCCAACTAGGGCCTGGGCCAGGGTGGAGCCTGCAATCAAGGTACTTGCTCTTGACCAGAATCAATCCCGGGACCCTTCAGTCTGCAGGCAGATGCTTTAGCCTCTGAGCCAACCTGGCTGGGGCACTATTAATTTTAGAGGTACTGTTAAAATATTGGTTATGTTAGCTTTATCTTACTTTTTACAGCTCCCTTTTTGTGTCTAATGTATAATGTATATATGAGGTCATATGCAAAAGCATTTTACTAATAAGGTTGGATCAATAAAGTTCAAGACCACTGGTGTAATTCCAGATCAGGAATGTATGCAAAAATATTTCACAGAGGGCCCTGTGGTCTTCCCCTGAAGCAGTGTTTACATCTTTTTCCAAAAGCAGGCCTCAAGTATTTAATTAAAAAAAGGATTCTGAGACTAAGAATACAAATTTGCAACCACTGTGCTAGACAGTCTTACACCTTAAATTATGATGGGTAAAAAGAAATTCACCTGTTTCAGAAACATTCTTTTAATCATTGTTTATTCACTGGAAACATATACTAGTAAATTCTGTTGTTCAAGCTTCAGGTCAATATCATTGCCAAGATTTGAGCAGTTCCTCTATGAAAGCTCAAGAATGAAAGGTACAGGGAAATATACAGGGAGCACAGTTAGGTTTATCATCCATAGCTTTTGATAATAATACAACTTCATGTTCTGAGATATAACATGTTTTATTAAACCATTTTGAACCCACCTACCTAAGTTGTCTCTCAGCTAGACATACGTTTAAAGCCAAGATAAAGATTAGTTGTGCCCTTTGTATTTCAGTCTTATTCTTTAAAATGCCATGAGATGACAAGTCATTTAGAAACACAAAGAAATGCCATTTGAAAACCTTAATTCTTTTTTCACTCTTCAGTATGCTTGAAAATGTTCATAATACAATGTTGAAAATTTGGCTTTTTTCTGGCTTAAATGTAAAAACATAATGTTGATGTTTAAGTGTGTGGAAATTCATATTAGAGAAGAGTATAAATTAGAAATGGAGGTGGAAGAGGGCATAGAGGAGATAAATGGTGATGAAAAAGAATTAAATTAATTTTTAAAAAATCACTGCAAGTAAAAAAAAAGAAATTCAGATGTTGATAATGATCTTTTAAATTTGCTCTTTCTGTTTGTTTTATTATCTCCCTATGCATTTGAGAAACATATATGGGATTTTAAAAGGAGACAATACATCAAGTGTGATGTCCACCCTCTCTATGTTAATGAAAATAACTTGTAAAAAATATGATGAAACAAATTATTAAATTTTAACCAAACCCAGGTAGAAACAGAATTTGAGAGCTGGAACTCATCCCCCGGTCTCATTTTATAGAAGAGGGAGCAGAGGGCCAGAGGCCCAGGGCTGCCCAGCCCGCACAGACCCTGAAGCAGTGGTCTCTCCACACTGCATGGCGTGTCAGGACATGGATAGAAGATGATAGCTAGATAGCTAGCTAGCTAGATAGATAGATTTTAATGGCATTAAAAGAAAATTAAATAGTATTTTTTTCATAGATATGCTTCTTCTTTTTCTGTCTTTTCTCTTAATAAAGAACAGTGATCATCAGGAATAATAAATCAAGGTGGGATTTTTCTTTTATGAGATTGCAATATTTCATTAAGCTTGACATCCTGACTGCTCAAAGCCCAGATCTTCTCTTTGTACCTCTTTGAGGTACATACTAATTGGCTACACTTTCTCCTCTATTTGTTCTGGTTTTATGCCTTCCCTCTGAGTCAAGTTTTCATTCCCTTGATTCCCATTTACTAAACACTTTAATGGTGCCAGAGGTTGGGAATTTACAGGAGAAACGGACCCCATCTACATCCTCAAGTGTCTCCATCAGGTAGATAAAGAAGCAAAGCACTCACCTCCTCTTTCACACTCTTGTTCCTACAGTGCTGAGGGTCTTAAACTACAGAGCAATGAATTCTCCCAGGCTGCGCCTGAAATGTGTGGGTGCTCAGGTGAGGCTAATAATTTGGCATCCTTCTGAGTGATGTTTTATAAATAGTTTTCTGACATTACTAGAGGAGCAGCCAAGTGCAAGAGAAAGGAAGAAAAAGGAGACTGGTAGCCCTGTTCAGTGGTCCCAAGAACATTGGGCAAACGTTCTACATTGAGATGAACATTTTCTCTCTGAGGGTATGTCATGAACTTGAGGTGTGTTCGATTCTGTGATGGACAGTGTATTCTATTCTGTATTCCCTCTTCTCTCCTTTCAATTCTGTCCATAACACAGAATTCTTCTATTTCTCTAGAAGTAAAATAGTTATTTTTAAGATTTTTTAAATTGATTTTTAGAGAGAGAGGAATGGAGAGGAAGAGAGAAACATCAATATGAAAGCAAAATATCAATCGGCTACCTCCTGCATGCCCCCTACTGGGGATCAAGCCCACAACCCAGGAATCAAACTGGCAACCTTTGGGTGCATGGGACAATGTCCAACCAACTGAGCCACACTGGTCAGGGCTAGAAGTTAAATATTTTGAGATCTTGAGATTTTGGTTTCTTTGGCATGAAGCCACCAAAAATGGGCTAAGTCTTTGATTCTCATAGGAATCTGGTATACACATCTGACAAGCTTTTTGATTGGCTCCAAACAGGTCACAATGAACATGATCCTTCTATAGGCTCTTTATGGACATTCAGATGTTTGGTCTGACTGGTGTGCTTACATCATTTTGGCCTCATGGGATGATGGACTTTGTTTTCTTTTTTACCATATTAGAAATATGATATCCTCAGAGGGCTCATTATTTCCTTATCCCTCTCCACCCTTCCCACAGTCCCCTTCTGCTTCTCAGAAGCATAATTGTTCTATTGGCTGTGCCCAATCCCTTCAGTAATACTAGGCAGAAGATGTCTCACAATGATCAAACTAATAAAGTATAAGAGGTTATTAAGAGAAGAAAATTTCATAAATATCTATAGGGCAATGCGATGATGAGCAATAGGCTTCATGATCATATAATAATATGACTTAGTATCTTTCAAGTGACTCTCTGAGTGCTTTATGTATTAGTCAGTATTATTAGCCTATTTTATAGATGGAGACGTTGACACATAGAGAGATGTACATTCCCAAGGTCATACACTGGGTTGAGGGAGACCAGCAAGTCAAGGGAGGGAGGGCATATGCAGAGCAGCAAGTAGAGGAGAGAGCAAGCATCCCATAAAGCTACATTTAGACCAAGTGTGTTTTGAGAAGAGAACAAAGCTTGTGAGTGAAAACAAAGCTGTTACAATTAGCAGTACCACCTCCTTCTCCCATTCCAGACAAAGGTCTGAGAAAGAAGCAAGAAGAAAGAGAAAAAAAAAAAGAAAGCAGTGTTAGAGTTTATAGTATATGATGAAGAAATAGATATTTGTCTTAAACATTTTTATACTATAACTATGTAAATAATTTCATTAGCCAAAGAAAAAATTATGTAGTTGAACATCAACTTACCTTCCCCATGCTGTTTAAATCTTGCACAACACCATTGCCTTCATCAAACCCCCATGTGCCAAATACAGCACCTTCCTTTGTGTACAGTGATAATTCACCCTTCTTCATAGTGTCTGGCATAGCATAATCACTCCAGGAACTATTAAATTAATACATACTAGATAGATATTAACACCTAATATTAATGTTTATGTCAACATTAACATCATCATAACAATAATGTCGCAAAGAACAATTAATTTGGACAGAGTCACACAATTAGTTAATGGAAGAGCTGGGATTTTTAATTATTCTTCCATTTTATCAGACTAAAGGGTTTATTAACGTATTTCAGCCATGTATAGTACTCCTCTTGGAAGAGAGGAGGCAAATCTAATATTCTTTATTTTGTTACATTTCCAGAAATGTACGAGTATCTCATGATCTTTCTACTACCCCACACTGTCTAGGTCCACCTAAATCCCTCAACTCATAAAGCAATGGTTTATGTCACTAGTGTAGCAATGCAATATTTTATTGTGACATCTCTAGTGCAATTATTTCATTTAACATATTTTGTAACTTCAATTTTAGGTTATTTGAAGTCAGAGAGCTTGTGTTATTTACATTTTTGCATTACCCTCAGCATCCTGTGGTATGTTGTTCACTACTAGTAGTTGTTTAGTATTTTTAGCAAACTAAAGTGAAAGGACATTACTGCTGCTGCTCTGTGATTGGACATCGAGAGACATGGGTGAAGTTTTGTTAACTCTCACAGCCAGCATCTTACCACTCTATATACCTCTAAAGCAATAATCAAAGATCCAGACCTGGCCCACTGAGATAGGTCCAAAATAATACAGAAATCTGATGTATCAAGAGATAGTAGCCTCCACCCCTTGCTCCTTCTTGTTCCTCAGTAAACAATGACACACATTTGGGTAAAAATTAGATAATTCAAAAATTCAATTCTTTTTTGGTCTTGTTAGAAATAAGAAATGTCGAGGCCTTTGGACACATTATATCCAAATGGGGATTTTCTTAATAGTTTCTGTTATTTTAGTATAACCCGAATCCATGGATGTGACCATGCACGTTTCTCACATTTATAACATTATAAGCTGTTTCCACCATCCTCAAAGTGAAAGGGAAGCACAGGTTGTACCCAAATGGTGCCCCATAGCCTATCGGTTCCAATGGCCTAAGCATAAGAGGCAATTTACAAAGGTGTCCAAGGACTGAACGAACCCGAGGAAGTTGGTGAGCCATGTTTGTGGAGTGTGGAACTTTATTGCACAGGTACTGACAGCTGGTAATGAGATACAGAAACTTTTACCACATCAGTAGCCCCAGTCCTCCTGGTCTGGAGCTGTCCCAAGATCTGTGCCCTCGGCTACCGTGTTTACAATACACAACGCAGTGCGGGCTGCTGAACGTGCCCATTTTTCAGTTCAAGGGGTGCTCAACCATTTCTTCCACATCTTTACTCATGAGGAGTGATTTTCTAAATTCCTGGATGCTGGAAGTGACCCAAACATAGCTCACTAAACTAATTTATCTCAGAATTTTTAAATGCATGTGCATTTGAGCATAAACACTATCCATATGTTTCTGATTCATTTACACTGAACTCATCAAAGGGCTGTGTTGTAAGAGTTGTTTGATGTCCAAAAATACTTGAGGGGCTTTTTTTTTTTTTTTTTTAAATGGAATTTTATACTTTCTTTCACCATTTTCCTTAGGAAGTCAAACGTTGTTGAGAGTAAACAAACTTGGACCCCCAAGGATCTGGAGTTTGCCCTATACTCAGAACTCAGGAGAATGCAGCTTGGCAGTTTGGCAGGAAAGGCCCCCGTGGCCTTGGGTGTATCTTGGCACTATTCCCCAAAGGATGGAGGGCCTACGGGTGAGCAGGGAAACCCCTTTCAGGAGATCTTCTTTCATTCGGTGGTTTATTCGATTCCACAAAAGCCATTCCAAATACAACTCTTGGAAGTTACTTGGGGTCTCTCTGTTGAGTTTGAGGAGGAAGCTCAATGCGGCGGCTGCAATTGCCCTTCATTTTTTTGGAAGAGAACCACGGGAGGTTTTTCAGGAAACAAGTATTTGTTCACCTGAATGCATCATGTCCTACGTTTAAGTACTAAAGAGACAAGACAAGCATCTCTGGCGACAGCTGAGCACTAATTAAAGTTGCTCTTTTACAAGCATTATGTGGCTCATTCCATTCTTCCTTGATTAAGAACAAAAGAGGAGAGTCATTTATTGCCATGAGTCACTTGAGGTACAATGGAAGGAATTCCAAGATGCTGCTGAGACAAAACAAAACTGACATTATGAAAGCCATGTCTAAACACTAATTTAAACTGTCAGCTTGCTACCAATGAAGACTTCTGACAGACAGAGAATTAAAGGTTTAAAGACCTCATAAATCACCGAGGAGATTAGCAGCAGCGTGAATGAGTTGAAATACATTTCTGCCTTAGTGTGGTTCAAAGCAGCCCTCTAGGATTTGACGGGAAAATTAGTTGTAATAACTAGGAAGAGAAAAACTCTCAAATGTAGCTTCTTGGGGGTTTCAGAGTGCAAACTTCACCCACCACAGTTATTTCAGGTACCTGAGTTAGTGAAATATAATGTAGGTGCTTTCAGGATCCAGAATAGTGTACAATAAAAATGACTTGAAAAATGTTAGAATTCAAAAGCATTATTTACAAATGCCAAACATTTTCCCAACTCCCCCACCCCCAAACGCTAAAAATAGCTGAAATGGGGACCTAAATGTATGACTCAGCAGCAGTTAACACCACCTTGTCCACCTCCTATTTCCCCTGTGAGCCTCTCTCCTAGAATCCTGCTGTGTACCTATTATTCTCCAGCAAAACCCTCACATGTCCTCCATTGGGTGAAGTTTCCAAGCTCTGTCACCAACACCAAGAAGTTTTCAGAGACCTTTGTTGGGATTCCCATCAATTTTTCTATATTTCCTCCTCGGGGCTTTTGAGTTAAGAATAAAGAGCCCGTCCTTAAAGCACCCTTAACCCCACCTACTACTGAAAGCTCTTGCTCCCCAGTGGTCTATACCCCCAGAAACTAAGATGTGGCTATGACGGAGAAGCTCCTGGGAGTTATGCAACTTTTCAAAAGAGAACAGGCAGAGAAATATGAACTCTTCTGTTCAGTCACACTGCACTAACTCTTTGCCCCACGCCTGAGGTCTCACTAATCATTTCTCTATGGGTTCTTTCCCAAAACCCCATAAAATCACACTGTGTTTCCTAAGTCACTGGTGCACTCTAGATGAGCTCTTTGATTTAGATCTCATCACATCCCTGCCTGTCCAGGAATGGCTTTCTGAAGCATGTGTTGATCTGGTCTCTTCCTCCCTTAAATCATAAACTTTTGCATGCGGTAATTTTATCCCATTCTTTGATTTTTTTTTCTTTTGGCTTAAATCAAAGCAATGCAGAAATCCACATGGAGAAGAGTAGAATATAATTGCTAGAGTCTTCAGACAGAATCCACCCTTCTCCAGCATATAAATGCTACGTTCTCCCTTTTTTGTGGGCGCTTTGCTTCTCTCCCTGTTCCCCAGTTAATGCCAGTTGTCAGATGTAGTCACAAACGGGTTTGAGTAGCTAATATAGAACACTAACAGAACTTTAAGGAAGCACCTTGAGGTGGAACCCGTTGATTCAACCACACACATCCAGCTGTGGGACACTCACTCCCAACTTCCAAGATATAAAACTTGGATCCCATCTTGAATACAACTCTGAGGACCTCTTTAAAGATGGAAATGGCTCCAGAAAGTTTTTGTCAAGGATCATATCTGTGTCAATCTTCTGCTCTATGGGCATCTTAGTTTAACATTTTTATGGTGCTATAGAGCTTGAATTATAGTCGTGTTACTCTAAATTCAGCTCTTTAATGCCTAAACTATTGCACTTTATGTCTTTTTGGAAAAGATGCAGGAAGCACACAATGTAATCATGATCCCTCCTTGGGCTCCCCTTATAACTTTCAAAATATAACTCAGGTCAGAAACTGCAGAAGTGGTCTCAATAAAACTGTTGGGAAGGGCATCCTGCTCTTTGAGAGTAGACTTATTGCATGCTTATCTATCCACTCGGGGCCACGGACTCATCCCCAAACCACTCTTCAGCCAATCATTAGATGAAAGACTCTTAACTTCATCTCTCATAGCAAGATGACCATTGCTCTGTCTCATGCCTCCTGAACCTGCTTCACCTGGCAAGCGGGAATTGCCACAAAACTTCCATATGTGAATCATAAGAAGTGCCTTATCTAAGGACAGGCAGAGAAACTCAACAGGGAAATCTACCTGAGTATGACACCCTCAGAAAGGAATTGAATTATCAAGATCTGCTCTCTGCTTCTGAATACCATTGTCTGCTTTTTAAAAAACATATTTTTTATTGATTTCAGAGAGGAATGGAGAGGGACAGAGAGATAGAAACATCAATGATGAGAGAGAATCATTGATCCTCTGCCTCCTGCACACCCCACACTGGAGATTGAGCTTGCAACCCAGGCATGTGCCCTTGACCAGAATTGAACCTGGAACCCTTTAGTCCACAGTCCAACACTCTATCCACTGAGCCAAACCAGCCAAGGCCCATTGTCTGCTTTTCACTGATCACGAGATCTCAATGCCAGAGCTGTGGGAAAACCCCACCAGCCCAGTTCAAATGGCTTGCTGTTATTTCCAGGCTCTTAATTCATCATGAACTCATATATATTCCTAGGCTCCTGTGGTTCTTTTTAAACTTTAGTCTTAAAAAAGTATGCCAGGTATTAGGCAGAAAACCTGGCATCAGGAAGGGGCCAGCTTGCCAGTACTTGAAGTGCAGATGAATGATTTTATTTGGTTACAGCATTTAAACTGAGTGCAGGGAACACCTTGCATAGCCAGAAACCATGCTTTCCGTTTATAGGATGGATGACTAGCCACTTAGAGAATCATAAAGATCATATTTAGATTTAGCCATCTCTTGCTGAATTTTCTCCTATGTTTGTAAACATTGCTGACTTTGACCCCAATCTTTCACAAAGCCATGACCAACACTAAACAGCCACAGAAGAGCTACAGAACATAATGTGATTCTGTAATGCAAAACAGGATGGCTTGCTAAATGTGAAGATCTGGAGAGAATTCCTGACATAATCCTTCTTACGTCTTTTATGATAATCATTTCCATCTTCAGAACACACGCAAGCAGTGCTCCCTTGGACATTGCTTCTGGAGGCTGGATGGCAATCCCTTCTAGGTGAACTGCATAGAATAAGGCACTGGGGCAATGTGAATATGAGAAGGACACAGTATTTCCTACAAAAATGGAAGCAAGCAAGGAAAACCCAGAGACTGATTAGCTGGGGAGATGCTTCTGCAGAAGGAAAATGTGTTAAAACAGCAACCATTCTTCCTACAACTTGGAAATCAGCTCCAGTCATAACTTACTCATCTGTGAATACAGTTAGTGGTCATTAATGGAATGCCTACTATATTGCCATAAGTGCACTGTGTGAAAAAGGAACATTTATGAATAAAGGTCTATGCATGAAAATTTACTTGTAACCTAACATTTTTTATACTTGTGCCAAACAAGTCTCTTCTCACAGAGCAGAGAAACAGCAGACTAGGAGTGTATGTTTAAAAGAGAGTTAGCATTTTTAAGTAGGTAAAAACTATAGAACTTTGGAGAGGCTGAAAATGAGAAGAGCCTGAGTTGGTTAAGCCAACGAAGGATAAAGAGTTGGATCCTGATTCCCACCTAGTCAGCACATTGTAGAGGTGCAGTCTAGAACCATTTTTTCCCAACTTCAATTGTCAGGAACATGGAGGGCTTTTCCCTAGGGAGTCAGCTCTGTAAAACAAATGTGCAAAGATCCTCATTTCTGTTACTAAAAAACCCAGTCTAGTGTACCTGTGGGGAAACCACAAGTGGGCTCTAGACCGTGGTATACTGAATTGTATACCTTGTGTCATATATTGGATGGATTTCAAGGAGAATTTCACTCTTGGGTCATTTATACAGTCTTGCAAAATCCCACTGGGGGGAAAAACACACACACACAAGAAAATGAAGGAGTCCATATCTGATTTGGGGCAAGGATACAATCACAGGCACATTTTAGTCCTACAGTTGTCACTCTTTGTACTTCAGGAATGAGAGAATTTCAAATCTCAAAAATCTTATAACCAATCTAATAGATAATAACAATTTCTTGAATTTTTTGCTGAGTCACAAAAACAGTAAGTAAAGTCCAAAACAATAGACAATAGAGAGGGAGGGAAAGTGGAGGCTTCAAACCCAAGGAAAAATACAATAACGTTATAATAAATGCCATCATCTGTAGAACACCCTACTGTAGGCAGCATTGTTTTTTCCCCATATATTATTCAAGTTTCTCATTCTGATACCTACACTTCTTCTCTTACAATGCATTGTAAAGGTGTTTTTGGAGACTTTGCACAGTAAACTATTGATATCAGTTTAGAGGACTATGATATGTAATGCAGAAACAGTATTTGTACATTGTTTTGCACAGCCATAATAATATCATTATAATCATTATGCCTAACCCTAATATGTACAGGGATTTTAAAACACACTGTGAAAATTGCCTAAGGAGAGTAGTACAGCCTCTGCAAACTAAGGCCCGAGCACAATAATGTCTTTTGGGTGAGACATTTGTGACAGAAGAGCAGGCTGAACCAAACCCTGCAAATAATATTTCATTATCAACATTTCTTTTTAGAAAACTAGGTTCAGAAAGTTATAAAATAAAAAGAAAGACATGAACTTGCGAGTAACCAGATAATTTGAGTTTTCTATTTTCATCATGGGGATACCTAACATTAAATGTGATGATTTTGTGTAAAAGAACAAGCTAAGCGTGAGCTGAACCTGAAATAAGAAAGCTCTTGGGATGAGAAGCTTCTTACAAATAGCATGACCCAAGTCTGCTAAAATGAATTAATAAATACTGTTCAAGCTAACAAATTCATACTAAATATGGGTTATGCCCAAGGAATTGTACTAGATGCTAAGTTGAAGAAAGGATGCAAAGAAGTTTAAGATTTATATATTGCTTTCAAGGAACTTAGAGCCTATGAGAGAAGTGACTACCTTCTTTTTGTTATTCTCTCTTCCAGGAAAGAAATGTAATAACACATAATCAGATCAATTTTGATCAGTTAATCTAGCATAAAATGGAGGTGAAATTTATTGGGTGAAGTCTGAATAAATAATTTGCTGAATTGGGAGTACTGGATTTTTCCCTAGTTTCTAGGTAAAAATTAGTTACAAAGGTCAACTCTTGTTAAGCCTTTTAAAAATTTGCTTCCCACTTTCCATCTTCAGGGTAATTCAAATAATTTATGGAGCATCTTTCATCACATAAGGAAATAGCTAAAAACTTTAAATTTTCTTTTCAAGTAGAAACTTTAATCAATTGAATGTAATTTAATCATCAACCAAATAATAATTCCACAATTAAAAAACAGAGGGCAAGGAAAAGCGATCTAGGCATTGACCAAGTTAATGTCTTGCTAAGTGTGTGCAAATGACCTAATAATGACTGAATGGCTCTTCTCAGCTTGTAATTCAGCTATTTAAGATTGATTTATATTATATAAAATTATGTCATCACAAATATTCTAT
This sequence comes from Corynorhinus townsendii, assembly GCA_026230045.1. NCBI lineage: Eukaryota > Metazoa > Chordata > Mammalia > Chiroptera > Vespertilionidae > Corynorhinus > Corynorhinus townsendii. Next base: position 196,691,248 of record JAPDVU010000001.1, read on the forward strand.
TCAGATTTAGAGTTTGTCTTAAAATAGTTAGAATTGCACTCCATTAAAGAAAGGAAAATATGTATAATTTTTATTAAAGCAAATTGTTTAATTTCCTTCTTAAGATGAAATGTGGAATTAAAATTTGAATGAAATCCAACTATAACAGCAATATTGGATCAGTTGTTAAGTTGTAATGACAACCAAGACAAGGAAAGTTAAAAATGGTCTGAGAAAACCTACCCTCAGAACTATAGACACCATTTAGGAAGCAGAGATTATGGGGAGGGCACCAAATTGGAAGCTATGAGGAATGCCAAAGACTTAGGAGACAAGGTTCTTCCTCTCAAAGAGTTTACCACCTATTTGAGAACAAGAGATACACATGTGAAATGACCAAAGGACATCTGTGCAGAATGGAAGTGAAGTTGGGAAGGGGAAAGAGGCACGGAGAGACAATCAGGGGCTTCTGTCTTCTCTTTTCTAAGAACGTCAGTGAACTTCAAAAATTGGGGACCAGGACTTGGCCATAAAAAAAAAGAAAAAAGAAAAAAAAGAATGAAATCTTCCCAAATGAGCCAATATGGATGGACCTAGAGAGTATTATGTTAAGCGAAATAAGTCAGACAGAGAAAGACAAATCCTGAAAGATTTCACTTGTATGTGGATTCTAAAAACAAAACAACACAACAATCAACACAAAACAGAAACAAACTCACCCCTCATGATTGCCAAAAAGGTGGAGGGTGAGGGGAAGAACAGAAAAGGGGGAGGGGATTAAGAAGTATAACCTTTCAGTTATAAAATGAGTCACAGGGATATAATATACAGGATAGGGAATAGAGTCAATAGTACCATAAGAATTATGTGTGGTGACAGATGGTTACTAGACTTATTGTAGTGATCACTTTGTAAAGTGTACAAATGTTGAATCACTATGTTGTACACCTGAAACTAATATAATATTGTATGTCAACTATAATTTAAAATGATTTTTAAAAAATTATGGACCAGTGGTAAAAGTATCCTGGGAATTTGAGAAGGAAAGGGTTCAAAATCTGTATGTAGATATAAATTTTCTTTTTGGAACCCTGGAACAGATTATAATAATAATAAGCACCTAATAAATGGATATTTATTACTACCGCTATTGTTATTATTAGAAATTATTAGTTTGATATACAGTATATTAGTTATAGAGAATAACTTCATAGAGCCCCAATAATACTAATTTGAATGGGTAGTGGCTAAAGATAGTTGTAGATCATAGGTAGGGTGACCATATGCCCAAGATGACTGAAACAGTTTGGGTTTCTACCTATTGTGTCAGCTTAATTGTAATTGAGCCTTCTCTCATTCTCATAATTGTCCTAATTTACATGGTGATAATTTACATAGGAGCTTAGTTACAGGACAGATTAAGAAATATCCAAGTGGAACCACCTTTATTTTTACCAATCAATAGCCTTTCCAAAGCAGTGCTGTGTGTACAAGGGCAAGAGCAGACTTCCCAGAACACAAACTTAAAGCAGAGAGTTTCCTCCCATGTTCAACCTCACTCTGATCCAGGAGGAATGAGGGTCCCAGAAGGCAAACACAGCTCTGCCTATAATTGAGATAGTAGACAAGCAAATTTAGATACCAAAACTTGGTTCCTGGCATAGCAGGTTTCACTAATTACAAAAAAAGAAACCACACATCCTGCATTAATCCATGATTCTGACCTCTGCTCACTCCCTTAAGTCTACTGAATCACTTAACTGCTGATATAAACTTATATCAACCAAGACTTCAGCTTAACATATAAGAGAAGAATCTAAAAACCATCCCAATAACAACAAAGAAGACCTCACCAATACTCTATTGGGGCAAATTCCAACTTTTGGATGGCATCTTGTCCTAGAATTATTAACCTCAAAACAATAACAATAATTTGAAATAAGATGTTGTGAAGAACTAAAATTTGAAAATAATTAACTACATATAACTCGTCAACTCTAAATGGCTTTATATTCTCAAGGAAATTCAAGAATACATGCAATCTGTGAAATAAGAGATAAGATGAGAAGACAACCAACTGAAATGAAAAAGAAGGGGGTTAGGATGCATGGGAAAATATTTTTAGCTACATGAAAAATAGAAAACTAAATAAGCAAAAATTAGTATTAGCTTTGAAATGAACATAAAAACAGTAAAAATCAAAATTAACCCTGTAAAAGTAAAATCTGTGACATAGAAAACAGGACAAGAAGCTCTCTATGAATGGAAAGAAAAGGACAAGAAGATTAAATCAAGAGTGAAGATGATTAGAAAAAATTAACAAAGGATACCTAATTAAGCCATAAATAAGACAAATGTGTTAGATTGAATTATCTATACTAATAAAAGGGTAATATGCTAATTAGGGCAGACGTCTTCTGGACGTCCAACTGGACAAAGCCACAGCAGCTGTGAGGGCCTAGGGCCAGCACCACATGGGAGAGGCGGGTGGGTCGTGTGCCATGTGGGAGAGGCGGGCCGGTCCAGCGCCGCGGCCCCTTTTGCAGAGGTGACGAGCAGCACAGGCGGTGCCCATGTGAGCAGGTGGCGGGTGGTGCTGCACCCCCTTCCACAGAAGCAGCAGCGTGAGCCTGGTCCACACCTCCACAGGGGCTGGAAGGGTGCAACCAGCTGTGCCTCAACCTCCACAGCCCCTCCCCCAGTGGCCTGGCCCCAGATCGTCCCCCACACACCAGTGGGGAGGGGGTGGGACTAGCACTAAGAAGTGAGGGCTGAGGGCCAGCAGCTGCAGCGGCCAGCAGTGGCAGCAGCAGTGGGGTGATGGGAGCAGTGACTTCTCCTGATCAGCCCGGTTGCCTCCCGCAGAGGAGGATATCCCCTGAGGCTGGGCTGGGGGACCCCCTCCTCCCCAGTGCATGAATTTTCATACACCAGGCTTCAGGCTTCGTGTGTGTGTGTGTGTGTGTGTGTGTGTGTGTGTGTGTGACCATTACAACTGGTTGACCAGTCACTATGGCAATGCACTGACCACCAGGGGGCAGTCGCTTAGTGCAGGAGCTGCACCCTAGTGGTCAGTGCACTCCCACAGCCAACCTCCTGCAGCCAGTCAACCTCCCACAGTCCCTCCCCTAGGCTGGCCAGCCCCGATCGGCCCCAATTGCCCCGATGGCTGGCCAGGTCAAGGGATTCTATCTGTGCATGAATTTGTGCACTGGGCCTATAGTGAAAAATATAAATATAAATATAAAGAAGAACATTTTAATGAAATGAGAAAATTATAATGATACAAACTAAAATATTTCACCATGTATTTTTAAAAAGAATATAAACCTAGACTTTGGTGAAAATTATAAATTATAAATTTTAAGGAAAAATAAACAATCCTAACATGATTAAAAGAGAAAAAAACTTACCTCTACAAATTTATAATTATGCTATTTACATGGTATATTTTTCTTTAGATTTATACTAAAACATGAATCAAAATAAAGAATCATAATATATAAAAATACATATTAAATGGCTTCTGGTGACATAAAAAAAGTTTTGCATAAAAGTAATTTAAATGATAAATGTCTTACCAAAAGCAGCATTTTAAAAATAATTAACCTAATCAAACAGTTCTATCATAAATTCAATAAAACTAAGAAATAGAATATAAAACTTTTAAAGCAAATAAAAGTAGATAGTTTCCTCAACGTATATGTAAATATATATCTTATATAATAAAAGCCCAGCGACCACAACGGCAGAATGCCCAGAACGACCACTTGACCAGTCACTATGAGGTGCACTGACCACCTCTCAGTCCCTTTCCCCAGCCGGCAGGCTGCAATCACCGATAGTGAACAGGGACCCGGGGTGAGTGGGGAGATGCGGGCAGTCCCAAACCAAGACCCCCTCCCACCGGGTGCCCCACACACAGAGGGTGACCGGCGGTGGGGGTGGGGCTGGTGAGTGGGCAGGAACAGCCTACTTCTTGGTCCCTCTCCCGGCTATATTCTTGGGCAAGGATTTAACAAAAAACATTAAGGGGGTCAAATTGGGAATTGGTTCATTTTGTATTAGTAAAGAGTATATTTTGCAATAAGAATATTTTGTTGGTATTAATATGCTAAGTAATATATAAGAACACAAGATAATACATGACTGTCAGACTTCTTGATGGAGCAAATAGACACAAATAAAGAATGTAAATAATCTAATTACATAATTTAAAAGATTTCTATAATAAATATTTATCAAACTCAATACTCTATTAATTCCTTAGGTCTTCCTTGTGTTCTCATATATCTGAAAATATCTTCATTTAGCCCTCCTCATTGTGATTTATAGTTTGACTCTATTAACAGAAAATACACGTTCTTTGCAAGTGTCCAGATAAAATATACAAAAAATTGACCTTACAGCATGTGACAAAGAAAACTAAATTATAAACAACACATAAACAAATCAAAATGCCAAAACCCTTCTTTTTAACCTAAAATTCTATACCAAGTCAAACTATAAATCACAATGAGGAGGGCCAAATGAAGATATTTTCAGATGTATGAGAACACAAGGAAGACCCTAAGGAGTTACATGAGAACCTTGTCCAGTAAATTGAGAGTTAAAAATACAAAAGGAGACAGCTTAAAATCCAAGGAGACCAATAAAGAGAAATCTAGAATGACTGTTGGACAACAAGCCTTGAAAGCAATTATTCTAAATTAGAACAGTTGGCTCCAAATAAACAGGAAATTATAAATCCCAAATATTTTGATTTAGCCTTGTTTAAAATTGCTGGTGAAACTGTATGTTATGAGGCAAAATGGTATTTAAACTAGAACCATGAAAGCCAAAAAGATTGTTGACACAACCCTTTGTTTTAAAGATGAAGGAGAAGGTTGAAAAATGTACATAGAGGAACAAAGAGCTGTAGCCAAGTGGATGAAGTCTCTGTATAATTTAATTTATACTTATTTGTATCTTGTCATCAAGGAATTTAGTTTTTATCTAGTCTGTTTACCAAGAGGGAAAAAGACTTTCCAATGATTTTCAAGTAATCATCTTCCATGGACTGTAACCTGTGACATCAAGACTGTGCATATTTGTTATTGGAAACTCTTCTTGTTGGAATGTTTTGTCCTTAAAAATTGAATTTGCCCCCCCCCCAACCTTGTGATAATTAATCCACCAACATTGTCCTCATGGATCTTGTTATTTTTAAGCTAACTGTATGTAAACTAGATTGCCTTGCACGTGGGGAAACATGTTTTAAGATTTTCTTACAAGACATTTTGGAAATAAAATAAATTGTATAGCAGATTCATTTTTAAAATACAAAGCAAAATCATTCACAGCACCCAAAAATGTATTGTTGGGGGTGGGGGGGGAGAGAAAGGAGTGGATTCCAAGCAAAAGACAGAATAACTAAGGACCTGGATAATATTAGTGAATAGTGATGAAAGCATATGTTTCTTCTCCCAAAAGGAAAAAAGAATGGCAAGTGGAAATTCAAGGAAAAATACAACAGAATAAGAAAGTCATGATCTAATTCGAAGCAAAATCAATGTGAACTAATTGCTAACATTCAGTGGAATGCAGCAAAAGGTCAAACTTTGGATTTTGTTATTTGCTATTTGGTGAGATGGACATAACTTTGGACCCATAGAGAGGGAAATAAAATACTTGGCTCCATGGTGAACAATATTTATGTGGTCATAATATCATATATAGGCAACATGGTTTAAATTATAAAATAAGATTATAAGGAAATCACTCAAATGTAGTTACAGATCAAATTTTGACAATGTAAAATTAAAGACATAACTGATATAATGTGGGAAATAGAAGAGTGGAGGCTATTACTATGCCTATTCCAATACAAGAGCCAAAAAGTACAAGTTTAAGTATAATGTTTAAAGGTATAATGCAAACCAATAAAACAACAAAAGAAACTATCAAAAACTGGAATAAGTCCTCAGTCCTATATTTAGGTTCTCCGGTATGATGACCAGTGGCACTTACACTAAGGCAACGGCTGCTGGTTGATAAGCCCCATCCATAGCTACAGAGCTCCCAGTCATCCTTTCTAACCTCATGCACCGGTATACATGGACAACCAAGGATCACTTGAGAAAAATCTGCAACATCAAAGAGAAATAAATACGAACTCTAAAGAAATGAAGAAATCTAGATGAATTAGGGAAATCTAACATTAATGATAGGCAAACAAACATTTTATCCTTAAAAAGTATGCAAAAATAACAACCAGAAAAAATGAAGACCTTTTAAAGTTTGACAAGGTGAATGCTAAAATAAAATAATTAAAGTTAAAGGATAAAATTGAATAAATCTCCAGAAAGCAGAACTGAAAGCAGAAAATATAAGCAAGGGGAGATAACATACATAGACATTCTATCCAGATGCATAGAAAATCAACCCAGAAAAGAAGAAAAAGAAAGTCAAAAAAGATGAACTTATAAAATAAATAATATTACTAAATTTCTCAGAGCTAAAGGGTAACATGTCATAAAAGTATGATTCACCAAGTTCCAAGTAAGCTAAAACAAGAACAATCTATACTTAAGTATGTCATTGTGCATTTTCAACATACCAAGGTTGAAGATAATATCCAGAATACTTCCAGAGAGAACTAAAAAGGATTGTCTACCAAAGAAAAACAGGTATTTGGTGCTAGGAATATTGTCCTTTCCAAGTATGGGGTCATAACACTGGAAAACCACCAAGAAAAAAAATATAATCATCCCATAATACTGGCTCTGTGGTGAACAAAACTTATATACAAATAACATAATCTGAAATTTGAGGGTTTCAATAAAGCATAGAAGGCAATTATGCTTACAGAGCAGAGTGTAATTATCAGCCTTGACAATTTCAAAATATAGTGGAAAGAAGTCTGGAGGTGGAATGTGAAAGGATATGGTGGGAAGGATAAGGGTAATAACATCCTCTTCCTAAAAAAATGGGAGTCAGGAGGCACTGTAATAGATGGAACAAGAAACATAGACTGAAGTAAAGGAATTAAAAGTCATGATATTACCCTACTGTCAGGAGAGAGAAGGGAAGATGACATTAGTATAAAATGACCAAATCCATATCTCTCTTAGGAGGGAATCAACAGATTGTGTCTAATATTGATAAGTAAAGAAGCAAAAATATAGGTATATTATTTAGCAGAATGGAGGTAACCACTAAAGTAATTAAAATAGTTGTCTCTACAGAGCAGGACCAAAAATCAGGGAACTATGGCTTAACCTAAACTGTTTTTTATCCAATAGATAATATTCTATTTGATATATCAAAGGAAAGTGATATAATAAGTATTTAACTTTAGGGAAATAGTTAAAAGAACAGGCAGAGTACTTATTGGCCAGGTGTAAGCTGGAGGAAAGAATGACTGGAAGAAAGTAGGCAGAACAGTTTTTGGGGTTCATACAGAAGTGAGAATAACTGCAGTTATCCCAGGGAGAGAGGAAAGACCTTGTAATAGATGGGCATCAGGTAAAATCCAGAGAAAGCGTAATGGGGCACAATTAGCCCTATGCTAATGGCTTCACTGGACCCAACCTAACAAATGAATGGCTCATAATGATCCAACTAAGTCCAAGTAACTTAACTCCACATAAACAAAATTGAACACTATTTAAAGAAATATCATAAAACTAGAGGCCTGGTGCATGAAATTTGTGCACGGGGGCGGGGGGGGTAGGGGGTTGTCCTTCAGCCCAGCCTGCACCCTCTCCAATCTGGGACCCCTCGAGGGATGTCTGACTGCCCTCTATCAATCCAGGACTGCTGGCTCCCAACTGGTCGCCTGCCTACCTTCCTGATTGCCCCCAACCACTTCTGCCTGCCAGCCTGATCACCCCCTAACCACTCCCCTGCCAGCCTGATTGATGCCTAACGGCTCCCCTGCCAGCCTGTTTGCCCCTAACTGCCCTCCCCTGCAGGCCTGGTCACCCCTAACTGCCCTCCCCTGCAGGCATGGTCAACCCTAACTGCCCTCCCCTGAAGGCCTGGTCACCCCTAACTGCCCTCCCCTGCAGGCCTGGTACCCCCCAACTGCCCTTCCCTGAAGGCCCGGTCGCCTCCAACTTCTCTCCTCTGCCGGCCTTGTCACCCCCAACTGCCCTCCCCTGAAGGCTTGATTGCCCCCAGCTGCCCTCCCTTGCAGGCCTGGTCCCTCCCAACTGCCCTCCCCTGCTGGCCATCTTGTGGTAGCCATCTTGTGTCCACATGGGGGAAGGATCTTTGACCACATGGAGGCAGCCATCTTGTGTGTTGGAGTGATGGTCAATCTGCATATTACTCTTTTATTAGATAGGATAGAGGTCTGGTGCATGGGTGGGGGCCAGCTGGTTTGCCCTGAAGGGTGTCCCAGATTAGGGTGGGGGTTCTCTTGGGGCATGGGGTGGCCTGGGCGAGGGGCCTGTGATAGTTTGCAGGCCAGCCATGCCCCCTGGCGACCCAAGCGGAGGCCCTGGTATCTGGGATTTATTTATCTTCTACAATTGAAACTTTGTAGCCTAGAGCAGAGCCAAGCCTCCTGCTCGCTCAGTGTAGGCAGCCATTTCTGTTGGGATTTATTTATCTTCTATAATTGAAACTTTGCAGCCTTAGCGGAGGCCAAGGCAGGCCAGGGTGTGCAGAAAGCTTGGCTTCCTCCATCACCTGGGACAACGCTAGCCTCCTGCTCTCTCCAGCTCCATGGCTGCTACCATTTTTGTTGGGGTTTATTTATCTTCTATAATTGAAACTTTGTAGCCTGGAGTGGAGGCCTGGGCTGGCCAGGGTATGCAGAAAGCTTGGTTTCCTCCATCGCCGGGAAAACCCAAGCCTCCCTCCTGCTCTCTCTGTGGCTGCAGCCATCTTGGTTGGGTTAATTTGCATACTCACTCCTGATTGGCTGGTGGGCATGGCTTATGGGTATAGCAGAGTGATGGTTAATTTGCATATTACTCTTTTATTAGATAGGATGCAGCCACCAATCATGAAAAGCTCATTATGTTCAGCATCCAGTCAAAAATTACCATCATGTAAAGAATGAGTGGAATATGACTCATAACCAAGAAAAAAATCAATAAGAAAGACCCTGAAATGACACAAATTCTGTAATTAGGCTGTAGGGGTTAAATATACTGCATTGTTCAAGAAGGCAGAGGAAAGCTTGACTGTGATGTGAAGAAAAACAGGAAATATAGAAAAGATGCAACTAGAACACTGGGAGATTAGAACTACAGTAATTAAGACATTGTGGTATTGGCATAAGGATAAACATATATATAAATGAAACAGAAAATAGCCCAGATACATAGATGCTCATGAATAAAGTCAACTGATTTTCAACAAAGATTATAGGTTTATATGTAAAACAACTTTGATCTTTACCACGATACACAGAAATTCACTTAAATGAATCGTACACCTAAAGGTAAGAGCTGAAACTATATGATTTTCAGAAGAAAACCTTTGTGATCTTAATCATGCAGAGGTTTCTTTTCTCTTGTTCTCATTTCCCACCACTCTTCCGCACACTCAGTCTGCTCTAGGCACATCAACCTTGCCCTTCCTCAAAGGCTGGGCAACTGGTCTACTTCAGGGCTTTTGTACTTGCTGTTCCCTCAGGCAAATATTTCTTTGATATGACACATACACGCACACACAAATGCACAATCCATAAAAGAGAAAAACTGATAAATAGTCATCAAAATTAAAGATTTGTGTTCCTTGAAAGATATTAAGAAAATAAAAAGACAAAGCACAGGTGAAGAAAAAATACTGGTAAAATGTATGACTGATTATAGACTTAACATCGAGAATATACAAATAACTCCTAAGATTCAATAATACAAAGGTAACCTAATAAAAATACTCTTAATAAAATTTTTCAATAGACACTTCACCGAAGAGGATATATGGATGACAAATAGACATATGAAAAGATGTTCAACAGCATTCATCATTAAGAAAATGTAAAGTAAGACTATCAGATACTACTACACACACTAGAGTATATAAAATCAATGTATATTATACCAATTGTTAGCAAAGGTGTGGAACAACTAAAGTTCTCATATATTTCTGCTTTGAGTGTCAACTGCATAGACACTTTGGAAAAATTTTGGCAGTTTATTTTAAAGGTAGGCATTTACTTACCATATGACCCAGAAATCCAATGCCTGGATGTCTATCCAAAAGAAGTTGAGACATATGTCCACACAAAGACTTATACAAGAATGCTCATAGCAGGTTAACTCATAATAGTCAAACACTGGAAACAATGAAATTTTCCATCATCTGGTGAGTGGATAAACAAGTGGTGGCTTATCTGTATATTGGAATGCTAATCAGCAATAAAAACAAGTGAATTACTAATACACACAGCAGCCTGGTGATTCTTGAAATCATTATGCAAACAAAAGAAACCGGACACAAAAGACTACACACTATAATAATTCGTTGTGTATGAAATTTTAAAACAGAAAAAAAAAGAAAAGTTACAGACAGCAGATGGTGGTTGCCAGGCAAGGGAGATGGAGGACAGAGGAGTTTGCAAAGGGGCACAAAGGGCACTTTTTGGGGTGAGGGAAACTTTCTCTACCCTTTTTGCATTAGCAGTTGTATGACTATAGGCATTCATTAAAACGAATCAAACTAATACACCTAATAAAAATTTCCAATAGACACTTCACCAGTGAGGATATATGGACAACAAATAGGCACATGAAAAGATGTTCAACAGCATTCATCATTAAGAAAATGCAAGTTAAGGCCATTAGATACTATTGCACACACTAGGATATATGAAATCAATATATATTATACACTTAAAATGAGCAAAGTTTATTATGTGTAAATTCTACCTCAATAAAATTAATTCTAGAAAGAATAAAAGTGAATGTCTCTGGAAGCAAGCCTGTGGATTGTAGAACTTCTTATCACTTGAACTTCTATACTTTTATTTCCATAAGCATGTATGACAGTGGTTTAAAATTTTTTCATGGGGAAAGAAAAACCGAGCTTTATCCAGATTAACTTAAGTCACACCTTAATGTGGTCAATCTGATATGTGTTTTATTTCAGGGATAAAATAAATAAATTTAAAATATAACAAGAGAACCCTCCCAAAAACACATAATGTAAAAGTTCCATTCATCAAGGCAAAAACAACCTACATGAAAAACTTGCTGCATTCCATGAGAGAAGACTAGACAAATGTTGAGATGCGTAGTTACAACAAAAGCACAATTCAAAGAAAATTGCAATATAATCCTAAAAAGCTTCTGGAAAAATAAATATGCAGGAATAGTCAGGAAATGCCTGAATAAATAATTTCTGCCTCACAGAGCAAGGATGCTATGTATTTTTTTAAATATATTTTTTTATTGATTTCAGAGAGGAAGTTGAGAGGGAGAGAGAGATAGAAACCTCAATGATGAGAGAGAATCATTGATCAGCTGCCTTCTGCATGCCCCCCACTGGGGATCAAGCCTGTAACCCTAGCATGTGCCCTTGATCAAAATTGAACCTGAGATCCTAAAGTCCACAGGCCTACACTCTATCCACTGACCAACCAGCTAGGGCAGTGGTCGGCAGACTCATTAGTCAACAGAGCCAAATATCAACAGTACAATGATTGAAATTTCTTTTGAGAGCCGAAAACCGACTTCTGCACATGGGCCACAAAGTTTCAATCACACTGTACATGCACGCCCACACATGATATTTTGTGGAATAGCCACACTCAAGGGGCCAAAGAGCCGCATGTGGCTCGCGAGCCGCAGTTTGCCGACCAGTGAGCTAAGGCAAGGATGCTATGTATTTTTTAAATTATCCAACTCCCTGTGGTTTACTGTCATGCCTATGTTTAGTGGCTTTGTGTATGTTTATAGCAATCCCTAGCTAAGTGATCTTGGTTCACATTAGATTTTTAGGAGGCAATACTGACTTTACACTGAGCAAGAATCTTCCAAATGTTTCTCTCATTTCAACATGTGATGCAGATAAACTACACTTACCTAATGGGCTCAGATTTTAAATATTTAGTCATGAACTAGATGTCTGTCAGAAGGTCAATTTACATACAGTATTCTGGAGCATAGAGAAGGCCTTGTTTGAATAAACCTAGAACGTGCAAATTTGTTTGTCAATATACCCCACATCTCCTCCAAATAATGGGAGTTTAAGAGCTTATGAATCAACCCAAACAGCTTGCTGATGATCACTTGACAGACTGTGTGGGAAATTGAGTTTACTTCAAATTTATGAACTGATGGAGCTATTCCTTATAATGATTAACAATGAGTCATAGAAGAAACCAAGGGTCAGTCTCAGGCACATGTGCCTAATGTCAGGTGTGGAGAGAGTGAGAACAGTTGTAGAAGAGGTAACAGTCTCATGACAGTCTGTTAGCTAATTTTCATTTTTAAAGTGAAGACACAGACTGGAAAAATTTTAAGGCAAGCTTAGTACCTAAAACATCTCCAAAATGGGTGCTTTGTGAAAAGCCTGGGTTGCAATTCCCAGAAGATTATGATTAATATAAGAAAGCAATAACTCAGAGGAAGCTGTAATAATATCACAATATGTTTACTTAATTTGGGGACTCAGAATAGGATACAAGTGCAGGGAGCATCGAGTGGTGCACACATCGCCCTGATAGTTGATGTTTCTACCTGAAAAACACATCATATACACAGTCCAAGGTCCAGATGTAAAACACTTAGAAAAGTATGTAAAAAGTAACTGGAGCAAATGTAGATGGTTAAATAAAAAAAGACACAGAATCAACTTTCCAAAAGTGATTTTTGCAATTCAGTCAACATTAATCTTGTTAAGAAGAGTAATTCATAAAATGAACAATATTGGAGAGGGTGCAGGGTGGGCTGAGGGACCCCCCTCCCCCGTGCACAAATTTTGTGCACCTGGCCTCTACTAGATATATAAAACTGTTAGAAATGACCATTAGGAGTAATTGTCTAAATGATCCCACCTAAACAATTGATGAATAAAACTTGATACAAATAGCCCTCTGTATAAAACAGTGATTCTCAAAGTGTGGCCCAAGTGCGATTCTCAAAGAAGGGATCCTCAGTACCCTTCCCAGTGGTCTTCAAGGTCATCTTCACCACTATCTTCATATGTTGTTTTACTCTCATTTTGTTATGAGTGTACATAGATGTTTTTCACTTATTATTTGCTTGAAATGTAAACTTCTAACTTTTTCAGCTCCCACAAAGTGGTCAATCTCAGGGAAAGACCAGAGCTATGGAACAGGCTTCAAAGTTCATTACAATGGTCTCTGCATTGCTTCTTGGCCTTTTGGTCCCTGCACAGCTTGTTACACAGACCCTTCAAAACCTGTGTACCAGTCTTCCACAGCAGTGGTTCTCCATTTGGAGCATGCACTGGAGTCTCCAGGAGAGCTTATTAAAATGTGATTGCTGGGCCTCAGCCCCAGATATTTTCATTCAGTAGATCTGGGGTGAGTGCTGAGAATCAGTTTCCAGCTGTAGACCCAGTCAAACTCTGACCCCTGTCCAACTGACTGGATTTCTGAGTGTGTGACCTACTCTAACTTCTCAACTTCCCATGGTTTGTCCTCATACATTGCTCTTCAAGAACTCTCTACCAGAGTAAAACTGCTCTCTGATAAGTACTTGTGGAAAAACTTTTGAAACATTTGGCATTAAAAGTTCTTTCTAGAAGTTCACACATTAAAAATGTTAGGTGTAAATTTTAGTCTCAAAATAATTGCTTGAAACTGCAAGGTTATGCAGGTGAAACACTCAGAGCACAAGCAGATGCCTGGGAGCCACTCTCCATACTGTTTCAGGCAGAATTTTAAAAAAGAAAAGAGGTTAGCCCTAGCTGGTTTTGCTCAGTGGATAGAGCGTCAGCCTGAAGACTGAAGGGTCCCAGGCTCAATTCTGGTCAAGGGCACATGTCCAGGTTGCAGGCTTGATCCCCAGTGTGGGGCATGCAGGAGGCAGCCAATCAATGATTCTTTCTCATCATTGATGTTTCTAGCTCTCTCCTTCTCCCTTCCTCTCTGAAATCAATCCTATATAATAAAAGGGTAATATGCAAATTGACCCTACAGCAGAACAACCAGGAACAACCGGTCCCTATGATGTGCACTCAACACAAGAGCTACCCCCTGGTAGTCAGTGCGCTCCCACAGGGGGAGCTCCGCTCAGCCACAAGTCGGGCGCTGTGAGCACAGCAGCAGTGGCGGGAGCCTCTCCTGCTTCTGAGGCAGCGCTAAGGATGTCTGACTGCAGCTTAGGCTTGATCCCCCAGGGAGCGGGCCTAAGCCAGCAGGTGGACATCCCCCGAGGGGTCCTGGAATGCAAGAGGGCGCCCAGCTGAGGGGACCCCCCCCCCCCAGTGCACAAATTTTCATGCACCGGGCCTCTAGTAAAAATATATTTAAAAAAGAAAAGAGGTAAGGATTCAAATAAAAATATTACCTGAAATTGCTAAGAAAATGCCTTTAGTGATGCACACAAAATTCCATGAAGCAAAGTGTTTGAGGGCTTGTTGTCCCAAGAGAACACTTGCCAGCATCCTAACATTATTAGGAAGTCCTCCTTGAGCTGCACTCTGGACATGAGCCTCACAAAAGAAGGCTTCATCCGAAATCCTAAGCAAATAAAAGTCAAGTGAGGAGAGTGGAACATTAAATTTTAGACTTGGCAAGTAGCAATATTTTGTAACCTTGAAGATATTCTTTCACTAAGAGTTGAAATACCACAAAACTGCAAATTTGACAACTAAATGCTCCCCAAAAGTGAAAGCTTTACCTGAAAAATATCTAAAATGCAGTTATTTAGCCCAGGTTAATGGGCACTCAAGTCATATGTGACAAAATCCTAGCAGGGGAAGTAATCTGTTGAAAACAAAAACTTCACCTAGGGTGGAGGCATGTTAACATACTCCTGAGATGAGCTGAGTTGTAGAGCCATTCTCCTTAGGTCTCTCCTTAGGGATTTAGCATTTCCATCCAGGGATCTTCCCTAAACAATTTCGGGTTACCATTGATGCAATGATATTTTACCTGCTCACTTTATATTTCTCTTTTCTCAGATCTGGAATTCTCAATTGCTTCTACACCAAGAACTTCAGAAGGATTCCAAAGTCACTCAGGCTTTGTCTATTCAATTCATCCAAGTTGATTCAACAGGAAACTCTAGAGTGCCTGTTCCATATGGCATACCACATTAGATGTTTTAAGACCATGGTTGGCAAACTGCGGCTCGCAAGCCACATGCGGCTCTTTGGCCCCTTGAGTGTGCTCTTCCACAAAATACACAGCCTGGGTGAGTCTATTTTGAAGAAGTGGCGTTAGAAGAAGTTTAAGTTTAAAAAAATTGGGCTCTCAAAAGAAATTTCAATCATTGTACTGTTGATATGTGGCTCTGTTGACTAATGAGTTTGTCAACCACTGTTTTAGGGGAATAAAAGATGAGTTTAACATGGATTCTGTCCCTAAAAATCTTATGGGTGGTCTGGTTGAAGAACTAAGTTGCCCACATTTATTAGGATGGAATAGAGGTGACAGTGCTGATTACTGCATGAGAGGCAAATTAAGGCCCCATGAGAGTTGAGTGGTGGGGGTAGAGGTCAGGAAAGGCTTTGAGGAAAGGGGGCTATTTAAGCTGAGCTTTGAGAAATAGTCTGAATTTGGACACGTAGACTTCATGGAAGGCAGTTTTATTAAATCTGCATGACAGCATGTAGACGCACAGCAAAAACAGCTCAATTGCCCCAAATCGTTCCCCTCATGTGTTGAAGCATCTCATCCACACAGCAATCCCCTCAAATAAATGTCTTTTTAGAGTTCCAATAACGTCTTTGTCTATAAATATTTTTAAATATTTTTTTCTCTTCCCTGGGTGTTCAATTTCCTACTGTGAACCCCAGTGCTCCAGAGCACACATTCTTGTTTGTGTCTTATTTGGAGTAAATTCCTGAGATTTATATTTTTTGTATACAAATGATACATTTGAGATGGGAGAGAACTCACAAATCTGGCTGCATCTAGACTCTCATTAGAGAATAACAGAGAAATCATCTCAGTGTCAATTTCATATTCTTAGGTCTGTCCCAGGGATGCCTTTCCAGTTGAATGATTTTAACTTCTTTGTCACAGAGCAGGGGTGGGGAACCTTTTTATAGCCAAGAGCCATTGGATATTTACAACATCATTCATGAGCCATACAGAATTATCAACTTAGAAGTTAGCCTGCTATATTAGGTCAAACATTTAATTAACTCACCTGAATGCCTTGGCAGGGCCAGTCTAAATGATTTTGCGAGCCTTATATGGCCTGCTGGCTAAACGTTCCCCACCCCTGTCATAGAAGAAAAACACTTGAATTCAAAAGAAGAGAGGAACAGACGTGAAGGAGGAGAGGGTGGAGGAGAGGACAGGAAGAAAAAGAGAAAAAAGAATAAAAGGGGAGCAAAAGCCCAAATGCAACAAAATGAAGAAGGAAGAATTTGTTTGGAAATGAGAAAAACATAAAAGGGTGCAAGGGGAGGGATGGAGAAGGTGAGCTAAGGTTGGATGACAAGAAGCCTTTTTAGAATAATGCAAACCCTTCTGCCTTTCACTGCTGGAAAGTGCCATGGATTCTTCTGGGGAGGTTGCTCCCCATGGGCACACCCATTATCAGGATTCCAAACCATCTGTCTGGCCCAGCCTTTGGCATTCCTGTCCTTGTGGGATAGAGGGAAGACAGACAGAATGCATGGGCTGGAGGAGGCGATGCATGCCAGAGAGGCCTGCGAGGAAGGGAGGAAACAGACCACACTGGCCCCAAGAGCCAGACACCTGTGTAAACTGCAGGAAGCTGAGAGGAGCCCAGCTGAGCTGATGGAGACACCACATGCATGCGGCTGTAGGAGGTAAAGTCACACGGAGAGACAAAAGCAGGTGTGCACACATAAACACACACACACACACACACACACACACACACACACACACAGAGTCAGTCAAAGAAATGAACAGAGGCAGACTGATCTGAAAAGGGGCAGAGAAACATTGAGAGGGGAAAAGCATTCTGAAGACAGAGAAAATTATACCCCCCTTAAAAAAAGGTGTCTAAAGAAATACGACTACTTTTAAATATCCTTGTATTGTATTTTGATAGAAATTTATTTGCTACATAAAAAAAGTATAAACAGCACCTTTCTTAGGTTTTAATACCCAATTAATTTAACTTAAAAATCTGTCAAATATCTAGACAGGTAGGAGCTCACATAATAAAAACACCTATAGGTGTTTTATAAAATACATATGTCCAGGCCCCACCCCAGACCTACTGAATCAGAATTTCTAGCCACAACCGCTAAATGACAGGGGGATACTTGATGCCCACTCCTGCTTACAGAGCTCCTGAGGGCTTGGGGGTGGCTTCATTCCAGACAGAGGAGCAGGGAGCCCATCTCTGGGAAATAAAGCTGTTTACCTGCTCTGTGCTTTAAATGGAACATCTCCGCACACCGGAACACATAGAGGAAAACAGTGATAAAGATCTTGAAATCTGAATTCTTGGAAAAAGGATATACAATGTAAAAAAAGTTAACATCAGGGATGTTCATAAATGCTCTGGTTTAATATCATTAAGATGTAGTAATTCTCACTTACTTAAGCATATTCATTCTCATATTTGTGGTACCCAGGAGCATAGTGCAAGACAGTGTTTCCCAAAGTATGTTTCAGGGCATACTGATCACCCTGGAAGGCTCTTTGCAGGAAAAAGATGAAGGACATTGAGAACTCCTACCTAGTGGCCCCAGCACCCCCACACATACACCAACCACCACCATCCAAAGAATGTTAATATTTAAGACATTAAAAAAAAAACAAAACCTGTGTAATTATTTCAAAATGTGTTTTCCAAACTTATATGACCAAAAAGTCAATCCTATATAATAATTGGTAATATGCAAATTGACCATCACGCCCTCACACAAGATGGCCACCCCCATGTTGGTCATAAGATGGCAGCTCCGATGTGGTCACAAGGTGGCCACCACAAGATGGCCAGCAGGGGAGGGCAGTTGGGGGCAACCAGGTCTGCAGGAGAGGGCAATTGTGGGGGACCAGGCCTGCAGGGGAGGGCAGTTGGGGGCAACCAGGCCTGCAGGGGAGGGAAGGCAGTTGAGAGGGATAAGGCCTGCAGGGGAGGGCAGTTAGGGGCGATCAGGCCAGCAGGGCAGGGCAGTTGGGGGGGGGGGGAACAGGCCTGCAGGGGAGGGAAGGCAGTTGGGGGTGACCAGGCCTACAGGGGAGGGCAGTTAGGGGGTGACCAGGCCTGCAGGGGAGGGCAGTTAGGGGCAATCAGGTCAGCAGGGGAGCAGTTAGGCATCAATCAGGCTGGCAGGGGAGTGGTTAGGGGGTGATCAGGCTGGCAGGCAGAAGCAGTTAGGGGCAATCAGGCAGGCAGGCTGGTGAGCAGTTGGGAGCCAGCAGTCCAGGATTGTGAGAGGGATGTCTGACTGCCCGTTTAACATTCCCTGAGGTGTCCCAAACTGGCAGTTGGACATCCCCCGAGGTGTCCCAGATTGAAGAGGGTACAGGCTGGGCTGAGGGACATCCCCCCCAATGCACAAATTTTGTGCACCGGGCCTCTAGTATTCAATATAATTCCTCTAAGGATCATAAGGAACTAGTATTACAAGAAATTAACTTATAAAAAGCATTAGCATCTATATATATAAAAAGCCAGTGACCAGAACATCGGAACAACTGGTCACTATGATGCCCACTGCAGCCATTGAATCAGCCCAATCGGGGGTGGGGCCCGCTGGCCAACCTCCCATGGCCCCTCCCCCCAGCCAGCCCTGCCCCTGATCGGCCTCTCCCACCCTGATCAGGGGGCAGGGCAGCTGGCTACCGCCCACAGCCCCTCCCCATGGTTGGTCCCACCCCCAATTAGCCCCCCACCCCAATCGGGGACCGGGGCCCACCTGCCAATTGCCCATGGCCCTTCCCCTTGGTCAGCCCAGCCCTGATCAGGCCCCGATTGGGGCTGGCTGGCAGGCCAACCTCCCACGGTTTCCTCCTCCCGATAGGCCTGGCCCTGATCTGCCCCTATTGGAGCTGGGCCAGCCAGACCCCACCCATGCATGAATTCGTGCACTGGGCCTATAGTGTTGTATAAAGAAAGGTAACTGGTCACCAATCACAGCTTCATTATTTTTAAAAAGAGGCAAAGACAATGATCTGCAGAAATATGAAGCACCGCAATAGCACAAGCCTATATTAAAGCAGATACACTTGGAGTCAGCACTTTCCATACACTAAGTGCCTTAATTACCTTGGGTGAAGATCAAACTAAATTGTTTTCTGATATTTTTTTAAAGCTTTCTGAGGAATTTGAAGAAAACACAGAACACAGCCCCTGAGTATATCAGACAGAAAAACACATCTGGCTAATGTACAGGAGGAAATTTTCAGCTAAGGACACCCTGAGAAGAGCCATTAGTAGGAGAAGGTAACTTGGATGAGTCTCTTCTCAGATGATCAGGGTGATCTGCTGCCCATTTGGTTGCAATATAAGAGTGGGATCTGGTTCCCTGTGGTTCTGGTGCCTTCGCTTTGCAGCTTGTCTCCATCCCTTGTTGTCTCAGTCCCTTACATGGAGTCAGCACACAAGGAGGATGACTGGCAATAGGTCAAATGAGCTATTGGTGGAAACACTGGGTTGATTCATAACTGCATAATTCACCAGCTCACACACATCTGTTACATAAGCTAAGCTAGCTTGATAGAAAGGCCTTCTGAGAGCCCCAGAAGGCGGGGCAAATCTGGTTTGAGAAAGGAACACAGGATGTGAGACAAAAGTCTCATGAGGGGCATTGGGAAGATGGAAAGTTAACAAGAAAGGTAAGAATGTACAAACTTTCATTTCTAGACTTAATGAGCCAAGAGAAAGGAAACTCCACAAGTCATTCCTGCATGGCATACATAATTGGTCCTGTAAAAGGAGCAAAAATATAATTTTTTTAACGTTGGGTTTTTTATCATGGAGGGTAGATTTTAGCACATGGTTTTGGAGCAAATGGTTGCTAGGAAATATGACAGAATAAGGAAACAGGCTGTAAGTGATATTTGGGGTGTGTGCAAGATGATCTAATATAACTAAATGTAACCAAATACATTCCATGTTCCTGGTTGATTTGGCATCAGTTTTAAGTCTTTATTTTGAAATTTCCAAAGCACACCTCTCTAACTTGGTTTAGAATGTGAAACCTGATATTCATTCTTTTAAAACTCAGTGTCCACATGGTAGATGATGGTGGTGAAAGAGAACAATACAGCAAGACACTAATAAGAAATTCCATGGGGTGGTTTATCAGGTCAAGATTTTTTTCATTAAGTCTCAGTTTTCTTAACAGGTGTGGTTTTATTCTGAAGTAAAAATATCAAGTAATCTTCAGCAGCAAAACTATGTACCGTTGGTTCCATTGCCTTCTTTCTTTCTCCAAACCTCTCCCTGTCCCACCAGGAGTATTTCAGCAAAGTACTAAGCCCACAGAAGGGGGAATCAGAGCAGAGCAGTTGACTCCTCTGGGTGCTAAGAAAAATAACAACCACTAAGATCAGTAGTAGAGATGGAATGCTGTCCTTCAAGGCATCTTCTGTGTGAAATGTGCCTCAGACACAGACCTGCATGCACTTTTCCTTTGTGGCTTCTCTTGTTACTTTACAGTTATTTAAAAAACAAATTAAAGTCATAAGGAGGATAAGCTCTAAAATAACAAGCCCACAAACTGTAAATCAATGTTAATCTCAGATCAAAGAAGGGTATAGAAAATATGAAGTAAAGAAAGAAATGTTAGTGAAAAATTAGTTACCCAAATCATACATTTTCTCCTCACTGGTAAAATTTTCAAAAGAATGTTTTATTTATTTATTTTTTTACTTCATGGATGCTACTTTTTAAAGTAAAGGTATTTTTTAAATCTATTAACCATTTTCTTTCAGATTATTTTTAAATAATAGCCAGTTTTGTCACCAAAAGTACCTATACACATTATCAGTTCTAGTACCTTAACAACTATCCAACAAGTCATTAATAGGCAGAACCACGTATATGAGAAGCAAGAAATATCACTCATTTCTTCTGCATATCAGAAACTTGTCACTCCTGAGCAAGAGCGCTCACATCACTGAGATCTGGGAAGGTCACTTTTCCTATTCATTGGGAGGAAACAATGACTTAAGTACAAACACAATATGTAAACAATTCCTTACAAAATAAGTCGCAAATTAAACCAAAGTTATTTTGCAGAATTTACTACCCAACACCATAAAAACTGTTTACGTAAGCTTTCTCTCCCGATATCCGGAGAGGCAACTGGATGTCTTTGGGCATGATGGTGACTCTTAGCATAGATGGCACACCGTATCTTCATAGAAACCTACCCTGCATGCTTCCCTGGCCGCCTGCAGCACACTGACAGTGGAACTCTAAAACCTCAAGCCAGTTTTGAAATCCTGACTCATCTCCCTCACCTATCTCTGAAAAGGCAGCTTCTAGATCAGAAGCTCCTCCAATGAAGACCAAACCACTTTGTGCTTTACTCACCATTTTTCATAGTTGAAGGTAAGGGGATATTGAGATTTGCCTAAGTTATGCATCCTAAGGAATGAAGTTGTTTCTAGAAAACAAGTTATTGGGGGAGAAGGTTTCTGTACTATGCTTCTACTAGTACTGTGCACAAAATGGTTAATAAAGTTATTAAATGTGACACTTCTGTGTATTTTTGTACATCAGCTCTAGGTCAAGCAGACAGAACCAGAAGTCTTTGTTAAACTTGACAGACCCAGAGATTAATGGTGAATTCAACTCCACTTCTGCTTTACTTGGCTGCCAAGAGATTTCTGGTTGTCACACAGCAAACTTAGTGAAGCAGTTTGAAGAAATATTTATAGGATGAAACAATCAGTTGAGAGAAAAAAATCATGTAATTATCACTGACAATGAATCAACCATGGTGAAAGCTAGGAATGATTTAGGAAGGAACCCCAAGCATATGATGTTGTGTTCTCACACTTTGTGTCCATTTCTTGGTTGCTTCAGAGAGGACAATAAATCTGTTTCCTAATATTCCATCTTGACTGGAAGCAGATGTCCCTAGATATTTGCTTTTAAACATACTAATTCATGGGATAGAAGCTTCAGTAGAATTTCAGCAATTGTGGTGAAATTCAGAAATATAGGGAAAGTTAGTTCTTAAGGTAGAAGCAATTTTCTGTTGGGGCTTAAGAATCTTTCTTTATGACTAACTCCTATATCTTTGTTCTCCATTCTAAAGCCTAAGAACATCCTACACATTTGAAGTTTTTATTTGTAATGAATTCTGTGGGGCGAGGCGGGCAACATTGACAGAGCAGTCCTTTGTGAGTGTGTGAACTCTAAATTAGTAACAGCCTTTAATCTATTACATAAAGTTGAATTGCATAGTGTTTTAGAGTGGGGCACATTTATTCAGTCAGAATGGCCTAATGGGCAGAAGACTGGCAAGAGGTTATACTCATCTAGAGCCTACCTCAGGGTCTACCCCTGAACCAGCCATGTGACCATCCATGCAAGTCACATAGCTCCTTTAAACATGTGTTGTTTCTTTCACCTGTCAAATGATATGGCTAGATAACACTAATGATCCTCATAAAATTGCCAAGGATTATTTATGCAAAAATTAAATTGCCAAGGGTTATTTATTCAAACTCCTAAAAGAGCTGTATGGCAGTGAGGATGGGAATAGAAATTTTGAAAAAGTGATGCAAGTTTGAATGAGCCACTATGAAAGAAAAGAGAGTGAGCTGACCAAGGGTGTGTTAAAAGACAGACCTGGGAGGCTTAGGGGCCAGCAGAATGGGACTCTTTGGTCTCCATCTTCATTAAGGTGTAGCTTTTCTGCAATAGATCTCAGCAAATATTTTTCTTTTATGTCATGTCTACTATACTTTAGTGACTGGAGAATCAATATTAGATGAATGAATGAATGAGTGAGTGAAAGAACGAATGAAGACATTAGATGGGGATTGAGAGCTTAAACTCATTACCTCTAAAGTATCTTTCAACCCAGAGAATCTACATTCCTATGAAACACAATAATGGAGGTGAAAAGGGTTAAGGGAACAGAGATAAAGGAGAAATAATTTTATATCAGAGGAATCAAGGAGGCTAGATGAAGTCAGGGGCTGAACCTTGATGTGCGCGTGTCATTTGATGGACAGAGCTGATTGTGTGTATCATAATTGACAATAAAAAAATAACCTCAGAAGCATGATATCCAGTTCTTGAAGAACAGTATGTATTTTCACTGTAGGTTTTCTTAGATGTGGGGCTGGAGGTTTCATTTCACATGTTTCTTCACAGGTAACTTTCTGAAACTCCTGTTTAGTCACCTAAATTTCTCTTCTAAATCTTCTACTCACAACAGCTACAAATTTTCTCCATCTCTCATCAGCATACTACTCCCTCCATGCCATCATTCTCCAGCCCTGGCATCCAGGTAGGAAGGACCAGCATGCTTCCACTCTTACCCTGCAGCTGCACAGGTCCCTCTAGGAGCACTGGAAATCCAAGCACCCTGCCTAGTCCTCCTTTACCCCTCCTCCCCCTACCCAAGCTAAGTACACAGAGCTCTTGCAGCACGATTCATTTCTCACTGACCACCTTTCTCCTGAAATATTGAGAGGAATTTCTGGTGAAAAAAAAAACTTTTCATTGCAATATAATAATAAAAAGTTGAAGAGTCAAATAAATGCAGTTGCTTAAAACTAAAATTAAATATATATTGTATATAAAAATGTATGTGATCTATTGGTAATTTGGTAGAGGGCATGGTTGAATAGAGACTCCTGTAATTTCCCCCCTCCTGCTGCCTATGAGTCTTATTTCTACTAACTCAGTGTAGCAGACATATTGCCTTGCTGTTCTGAATATGCTGTGCATATTCTCCAGCACATCTTTCTAGACACAAAATACCTCCTTTTGCTTTCTGCCTAAACATTTGTGTGCATTTCAGACTTCTCTGAACAATTATGAATAGCAAGAAAGGGGCTACATAACAGATAATTCAACATTGGACACAACTTCACTGTTCTCAAAAGTCCCCTAGCTATTGACTACAACTCAACACAGATCCCCTTAAAAGGCAGAAGGAGGACCCCAAACTGAAAACAGACTAGAGAAGAAATATTTAAAAGAAATAAGAATATAGAGTCATTTCACCTAAAAGACCCTCAGAGCAAGAGCAAGATGAGTAATGACCATTTACATTGAAGACCTTCAACCAAATCAACTGCTTCTCATTTTTTTATCCTATAACATTCAAACTGTTGAGAAAAATATAATGGTACTTAACAGATTTATCTTTGAACTAAATTATCCTATCTAATAAAAGAGTAATATGCAAATTGACCATCACTCCAACACACAAGATGGTTGACCCCATGTGGTCACAAGATGGCCACCACAAGATGGCCAGCAGGGGAGGGCAGTTGACAGGGACCAGACCTGCAAGGGAGGGCTGTTGGGGGCAATCAAGCCTGCAGGGGAGAGCAGTTAAGGGGGACCAGGCCTGCAGGGAAGGGCAGTTGGCAGGGGAGAGCAGTTAGGGGGGACAAGGCTGGCAGGGGAGCAGTTAGGCATCAATCAGGCTGGCAGGGGAGTGGTTAGGGGTGATCAGCCTGGCAGGCAGAAGCAGTTAGGGGCAATCAGGAAGGCAGGCAGGCGAGCAGTTGGGAGCCAGCAGTCCTGGATTGTGAGAGGGATGTCCAAATGCCCGTTTAGGCCCCATCCTGTTAGGATGGGGCCTAAATGGGCAGTCAGATATCCCTTGAGGGGTCCCAGATTGGGGAAGGTGCAGGCTGGGCTGAGGGACACACACTCCTGTGCACGAATTTCATGCACTGGGCCTCTAGTGTATATATAAATCCACTGTTTTCAGTAATAGTATTACAGTATGAAATTTAAGGTTATTGGCTTTCACACTGCTTTAGAAAATATGGTGCAAAAAAATAGAAAAATAGAAACTATCTCATAAATGTGCATAAAATCTAAAAGTACATTTACTTTAGATTTTAATACATATGTCTAGTTTTCACCAGTTTTCTTTTTCTCTTTCAATCTTTCTGAGTGCACACACGCACATATATATGATATTGTTACATTGTACAATAAGTGTATAGATTAATTACTATTTCAAATAAGTCCATGGAGTTTCAAAAGGTATAAGAGTGATGGTTCCTATTTTGCTTTTGGGGAAACTGAAGCCCAGAGGAGTTAAATGCCTTTCTTACCACAAGGTCACAGAGAGAATCTGTGCTGTGGGAGAGAGAATGGGTCTTTCCTTCGCTGCACACTATTTTGTATGTTAGCCGTCATGCACATGCTGAGTCAATGGATGCTGGCACTTTACATAAATATATGATGATGCAGTGCTGTATGTAATAAAAATCTGAAGCGTGAAATGTGGAAGCAATTCAAGAACACAGATCTCACATTTTTGCCTTTGTCAGAGTTAGAACCTGACATGCTCTGATTAAAATTCAACATCTGCAGGCATTTAAAATTAAAATATACAGGTATTCGTGTTTTCCTCCTTCCACAATGTTTTATTGCTGCTTTTTTTTTTCATCTTAAATATTAAAAACATTACATTATTTTATTTCATATGTCGAACTTCATGTCTCAGTATATTACGCATTGCCCTTTCACCCCAAGCTCTGGTTCAAATCCAGCTCTTAGCTAAGGAAATAAAAACCATCTGAAAATATTTAGCAGACGCATCTCAAGGCCTAACGGACTACAGTTTACATTAACTTGACAAACACAACAAACAAACAGATTTGCCACAAATTAAAATATTTACATTAAAACATTTGGGAATGAGCAGTATGGAGAGGCCTCTCAGACCAACCTAAAAGCTATGCCTTAATTTCGCAGAGATTTTGAAACAAAGATGGAGAAAAATCTGGGCTGCACCTGTCCCACCCAAAACAGGTGAATGAGGTTCCAGATCATAGAAATTTGCCTCCACCATTTTGTGGTGAGAAACTGCAGTTTGGAAGGACCTGGGGCCAGGGAGGGGGCGGATAAGATAAAACAGCTCTAATAGAAATTGTTGGCTGTATCACATTACTCCTTTGTTCAAGCAAAAATGATTTGCTGAGGCCTGCACTGCACTGAAGCACTTTGCTAGGCACTTTTTCATTGGTGCTTTCCAGAAAATAAAGGTAACTTTGACTTAGAGACCAAAGATAAAAGTCTGTTTATTCTCTTGAGGACCAACTTTTATGAATAAGTTTATATTTCACGATTTAAAAACAAGGAGACAATAGGCCACAATGTTAAATCCCCAGGAGCTGAGGATCACAGGCCTTCAGAGGCCAGGGGGTGAGCCGGCAGTGATGGGCTGTGGGAGACTGAAGAGCACAAGCCCCATATAAAGGCAAATGCCATGAAGTCCAAATACAATACATGTGCAGCAACCAGTGTGCGATCTCTGTGCCACAGCGACTATCTAGGCCCCACATTTTAAAAAACATATTTTATTAATTTTTTACATAGAGGAAGGGAGAGAGATAGAGAGTTAGAAACATCGATCAGCTGCCTCCTGCACACCCCCTACTGGGTATGTGCCCGCAACCAAGGTAAATGCCCTTGACCGGAATTAAACCTGGGACCCTTCAGTCTGCAGGCTGACGCTCTATCCACTGAGCCAAACTAGTCAGGGCTAGGCCCCACATTTGATGACTGCAGGATCACCACCCTGATGGGTCTAGTCTCTGTCCTTTCCTCCAGCACCTCCTCCCTCCCCCATTGTCTCATCTTCAGGAAATACCAAACAATTGCAACTATAAGGGAGAGCAAATAATTCAAATCCAAATTTAACTCATGAACTCAACTCAGTCCCATGTGACTATGACTAGACGATCAAGTGACTGGGGATGGGATTCTGTAGTGAAGACTGAAATGGGGATAGTTATGGTGTTTTCCCTTGTGGTCTACTAGTTATTCTGGCAAGCACTCCCAAATCAGGAAATTGGTTGTTTTTTCTTATGTTGGACCTTGCTCTTTGGGCCAGTCACAGTATGCAGATGAATTTCTCACTTTATGTGAAGGGTTTTGTATTAGAAATACCACAAAATGGGGTCAAAGGTATGCTCTCTCAAAGAGTAGTTTTCATGAGTAAGTGAAAAGGAATTTTCATTGCTAAAAGTTAACAGATTTACTTAACCAATGAACCAACCAACAAAGATTTATCGAGACTATTACTTCCATAGTACTGCAGCCTCTTATTATTAACCATATAACATGTCCTGGATGGTGTGGCTCATTTGATTGAGTGTGGTCCCATGCACCAAGAGGTCACCAGTTCAATTCCCAGTCAGGGCACATGCCCGGGTTTCAGGATCAATCCCCAGTAGTGGGCATGCAGGAGGCAGCCAATCAATGTTCTGCGCTCACATTGATGTTTCTCTCTCTCTCCCTCTCCCTTCCTCTTTCTCTAAAATCAATAAAAACATTTTTAAAAAATAACCATATAACACAATTGTAAGACCTGTTCTTACTTTCCAAAAATCTAAAACTTGGGTAAACAAGCAAGACTTATTATGAGGAAACAATTCTAATTCCAAGGTCTAGCACTGTGTGTGCTTGGTCCACAATAGATATTTAATCATTTCCTACATAACTCTAGAAATGAATGTTAAAATTTGAGGTACAGACTGTGAATTCTATAGATCCAAAAAGAGACATGTGGCATTTCTTGAGCTCCTCTGACTATGGAACCAGCTTTCAGGAAGTTCCTTAGGAAATCATGCTCCATGGAACTCTCACTTTGGGGATTCTAGCTCAGAACTCCTTTATGACAGAAGTATAATTCCTAGTGGGTATTGCTAGGAGCAAAGAATTAGATGGATAAGGGGGAAATCTGGGCAGAAAGAATAACAATAAATAAATAAATAAATAAATAAATAAATAAATAAATAAAAATAAGGTGGAAATCAAAATTAACCTAGAGCGTGGGAGGTCAAAGAAATTTACCCATACACTTATAACTTAAATCACTAGCGAGTGAACTGGTTTCAACAATATTCTGCCTGGCCAAATAGCACCTGCTTTAGCTGAAATAGACAGTGAAAGCCCGAGGTAAACTTGTGACCGTGCAATAAACACTTAGATTTATATTCCCTTGGAAAACTAGCAATCAGTTAAACCATATTTGAGGTCCAGAGCGCAGACCACCAAGCATAATAGTTTCACAGTTCTCATATTAGAAGCATCTGAAGTAATTGGGATGGGGGGGGGGGAAGGGTGGGAAAGGAATATGGGGGAAAGTCTTATTTTTATACATTTTTTCAAATTAAGATACATGAGGACAACTTTTGTTTCTTCACCATTTTTTTTTCTTCTGTATCTTACAATGGTCTTCTAAAGGCATGATCATTTCTTATATCTCCTTTACTTTCATTATTTTATAGATGCTTTTTCTTCTGAATGAATTTTCCAGAAAATTTAGGTTTGCAACAGGATTTTGATAGCCTTTTCTGTCCTGTCTTGGATGGGCACTAATTAGTCGTGTGTACTGAGTGAATTGCTGATTCTTTATTTCAGTTTCCTCTTTTGCTGTAAAGGGAGCAAACCAGCAGATGGTCTTTTTTTTATTTTTATTGTTTGAAGTATTACAAATAGTAGTACATATGTCTCCCTTTTTTCCCCCCATTGACCCCCCCCCGCCTCCCCTACCCCCCAGTGCATGCCTTCACCTCCCCCCCACCCCCCGCCCAGTGTCTTGTATCCATTGGTTGTGCTTATATGCATGCGTACAAGTCCTTCGGTTGATCTCTTACAGACCCCCTCGCCCAACCTCCCCTGCCTTCCCAATGTAGTTTGACAGTCTGTTCAATGCTTCTTTGCCTCTGTATCTGTTTTTCCCCATTTCTTTCCTTTAAAAAATCTTGCCTCTGCAGACTAGAAATAAACATATAATAACAAAAAATGTTTGAGTCCAATTTCAATGTCCAACAGTTCTGAGCCCCCGTTTCAATGTCAAACAGTTCCTTATGTGTACATGTCAGCAATGATATCTGGATGGTGGGCACATGGTGGAAATGCAGGTCCGACCCTCTCTGGTTTGGTCCTAGGCAACCTGCAGCGACGCACAGCTGCTGACTGCTAGCGTGGCAAGGCGTCATCAGCGTCTTCCATCTCTGGACTGTTTCTCCTCTTGTCTTCCTGGTTGGAGCAGACCTGTCAATTCCTCTCTGTTGCAGGAATCCACATGGTCTTGGAGTTGTTTGCTGAAAATATAAAAACATATTCTCGACCAAAAGTTAATAAAGGAATCTTTTCTATATAATTGATTTGAGATCCTTTTTATTTTTTCCCAAACTATTTTCCTTTGTCTTATTTAGACACCATGTTTGTTATTCATGGGTGTCTTGCTGTTAGCATTACAAATGAAAATTAATTTTGTAAAGTAAAAATTTTCTAGATGTAATTTATTTATAGGATATTTTTCCTTACATGATATTACCCTACTATCCCCTGCCCCTTTTTTTGATTAATGGAGGCTTTTGTAAATTTTATAATGCAGTCTTGATAACTTTAAATTTTATTTTTTTTGCCCAAAAATATGACTGTTTGGGGGTTCATTGCATGTTCAGGAATTTTACCATGAGATGAACTACCAATAGAAATTTTAGTTATTACTTTAGGAACAGCTTTTTGTCCAGTACAATTAAATTTTCTTGAATATTCACTTATTTCAATTAGCCTATTTAAATTAATCTGAAAACTTGATTACTATTTTACTGTCAAATTTAATACTCTACCAACCATCTTAGTTTACCCTGTAAATATTGGTGGAGAGGATTATTTGCATTCTTGAGTAGGCCCTGAGCATTCCTAGTGCTAGGCTGGATTTAGATAAAGGGCAGCTGCTGTCGGCCAAGTCTCTGTCTGTTACCAGGGTCCCAATCTGAGCTGGGCCAAGTCTCTGTCTGTCACCTGTGTCCAATTGGGACACAGCACATGGTCTTTTAAAAATCTCCTTATTCTTTTACTAAGTACAATTTGTTGTTGTTATTGTTATTGTTAATCCTCATTCAAGGATAATTTTCCATTGATTTCTAAAGAGGGTGGAAGGGAGGGAGAGAGAAACATCAATGTGAGATAGATATATATTCATTGCCTCCTGCATGTGTCTCCCACTCCCCCCACCCCTCCAACAGTGCAGGGGATAGAACTTGCAACTGAAGTACCTTCCCTTAATCAGGAATTACCCGAGACCTGTTGGTCCACCTAGCCAAACTAGCTAAGGTCTAAACACTGTTTTTAATATTGAGATAAGGCCTGTCACATGAAGGAAGTCCACAGCCAACCTAAGCCCTCACTTAGGATCACTATAACCTGGAGACAGCCCTTTCTCTGTACTTGTACCAATTCTTCGCAACACCAGCACCACACTCAATCACTAGATGCTTATGACGATTTTACAGGTCTGTCTTTTCTACCGGAATGGAAAATGCTTGATTTAGGGGCCATATGTTTTTCATCTTTGCTTACCTAATCCTATTTCAGGATGCAACACCCCGAGGTAGTATGGCCTAGTAGTTAGGAACACAGGCTCTTGCCCTGAGTGGGTGGAATCTTGGCTCAGCCAACTTACAGGTTGTATGGCCTTTGGAAAATTGCTTGTGTTCTCTATGCCTCTGTTTATTCACCTATGAAACGAGGATAAAAATAATAGTTATTACTTTGTGGTAGAATTAAACAAGGCTAGAGTACTTAGAACAATTACTTAAAATATTAGCTTCTTTTCAGGAACTGACAGATACTACTAGAAATTCAGTAAAAGTTTGAACAAAATAATAACTTTATCAAAATAAAAGGTTACATGGAGTAGAATTGACGATAGAAATACACACACACACACACACACACACACACACACACACACTCATATACTAGAGGCCCGGTGCATGAAATTTGTGTGGGGGGGGGGGGGAGAGGGTGTCCCTCAACCCGGCCTGCACCCTCTCCAATCTGGGACCCCTCAGGGGCAGTCAGACATCCTCTCACAATCCGGGACCTCTGACTTCTAATTGCTCACCTGCCTGCCTGCTTGCTTGTTCACCCCCTAACCGCTTCCCTGCCAGCCTGATTGATGCCTAACTGCTCCCCTGCTGGCCTGATCACCCACAACTGCCCTCTCCTGCCACAACCCACCTCCTCCACCAGGACCAGCCTCTTCTGCACTGTGCAAAGCCACAAGACCCCCAGACCTCACTGCATGGAGTGGCCACCGGGCCCTGCCTTTGCTGTGTGTGAGAGCAGCCATCTTGTGGTGGCCATCTGTGGCAGCCATCCTGTGATGACATCACACAAGGGTGTGGCGCCACCTAGGCTTTTATTATATAGGATATTTATATATAATTTGTGGGGGAAACAAAGTTGAGTAAGACACTGTCCATGCCAGTATAAAAACTGCAGACTACAAGGGAAATTAAGACATGCACATGGTAGTTACAATACTAGATAGAATCTGATGAATGCTCCATAAGAAGAAACAAAGTCTATCAGGATAGGGGAGGAGAGAGGAGATAATTTCCAACAGAGGGGATCAGTAAAGTCTGTGTGGCTGAGTTTGATGTATCTTTCAACAGAATAGAACTGGGTTTACACAGTATCTGTTCCATCATATCCCCCAGCCTTCTTCCCCTGGAGATCAAATGAACAAAAATCCTTTTTTACAATAACTAAAAATTGAGGTTTAGAAAGTCAAATTTGCATCTTGTTTGGGCTACTAACTTAAAGTGATTAAGTTAGGTTTTCCAATTTATGTTTCTGGACAAGAACAGGGGATGGGTAGCCCCAAAGGGTTGTCTGCTGTTCTGTGCAACCAGAAAACTGTGGCTACCAAGCACCAGAGGCATATGCACGAGTGTAACACCAGGAAAGCAGCCAAGGCCCCACTTGGGCTTCTTCTATTGCTTGTCTAAAGTGGATGTTTTCCCAAGCAAACTGCACTGTCTTCCAGAAGGAGATCTATCATACTTGTCTTTGTGGTTACAGAGCAGTAATCAAAATGATGGGGTGATGGGTGCTTGGGCCAAAGGAAAAGATGCTCCAGCTCAGAGGGTCCTCCTTTGCCAGGTCCTTTTCAAGAACAAAGACATCTTTGGAATGAAAATGTAACGACTGACCTTGAGGGAACCCATCCCCAGGGTTTGACTCTCAGGGAGTTTTAGACACTTGGGAAACCCAACACAGCCGCTGGGAGTTTTCACCCAGATAAGACACAGTGAAGAACCACTTTACATTTGTCCAGCGATGTAAAGACTTCTCACACTCTAGAGCATTAACTCACATATTGGGAGGGTAGGTGATTCCAGGATATATATCCAGATTTCCATCCCCTGCAAATATATGCACTCCTAACTGCATCAAGGTTATTGTTGAGTATTTTTCTGAAAGTTAGAACTGTAAATTCCTTGAAATTTGAGCCAAAATACATACCTATCCTTAGAAGTTCATTTTTAAAGCTTTTTAATACCTCTGTATTTGAAATTGTGATTCTTGTTTTCCATTGTTTCAACACACTTGACTGTTTTCAAATAACCAAATCTGAGTCAAGTGCAGAATTTTAAGTACTCACCTCATAGCATTACCTAAAGTAGACCTCCAGGGTGTTCAGAGTGCACCAGCACTATTCCTCTTAACACCATTCCAGTAGATTCCTTATCCAACCTCTTTCCTCTTTTTCCTTGCAATTCTAGAAGAGGATTATGCCTATATCTCCAGAAATATTGACCTCCATTCCTACTTTAGTTGTTAAGTCTCTTCTTCCCAGAGGCAGGCCTGCCTCTTAGTCTTATATTCTCTCCCAGACAGCACCTTTTCCAGCTCTTTCTCCCTGGACCTAGAACATATACCTATATCTGTCTATTTCTTAAAAGGTTATAATCTTATCATCATCATTTACCATTTATTGATGACCATATGCCAGGCAATGTGCTAAGAATTTTATGTTATTATTTCACTGAATCCTCAAAATAATATTACACATTAAAAAACATGTATCTGTCTTTGCAAGCTAACCTTCAAAGCTTACCACTTGGGATGGATTGTCTAATTCTACTGTTTGGTTATTTTATCTAATCCTCTTTTTTTACTATGATCTGCTTTCTGTTTTCATGTCAGTCTTCTAAAACCATTCCTACAGTGTCACCAGATAAAGTTGACCCTCTTCCCCAAACATACCCCTTTATCCCTTCAGATCTTTGGACCACTTCACATTCCAATAACCCATTTCTCCTTGATTACTGTCTTATAAATCCATACAAGGTTTGTTTCTAGACCCTTCACTCTATACAGATTCTGTTGGGGTATTAATATTCTTCAATGGTTTAATTCTCTCTGAAGATATTTGACCTGTCACTCAGGCCTAAGCAATATTTCACACTTATCTTCAACCCAATAAGACACCATTTGCCAAAGGCTGTACACAAATATCTTTACATACTTCTATGTTTATGTACATTAATTTTAGAAAAAAACATGTATATTGCCCATCAAATTTAAGATTCCATGAATATTTCTGCCCAGGAACTATTTAGGATTTAAAAATGATTGATCACAGAACTATTAAGTAAATAAGAATGTGATTATACACAGATAGAGAATAAAAATTGTGACAGTAACATTAAAATTATGAAAACTATTGTAGAACATTTTGTTCTGTTGTCAAGAAGGAAATGGCCCTACATTCCTAATTATCTTTCCCTCTTTGTCTCTAAATTCTTTTACCTTACTTAGTATCCTCAATGATATCCTCTAACTTCTTAGTCATTGAAATAATCCACATCTCTCTGTTTTCTTCATTCTTTCTGTTCAGTCTGTCTCCAAGTTTTGCCAGACCTCCTGCACTCACATTTTTTTCTGTTTCCTTTCTTTTTCTTTTTCTTTTTTTTTTTAATTTCTTTTTTGGAATTGAATTTATTGGGGGAGACATCAGTTAATAAAATGGTACAGGCCTTAAAATGGAATAAAATAGGATAAAATAAAACATGTAAATACACAAGAATCTTTGTATTTTTGTATTGTTGATGAAAAGGGGCCACATGCTAACCTGACCCACTCTGGGGAGGCCTGTGCGTGCAAACTCAGAGACCTAAAATGATCAACAAAGATGTTCTGAAATTTAAAAATTTTTTTAAAGTAAAAAGCAGTTTATAGTGGGTAGTCATGGCCTATGCCCGGTATCTTCCCTGATAAAGGTCAACTTTCTGCAATCACATTTTAATCCCCTAGCCAAAACCCTAGTTAATAAGTTATTCAAACACACACACACACACACCCCTGTAACCTGTTGTCCAGCAAAAAATTCTTCTAGAGCTATTTTAAATCATATGCCAAGTAAAAGCAAAAATTTGTAGCTGCATATACAACTATTGTTTCCTCCTTAATTTTCAGTGCCATTGAAATTGGAAGAAGGCCATTTACAGAAGGGCTCAACGCTAGAGAGGTAAGTTTGCAGGATAAGACTATTTCAACTTCTGACAGTAATATCAGAACAAGTGAGGCAGTTGCTCTTTTCCAAATGCATGTCCTCAGCTAGTTTGCCAGTCCCTGCTTCCATCACACCTGTTGTCCACATCTGTCTCCTGAGCGACCTCTCACTGCCGCCATCATCCTCTACAATCAGTTCTAGGAAGTTTAGCCTCAGACTCCCCATACCAGTTCCTGCATACCCAACCCTCTACCAAACGTGGTCATCATGTTCTCTGGAACTCCAACCTCATTGGCTGTCCACTGTTCTAAAGCTGTTTCCTCTCTCTCACTGTGATTTATTTATCCGACATCATTTCTCCCACAGTTCTCAGAGAAGACTGCATCTACCTGTAGTCTGTGCCAACACTCACCACTTCTCTATCTAAAGCTTCAGGCTATCATTTGGTTCCACAATCACTTAGCAAACTCCATTGAAGTATACCCTATCCATTTACACCATCTTCTTCATGAATTTCAGATTTCTACCAATCTCCCAATCCATTCTCATACTCCTAAATGCTGCTAGAACCTGGTTGAGCTGTCCTTTTCATCTTATTCAAAGTCACTGCCTTTGATGACTTTAACATTCAGCATCCAGGACTTTTCTTATTCTTCTTAATCCTTCTGTCACATGACATAGCTGACTCAAACCTCCTTAAACCCAAGTTCTTTGCCGTCTGATTATTCTGACACTAGTTATTTTGATTCTTCCTTTTTTACTCCAAACACTGCTTCTCTGTCTCCTTCTCTAGTTCTTTCTTCTCTGTTCCCTAAATCATTGTGTCCTCCATGACTCTGTTCTTATTTCCGTTTTTATCCTCACCCTCTAGAAATCTCATCTATTCCAATAGATCAAAACTCTACACTGTTAAATCTGTAATTCTGACACCTTTACAAAGCTTGATGGTCAATTTCATCTGCTTGGTGAGCAGTTCCCTCTATATGTATTTTTAGCATTTCAATATAAAATTACTTCCTCTCTCCCCTCCTGGTTTCCCTATTTTTATTAGTGGTACATTTCCCAGTTATACAACTTCAAAAACTGCTGCTTCTTTTTTCCCTGTGGACACATCTATACATTCCTGTCAATTGGTTTTTTGTTTTACTTTTCAACTGGTCTCTTGACTTTTATTGTAAGGCGAATATTATTATAAGGCGAATATTATTATTCCTATAAGGGGAATATCATCATATTCATTTTACAAGCACAAGTTTAGAGGTTAAGTATGTTTCTCAGTGTTACATATCCAGTAAGCAACAGTGGGACAGGATTAAAATTCAGGTCAGTCATAGGCGAGAACCTGGGCTTTTCCTCCCATCAAACTGTTCCTTGAAAATAAGAATAATATAAAATATGTGTGATTAGAAAGAAATGTTTCTACTCTTTATCATTCTTTTCTGTAAAAGCCTATATTACCCTTGACTTTATGCCTCACAGAGTTAGGCATTTCTGCCAACTTCTGAGTGTGGACATGGCAAAAAGGAGAGATGGCACAAAATATCTGAATATACTAAATACGCCTGAGTATTAGGCAAAGTTTCCCTCGCAAATATTATCTCTTTAAAGAAAGAGTCATCTCTCACTCTGGCCAGTGTGGCTCATGGAATATAGTTCTGTATACCGAAAGGAGGTCACAGATTTAATGCCTGGTCAGGGCACATACCCAGGTTGCATGTTCGACACCCGGTCAGACTATATCCGGCCAAGAACGGGCTATTTTATAGCTATCTCTGCTCTTTTTATTGTTATCCCTCTGAAATCAATAAGAACATATCCTTGAGTAAGGATTTAAAAAAAGAGAGTCATCTCATATTGAGTATTTGCCAAGTATCTTATATCATGGGGATGCTCTCTCAATTACTTTATTCTGAACACACACACACACACACACACACACACACACACACACACACACACAAAACACACCACTGGATAGAGGAGGATCCATTAGTTTGAAATAGCCTCAATCAATGCTAGTTTTGGAAGCTTGTATGAGTTACTGATATGAGCAGCTTTTTAAAAAGAAAAAAATACCATAGATTTAGTCATTATTCTTGGATATTTGACAATTTCACATGTTGGATATCAAACTTTCAAGGTTCACTTAAGAAGTTCTATTTTTGGGTCCAGGGGAGATTTTAAAATTTTTTATTATGCAAATGGGTACATATGGCTGGGATAAAATTTATAGTACAATATTACACACTCAGATTTAAAAATGAAATAGAAGAGATGACATTAGGCTCTGGAAAAATGTATGAGGTGATTCATAAAACAGCTCCAGTGATGATGTTTCTGCTGCATCTCGGCTCTCTTCAAGGTTCATGCAAAGAGCTAAAGTAAAAGTTGTCAGCTGTGAACTCAAAAAAATTGGTTCTAAAATAATATATCAGTATATATAAGATGTGGTTGCAAATGCATATGTGAGATTAGGTTAATAAATTAAAGAGCACTGGTAAACATTTAATTCATTAATATTCATTATACTTCCCATATTTAAAGTAGCCAAAAAGTTTATTTGGAGATTATATTATGAAAAAAATGGTGTCTCACCGTACGTACATTGAGGTTGGCTTTAGTTTGGGCGTTCATGGGGTGCATGAGTGCATGCAAATATGGGGGTAGGTAGGTTTGGGTAGATGAACAACTGGCTGAGGGACTGCCTTAGGATAAAAGACCAGTAATATATTTTCTTACTATTTTACAGCAATATCATTAGCGTGTCCTGTACTAAGAAAGATTGGGACACTCTGATCTAGAGGACAAGAACGAATTCATATTAGTTAATTTTGTTCTATTCCCAGAACTGTGAGTGCTCACTGAATATTATTCATTGATAGGATGTGCTGTTTATGCAGTATTTTTCTAATTTGTTATGTAACACAAAAGAATGGAATCTGAAAAACACAAAAGGTGGAGAAATGTTCGGCATAATAAAATCATGTGTGATACATATTTAACCCTGTCTATAAGTTCCTTCAGCATTTGTTGAAACCCACTGTTGGGCTTTTTCCTAGCTAAAAGGCCTTCTTTTGTTGAGCAATTTCAATGTATAGTCACATTTTGAACTGTTGCCAGCTAAAATTCTTGCATTAGGCTCATGGCTGTCTGTTCCACCAAGACAAATAAGAACTGGCCCAACCCCTCATTTGAGTGCATTGTTCATGGTGCTGAGCAGTGATTTTCCATATCTGCCTGTCTTTGTGCTCACCCCAGGAGGAAGGGTGAGCCTCGTTTATTGAGTTCTCATTTCTCACAAAGCAGCAACATCTGGAGGGCTGAGCAGCTTGTTGGCAGGTCCAGCCCGAAGGAATTCAGCCATGGTTCCGATTGGCTCTTATCAGTAGGTGTCACAAAGACAGCTACAGAGACAGAAAAATAAATAGGCCAATTAAGCAATGCCAAGAACAGACTATTTTATAACCATCTTTGCTCTTTTTATTGTTATTCCAACTGCAGAAGTTTCAAGATTCAAATTATTCTCTGGCTTTTTTTTTCCCCTGCTGCAAATGAACATTTTTTCCATATTCCAAGTGCCTTCCTTTTGAGTTAGAGTGTGGTACATTTAATTAATAGATGTTCTTTGAGGTGCCTAATGTAGTGTGTTAGCAAAATGAAAACAGATGGTGATTAACTCTAACACTTAGTTGCAATGAAGCTCCAGCCACCTGTTCCTTGGCACACAGGCTAATGAATGCGTCAGACACTCCTTTCTCTCTGCACCATGAGCCACTCGGCACATGATGTACACACATCCCACCCAGCCATGCCCATGTGTCCCCAGAGGATTCAAGTGTGGGAACCCCAGTGTGAGATCACACAGTTCTGAGGAAGTCAGAGGGGAACACCCAGGCCTCTTTCTAGAGAGCGACAGTACTTATTCACAATGGGCACCATGCTCACAGGCTTCATTTTTAGGTGGCTGACACTTTCCCACTTGCAAAGATATAAGTCAACTGGCGAGCTCTAAATTTGATTTTCAAATCCAAGAAAAATCATACATATAGAGAACAGTTCACTGATATTCTGAATTAGCAGATATCTCTTATACATTCACCCATAGTTATCTGAGAAAAAACAGTTGGTAACCATCCTCTTTGCAAAATTGACTGTGAACAGTAAAAGGGCATGGATCCCAGTGCCAGCACAATGTCTAGAACATGGTAGGTATCCAGGCAATGTTCATCAAATGAATGAAGCATCTGCTAACTCAGAATATCAGTCGAGTGTCCTATGGGGATCATATATGTGGCCTCTGCCACCTATTATGTATGCTAAATTTGCATGCACTTTGGTGGATCTTTCATGCTTTCTGATTTCAGGTATATTCCAATTACCTCAGTAGGTAGATCTTTAGGGCTAAAGACCAAACCAAATGACTTTTAATTCCATATTACTTACAATTATGAATGTAAAAACAAGTAATCATCATCATCATCATCACAGCTGTCACTTATTGAGTACTTACTCTGTGCCAGACTGAGTTCTAGAAGTTATTTCATGTAATCTCACCACAAACTTATGAGATAGATGTGATTATTACCTCCATTTTACTTACAAGAAAACTGGGACCTAACCTCATTAAGTTATTTGTTTAAGAGGACACAGTTAGAAAGCTAAAGAGCCAGGTTCAAAACAGGTTTACTGATTCTAAACTGTTCTTTTAACCATGTACTTTACAGTCTCTCTTCTAACATGCAACTATTATTAATAAATCTTAATAAAGAGGATGGAGGGTATTCTGGGGAGAGGAAAGAGAGAATAATTTACACTGTGGGATTTATTGCTGGGATTTTGGTGTTTAACATATGCTGAGGAATAAAGGTATTGCTTGTTTCCATGGCTGAAGATTATTTATATTCACAGTACTGTCATCTAATCTCCATGCCCAACAATTAATAACTAGTGGCCCTAATTTTCACCATGAATATTCTTCTCTGGCATCTTTCTGCAATTTTAGACTCTCAAATCCAAGTTACATGATGTCACTTTCATTTATTGGGTATAATTACTAAATTATAAAGGCTATAAATCCACATTCTTGTATTCTCCAAGTTCCATGATGTCATTTTCATTTATTGAGTATTATTACTGAATTATAAATGTCATAAATCCATATTCTTGTATTCTCCAAAAAATTGTTCTGTGAATTGAAATTACACACCAGAACTTAGACCCACTAGTCCAAGATTCTCCCACCTCCACAGTTCCTCTACAGAGACCTCTACAATGTCAAAAGATTAACATTCCCAAATCTAAAGGAATACATATCCAGCTTTAAAAAAAACTGATGAAGCTATTGCTTACCCATTTTAACAGACTTCATTATTCATAAACAACCGAAATATTTATTTTTTATGAGATTGTGTTCCAGAAATATCTTCTCTTCTACCAAGGCATAACATGTCTACAACAGATAGACATACACCATCACATTTCAAAGAATATCGCTTATCTATCATCCCAGCTGAAGAACATCCTTGTGGAATTTTATTTGTAACAGGCTTATACTCAGAAAGCTATATTTAAAACTTAATCCACACTACATTTAAGAGTCCGACTGATGGCAAGTGAGAGAAAAGCATTTAGTGGGTGGTTATCATCCTTTTTATCAAAATCTGTGATGTGTTTTATCCAGATGAACCCAAATATAGGAAGTGATTCAGTAAAAGTATGTTTGTCGGTAATAACAACAATCCAGAACAAGCTTCGGTAGGACCCCTCATCCTTAAAGATTAATTTACAAAACCCAAATCTACACACATCATAGAACTAGTAAGAAGACTAGGATGTTGTCTTGTACTACAAAGATGAAAATAAATAACATTATTTTTGCCTTTTTAATTGGCGTGCAATTAACTTGAAAGGCAAGATGAGTCTCATGGAAGATTTGACTTTGAAGGAATGAAAGATGACTACTGTTAGGGGAATCAGGAAAGGATTTTTAAAAGAGGTTGCATTTGAGATGGGCCTTAAAGAATATGTAGAATTCTTTGTTGAAAATCAATGACATGGAATAACACTGGGTCCAGAATTTGGCCCAGGTGTGGTAAATTTGGGATCACTTGCTCCAGCAATAGCAATAGAAGCCTTGGAAACTAGTCAATCACCAGGAAATGGGTTATTGAGAAGATTAACTTGTCTGAGCAAGTGGGCAAATTGCTGGAGGATGAGAGAAAAACAGGTATGTGCTTTAGGATCACACAGAGCCCATTCCTTCTGATTATCTTTATATTACATTTTATTTTAAAAATATTTTTATTGATTTCAGAGAAGAAGGGAGAGGGAGAGAGAGATAGAAACATCAATATGAGAGAGAATTGTTGATTGGCTGCCTCCTGCATGCCCCCTACTCGGATGGATCCCACAACCCAGACATACACCCTGGCTGGGAATTGAATTGGTGACCTCCTGGTTCATGGGTCGATGCTCAACCACTGAGTTATGCCGGCCAGGCTTTCTATTATATTTTAAAGTTCGTATGTTCAGAAGCTCAATTTCCAAGATGATATGTATACATACTTTCATATCTATAGAAAAATACCTGGTTTTAAAAGAAATTAATTTGAAAAAATCAAGGATTGTTCATGAAGGCCTTTAATTACCAATCAACTATAACAATCTAAAAAGGCATAGTCTCAAATAACCCATGAAGAATGGTGAGATTCAGGATTCTACTTTACAATTACATGCAATTCTCAACATATAGTCATTAAAGTAAAATGCATTCTTGAGCAGTCACAAAAAAGAACGAAGCTACATAAAACTGCAAAGTTGTACCAGTCTCCTGTCTCCCTAGTTACATAACCTGAACAACACAGATTACTACTCACCCATCACAAGTTTACCTGGCCCTAAGCAAATGGGCAAATAGCTTCTTTGAGTCACTGAGACTTGAATCTCAACTATAAGAAGTCATTTGACCCCATTAGTAAACTCTGGAAGTTTGTAAGGGGATTCGTGATTGTGCTAGAAATCAAGACATTCTCAGATTTTTAATTAAAGAAAACTAAGAGGGTCTGTCACCAGCACAGCTAACCTAAACTAGTGATGGAAGAAAGTTTGCTAGACAGAAAGACAATGATAAAAATGGGAAGGGACCCTGTAACATTAGGAAGAGAAAATACAGTAAGGGAAAATGTGGATAACTATAATAGATTTTCCTCTTGAGTTTTCTAAATTATGTTTGATGATGCAAGCAAAAGTTATAACACTGGCTGATGTGATTCTAAATTTATAGAGGAAATATTTAAGACAATTATGTTATAAATAGGGTAGGGTAAAGCAGCGTAAAGGGAGGTAATGTTTACACTTTGTCTAAACTTGTAAAATGTCAACAGCCATAGACTGCAATGATAAATTATGTAAGATATACTTATAAGATATACATATCACTATGTCTCTCACTTATATACTATAATTTTATAGGTTTTAAAACTTTTAGAAAAAAAATCTTCAGGACAGAGGACTAGACAAAGAATTCTAATACTTGACACTAAAAATATGATCCATGAAAAGAAAAAATAGATAAAATGGACCTTACTAAAAACGAAAAACCTCTCCTCTGCTTCTTGAGACCCTGTTAAGAGAATGAACAGACAAGCTGAAAATTAGGAAGAAATATTTGCAAATCACATATCCAACAGAGGATTGGTAGCTAGAAAATGTAAAAAGCGCTCAAAACTCAACAGTTAAAAAAAAAATTGCAAAATGGGCAAAAGACATCATCAGCTATTTCACCGAAGAGAATATACAGATGGCAAATAGCACATGAAAAGATGTTCAGCATCATTATTCCTTAGGTAAATGCAAGTTAAACCACAATGAGATGTCACTACACATTTATCAGAATGGCTGAAATAAGAGATACTGACAACACCAAATATGGACAAACTGGATAACTTATATGTGACTCCTGACAGGACTGAACAATGGTATAGTCACTCTGAAAAACAACTTGGCAGTTTTTTTAAAACACACACACACACACACACACACACAAACAAACAAACAGACAAAAAAAACCCTAAACATTCA
This sequence comes from Corynorhinus townsendii, assembly GCA_026230045.1. NCBI lineage: Eukaryota > Metazoa > Chordata > Mammalia > Chiroptera > Vespertilionidae > Corynorhinus > Corynorhinus townsendii. Next base: position 196,733,860 of record JAPDVU010000001.1, read on the forward strand.
ACTATCATATGATTTGGCAATTTTACTCCTGGGCATTTATCCCAGAGATATGAAGACTTATTCACACACAATCTACACACAAATGTTCATAGCAGCTTTAGTCATAATAGCCAAAAACTGGGAACAACACAGATGTCCTTTTCCAGGTGAAAGGTTAGACAAATTTTGGTACATCCATAACATGGAATATTACTCAGCAATAAAAAGGATCCAACTATTAACACATGAAATAACTTGGATGAATGTCCAGTGAATTATGTTCAGTGAAAAAGAGCTAATTCCTCAAAATCACATATTGTATGATTCCATTTATATAACATTCTCAAAAGGACAAAATTACAGAAATCAATTAGTAGTTGTCCATGGTTAGGATAGTGGGTTATAGCTATAAAATGGTAAAGAGAGGGATTTTTGTGGTGATGGAAATGTTCCGTATGTTGACTGAATTAATGTAAAAACCCTGGTTGTGATATTGTACTACAGTTCTGTAAGATGTCTCCATTGTGGAACTGGGCAAAGTGTACAGTGGATCTCTGTATTGTTGCTTACAACTGCAGGTGAATTCACAACGATTTCAAAATTGAAAATTTAATTTAAAAAACTCTGGCCTCAGTTATTTTCTTTTATTTAAATGAGATTCAATAAGAAATTACTCTATATTAATAAGCTATTTGGAAGATGGAAGTGAGAGAGGAAAAAAGGAAGGAAGGATGGAAGGAAGAGAGAGAGGTAGGGAAGAAAGAAGGGAGGAAGGAGGGAGGGAAGGAAGGAAGGAAAGGAGGAAAAAAAGGAGGGAGGGAGAAGAGCTTGCAAAAGATCATTTGGCCTTTCTTCGGAACCTTCTGGGGACAATGGAGGCAGAAAGAACAACTGAGAGGTTCCAATAGGGTTCTAGAAGATGAAATACAATATCTTGGAAAACAAAGGAAACTGCTCCCTTCCCAATAAAGGAAGGGACTTACTCAATGCGAGGAAGGATTCTTCTTGGCATGAAGTCCCTGGAGCGTCCAAGAAAAATTGATGACCCACAGGGTATGATTTTGCAAGTTTAAAAGTTAAAATGAAATCTCCTATCTGTTTCAGCACATGTGTGTCCTTGCAACATGATATTTATGATGTGAATTGGGCTGATTAAATCCATTTTAGGGTCCAGGGATCTGCACAAGCTAAAAATCCTCATTCTCAGGGAGTGAGGAGCTTCATATTTCCTGTGCACATTTAGTCTCCCTGACATCAATAGGAAGCTGTTAGCAATAAGGAGAACTTGGCACCAGGGGCTTCGGGGTGGAGGAGGTAGCTTTGCACAGTTGAGCGTCAACCTGAGTACGCGACTCCTCAGCTATGATTCCATGAAACCTCTTTATGAGCCCCCACCAGGGACTCTCAGACACAGAGGGGATTTACAAGAAAGTTTGACATGAGAAGCTTCTCAAAGTTAGTAAACACAGAAATGATGGATGCTAGAGATAGGGTAAACCTCATCATGGAATCTGGAGGAAGGCAACATTCCTGCCAAAGTCTAAAAAAGAAATAGCAAATGAAGCAGTGAATTAGACTTAATGCTAAAATCAAAGATCATTACATATTCCAAGCCTGAACTCTTATCCAAATTTTACAAAGTCAAGTCAAATTTTACAATAGGAAAAATTATGGTCCTGCAAATATACCTCTGGTAGACCCTATGTCGCCTGATGGCAAGAGCCTAGTATCCAAAAAACAAACATCAATTTTAAAAGATGAAGAGAGGTCCGTGCACTATGTTATCCTAACTCTGGGCAACTCCCATTGCACTACAGACCTAGCAAATCTTTGCGTGAGGACTCTCCAACTGAGCTGGACCTGTCAGACTGTTTACTCTTTATTAATATCACACTGGAATTACAGTATGAGGCCAAATAATGATGTAAAACCCAAAAGGAGGAATGCTGCTAATTGCCAAATTTGTTATGGAATTATCACATTTTCTGTTTCATTGCTAAGATCTCACTGAATGAAAGCTCCAAAAAAACCCCATAGATCAATGTCAGACACAAAGGTTTGAGGTCAAAAAAATTCAGAAAGCGAGCCTGTAAACTTGGGCATTAGATCCTTACACTAGACACCTTTGAGAGGAACGGTCAATATAAACATATTTGCTGTTGAGCAGAATAATAAACTAATTTCCTCATATAAACCCAAAGGCATAATGGTTGTAGAGATGGCAAAAATCTGGTTCTTCTTTAAAAGAGTTGGGCAAGTCTTTTATTAAGATTCATTTCCCTCTTGACCTTCAACCTGTCACTGCTTCCTTTCTGCCTTTCATGTTCTCTCACCTTGATGCAAGTCAAAATACTGTCTTGCTATACTGCTGACATTTTATTTTAGGTAACTGTAGGGTTTAACTTTGCTCGCCACCGTTCTTAACATATGGAAACAATTAATTCATTTTCTTTGCCATCATTAGGAGAGGAATCCCAGATATTCTCAATGTAACTTCATCATAGATTTCCCCTAACTAATTACATAATATCTAACCCATTTTCTTAAAAGTAAAACTTGCTGGTTAAGAAATAAAGAATGGCATTGCTTATAATAAACTCTGCATGCTACACTGTAATTTAAACTGTACTGTTATGTATGGTGAAGGACTGAAAGTTTAGAGTTACTCCCCTTGGCAAACATTTTTTTAAGGATTGCTTAAATAAGCAGTACAGAAACCAGATGTCATTTGGTAAGAGTATCTGAATGACCAAAAATTTGCTGTCTGGGTATTTTTTTCCTTTATAAAAACAAGAAAAATTCTTTGGATTTATATCATATTTAGCAGCTGTGAAACGGTGCAAACATCTGTTTGTACCTATGGGGAGCTGACCCGCAGGGTCCTCATCTCTTAATCACCGAGCATCAAGCCAGTCTCACATGCACAGTTTATTGTTTTCTTTGCCGTTGCCTCCCGCACTTCAAAGTTTTCATATGCTCATGTGCTATTGGCAGAATGGAGGAACTAATCCATTCATTATAAGACCAGATGATTAGAATTTTTTGAGACATGATCACAGCATTCTCTCCACCCAGCCATGCCCAGAAACACATTCACATTTGCCTCTAAATTCATTTTGGAGTGTCTACGCTTACTCCAAATAATGCAAGATTTATGAGCCTCAAGCAAGATCATAGTAGCACATACATGGGACTGCACAAGGCCCACAGTCACCCTTTAGGGCCACAACCTTTAAAAAATCATTTTAAAATAATTTGTTCCTTAATATATGCATACAGACATTACCTTCGCTCTTATTTGGAGTTTTCCTATTAGAATTTTGCTCCGTTTTTTAAAAAGAGCAATAATAACAAAAACAAAACAAAACAAAAACGCCTCACCACACTCACACACCCAGGGAATATCAGTTTCCAAAGGCCAACATTTTTACTGCACTTTATAAATAGGGAAAGTACGCTGAATTGGAATCGAAGCTTGCCAGGTCAAATCAGCTGCTTTATTTATATTCTTTTTTTTCTCTTTTTTACATCAAGTCTGCCAAATAAAGCATTCCCAGTGCAAAAAAAAAAAAAAAAAAAGGAGGAATCGGCCTCATTTTTATATATTAAAAATACTAATTAAAACAACGTCTCCTTATAATTACAAAAAATGTAATTTATAAGGATAACCCATCGTAAAAAATGCTCATTAATTAGGGTGATAAGAATTTTCCTGTAACAATTGATTCTTGAGCAGTGAATGCCTTTGGTCACCCAGATCCTGTAACAGGCATTCTCTGCACTGTGTGCTGTTCGCATTGCACTTCGGAAGCAACAAGGAGGTCGTGTTATAGCTGTCTTCTCACCATGTGGAAATTCTACTTTATTGATTTCTCTATTTCAAACATTCCAACTGCCCCCATAGGGCAGAGTGGGAGGAGGATGCACACAACGAATTAAAGCCATAGGAACATCCAGGGACTTGAGGAAAGACACTAAGGTAAAAACCACATGCGTCACACCTCCCTTTACATCCTGCTGGGTTCAAAGCACTTCTTGTAACTCGATGACACACTAAAGACTAGACCTTGGATTGGTCTCATCTTTATAAGCAGTATAGTATAATGCCCATATTCTGAATCTGGGATCCATAAAACAGACTAATTCCCAAGGTACCAATAGGTGTTCCTGGGAAAAGAAGATTCCATGCTCAATTAAATTTGGGAAATATTTATAGAATGCCCCCTTTTTTTGGATAAAGACAAGGTCTATTGGCAAATTAAAGGCTCTGAGAACTACTACACTAAAGGCATCTTATACTGTTAATATAAAAACATTAGAAATAATTTAAGACATAAAAAGATTGGAAGAATAATAAAATAAATACATGTACACACTTAGCATCTTAAGAAAGATTACAAGCGCCATGGATGCTTCCCTCTTCATATCCCTTCCATCTCTCAGAAGTAACAACATTCTGAATGTAGATTTTTTCATGTACTTATTAATATATTTATTGTATTTCTATATATTCCTAAACAATGAATAGTTTTGTTTTTTATGTTTCCTAAAAGTGGTATAATATTCTAGGTATTATTTTGCTAATTCTTTTGGGGGGGCACATTATATTCATGAGACTTTAACATAGGTAGCTCTAGTTTTATTTTTCACTGCTGAATAATATTTAATTGTATGAATAATCACAATTTTTCCATCCATTCTCCTATTTTTTTCCAATTACAAAACAGTATTAGAATTGGTGTCTGAATAGACAGAGTAACAAAATGGGAAGAGAATAGACAGGCCAGAAATAGATTCACACACATGTGAAAATTTCACATACGATGGAGATGACCCTTGAAGATTGATTACCAAATAGTACAGGGACAATAATTTTTATATGTGGGGGGAAATTAGATCCTTACCTCACACCATATCTCCAAATCAGATCCAGGTATATTATCAGTTTTAGGTATAGACTTAAATGTAAAAAACCAAAACATTAAATTTCTAGTAGAAAATAGATAAGAATATATGGGAGTAGTGTGGGATCCCTAAAACAAAACCTCACAAGATTAAATGTTGAAAAAATTAAGAAATCAATCTAAAGTTTAATTTAAAACTTCTATTCATCAAAAGCGACTGGAAAGCATAGGAAATACAGTCAATAATCCTATCTAATAAAGAGGGAATATGCTAATTGACCCTCACGCTGTTGCAAAGATGGCAGTGCCCACAGCCAACAAGTAGGAAATATGCTAATTAACTGCCATCAAAGATGGCGGTGCCCACAGCCACAAGATGGCAGCGCCCAGTCCCCTCAGCCCTGCCGGGGTGGCAGGCACACTGCAAGGCCAGGCCCATTCTCAGGCAGGCCCAGCCTTGCCGCACACCTGCCTCCGGAGTCTCCAATCCCCTCAGCCCCCAGCTGCCCAGGGCCAGCCTGAGACTCAGGCAAGCCTCAGATGGCGGCTGCCCAGCTGCCCAGGGCTGGCCCGAGGTGCAGGCAAGACTTGGATGGTGGCTTCCCAGCTGATGCCTGAGGCACAGGCAAGCCCCAGATGGCAGCTGCCCAGCTGCCCAGGGCCACTTGAGGCTCAAGTAACGAGGGCCAGCCGAGGCTTGCACTGCTGGCAGTGGCAGCAGCAGAGGTGTGATGGGGTGTCACCTTCCCCTGATCACTGGGTCACCTCCCACCCCTGAGGACTCCTGGACTGTGAGAAGGGACCCCCTGGTCCAGTGCATGAATTTTCATGCACCGGGCCTCTAGTGTTGTAATAACTATGTATGTGTCAAATAATGACTAGACATATTGTGGGATCACTTTATAAGGTATATAAATGTCAAACAATGAATTATGTTATACACCTGAAACTAATATAATATTGTATGTCAACAATACTTGAATAAAAAAATAGAAAAAAATGTGATAAAGGGTAAAACAAACAAACAAACAAACAAAAAAAACAAGGCCCCAAATGAGGAAAGATATTTACAAACCATGTAACTCATAAAGGATTAGGATCCAAAATATATTTTCAAATACTGTAAATTTTATTTAAATCAGCATTTTAAAAATCATTTGAACCTTACTTAAAGGAATACCTATTAACATCTATGAAAAAAGGATTCCATAGGTACAATTTGGAAAATGTTTATATTATGGGAATGCATGAAACTTGGGAAAACCTTAGCTGAGTTCTCTAACCAGCTCTTCATTCTTCAGCAATGCGACATAAGAACATTTCCTGCCTGTGCCTGAGAGTATAACCTATAATGTGGAATTAGTCCTATCCTTAGTTCACAAAACTATTAAATAGCATGGAATCCGGAAACTGGATTCATAATTACAGCTCAAGCCTAAGCGACCTGTAAGTACCTTGTGGTGACTTCTCATAAATCCTTTAACCTCAACAACAGTGGCAAGAGCTACCTTCAGGGCTTGGGCTCGGGAAAATCAATTCTGGCAAAATTCTGTCTGAAAGATTTTCTATACTATCTAATAAAAGATTAATATGCAAATTGACCGTCATGGCAAGACACAAGATGGCTGCCCTCATGTGGACACAAGATGGCTGCCACAAGATGGCTAGCAGGGGAGGGCAGTTGTAGGCAGTTGGGGGTGACCAGGCCGGCAGAGGAGGGCAGTTGGGGGAGACCAGGCCTGCAGGGGAGGATAGTTGGGGGGGTGGGGGCCAGGCCTGTAGGGGAGGGCAGTTGGGTGGGGACCCAGGCCTACAGGGGAGGGCAATTTGGGGGGACCAGGCCTGCAGGAGAGGACAGTTGGGGGGGGGGGATCAGGCCTGCAGGGGAGGACAGTTGTGGAGGGGGGGGGGGACCCAGGCCTGCAGGGGAGTACAGTTGTGGGGGAGGACCCAGGCCTGCAGGGGAGCACAGTTGGGGACTAGGCCAGCAGGGGAGGGCAGTTGGGGGGAAACAGGCCTGCAGGAGAGGGCAGTTGTGGGCAATCAGGCCAGCAGGGGAGGGCAGTTGTGGAGGACCAGGCCTGCAGGGGAGGACAGTTGTGGGGGACCCAGGCCTGCAGGGGAGGACAGTTAGGGGTGACCAGGGCAGCAGGGGAAGGCAATTAAGGGCAATCGGGCTGGCTGGGGAACAGTTAGGCATTGATCAGGCTGGCAGTGGAGTGGTTAGGGGGTGATCAGGCTGGCAGGCAGAAGCGGTTAGGGGCTATCAGGCAGAGGCAGGTGAGCAGTTGGGAGCCAGCAGTCCTGGATTGTGAGAGGGATGTCCGACTTCCTGTTTAGGCCCAATCCCAGTCAGACATCCCTCAAGGGGTCCCAGATTGGAGAGGTTGCAGGCTGAGCTGAGGGATACCCCCACCCCCGTGCACAAATTTCATGCACCGGGCCTCTAGTTCTTATATAAATGTCTTCTCATCATACTTACTCTATTTGTCACTACCAAATACTCCCATTGTAGACAGCAAAATACAAAATACAAACTACGCCTGGGGTTGAAATTTAACAAGACTATATTTTAAAATTTTATTATTTAACTATTTACTGAAATCTACACATAGACCAGGTACATATGGACACAACAAAAAGCTCATGAGAAATAAACTGCATGAGTTTGAGACATACATACAAGAAGTTAAAACGATTTTACCCCTATTTACAATTCCAAAGTATTCCCATTTAACTGAGGAAAAACATTTCAACGAAAAGACTAATCTAATACAGTTTTATTCTTAAAGATTAACTCCATCCGCTATGGAGATGCCATTCTTAGCTGGGATTTGCATAGCGTCTCTCTTCTGTTCTGTCATCAAGAAAGAGATTACAAATGCTTATGTAGAAAACCATTTTTGTGTGCAACGCAAGAATAGAATCTTCCTTTGCAGGTTAAAGGAAGGCTACGTTTTAATGGGAGACTATATTTTGCAATACCAAAGTAGAAAAGGAAATATAAAGGAACTGCTTGTAATTCAGATACTGGAGACCAATTGAAGAATTACATAAGAAACAAGCTTAGGATAAGTGGTTGGCTTATTTTAAGTTCTATAAATTAACTTTGCAACTTCAATTTCCAGCAATATCACAATCTAGAATTCTGAAATATTTTTGTTTTTAAAAATGGTGCATAAAATATACTCAATATTTTTATTTAAAAAATTAAGGAGTTGCAAAGGTTAAAATGAAATAGGAATTCTTTGAAGTTAGTGAGCACTAATAACTTTTATTCTAGCAGTGGTTCTCAACCTTTCTAATGCCGCGACCCTTTAATACAGTTCCTCATGTTGTGGTGACCCCCAACCACAAAATTATTTTCGTTGCTACTTCATAACTGTAATTTTGCTACTGTTATGAATCGTAATGTAAATATCTGTGTTTTCGAATGGTCTTAGGCTCTACAGCAGCAGTTCTCAACCACGACCCACAGGTTGAGAACCACTGCTATTCTAATTTTAAGCAATCAAAAAGCAGAGGAGGGCAGTTGCGGGCAATCAGGCCTGCGGGGCAGAACAGTTGGGGGAGAACCCAGGCCTGCAGGGACCCAGGCCTGCAGGGGACCCAGGGTTGTAGTCCTTTTGCAAATCTTAAATAGAATTGCAGAAGGGCTACAACCTTCTAGAAATCAACCTTTTAGAAATCAACCCACTGAGCAGAAGGAATAACAAGGAAACTTGGTACTGGCTGAAAGAGGCAAACCACGCATAAGAATTCATAACCATAAGTTCTCCATCACATGGGTGTTTGGACCAACTTTACCAATGTATGTGGTTCCAATCCTATATAATAAAACCCTAATATGCAAATCAACCTAAAAGGTGGAATAAACAGTGGAACGACTGTTCGTTATGACACACACTGACCACCAGGGGGCAGACACTCAACACAGGAGTTGCCCCCTGGTGGTCAGTGCGCTCCCACAGGGAGAGCGCTGCTCAGCCAGAAGCCAGGCTCATGGCTGGCGAGTGCAGCGGTGGTGGCGGGAGCCTCTCCTGCCTCCTCTATGGGCAGGCAGTAAGGAGCAAGGGGTCCTGGACTGCAAGAGGGCGCAGGCGGGCTGAGAGACTCCTACCCCCAGTGCATGAATTTCTTGCACCAGGCCTCTAGTCCCATATAATAAAAAGCTAATGTGCAGATTGACCCAACGGCAAAACGACCAGTCACTATGACATGCACTGACCACCAGGGGTCAGATGCTCAATGCAGGAGCTGCCCCCTGATGGTCAATGCACTCCCACAGGGGGAGTGCCACTCAGCCAGAAGCCCTGAGCTGTGCTCACAGGTGGTGAGCACAGCAGTGGTGGCGAGAGCCTCTCCCGCCTCCACGGCAGTGCTGGCAGCAGGCCTAAGCCATCAGTTGGACATCCCCCAAGGGCTCCTGGACTACAAGAGGGCACAGGCCGGGCTGAGGGACCCCGCCTCAGAGTGCACCAATTTTGTGCACTGGGCCTCTAGTTGTTAAATAATTGAGTAGATCTAAATCAGTGGTTCTAAACCTAGAGCAATTTCCCCCCCTCAGGCAACATTTGACAATATTTGAAGACACTTTTATCCGTGACAACTTGGGGAGGGTGATGCTATTAGCATCTAGTGTATAGAGGTTAGGCGTGTTGTTAAATATCCTGCAACATACAGAACAGCTCCTCACAACAACATAGCTGACCCAACATGTTAGTAGTGTTGAGGTTGAGAAATTCTGAGGAGAAATGCTCTAAATTATCAATGTGCACAGCAGTAATAAAAATTTGTCTTGTGGGGATAGAACTAATATATACTATAAAAACAGAGTATACTAGGAAGGATGGTGATTTAAGTGTTCTAAGATCTTTGTCTAATTTGGGAAGAGGAAAAATACTGATTATCTGTAAACTTCGAAAAGTTTAAGTGGCCATATTAAAATATTAAAGGTGATAACTAAATGGATACATTTTAGAAGTTATTTTATCTAAACTGGTAGAAGGAGGATCCAGATCATAAAGAGAAAAACAATAAAGAGGAAACATGAAAGGGAAAAAATACATATGTGGGGGAAAAGTAAGTAATATAGCAGAAATAAATACAAATAACTATAAATAGACTAAAACTCTCCAGTTCAAAGAAAAAGCTTGTCAGTCTAGATAAAATAAGAATTCCAGATAAATACTGTTTACCAGAAATACTTACAAACATTACGACACAGAACTGCTTAAAGGATGGAAGAAGATAGACAAGGCAATCACTATCTTCACATAAAAGGTTTCTGTAGCTATACTGATATTAGGCAAAAACAAATAAACAAACAAAAAAACCCCAAAACCACAAAACATTACTCAAGATTAAAGAAAAGATCATTGCATAGTAATAAAAAGCTCAACACAATATGAAGTTAATTCTAAGCTTGATTGTATCTACTAATTCCGCTTTTAAATGTATTTTTTAAAAATAGGCAAAACTACAAGGCAATTTAACAAATCTATCATTATCATAGATAGTCGTTAATGTACCCCTTTCAATAATTAATACAGAAAGCAGAAGCTAAATCGGTAAAGATTTGAAACAAGTTTTATAGACTAAATCACCCAATTCTTTTTTAAAAAAATCATACTTATGCACATTTAAAACATTTTTTTAAATGACCATATGCTACTGCAAGCCATCACCAATAAAAGATTGGCATCACTTCCCACAATGAAAATAACATAAAGTGCAATTACAAAAAGATAGCCAATAAAAGATAATATACTTGGAATTTTTAAAACACTTTAAAATAATTCATTGATCAAAGTACAAAAAGCAGTGGGAATTAGAAAACAACATGCTAAAATTTATGGTACAAAGATAAAGCAGTACCTGGAGAAGAATGTATTGCCCTCAATGATATATAAAGAAAAATGGTTAAAAATTAAGAGGTTAAAAAAGTCAAAATATAATCCAAAAAAGCCAAGACTATAAAGACAAGAATGTAAGTTAATGAAATACAAAACGAATACATAACAGAAAAAATTAACAAAGCTGAAAGTTGGTGCTTTAAAAAAAAACAACCTCATGAAACTGACACAATTCTTATGAGATTGATCAAGAAAAAATAATAACATCTAAATGAATAATATTAGGAATGAAAATGGAGACATAATTGTACATACTACAAATAATAACAAAAGAAGTGAACAAAATTATGCTAAGAAGATTTAAAATTTTGATAAAATGGATGTTACTAAAATACAAACCACCAAAACCAACTCATGAGGAAATAAAAAAAAAGGACAATACTATAAAAATTGGAGAAATTAAAATAATAGATAAATATCCTCCCCAAATGAAAACATCAGACTCAGGTAACTTCATAAGAAAGCTTCTCCCAACATCCAAATAGATTATTATATACATATCCAAATTTTTTAAGAATGGCAAAAGAGGGAACTCATCGTATGAGGCTGTGATATCAAATTAGATAAGGAAAGCATGAAAAAATAATATTACAAGCTAACCCCAGTAATACACAAAAATATAAAGATTCTAAGCAAAAGATTAGCATCCAAATGTGGCAATGTATAAAAAACATATCTCATAACCAAGTAGAGTTTATTCCAGACATGAAAAGTGGTAAATTTAAGCTATTAAAGTGGTTAAATTTAATATAATTAAATTTTATTTTATTTTAACCACTTTAATAGCTTAGAAGAGGAACTGTGTATGGTGCTAGATGGGTATTGGAAATATCAGGGGTACCACTTTGTAAATTCTATGATTACCTAACTGCTATGCTATATGCCTGAAACTAATCCAGAATAATATTGAATATAAGCTGTAATTGAAAAATAAAATTTAAGAATTTTTTAAAGGCTTACAAGATGGAAAAACATGATCAACTCAATAGATGCAAAAATGTATTCGATAAAATCAGGATAGATTTTTTTATGATTTAAAAAGCAGAAAACAATAAAATACTTTTAAACTGATAAAGTACATCTACAAAAAATATGTATACAACAAATGACATATTTAATATTGATCATTAAAAGCTTCAAAACCAATACAAATATCCCACTCTAGCCTCATCAGTTCCGCAATGCACTGAAAAACTTAGTGCAAAATAACAAGAAAAATATAAAAGAATAGAACCAGAAAGAAAAAAAGATGGGTAGTTATTATAGATATGATGGTCTTCTTGGAAGATCAAAATGTTTTATATAAATTATTAGAATCAATAAGAAAGTTTAGGGAATTTTCTAGATATAAAATGAAAACCAATTGGAATTCTAGAAACCAGTAACAAGCTGAGGAAAAACATATATATAGTTTTCTAAAATGTTGTTCACTACAGCAACAAAAATGACAAATTTTGCCTAAGGAAAAAATGACTAGGAATAAATCTATCAAAATATATTCAAGACCTTAAGGAACAAATTATAAAAGGTTTTGAAATACATTAAATGGATCTATAGAAATTAAAAGAGACAGCACATTCATGATGTGAAATATTAAGTTTTACCAATATTCTCTTCCCCCATACAAGCACACCTCAGTCACAGCCTAAAGAGGAGCCATCGACAGAATGGAAGAAGCATCCTCTGCTTTTCTGAGAGAACAAAACTATTGGTAGACATTCCTATTTCATGGGCCACGGAACTCATTGATCAAATTCTGGTTGGTCCACTTAGCACGTCCTTATTTGTTTTTTCTCCTCACTATAGTTGATCTCTTAAAGTTACCTGGCTACTCAAAGTGTTCTCAAACCAGCATCACCTGAAAGCTTGTTAGAAATGTAGAATCTAGACCTAGTAAATCACAATCAGCATTTTTATCAGATCTCCAGGTGAGTTCTCTACATTAAAAAAAAAATTACTAATTTCTTTTAAAGAGAGAGGAAAAAAAACATCAGCGTGAGAGGGGAAAGTTGATCTACTGCTTCCTGCATGCCCCCTACAGGGAATTGAACCCAAAATTCACACAGGTTCCCTGACCTGAAATTGAGCCAGCAACCCTTAGGGGCAGGATGCCCAACCAACTGAGCCACACAGGCCAGGGCAAGTTCTCTGCATATTAAAGTTTGAGAAGCATTCTCTAAGATACTCTCCAACCAAGACAATCTACTCGGCATAATGTTGCTCTCCTAATCTTTCCCATCAGTGAGAACCCTCACCTACACTGTCCAATGCAGAAGCCACTACCACTTGTGGCTATGAAACATTTGAAATGTGCTGTCAGTATAACACACTCAGTGGATTTCAACGACTTAACGCACAAAGGCAAATGTAAAATACCTTATTTTTCATATTAATCACATGTTAAAATCATAATATTTTAGACAGAGTGGGTTAAATAAAATGTATTCTTAAAATTAATGTCACCTGTTTCTTCTTACTTTTTTTTTATTGTGGCTACCAGAAATTTTAAAATTATACATGTGGCTTGCACTTGTGGCTTGCACTATATTTATACTGGCCAGCACTACTCTAAACCCAGTTCACTGCCTCCCGGCTTGAGACTGTATGACTCACGTACCCATCCCCATGCTAATTAGCTTCCTGGCTCCAATCCCATGATAGTCACCATTTGATGTAACTAGTGGCCCTCTAGTTGGACAAGCCTTTTGGTCCTGGCCATCTCCATCATGTTGCACCAGCAATGTTCCCCTATGATGAAATGCAAACTTTTTTTTTAGAGGTTTAGATTTTATTGTGGTTTGGAAAGAGCACATAAATAAGAGAAAAGGGATCAGGGCTCTGGTTCAGCCTCTGCCTTTAATGTTCTCTATGACCTTGTCACATCCCTGTATCTCTTCTTCCACCCTTTTATATATTAAAAAAATGAGAATTTTAAACTATATAGTCTTTAAGATTTTGGAAACCCCTAACACAAACAACAGTCTTTTACTCTCAGTTATCTGGCATGCACATTTACTCCAATTAGATTGTAGACTCCTTGAAGGCAGGCATTTTATCTTTTATTGTTTTCAGCTGTATTGAGGTCTAATTGACGAATACAATGGTAAGATATTTAGAGTGTGCACTGTGGTCATATCATATACATATACATCATGGAAGGAATCCCACCCATCAAATGAATTAACACACCTATCATCTCTCATATTTGCCTTTTTTTCTCCTTTTTTTGGTGAGGATATTTAAATTCTATTCTCTTAGAAAATTTTAATTATACAAACACAGTCTATAATGTTATACATTAGGCATTTTATCTTATAGTTCCATTTCTAACTCCCAGTGCTTTGGTTGAACATCAAGAATCAATTGGCTCTAGCAGTTTGTCTCAGTGGATAGAGCGTTGGTCTGCAGACTGAAGGGTCCCAAGTTCAATTCCGGTCAAGGGCATGTACCTTGGTTTCGGGCACAGCCCCAGTAGGAGGTGTGCAGGAGGCAGCTGATCAATGTTTCTCTCTCATTGATGTTTCTAACTCTCTATCCCTCTCCCTTCCTCTCTGTAAAAACTCAATAAAATATATATATATTTTTAAAAAGAATCTCAGCAATTATCCTTGCTAAGGATTTCTATGCCAAAGAACAAACCATTTATTCAGGCAAATCCAAGCTTCAGAAAAAATTTGAGATCCTATAAAGTTACAGAGGTAGAGACATAATACACAAGCAGTTGCATTTTGAGGTAAATCCTGCCTGCATATTTGTGTCCACACGTTTGTTTTTAAAAGTTTGGCCATCTGACTGTAACCTGAGGAATCTTGGTTAAACATTTCTTTATGCAAAAACAAAGAATGTTGAGTAGTTAAATATTTTACTTCTGAGGCTAAAATTGGGTTATTTTTTCCCTCCCCTCTGAATGTTTAAGGTGGAAAACGAAGTGTAAATGTTCAAAAGATTTCCAATCGTGAAAATCTCATCATCTATGAAAGAGTAGTGGCCACTAACACCTTTGAATGGTTAATTAATTCAACCAACATGTTTTAAACATCTTCTACTATAAGTGGGTGAGTCAGCAGTCTTTTTGGAACATCTACAAAATATGGAGAAATTTCAGATAATGGACAATGGACAATGGAAGACCCGTCATTCCCTTTTCTTAAGCATCTTACTACTCAGTTGAGGAAAACTGAGCATACGAACTGAAGAGGACTATATGGAAGTTTACACAATACAAAAGTAATCAATAAATATCTGTTGAGCCCCTGTTATATGCACAGTGCACATGAACAAGGCTAATACATGCGCTCTCAATATGTTCAAGTGCTAATGGCTCAAAGGGGAATCAGCTTAGCTTGGGTGTTCAAAGGGTTCAGGAATTATATTAAAAAAACAAAACCAAAAAACCACACACACAAAAAAACAGAATGCCAGGAGAGGTGAGCTCAGAGCAGCTATCAGAACCTTCAGATAGCTGAGCAGTTCTCTCCTCCCACCAGAGAAGCTGGGAGAGGTGAGGAAGCACAGGAAGGGGGTACTGTCATCTGAAGTCCTCCTGTAGACATGTGGTTTGTGGGTCACCTGTGGAGGAACCCACACCAAAGCCCTCCCATCTTTGAATACATTGCAGGTGCTTTTCTGAACACGGACGTTTCTGAAACAGACACTAGATGAGAACAAGGGTATCAGATTGATTCTGACCTGAAGCAAAGACCCCGTTTCCCATCTATCAAATAGAAACAATACATACTATCTACCTGTAGCGTTGTGAGGATCAAATGATTAACAATCTAAAATTCTTATGCATATAATGTGTGCTCAATAAATGCAATAGAAATGATAAAACTCCTGAATAATTCACAATTATAGCCAATGGTAATACATTACACTTAAAAATTTTATTAAGAGGGTCAATCTCATGTTCTCTCCACAAGAAAAGAAAACACTTCACCAAATGCAAATAGGTGAAGGAGACACAAGGAGGAAATTGGACAGAAGAAAATTCTAAAAGGGTGGAGCCAGAGGAACAAGCAGAGAGCTTGTCCCCTGAGGACATGTTTCCAGTGATAACCACTACTTACAATCCACTGTCTATATGCATTTTATTATAGGACATATTTGGGATAATTTTCAGTAGGAAGAGGCATTAAAATCTAGGATTTTGTTTCAAAATTTAAGTCAAGCATTTAATTCAGTCTTTTGTTCAGTGGGCCAAAATAGAAAAATCGATCGGAAATTGTTTTTACCAGCAAACATATATTATAGAAAAGTTGGAGAAATAGCCAGCACAAAATTCATAATGCTTTAATGCATTTTTAATCAAAACTCCATGCTGACAGACAAAAGTGAAAACAAGTTAAGCTTGTAATTCCATTTTAATACAAAATAATGAACCTCTATATAACCCTAGGCAAAGAAACAGTCTCTGTCCCTGTAAGTGGATTTTATAATTCTATCTGACTCAGCGATACTGCTTTTAATTTTCTTCATGAGTAGCAATTAATAGATGGTATAATTCCATGTTTCAAATGCAGGTACCACACAAACAAATAACAATAAATTAAATATGGGAAAAGTGAGAGGAGAAAGGCATTTATTTGACTAATCCTCTGCAACCAGGAGTCTGATTCCAGGCCTAACTGTAGCTGGACGACATGAAATGCTTTATTTAGATGTAAAGGACAAGAACTTAGCTACAAAAGGAAATACAAAGGAAAGGATGTTGCAATTAAAGAGACAATATAAAAAAAAAAGAAGTCAGATAACTAGGATGAAAAATGAAATAACACATTAGCACAGTGGTGAAATTTCATTATATTTCTTTCAACTTCTTAAATTCCAAAGATATTTGCTTTGTAAACTTAGGAGTTACTCTAAGACACAGCAGAAGTTAATGTGTAATCAGTCTAAGTGGCTGTATTAACTGCTACAGTATTATTTTATGCAAATTAAGAAGGAGGCATCAGCATTGGGTTTCTCAATGGCTAATGGAGGGAAAGACTACATGTATTTTCCCTCTCTGGTCCTGGATTCCAGTGGATTTCTGTGCCTCTTTCAGCCCTGTACCTATTGTGTGATGGTCAGGTGTTTACCTGGCACATACTTCCGTGTACTGTAAACCCTTCCATAACTAGAACCACCTCTTGCTCATTGACGTTCATGCTACTCTAGGACCAGAAGGAACCTTGGCAAGAGCAATAAATGTCTCCCTCTGAATTCCTAATAAAGTTTGATATTTTTGCCAATGAGTTAAAGCAAGAATTTTAAAATGAGACTGCCATGATTGTTTTGTACATTAACATCAGGACTACACCTATGAACCGTATTTACCTACAATTAAAATCCAGAATAAGATAAGAGGAGGATTCTCTTCAAAACTGAATAAAAGCAGGGTTTGATAAAAAAAAAAAAAAGTTATATTATTTACGGATACGTTAAGTATTTATATTGTATCATTTAAAAAATAATGTATATGTGTTTTACTTTATATTACATATGCTTTTTAAAAGATGGGATTCGTAATAGTTTAATATTATTTTTATTATCCTACTAGTGTCCCGGTGCATGAAATTTGTGCATGGAGGGGGCGGTTCCCTCAGCCCAGCCTGCAACCTCTCCAATCGGGGACCCCTTGGGGGATGTTCGACTGCCGGTTTAGGCCCAATCGGACATCCCTCTCGCAATCTGGGACCGATGGCTCCTAACCACTCACCTGCCTGCCTGCCTGCCTGATCACCCTTAATTGTCTCTGCCTGCCTGATCACCCCTAACTGCCCTCCCTTGCTGGCCTGATCTCACCCCCAACTGCCCTCCTCTGCTGGCCAATTTGGTTCTAATTGGTCAGTTTTTATGCCAGTCAGTGTCAAAAGCTCCACCTCCTAGGCAGCTATTGGCTCCTCACAGTTGACCCAGATTTGTTTCTGATTGGCCAGTTTCTATGCCAGTCAGCATCTCTGGACCTATCAACAGGGCCTGATCAGAAAAGCAGGGCTAATCAGCAGCCTCAGTGAAGGCTCAAAGAGAAATGGAGGCAGGGCTGCTGGCCAGGCTCAAAGGGAAAGAGAGAGGCAAGTGCTGGTCAAAAGCTGCCACAGATGCTACAGTTCAGCCCCTGCTTCTCTCTTCAGGTCTCTTTCTGGGCCTGATTCAAAGCCCCCTCAGCAGTCACTGCTGGGTCACCGGGCCTACAGCCACAGCCTTTGGTCATGATCAGTCTTTACACCTGGCTCTTTATTATAGAGATATAATAAAGAGGTAATATGCAAATTTCCCATCACTCCAACACACAAGATGGCCGCCCCTATGTAGTCAAAGATGGCCTCCCCCATGTGGACACATGATGGCCGCCACAAGATGGCTGGCAGGGGAGGGCAGTTGGGAGGGACCAGGCCTGCAGGGGAGGGCAGTTGGGGGCAATTGGGCCAGCAGGAAAGAGCAGTTAGGGACAACCAGACCGGCAAAGGAAGGAAGTTAGGGGTGGCCAGTCCAGCAGGGGAGGGCAGTTAAGGGCAATCGGGCTGGCAGGCGAGCAGTTTGGCTTAAATCAGCTTGGCAGGGAAGTGGTTAGGGGGAGATCTGGCTGGCAGGCAGAAGCAGTTAGGGGCAATCAGGCAGGCAGGCAGGCGAGCAGTTGGGAGCCAGCAGTCCTGCATTGTGATCCCAGATTAGAGAGGGTTCAGGCTGGGCTGAGGGACCCCCCCTCCCCCCCAGTGCACAAATTTCATGCACTGGGCCTCTAGTTGTTATTATAATATTTATACTATTTCAACAGTAGTATTTTTTATTAAACATTTTTGATAGAACAAAAGAATGAACCAATGCTGTGATTTGAATACATCTGGGCCCAAGGAGATTCATGGAAGACCAAGAGCTTTAAAGCCAAATGCTACAACACATGCAGAAATTTCTCTGAATTATGAACATAAATAGAAGAAACCACATTGTCCCTGAATCTGCTAGTTTAAATTAGATTTTTAAAATGATGAAGTCATCAACTACAGCCAACATAACTGATAAATCTGTATCTTCAATTCCAAAGCCAACCCTGTGTTTCAGGCTTTATAACCAATGATCTGAGACATTCCGCTTGGAAGCTCCATGATAAACTGCCTCCACCCACCTCCCAGGTTAGCAGACACAGGGGCCAGACTGCCTGAGCTCCACTCAGGAAGGTGCTTAACCTCCTTATACCTCAGCTCTACCACCTGAAAATGTGATGGATAAAAAGCTCTACCTCACAGAACCGGCGGGGGATTAAAACTGTCTGGCACCTATGCAATGCCATCTAAGTGTTTAGTAAATGAATAAAGTCATTTGGGAGGCCACAGGTACCTCATTTCTACCTACCTCCAGTGCTCACACCTCCCACTTGTAACTATTTTTCTTCCAATTGCCAAGCTCTTTCTTATTTCAGAGCTTTCACCTCCTTTTTCCCTCTTCAACCTTTTTTTTTCTACTTTTATCCACAGAGACCACCAGAGACATCCTGAAGTGATCCATTTTATACAATATCTAAGGTTTTTTTTTTTTTTGCACAATGGCTTTTATCTTTTTATGATGAGGAGAACAGGGGGCTGTCAACAGGGCAGGTACTAGGTTGAATACGATTATTATCAATGCTATAAAAATTCAAGAGTCATAGAAGTCCCACCATCAAGGATCCAAGTTCCAGCTTCTCCACTCATTAGTCAGGATATCCTGGATCAGTCATTTAAGCCCCCTGATCTCTTTAAAATAAGGATAGCAGGAGAATCTAAGATGGCAGCGTAGGTAAACACCTAAACTGCTGCCTCACACAACAATTTCAAAACTACAACTAAAAGACAAAACGTCCATCACCCAGAACCATGGGAAAGCTGGCTGAGTGGAAGTTCTACAACTAGAAGGAAAGAGAAAAGAGCATTGAGACGTGCACAAGCGCTGAAAAGCTGAGGTATGGAGGTGCATGATCTGGGCTGGCAGCAGGCGTTGCTTTTTTCAACCCAAAGGGAGACAAGCCCCCAATTACTCTGAAATCCAGTTTCTGGGGAGATGCAGGAGACCCACACTCCTAGAGGGAGAAGCTGGACTGTCTGACATCAGGTCGGAAAGTGAGGGTGGCTTGCTTGCAGAGCTGCGCCCAGGAATAATTGTTTACTGCGCTGGGCGCGGGACGCGGAGACTCGGTCAGAGATGCAGAGCCGGCTAACTGGCAGCCATCACTGTTTGCCACGCCCTAGCCTAGTGATGCCCTGAGACCCCGCCCACACAACCTACAAACCCACCCAAGCCCCAAGCAGCGGCTTCAACATAAGAATGGCCTGCCCTATCTCAGCTTAACTTAGCAAACTTGCAGCCCAGGTCAGATAGCTCCAAAACCTCCAAACCCCAAGCAAAGAGGAGAAAACTGTAGCTCTCGCTGTAGCTCCTGCTGGGTGGCCTCAGACAGTAGCTGATCTGCACCCCATTGGAGATCCAGAAGCCAGTATACCTAGTGGTCAGTGTGAGACACCAGATTTCAACTCCTAACATCCATAAGTGATACATTCAAGAGGCAGACTCATTGAGCACCAAAGCCCAATGAAATAAATCCTGCACCATAAGCATGTCTCTAGTGCAGCAGTTCTTCCATTATAGACACAGCGAGTCCTCACAGCCGATTGGCCTGGAGGTCAATTCTTCCCAATGTACCAACAGCAAGCAAGGCTTAACTACACCAAGACTTTGCACTCAGCCCACAAAGGGGTGTACCAAGAGTGTCCATCTCAGGTGATTGGGGAGGCTGAGCTACTGCCCCCTATAGGTCACCTACCACACAAAGCCACTCCATCAACACAGGGAAGCAGCCAAAATGTGGAGACAAAAAAACATGTCACAAATGAAGGAAATGGAGGAAAGCAAACTATTGGACGACATAGAGTTCAGAACCACATTTATAAGGTTACTCAAGAATCTTCTAAAAACTGCTGAGAAACTTGATGAGACCTTTAAGGATCTTAATGAGAATGCCAAAAAAAAAAAAAAATGGAAAGGACCAGTCAGAAATGAAGCATACACGGTCTAAAATAAAGAATATACAGAAACTCAACTGTAGATCAACATACCCCAAGAATCAAACCGAAGATCTGATATATGAAGAAACAAAAAACACCCAACCAGAAAAACAAAAAGAAAAAAGAATCCAAAAATATGAAGATAGTGTAAGGAGCTTCTGGGACAACTTTAAGCGTACCAACATCCGAATTTTTGGGATGCCAGAAGAAGAGAGAGAGCAAAATATTGAAAACCTATTAGAAGAAATAATGACAGAAAACTTTCCTTACCTGGTAAAAGAAATAGACTTACAAGTTCAGGAAGCGCACAGAACCCCATACAAGAGGAATCCAAAGAGGACCACACCAAGACACATCATAATTAAAATGCCACGGGCAAAAAACAAAGAGAGAATCTTGAAAGCAGCAAGAGAAAAACAGTTAATTACCTTCAAGAGAGTACCCATACGACTGTCAGCTGATTTCTCGGCAGAAACTATGCAGGCCAGAAGGGAGTGGCAAGAAATATTCAAAGTGATGAACAGCAAGAATCTACAACCAAGATTACTCTACCCAGCAAAGCTATCATTCAGAGTTGAAGGTCAGATAAAGAGCTTCACAGACAAGAAAAAGCTAATGGAGTTCATCACCACCAAACCAGGATTACATGAAATGCTGAAGGGTATTCTTTAATAAGAGGAAGAAGAATAAAAAGGTAAAGAAAAAATTATGAACAACAAAATGACATCAAATACATACCTACCAACAAGTGAATCTAAAAATCAAGTGAATAAAAAATCTGAAGAACAGAATGGACTGGTGAATATAATAGAATCAAGGACATAGAAAGGGAGTGGACTGACAATTCTCAGGGGGGAGGGGGTGTGAGGGGTGCAGGAAGAGATTGGACAAAAATCTTACACCTATGGATGAAGACAGTGGTGGGGGGAAGGGAATGGGGTGGGGTGGGAAATCAGATGGAGGGGAGCTATGGAGGGGGGGGGAGAGGAACACCTGTAATAATCTGAACAATAAAGATTTATTTTAAAATAAATAAATAAAAATAAAATAAAATCAGGATAAAGATCATACCCACCCTCCAAAGTTGTTACAAGAATTTCATGAGGCAATGAATGTTGAAGGGCCCTCTACACCAAAATGGGTTTACAATTTAGCATTATTACTGTTTTTATTATTACTAGTTGCTATTATTCTGTCCACAGGATAAGGACTAGCATCTCTCCGTTCAGCATGTCTTTATCTCAGTGAACACACTTTATTCTAGTTTGCTGCAGTTGTTCCATTTAGCTGCAGTCCCATGTGAAACAATGAAAAATCATGCCAGGTGTAAAGACAATTCTTGGCTGCTATGTTGTCATAAGCCTGGACTCTGTCACACTAGACAGCCTAATAAAGGCAGTCATTGGATAATATGATTGGAATGTGTTAGGTATGTTTTCTTTTTGTAAAAACTTCCTCATACCTGGCAGAAAAATAACAAAAGAAAGGAAAACAAAAAACTAATATTCGAGGGCCTACTATGTGCGAGGCACTTATGAAAAGAATCAAATCTGGCATCACTTTTAGGGCCCAATGACTGGGGCTGGAGGTGTGGCATAATCTTCTTATGATTCTTAGGATTGTTGTCAAATTTGGGGAACCTCTAACCGGGTCCATGTGAGCTGTAAGATTTCAAGGCATCTCAAGTTTTCTTATCAGAGACCAATCTTACTCTTTGAATGAAGAGGACTAGTCAATGAACTTGTTATAATAATACAAGTTTTACGTTATCATTGCTGATGCCAGTATTTTATTTTTACACCAGTTAGAAATGTAAATATTTTTCCAATATATTTGTGTAATTCAGTGATATTTCAGGATACATCAAATATGTTTGTCCTACAAGCATGGTAATTTTGATAAATACCCTTTTGAGAGATTTCCAAAAAATTTTAAATGTTTCAAAAACATTACCCAGTATATTTCTGACAGCAATGTCTTGTTTGGACAAGACATTGATGAGAACTGAGTGATTCTCTTACAATTTTGTGTGCCTGATGACTGGAAGAATTTTCCACAGACTGACTTCTGGCTCCATATATTTCAATCTGTGTTTCTCCTTTACCGCCCACATACTTTCAGGGGTAGGAGCTTTAGTTCATTCACATATTACCATGCAGGCTCTGGTCTTGCACTTTGCTGTCATAATGATGGTGAATCAAAGCAGTGGATGGTAGGAATGAGCCTGGAAATAATTCCTACACCAAAACAGCTAGCTAAATAGCTCCTCATGAATATGGCTGTAAACGATGTAAATGGATCTGACCTAAACGTAAATGGGTCCTTAATTCAACTTTTTTGTAGACTGTTCTCCAAAAGGCCTGTGGTAACCCCAGTGCTACTCAACATGAGGGGAAATGTAACAAGAAGAGGTGAGAATAGGAAGAGAAAGCAGCCTTCACTAACTGAAGTTAAAGTATTTTGCATGTATACATTTTATAAAAGCCAATGACTATCTACATATTATTAGAGCCCTCCCAGGGCTTTTGAAGGGGTCCATGCAAGTGAAGGGCCTTGAAGTTTATGCTTCAACATTTTGCAAGGAATCTGCCTTGGTCTCTGATTTTTCACTCCATCCCTAACCTAAAACTTGATCATGGAAAATTTTTCTTCTTTTAAAATTTCATTTCTGTATTATTTGAAGACAGAATATGTTATTCTACATGAATAAGCTTTAATTCTAAAATCAGAAAAACAGCATAGATTTTTAGTCTATTGGAATTGGTCAAGCCCCCGACCTCCATTTTGAAGGAATTTAATAATTAGTAAAATGTGTGCATATAATGGACTATTGAGAAAACCACAAGAAATCTGAGGGTTTTCTATGAAAACTGGAGAATATCCTATTGTGTTAATAGATATCCTCTTCCTATTCCCACCTCCACCTTGCCTAGTCAATAATATATACTATAGTATTATAGAATCAAGAAGTCAACTTAAAGGTGTTCATCTTATAGCTTTTCAAATGAAAAACAGAATTAATACCACAATTACATGAACACATCTATTTATTGATTAAAAGCAAATGATGGTCTGGCCAGTGTAGCTCAGTTGGATGAGCATTGTCCCATGTAATAAGGGGTGGCTGGTTCGATTCCAAGCCAAGGCACATGTCTAGGTTGCTAGATTGATCCCCAGTTGGGGTATGTATAGGAGGCAGCCAGTCAATGTTTCTCTTTTGCATCAATGTTTCTCTCTCTCCCTCTCCCTTCTTCTCTCTCTAAAAAAATCAATTAAAAAACACTTTTTTTCAAAAAAGCAAATGATTATGAAAATTATCATTTCATAGATAAATTCAAGATACTGAGATACAGATGATACAAATAAATTCTCCAAAAGTGAGCAGCGACCTGATTCAGAACCATAATGGGTGGCCCTTTCTGAGACTGGCAAGTGTGGTAAGACTGTGATTCCTTTTCCTATGTAGTTTGCCAGCCATCTGGGACTATATTTCCATACCATCTGTCTCCCAGTCCTGACACTGACCCATCCACAGTTGGAGAATAGGTTGAAATAGGATGAACTTCAAAGATAGGACAAATCTGATTCATGTATTATTCATAATTAAAACAGATATGCTTTTAGAGTTTGCTTTTTGGTTATGTCAAAATATTTCCACCTCACTATCAATGAATCAAATGGTTACATCCAAACATCAAGAACACTAGTGAATTAAATTATGAAGCAAAAATTATGGAGGCTTATGTATATTTTGGTTACATTCTTAAGGATTAAATTTACCTCTATATTGTACAATATTTCTGGGTAGAACACCATAATACATATCTATAACTCTTCCTTATCATTCCTTTCAGAGTTTATTTTATGGATGTATTTCAATAACTTTTTAATAGAACTGCATTTTAAAGAGCTTAAAAAGCATATTCTCTTCTTCCATTCCAATGTCAAATTATAAAATAAAATAGCCCATAGTAACTATCCCATTTTGGAATGTTTTGGAACAGAAATTTTACCTTAGTAAGGAAGAGGAGACTAAAAAATGCCAAGGGAGCATCTCCTGGTGAGAGAAAGCTGAAGAAATCCCTGATTGTACCAAGGTGGGTGGCTAGGCATTCACATATCATACATACCTTCTTCTCAAGGCCTCATTGCCAAGTCAGCACAGTGAAACTTGGTAAAATGGATCCACAAACCTTCCATCAATATGGGTCCTTAATCTGACCTTTATTGCAGTAGATGTCTCCAAAACTAGGCATTCATTTATTTATCTATCAAAGATTGATGACTTTCCATGTGCTAGGAAATAAAGATACTGCACTGAATGAAACTGGCATGGCCATTGCCCTCATGACTCTAACAGTTGAGCAGGAAAGATAGAAAGTAAACAAAATATTACTCCAACAATTAATTAATCACAGAGAGGATTTCCCCGTTTCCAGGCATATTGAATTTGACTCTGTGAGTTGGAGAGGAGGGAAAATGTTTGCCAAGAGGTCTAAATTCATACCCTTTCACCATGAACCCAAGGCAAGGCTACTTCTACTGTAGACCCAAAAATTATAAGGAAGGAGTCCCCACCCCCACCTCCAATCCCTGGGACACCTGATCATAAGCCTACCCTGTGTGTTAGTGGTCAGAAAGATATGTTACCAGAAGAGTGAAGATGAGTAAGTTTCCTGATCAGACCAAAGCACAGAGGCTATAGTCCTACATCCACATCTTCATAGGCCAGGAGGATCTGGGCCTTGTTCCAGGAGCAAACAAAGTCAGCGGGGTAATTGTAAGTAAGAGTGATGTGATCAGAGTTTTAAAAAATCTCCCTGACTTCATCAGGAATTATGGTGTGAATGGGACCAAAAACAGAAGCAAAGAGGACAGTTAGAAGTTATTTCAGGCAAGAGATGATGTGTTGATTTAGGGTGGTGACTTTGATGATGGAAAACAATAAATAAAGTCAAGAGCTTTATCAGCAGGTGGCTGACTACGAAAGAATAATAACTCATAGATTTCTAACCTGAGCCACTAGCTCAGTGATTCTTAATCTGGCTGCTCATTAAACTCTCCTGAAAACCCTTGTCTCCAAGGTTCTGTTTTAATTGGTTAAGCAGGGGGCCAGGGCACACGTATGTTTTCAATGCCTCTCAGCTGTTTCAAATGTGAAGCCAGGTTAGAGAATCCCTGAATCAGGTGAACAAGAGTTCCCAAGGGAGAAAACAGCTGACAGGGAGAGAGTTTGAGGGGAAATTTCATGAGTTTCCAATCTGATGTAGGTTTTGTCAGAGTCACTCAGGTGACAGATCAAGTTTAAAGTTGGACACTTATGTCTGGATGGTAGAGAAAAGATCTCAATTGGAAGCAGGTGAAAGTGATTGAGATTTACATTGTAATAGAAGGTATGGCAGACTGTGTGATTACCTATGGAGAGAGAAAGAGGGGCCTGAAAAAAACCCTTCATTAAAGATAGAGGGTGATGAGTCAGCAAAGACTGTGAAGGAGTGCTGGTAAATTAGAAGGAAACCAGGAAAATGGGGTGTTGCCAAAGTCAGCGCAACGGAATGTTTCAAGAAGAGAGTGTGTAAGTGTATTGAAAGCTGTGTTTAATTTTGTCAGGGCCTGGAACTCCACCCTCCTTCCAACAGTCTAAGGTCTGGGTTGATTTCTGGCCCTCCCCATGGTAAGTCTCTACTTTGGCAAGATAGCTATTAGCAAGGAATTATTATTTAAAGGTCAAATTTAGGAGATTACACTGCCTAATTTTTCAGAATTTGGAAAATAATTACCATCTCAATTCAGATACCAAACAAAAATAGTGACATTATCTGTGCACATACAGTCACGACTTCTAGCACTTAGGCACACACGATGTTCACCTATTTGTGGGTTTAAGCTTGGCAAGTATTGCAACTCTTGTAGGATTCGGTAGCATTCTTTCTGTTGCCAAGCCTACCCAGGGCAAAACAAACTGAGTGATCTTTCAGAACTTGCCTCCTCTCTGGGCCCCTACCATTATGTAGACAGGTTTTTGTGACTATCACGGTGTCTATGCCATTTAATTTTATTTCTTTACATGTGTGCCTCCTTCTGATTTCCCTGAGGGCAGGTAATAGTTTTATATGAGCTTGTATTCCCCCCACCTATCACAGTGCCTCGCACTTGGTATATATTGAATAAATGTTTGTTGAATGAATGGAAAGTTGCATGATTTTTCTGAGTTCATGAACAACTAATCTGGAAATTCCATCTCTAAGTATTCTTTCATCATAGACTGTAAAATACTGTTTAAATAAAGGATGTGGTTTATCCATGTTTCAGTTTTAGGTCAGTTTTCTATGGAGTTAGTAAAATCTCATTCCAATACAAATTATTTAATCCCTTGGTGCCTTGGGTTTTCTGCCTATAAAATAAGAACAGCAATGCTGATTTCCTTTGGAACTGCAGTGAGGATTGTCAAAGTCAGAACTCTGTTCGCCCATAAGAGGTACTCCTTGGGTTTGAGGACCAATTGATGATCACTTCTGTCTTGTTCTCTCTCTGAGTATGTTTTTGTTCAGATACTATGAGGTAAGTTCTCCTGGAGCAGTTGCTAACAGGCTGAATCTTATGACCAGAGAAGCATTCCCCAAGCAAAGAGCTGGCTTAATCATGTCATTCTTTTCCACAGGGGTAATTTTTCTGGAGGGCTCCGGTCCCTTCTGGTCTGGACACTGAGCAAAGTATTGGTGGCCTCAGGGCAGAGCTAGGCCAGCTGCAGGAAATGTAGTCAAAATTGCCTTTAAGGTCATCTCAGACTTCGATTAGTTTGCTCAGAGCTCATCTCCCCTCAAGTATGACTGTGCTGTTAAGTTGATTAAAGGGTCTCTTGGTGAAAAATCTATCAGAGAAGTAAAAGATTACCTTACCCAAGGGCAATTTTTCTGATTGCAATTTAAATAACCCATTTTCATTTATTATAGGTCCACTTAACCCATGGGACGTCCACTGACTGAGTGCTGATTATATGCCAGGTTCAGGGGTATTGTAACTATCTCCAGTTTTACACATGCAGAGAGTGAGGCTCAGAGACAGTAAGCAATCTTCCCAGTGTCACAAAGCTGGCAACAGGCAGTGACACCAAACAAACTCTCTGACTTCCGGCTCTTTTCTACAATTCAGTATTGCTTCATCTTCTTTTGGTAGGTCTCTAATACGCTTTATTTTAAAGCTCATTTTTATCTTCAATTGGCTTGGTACATGTAATCCCACCTCAAAGAATATACATGTGGGTTTTCTTGCCATTTGAGATTATTTTGAGGCAAAAAAATTTTTTAATGAAATAAAAGTATAATATTTAGCTATCTGACTTAGAACATTCACATCTGTGATCACCTTTCTTCCTTCACTTTTAAGAAAATATAACTCTCTTACTTATATGGCTTTTCAATTACTTTTTCCTGTTTCTCACACATGATACACTGATCTCATTAGATTTATCAGTAATTTAGCCCTTTGAGCTTACAGTGCATTGGCTGTTTTTGGGAGGTACTTTACTCATGACCAGATGACAGCAGCCCCTGTTCCTGGTAACTGCAAACAAGTCTGGGTTTCTTGTGCTTTTAACATTGTACCCAGGAGAATTTTTGCAGATTCTTACATTTTCATCCACAAAGACCTAACAGCTTCATGGGAGCAAGGTGGAAATGGATAAAGGTCATGATGTGGGCCCGGGGGAAAGGCAATTCCATTTTCTCTGGGAAGTACTAGGCAGACTGTCCAGACAACATAAGAACACAATGTTAATTTGATTTTCCTCTCAGGTGTCAACTCCAAATGATTAGTGGTAGCCACCTGAATTGCCAGGCTCTGGGATAAGACTGCTGCAATCCCTCTGTGATGTCTTCCATGGGCAGCAGGGAGTTGTGCCAAGGCTGTGCACATGCCAGGATTTGCCATCCTGAGAGAAGGCAATGGCCCAGGTCACAACTCAAAGAAAAACTGAGCTCCAAAAAAAAAAAGGGGGAGGGGGGTTTCATTACTTTTATAGCAGCAAGAGCCCCATTTCACAAATTACCCCCAAAGAAAACATATGAATCTATTATAGAATTATATCCCTGAATCCTATATAATTTTATTAACCAATATCACCCCCAATAAATTCAATAAAAAAGAAAACATGTGAATGACATACTTCCAATAAAAGACACACATGCACACACACACACACCTAAATACATAAATAACTGAAGTGCAAGGAAATAGAGAGAAGGGCATATTATTCAGGGAGGGGGCAAGCAGACCATGTTCCTGTGATGAAGAACACCAGGTCTGGTAAGACTTGCCCTGCTGCAAACTTAGAGAGCAACATACTGATGAGGTGAGTCCAAAGCCTCAATGAGTATATTTTAGATGATTAATACAAAGGGGGCATGCTGGCAGGGCTGACATTTGGCATATGAGCTGATCACACCAGCACAATAGATGTGCAGGTGCCATGGATACCTGCATGGAAAGCTTCTCTTTTATTGACCCTGAGCAGGATTCTTGATGGGCTTAAGGTACTATAAGATGCCTGTTATCGGTGCTCCTTTTGGTGTGGACAGCTCCTCCTAAGAACCCTCAGATAGAACACTGTGTCTACCTGACAGGTGACATTTCTCTGCCTTGAAACATTCATCATGGAAGGAGGGAAATAGGCAGGTATCAAACTGCAGCTCGAAGTAGTAACTGTTATCACAGAGACACCTACCCCTGTCTGGGAGGGCCGGGGAAGCCTTCTTAGAAGAGATGTTAGAGCCAGATTACTGGGCAGAAACCCATGAGGAGGTCATTCTGGTTTAGAGAAAGAATAAGCAGAGGCAGGGAAGCAACAGCACAGTCAGCTAACTGAAACCAGCTCAAGGTCCCTTGAGCACAGAGTGAGAGAAAGGAGTGGGAGGAGGCTCCAGAGCATGATGGGTCTGAACTTCACTGAAGGTTTTTCAGTGATGTGGTGTGAACATCTTTGTTGTTCCGTGTTGTTGATAGCATTGTAAAGACTGAGTTGGAAGTGAGAGAGAGAGATGCTGACTAGGAAATTACTTCAATTGTCATGGTAAAAAAAAAATGAATACAGGCAGATTTAAGAAATACCAGAAATTAAAATCATCAGGACTTAAAGACTGATGGGTGAGAAGAAAGGGAAAGAAAGGAAGAAAAAAAAGGACCAGATGACTCCAAGGGTTCAGGTTTGGGAAGATAACAGGGCCATTAACGGTCTGGAGAAGATAGGAGGGGCAGTGGGTTTGAGTTTCTCTGCATGCCTCCTCCAACACTAGGAGCTAAAGCAATAGTGGCCAGTGTAGAGCATGAGCTTTGAAGTCAGAGATCAGGAGTCAAGTCCACTGCTTTCCTTCCCATTCAAGAACCACGTGGTGTAGAACAACTTAGTTAGCCTCTTGGAGTCCCAATTCTCTAACAGCAAAATTGAGATAATAAGAGTGTGCAGCTCATCGTTTGACGTTGAAGATCAAATGAAAGTATGTATACCTGATACTTAGTACAGCTCCTGGTACATAGTAAGAACTCAATAATGCTAGCTATTTTTGAATCAGTAAATATATTTTTGGGATAAAAATGCTTTTTACTTTCTTAGTCACGTCAAATTTACTTGCTATTTATATTTCGCTGGCTTGAACCAACTGGCCTCCAATCTAGGGACTTGCCATTGGCTTCCTGACCAAAAGTCTATATAGCCTCCTGGGAACCTGATCCCTAGGAACCCACAATTAAGAGGAGATTAGGCTATCCCCCCTGGGGTTGTGCTGGAATCAGTCCCAGTCCAATCAGGACCATGACTTGACTTCATACTTCCCTGCACACAGCTCTTGTAAGTTATCCCTAACAATCGCAAGCAATGAGCAAAACTGTTAAGCCCATGAAGTAGATGCTGGTATCTATAGTGTCCAACACAGGACTTGGCACCTGGCAGGTCCTCAGTAAGTTTGTTTGGATCAACATGTGCACTCTCTGTACCCCCACTGCAATGTCTAACCTCAGGAAGCAACACTTGCACCGTGTTGTCCCCTAAACCCCTCTTCCTTCTACCCAAGCCTGTCCCCTAAGCAGCATGAATTGTTCTTTATAGGTCTTTCAAAGCATGTAGATGAAGTGTTTCACCTACCAATCATAAATGAAGGCTATAAAACAAATATGTTTTAAGAGACCAATGTAGCCCAACCAGCATGGCTCAGTGATTGAGCATCAACCTATGAACCAGAAGGTACGAGTTTGATTCCGGGTCAGGACACATGCCCAGGTTGCAGGCTCAATCCCCAGTGGGGGGTGTGCAGGAGGCAGCCAATCAATGATTCTCTCTCATCATTGATGTTTCTCTCACTCTCTTTCTCTTCCTTCCTCTCTGAAATCAATTAAAAAGTATTTTTAAAAAGAGAGACCAATGTAGATATGGGTAAATTTCTTCAAGTATACATTGATAAACTAAAATGTTTTTGCCATGTAGTGATTCAGTAGATTGGCCAAGTTTCTCTCTCTGAATGTGAATGTGTCTACCCAGACAATTCAAGACAGTATAAATTAGTAGAACTTATGAGTGCTTGTGTTTTCCAAACCCATTGAAAAGAACCTAATTTAAGGATCTGTGATTTAATGAACCTTTCAAAGCTGAAAACGTATCCCACAGAGATTTAAAACAGAATATAGATTTAAAATAGAAAAAAAGAATAAAACAAAGCTAGTTTTGTGTTTCCTGGACACAGAAAGGTGCTAGAATTATTTACTGCTTTCTGGGCTTTGCATTATGACCAAATTGATATTTTCCAGGTTTTTCATTAACTTAAAATGTCCTGAGGTAAACACATCATTTGCCATAATTAAATCCAAGGCATTTCCACAGCTTCCTTCTAAGCAGCAAAAAATTAGGCCAAGAGGTAAGAGTTCTGGTCAACCCCTTTATGAAAGCTGCACTAGAGAAAAATGCACAGATTTCACTTAGCAGCACAGCAAGCAGAGGCTCTGCAAGCAGAATCATGTGGTAAATCTTTTGGTCCAGAACTTTCTCACCTCCAAAACCAGAATTCATTCCACCTTGTCTTAAAAATCCCCATAGATCCCCCAAATTGTAAAAGAACATAGAATTGACCATCACAGCTACTGCATAAGCCCACCATGAAAGGGTAGAAACACCTCTGTGGATGGTTCTAGGTAAATCCAAGTTAATAGACATACAACTCTCAGAATTCACTTGGACTTCAAATTTTCTTCCCAACCTGAAATAGACTAAGTTCATTTCTGTTAATAGCTAGTCTTTTAAAACAGATGGAAATTTTAAAATGAATAGAAAAGCCAATTCAGTATAACTTTTTCTTCCCACTCCCTACATTCCACCCCTCGGTCTTGGAGACAGGGACATCTCTAGGATGGCCCAGTTGGTCACCCAGCAGAGCCCTGAGTAAATTGTTAGTAGGAGGGAGTGAAGAACACACAACAGGAAATCCCAGAACAATTTTTTAAATCCTTTTCCCGGATTCTAGTGTCTGATTTAGCTTGCAGCTAAATTTTGAATGCTCACATTGAACCCTTCCAAGATTGATTCACAAGCAGAGGCATTCACTTATTTAGAACTTATCTTAGAACCACATCCCCTATTCACTTAACATGTAACCACATCCCCACCCCTTCCATTCACTCTAGATGAAGTGGACCTTCACAATGCTTGTCCAGAGGGGACATTGCTCTGACATTCCAAGAGGTTAGTGTATAGTGGCTGGTTAAAGTTCACTAACATTATCTGGTTCATATATAAATACAAACTTCTTATAATATCAACTAATAAAAAAGAACACCAGGCAATTTAAAGATGGTGTCCTCCCAACTGAACGGGCTGAGAAAAGTGAATTTTGTAACCAGAAGCCAAAGCAGAAGAGAACAGAGATGAACAGAACTCCTCACTGTTCCTGATGATTGGCAGGAACCAGCTATTTCCAAAGAGGACAATCCCAGAGGACTCTTAAAGGAGGGCAGTTTTGCAACTTTGTTCCCAAATAATAGAGAGGCTTACTTGAAAGATTGCTGGCCACTGGTACAGAAAGCCTTGAATAAACATCACATGAACACACCCCTGGACCTGATGGAAGGCAGCATGACTGTTTGGAAAACAAAGAAGATTTTGAGCCAGATACCATCATTAGGGCCGGAGACCTGATAACACCATTAGCAAGGAGTGTTTCTTTTGAACATTGAAAACTTTAATAAACTGTTATATTATGGTCCAGGGAAACACAGTTTCAGCCATTTGGACCTCTGAGTGGCTTAAAAGAGACCTTAATGATTAAACAAGAGTTGGCAAAAAGATTCTGAATTGTGATCACAAAGTTGGGAACAATTTTTGCCACAGGTCACACACAAAAATGTGAATAAATGCAAGGGACCAAAGAAAAAATCTGTTAGGAAAGAGTATACACCATGCCCACCACCACAACCAGAACGTCAGATTGATAAAGAAGTGCCTAGTGGTGAATATTTTCTGAAGGCAAGTCAAAAAAAAGTGACAGACAATGGAAGCAAAAAAGCTAGACAAGTGGGTACTCTCAGTAAGAGACAAGAGGATAAAAACAAAGTGTTATTCCACCTACAGACAAGCCAGCTGTAAAACCTGAGAGAGCTTCTATGAAACTAAAATTGATGTGGCTGCCATCAAGGAAAAGATGAAGAAAGCAATGCATAAACAACTGGGAGCTCTTGCAGCTGAAGAAGTTAAGCATAAAATGGAAGCAGATAAAAAAGAAAAGGAGGAAAAATGTAATATGCATTAAAAACAACAACCCTGAACTAGAACTTATTAAGCTATCCCTTTTGTAAAGAATTTTGAGATAGTCACAGGCTAGGGACATACAAGAATCAACCAATGAATGCATAAATAAGGCAATGTTTCTCTCTCTTTCTCTCTCTCAAATAAATAAGTTTGAGATATTAGGGCATTAGTTATTATAAGAAGTAATACTCTGATTAATTTTTTCTGAGTTTGTTTTGTTCTTTATAACAGTGTTTATGTGAACAGCTATTATTAATAAATATAAATTATTATAGTCTAAAAAAATAACATCAGTACAGGATACAATAGAAGGAGGAAGGTATTTCAGGGAAAGTGGGTATTCTTAAGATGATTTCATCTTCTAGTATACCTCACAGGAACACCCACTGTACAAATGGGCAACTCTAATTGTCAAATAGTTCTTAAAATTTAGCTGAAATTACCTTCCTTCTGATTTTCAACTTCTGTCCCTAATTCTATTCTCTGGAACAAATCATGGTAACATTCATACATAGAGATTTAATTCCTTGCATGGCAACTGTAGCTGCTCCTTTCAAAGTAAAATTGAAATTTTATATTAAAGCATTTGGCAAACCATCAATCAATTAATCAAAAACCTTGAGTACCTACCAAATGCCAGGTACTGCACTCAACATTGGGAATAATCGGTATTAATTAATCAATTTATTCCTAAGGAGTTGTTTTCCACTGTGCTGTGGTAGAGCCAGGATCCACACCAAGTCCAATTCCAAAGTGTAAGCTCCTTGAACTGTGTAGCTCCTTCCCTGCAGAGAAATCAATACAAGAGCATTGGCTCTTATCTTGGGATTTGATACTGTATGTGGATGGCTGATACGCTGATGCTCTATATTTTATAGAGAGATCAACCAAAGACTATAATTACTTTTTCTAGTTTTAGAATAATCCTAAGTCATTGAATTGCAATATAATTGTGTATAATTTGCAATGCCATAAATCTTTTTATTGGGTGTTTCCAAATTGGCAAGTTACCAAAATGCTATGGCATGATAATTAACGGTCAAAAATTTTAGAGAACATGCCATAGACGAGAACCTTGGGGAGAGAAAATTCATTTGGTCACATATCTTTCAGGATGTTTTAAAACTATCAAACTCAATGAGCGGGAGAGGTGAAAGCAAATTTGGGGGGGAAGCACATTTCCTCTGCAGCCCAATCGTTGGTGGCAGAACTCTCTCAGCAGTAAAACTGCAGCTCAGAGAACGCTGATGGGCCTCATTGGGGTCATTCAATTGAACTCTGACCAGAATCCTGCTTGACCTCCTGGTCCTCAGCTAACTGGCCACCTCTCAGCAAGAGATGGCTTAAGTCGTGTTCCTCAGCCACCCATTTTCCCATCAGATCCATTTCTGCCACAGTCTAAAAACAACCACAGTGCTGGTGTTCAGGACCCTCCTCACATTTCTCCAGTGATGGGAGACAGACCCGCTCCGGTTATAGGCAGGCCCTTGAATTTTCACATAAAAGAGTAGATGACAGAGAAATGTGGTTTTCCTCACTGTGCCATGCCATCTCTGACATTTGCCATGCAGACCGCACATTCCTCTTGGAGGGCAAGGTTGCTCCCCATTGTTCTGACTCAAAAATTATTTCCGATGTGGGTGCCTGCAGTTAACCTCGTGAATTGACTTTAGTCATGGGAGGTGTGGAGAAAAGCTCAGAGGTGCTCTTAACTGCATCCTCCGTAGCTAGCCAACAGCCAAGGTGCTTGCATGCGTGTGTTTTCAACTTCTTCACAACAGTAGAAAACTTGAATGGGTCCTTTGTGTTAAAATCTCTTTTAAAAGTTCAATATAAAATTAAAGAAAAGAGCTCAACTTACAGATCTTTGCATCCAACAAGCAGTACATCCGTCTCATTTTATCTTGGCTCTTGGAGGTTACGTCATGATGTGGTGTGAGTGAAACCAAAACGGACCGCATATGAGTGTTAACTATGAGGCACAGCCCTGAATCCCTGCAAGGCCGGTCCTGGAGTGATCCTGAGAGCATGCTGTGAAGTGGTCTCGCTCAGCTTCACTGGCCTCTAACCCCCAGTGCCAGCACCCCTGACAGTAATTGTTGCTCTAAGAGCCTTTTGGGCGAAACAGTCATTCTCAAGGACTGTGCATTCTGACTTTCCTGCCTCAGTTTTAGCTCACTACCACAAAAGTCCCAATTCCTTTCTTGCCCACGGAGCAGCTGTATCAGCTTGATATAGTGCAAAGGAAGCGATATTTGGTGACAGGTGGTAAAAAGAATGCCTCAGTGTGAGCTTGGGATGGAAGTGGAGGGCTCAGATGTTGATTCACTTCAAAATCCTCACTGCTATCCAGGACTCGAGCATAAAAAGGGAATGTGGGACAGTGAGAAAGCAGTTACTCATTAATCATCCTTTATATCTGATTTACCAATCATTGCTTATACAACGTATTAACCAGCATGCTTTCGGTTGTAAAAGAAACCAACTCAAGCTAAATAAAGCAAATAATGATAATAACTGATTATGTAGGTACCAGGGCAGAATTGCAGGTGGGCCTCAGGAATGAGGAATTAGAATGCTCTGGTCCAGGAAACCCAAAAAATCCTTCTTCCTTTTGTCTTTATTATCTTCAACTGCAGAACAGCTTTCTCTCTGATTCAGCTGCATGACAGAGAATACATCCCCAACCAAACATTTTGAGTTTGTCTCTTCTCAACTTAAAAGGATGGTCAAATGAAACTGATTTTTTTGGTCTTAATTTCAAGGGTTTAAAGGGCCTCCTTGGTCAGGCATCATTTGTCAATCACCTGGCTAGGGAAGCTGGGTCATATGGCTCAAATATGTCTGGCAGGAGCTGAACCATTGCAAACTGTGCAGATGGGAGTGGGTGGGACATCAGAGAGAGGAAGTTATTCCAAAAGTAAGACCAACAACTCAATGGCTACTAATACATATATTATTTAGTTGATGTTCTGCCCTGCCCACTGAAGTTTTATTTACTATTATTATTATTATTATTATTATTATTATTACTAGAGGCCCAGTGCACGAATTCATGCCTGGGTGGGGTCTGGCCGGCCTGCCCCAATCGGGGCCAATCGGGCCAGCCTGGGGAGGGGCCTCAGGCAGTTGGCCAGCTGAATCCACCCCCTGGTCGAACTCCCAGTCGAACTCCTGGTCAAGGGAACAATTTGCATATTAGCCTTTTATTATATAGGATTGTTATCATTTCACAGATGAACAAATTGAATTTCAGAGAGATTATATAGATAGTAAACAGAAAACTGAAAGTGGAATCAAGGTCTTCTCATTCCCTTCATTGACCTTTGTGAGATAAATAGACAACTTTGAGAGAAACTTAAGAAAAAAGGTACACAGGTGCTTATCCTCTACCTTCAGATGATTATAAATTTAACTGGAGGTTCAAGGCAGATTCTAGTGAAAGTAGTTTGATAACATTTTGAAATCAAGATGTAGCAGATGAAACAACATGTAAATATTTCAAACTATTGAAAACAATTCAACTTTGGATTTTTATTTGGAAGAAGCTTGGGAATGAGTGTGGGGAAGACATTTCAGACATAAGAAATGGAAAAAGTCACACATTACTAGCAGTAATTCCCACATTAATTTGACTCACTCATCGCCTCATATTTGCAGGAAGGCAAAATTTATATTTTCAAAGAAATAGAGGAGCATGAAAATAGAATTACGGAGAGCCCCAGAGTTCAGATTTCCAAGCATTTGCAGAGCCCCATGTCCAGCCTCTCATTCTCTTCCTCAAACATAGCCCATTTCTTAGAATCTGTTTTCTGAGGCAGTCACCACAAAAAGTGCTATTTTAATCTCTAGTTCAATAGAATTGAAGCAGAAATCCTCAGATCATCCTCTGAATAGGATTGCATGTGTTTTCACATCGCTTCTCTTAAAACAAAGAAGGACTTCTAAGAATTAGTTCTTCATGAATTTTTTGGATACATTTCCAATGTTATTGTTAGACCTCGCCTTCAGAAATGAACTTCAGAAATGACATGCAGATCGGAACAAGATAAAGTGCCCAGTTACAACAGAGCTCAGCTGAACAACCAGTAGTTTGGTCTGTTATCTCATTGCATGTTGTTGTCTGTTATCTCATTGCATGTTGTGGTCTATAATCCAAACCAAAGCCCTTAAGATGGGAAGTCAGGGACTCCAGCTCCAGATTCAGACTTTCCACAAGCTCATTTAGTGACGAATGACGCCCTTTAACCTTTGGAGTCTTTTGGCTTCTTTGCTCAGTTACCAGCAAATATCTTTTGAGTTCTAACTATATGCCAGGCTCTGCTGTAGGCTCAAGAGATACAGTAGAAACCAAGTAAAAAATTCCTCATCTACATGGAGCTTATAGTCTATGGGTCAGAGATAGAAAGTAAATATTTAAGAAGTAAAGTTTATAAAATATTAGAAGAGTACTATGCAAAAAGTTAAAGCAAAGAAAAGGAAATGGAATGGAAGAGGGTGGTTATAATTTAAAATAACATGATAATAGTCAGCCTCCATGACTGACATTTAAAGGGGTTGAGGGATGCAGCCATGCAAACATCCAGGGGAAAGGCATTCAGACAGAGAAATGGCAAATATGAATATCCTGAGGTGGGAACCTGCCTGGCATGATTGAAAAATAGCAGCAAGGCTGCTGGAGATGGGGGGAGGTGGGGGAGAAGGGTGTCAGGAAATGTGTTTGGAGGCAAAAGGGAGCAGATGGCACAGAACCTTGTAAGGACTTTAGCTTTACTTTGAGTTAAATGAAGTCCATTGAAGTGGTTAGGACAGTGTGATATGATCTAAAGCCTCTGTTGAACGGGGCACTCTGGCTGATAGTATCAGGATTAAACTTCAAGGTAGCAAGAGTAGAGATAGGAAGATGAGTTATGGGTAGGATGACTATACTCCTGTTTGCCAAGAACAATCCTGGGCAATGTGTCTTAATACACTTATGAATGCCCCTCTCCTTGAAGTCTTCAAAGTGTTCCAGTTCAGAGATAAGTTATGTTATCACCCTAACTAAAGAGACCATACTATTGCAATCATGCAGCTGGGCGATGAAGATGCTACGAGACAGGCTAACAGCAATGAAGGAGAAATTACCTGATTTAAAGTATGTTTAAGGTAGAGTCCACACGATTTCTGGGTGGCTTGGATGTGGATCGTCAGAGAGAGAGTGGAGATGGAGACTCTGAGGATCAAACAACTGGAAGGACATAGTTACCATTAAATAAAATAGAGCAGCTTTGCAGGCATCTTATTTGGGCCATGTTCTTTTTGTGCTATCTGTTAGATACCTAAGACAGCTAGCTTTCAATTAGGCAGTGGGAAATATGTTTGGGGTTCAGGACAGAGGTCTGGGCTGGATATATAAATTTGGGAATCAATAGGATATAAACAGAACTGAAAGCCATAACATTGTAAAGAATCAGCAGAGAGCTGACTGTATAAAGAAGAGAGGTTCAAGAACAGAGTGTGAGGAGCCCCAGTAGTAGAAGAAGGAGGACCCAGCAAAAGAGGTTAAGAAGAAGTGGCCAGGGAGGCAGGAAGAAAAACCAGGCACTTTTTCATCTTTACAATGAATTTGTTACTCTACACCAGTGATTATTTTTAACTATGTCCAAGAGATATATCAAGGATGGCTATATTAAAATGTAGACTGCAAAGAGAAAATAGCGTGAATTTTAGTCTTCTCATCCCAACTTCAACCAGAGCTGGCCTGTGTTTTCTTGCTCCAAATAATGGGCTGTTGCATGATAGCTCATTTATTTAAAAAGTGGCGGGGGTTGGAGGTGGTGATTCCCACTACTTACAAAAATGAAAACCACTGCCCCTGGATCCTCTTTAAGCTCTGTGGACCCCTTTGGCTCTAAAGTTTATCTGATTCTGCCAATCCTAACAACAACAACAACAAAAAGAATTTTCTCCTAAAGCTAGGTACCACAGTCATCTGATAGAAATGGGGTATTTGAATTGTTTCTCTTGTCTGAGATTACCCATTTGATATAGGGATTAAGTCATATGAAAATAGGAAGAGAAAAATAACAACTGGTCTTGAGAAGTGGGAAGTCAGTAGAGTTTTAAATAGAAATCCAGGAAATGTTTTATTAAACAGCTAAGGTATTTGCAGGCATAGACTAGAGCAGTGGTTGGCAAACTGCGGCTCACGAGCCACATGCGGCTCTTTGGCCCCTTGAGTGTGGCTCTTCCACAAAATACCACGGCCTGGGCAAGTCTATTTTGAAGAAGTGGCGTTAGAAGAAGTTTAAGTTTAAAAAATTTGGCTCTCAAAAGAAATTTCAATCGTTGTACTGTTGATATTTGGCTCTGTTAACTAATGAGTTTGCTGATCACTGGACTAGAGAATAAGCCCGCTCTAAATCCCACTGACCTCAGAGCACTGCATTTATCTAAGAAAGCCACAGAAGCACATTCCAAGAAAGTTACTTGCTGTACTACACTGTCAGGGCCAAAGTAACACTGGCTTTTACCCACAGTATTATTAATCATAATAAATAATAGTCACTGTTCATCGAGCCTTAAACATGTACCAGAAACTGGGTTAAAGTAGTTATGAGTATTCATTCACTTAACCCTCACAACAATCTCAAGGAAGGTACTCTCAAGTACTCAATGAATATCTATTGAAAGAATATCATGAATAAGACTAAGTACAGTTAACTTGTCCAAGGTTACCTAGCAGGATGAGTTGTTGATCTGGGATTCAATCCCGGGGCTCTCTCACCCCAGTGCCAGTATTTGTAATCAGAATACTCTAATTAATTGACTGGATCTTAATAATGTATGGAGTGGATACTGCAGTATAACCACCCAGGTCCCGCTTTGTACCTCCCGCTGCCAGGAACATAGGCTACTGATGGCTCACAGCTGAGTGTCTCCTTGGACAGTCCCCTCTGCCAATCTATACCAGTGATTTGCTATTCATCATTTATTCTCAAATCTTGCCTATTTGAAATATTATACAATAAAAAAGGCATTAAATGAAGATAAAAACACTACAGTTGAGAACTCAAGATAAGCTTCTTGGTATTATTTTAAATAGATCTTGAGGGAACACAATGGTTTGATAGGAGAGACAGAATATAGATCAAAGAAACATTAAAAAATTAAAGAACTGGCTAAGGAGTTTTTGCTAAATTTGCTCAGCAAATGAGATTTCTTTAAGGCTCTTGAACAAGGGAGTGGTAGGAGGGCTCCTGTCCTCTGGGAACATGAGTCTGGCCACCTGGAGGAAGCTGGTTGGAGCGAAAGGAGGTGGTGAGCTGGAAAGGTCCTGCTAGTGAGCAGGAGGCAGCAGCAAATGAGAGGTTTTGCACAGTGATGGTCTGCTTCATATTCAGAATTCATTCATTAATTTTGAATAAAGTAAATGAAGGCAGAGGGGAGAGCAAAATGCCAAACCTGGTTTTGAATACAGCTGGCTGGATAATTACAGAAGCTGGTGTGATTCGCCAAAGAAGAGATCTCAAAAATAAGAGATGGTTGTAGGAGATTCTGATTTTCATTCGGGTTTCCAATGTTGCCTTTGAGGTGCTGATAGAACCTTCAGGAGAAAAAACAAGATGGCCGTTGAAAGTGGGAGTAAGGATAAGAGAGATTAGAAGGGTGATTTGGGCAGTCAACTGCAGAGAGGTGAGAGGTGAAGATATAAAAATGTTAAGAGAGC
Source organism: Corynorhinus townsendii (assembly GCA_026230045.1). Taxonomy (NCBI): domain Eukaryota; kingdom Metazoa; phylum Chordata; class Mammalia; order Chiroptera; family Vespertilionidae; genus Corynorhinus; species Corynorhinus townsendii. The sequence continues at coordinate 196,775,172 of JAPDVU010000001.1, forward strand.
AAAGAAACTGAAAGAGAAAAGGATAGAAACCTGGGGAGCGCAGTGGAGGCTTTAAGCTCCACCTTTCCTTTGGCCCTGCACAGTGGGACTGCCCCTAATGTCTCCTGACCAGGGCAAGAAAATATGTGAAGGTCTCCAGTATTGGCTTCTTGCCTTTGTTCCCATCCTACATTGTGAGTGCCTGGGGTGCATGTGTGTGTGGATACCCTATTCCTCATGTCCAAAGTCCATTCTCCCAACACACACACAAACACATACACATATACACACATACACCACTCTCAGGAGGATGGATGAGGAATGAGGCCTTCACAGGCCCTGGAAAAAGTATTAGGATCATTTGGGCAGGAATTATCTAGTCTCAGTAACCAGATTATAGAGGGATTGGGCATGAGCTCTGAGTGCATGCTCCTTAACCCCCCAAATATTTTGTCCCATTGGTTAGAAGCAAAGCAGAGAAGGGTCTGAGCAGCATCCTCCAAAAAAGGAGTCCCAGAGGGGCCCAATTGCCGAAGTCCAAGGGCAGTACTGCTTCATCACAGTGCAGTGCCTAATTCATAGACTGTTCCCGAGTAACATCACATGTCATTTTCAACCTTTCCATTCCAACTTCAGTCACCAGGAGCATGTGGGAGAGGTCGGTGGGAGAGCAGAAAAAGGGTTGAGATTCCAAGGCACCAATAACTCATTAACTCTCTATACTTTTCTCTCAGCAAAGGAGAATGAATATCTGTTGATCATTCACTCAATAACCAGACTTGCAAGGCAAAGAGAGCCACCTCCTCTCAGAGCTAGTGCTAGACACAGGCCAGTTCTCCCAGGCTCCTGTGGGCGGCCCCAACCTATCTTAAGTCAGCAACTTCCTGGACTTCGACATGAGCCTACAGATGACACACCAGCTGGAGGTTTCAGTGCTGGCCAGGCTAATGCGTGCAACAAATGCAACAAGAGTATTTTGTAAATTAAAAACCTGAGATGAGTATTCCAGACAAGAAAAAGCTAAAGGAATTCATCACTACCAAACCAGTATTTTAAGGAATGCTGATGAAACTTCTTTAAGAAGAAGAAAAAATAAAAAATATTAATAATAAAATGGCAATAATTACATACTTATCAATAATTACTTTAAGTGTAAATGGAGTAAATGCTCCAATCAAAAGATACAGGGCACCTAAATGGATAAGAGAACAAGAGACCCACACAGACTGAAGGTAAAGGGATGAAAAAAGATATTTCATTCAAATGGAAACAAAACAAAATAAAAAGCTAAGGTAGAAATACTTATAGCAGACAAAATAGGCTTTAAAACAAAGGCTATATATAGCAAGATACATGGAAGAACCTAGCAATTCCACTCCTGGGTACTTATCTTAAGAAACCCAGAATGCTAGTTCGAAAAGACACGTGCATACCTATGCTTATTGCAGCATCATTTACAATAGTGAAGATATGGAAGCAACCTAAGTGTCCATCAGCAGACGAATGTATAAAAAGGTGGCACATATATACAAAGGAATATTATTCAGCCATAAAAAAGAATGAAATATTGCCATCTAAAACAACATGGATGGACTTAGAAGGTATTGTGCTAAGGGAAATAAGTCAGACAGAGCAAGACAAATACATATGATTTCACTTATATGTGAGATATAAAAAAATAAATGAACTAACAAAACAGAAACAGATTCATAGATACAGAGAACATTTTGATGGTTGCCAGATGAGAAGGGTGTTGGGAAGATGGGTGAAAAAAGGGAAGGGATTGAGATGTGCAAATTGTCAGTCATAAAAATAGTCACAGGAATGTAAAGTTACAGAATAGGGAACACAAGAGAAATAATATTATGCAAGTCAATAATATTACAATAACTATGTGTGGTGCCAGAAGGGTACTAAATTTATTGTTAGTCACTTCACACGTTATATAAATGTCTAATCACTATGTTGTACACCTGAAATGAATATAATATTGTATGTCAACTGTAATTAAAAAGTAAAAAATTATTTAAAATAATAAAATGTTTAAAATAAAATATTAAAAATAAAAACCTGAGATTAGTAATAATAATAGTATTTACCATTGGTTAAATATGCTGTTTAGACTTTAGCAAGAAAAACTAACCTCAAAGGAAAACAGAGAAGTATTTTCTATCCCATCACATTTTCCAAAAAGAATAAAACTACTGAGCTCAGAAAATATGTAAGAAACAAAATAAAAATACACTTAGCTTCTTTCCAAGAATTATTTGGGGCCCAAGATACTAAAAGTCTAATCTTTCTGTGCTGATGAAATGAAATACTTTCTCCTATCATCTTCCAAGTTTGTATTGCAATAGTCAGACACAGTATCTTACATTTTGAAGCTATGAGAAATATGTTGGCAAAGACTCTTTAATGCAGATTAGTCCACAACATAAATCAGGGCTGGTTAAACACAAGAAACAGAGATGGCAATACAAGTAATTTTACAATTTTGTTATACACAGTAGTAAGAAAAACAGGAAGTAGGTGTTTATTAGCCGTTCCAAAAATACCAGCCAAAATACAACTCCCCATGGAGTCTGAGTTATTCAAAATATAGCAAAGAACAGAATTCCTAAGATTATAAAAGGGTAATTAATCACAAGCAGTGTTCACAGACCAGTGATTTGGAAACTACCTTCTTATTGAAGATCTGGATCAAGAACAAACTTCAAAGCAAAATTAATTGATCTCAGATTCACTGCATCTGGTCAATAAACCCTCCCAAAAAAATGTCACTTTAAGCCCACTCAAAAATCTTTTTAATTTGACAATTCTATATACAGTGCATTAAATAGATATTTTTCACCTAACTTGGTTAGAAGATAATTGTCTCCCCACATACACTGTTTGCACATCAGTAAGAAGAACACCACTTCTTACTGATACTCTAGAAATTGCATTCAAAGGCCAGGCTTTATAGAAAAATAGATTTACCATGAAGCCAGATTCATAAACCAAGAGGACCCACTTGCTTGGACAACTAGCATGACGTTGTGGCTTTCAAAATCTTATCTTTGATTGAGCAAACTCTTTAAATATATATTCCAACCATTTCAGAATTAAGACAAAGGGCCTGTCATTTTAGTGGCAATGATTAAAAAATGCATATTTAAAAATACCCAACACATAAATACAGTTTAGTTTTTGTAGGGGTAATATAAGGGGTTTAAGTTCTGACCTGCTTTGGGGAATTAAATGATTAAGAGTCTTAGGAGCTTCTGGCAATGATTACTTGTGAAAGTGACCATGGACAAACCTCTTAGTTCTGTGACTCAGTTTCTCCCCTATAAACTAAGGAAGTTTGACATTTGGCTCAGCTACTGAAAAAACTCATGGCGATAAATATTAATGACTTAATTATTTGTAAAGTACCATTATGTCCTCTGATGAAAGCCACTTTGAAAGTGCAATGAATTAATGAATTAAATAATTTGTCTTGGTCAGAAAAACCTAGGTGCATGTTTAATTGGAATTGTCTACATACATCTTTTATTCGTCTTTGTGTTCATATAAGTTTAAACTTACTAAGAAGGAGAAGAAATAAGAGTTCTTTAAAAACAACTCTATTAAGTAAGAAATTAAGTAATAGGCTACAGACAAATTAGCTTTTATCATCCAATCCGAATGAAACCATTATGCTTCTTCCTTGATTTTTCAAGTTCAACCTCATAGAAAGCCTAGCAGTTGGGATTTACTGTTCTTGTAGTTATCCAGTCATCATCAGCTTGAGAAAGAATAAAGATAAGGGGGAAGAGAAAAAAAAGGAGAGAAGAGCGAAGGAGGAATAGAGAGGGAAGGGGAGAAGGACAGGTTGGTACAATTCTCCCTCCTCTGCTCAGATGGTCAACAGGCAGTGTGTCAGGATGACTTTACCAGTATGTTCATACAGCTTCCTCCTCCACAGACAATAGCAGGGGAAACAGCTTCTGTCTATGTGACTAAGTTCTGGACAGCAAAATGTGACAGAAGCAAAGAGTTCTACTCCTAGGCCTGGCTCTAAGACAGGCTGGTTGATTCTCTCTCTTTGCTTATCCCAGCAGAGGCCCTAAATGGGAGGAGCTGGATCCCGGAATTCTTGGGGGAAAGACCCACAGAAGCCACCCTCTGAATACCCAGTAGATTTTGCCTACATAAAAAATACGAACTTTTACTGTGTTAAGCCTCTGAGGTTTGAGTTTTATTTGTTGTAGCATCAGGTAGCCTGCCATATCTAATACAGACTGGTAACGATAAGCTCATTAAAATCAGTCTCTTTGGCCCATAGGCTCTAGGCTCCGAGGCATCTGGATAAATTGGAAAAAAGCCTTTCTTGTTCCCTTCCTTGTTTTTCTGGCAGGCCAAGCTTCCTGCTGACCAGCTCAACCGGTGGTGGCAGCCAGAGCCATAGCCTCCTCCTGGAACTTCTGAAATAAAGAAGGTCACAGATGTTCTCTGCAGGTCACACCCTAGAAATTTGCTTTGTACTGACTGGAGTGAAAAGTCATTTTTCTCTTATTCCCAGAGTGATATCAGGCCTCAGTTCTCCACCCCTCCCCACAACTTATAATTAAATACATTGTAGTCCCGTACTGTTGCTTGTTGTGATCATTCTCAGAGCATGGCCTCCTTGGTACCTCTGTTGATCACCAGTTAGAATGACCCACCACACAAAAGTATTTTAACGTCTTTCCATTATTTCAGAAGAAGTGAGCACAAGCAATAACTCTGGGGGAGAGTTCTGGCATCCTGGAACTAAGGAGGTACCTGCTCTGAGAAGACAGCAGAAAGCCAAAGAGAGGCCTTAACAAGAACACCTCACAAGGTGCCTAGACAGTCCCAGACTAACATATTCTCTAAGTGACATAAACCGAAAGAGTTCATGAATATGGACAGAAAAAAACCTTTTCCAAAATTATGTTCTTTGAGTTGTTTTTCCCAATACAGCCCTCTTTGTTTTCATCTCAGCTAGAGCTATAAAGTAGCAGACTTGGGCTGCATCTGGCCCACAGATATGTCTGTTTGGTCCTCCTTACAGTGTTAAAAAAATAGTGATAGCAACATTGTTAAAATGAGATTTTTTTTAAAAAAAATGCCATTTTATACAGAATTCTAGATTTCTGGCTCCTCTTGAAAAACTCAGAAGATTGAGCAATGCTGGCCCCATGTTTCCCCCGTGGCGATACTAAGCTGCAGCTTCCCATGAAGCAGGGCCCACCCCATCCACCGGGCCAGGTTTGAACACCGCCCATGACACTGGTCATTCTGCTCCACTGTATTTCCCACCTGCCCTGTAAGGCATTGGCTTCCTCCTCGGGCAATGTTTTTATTAATTTATGCAGCATACTTTTTTTCATGGCTTGCTAGGCCCGAGCACTGCTTGTAGATTCATCTGGAAGAACAGGACCACAGGCGGGAAAGGATATTCTTTTATCCGGTGTGGCCTCTTCCCTCTCTTCTACTGGGGGTCCCTCACCACGGCCAGTGGATGACTAAGGTAAAGAGGCTCAGTGTCACCAGGCAAGCGTTCTTATTAAGCAAAAGGGTATATTGAACTTGTGGCCCAAACTTGCCCTTGCAAGATGAATGGGAGGCTCCTTCTATCCTTTCTCTGTGGCTGCCACAATTCCCTGTTACCTCAGCAGGTGTTTATTGGGGAAGGGAACTCCCCAAAGAATAGCAAACATCTGCAGCCTGACCCAAGCCTTGGCTCTCCCACTGTTTCCCACCCTAGAGTGTCCATTAAACAAATACTATGTGATAGGGTGTCACAAGGTGGCCTGGTGGATTTGAGGATCGGGGCTGACCTTTCTGCTACTGATTAACACAGTCCCTAGGTTTTCTTTTTGGTTCATTCTTGGTTGATACCTTATGTATTATTTTCTTTCATTTTCTTCTCTTTTGTTTTTCCTTCTCTCCCTTTTTCTCCTCTGCCTCCTCTTCATTATTATTACGAAAGCAATTGTCAGCTTCCGAATATAGTATTTTAGAGAGTGAGAATTCTTATGTTTATTGATAACTGTTTCAATGCTAAACATAGGAACTTCAGGAAGGTAGAATCATGTCTGTCTGACACCAGCCTGACCCAAAAAGATGCTAAATAAATATCTGCTGTATAAATATATGGTAAACAGGAAGACCTAGTAGCATGAGAAGGGTACACTTCTCATTGATATTTAGGGATGTGTGAGAGCATATCCTTCTTTCACTGTAAATTATACAAGCACATGGAGACTTCACCCATCCGCAGACAGTCTCGTGAGGCTCAAAATCCATGGCCTCCTTTTGCCCCTACCATTACCAAAAAGTCAATCTAAATTCACCCAGAATCTGGTGTTGACGAAGCTTTAGCCTCTTGCATGAGACAAACAGAAATCACCTCGTGCAGGTGAGGTCAGGCCCTTCCTTCCACAACAAACGGGAAGTCCACAATCCTTTTGCTGTTAACTTCATCCAAGGGAAAAATGGAATTTGCAGGAGACTTGGTTCCTCTTTTGGAAGAAATAGAACATTGTCCCTCCTCTGCCCTCTCATCTCAAATTGTGTTTTTATTAAGTGTGTACCTCCAAAGAAACAGTTGCCTTTATTTCAGTGGTTTACATAATGCCAGGCTAGAGGCAGGGAGGTGAACTCACTTGACCTCGGGCGTCATGTGACAAACATTGCTTTGGTTCAATTGTTGTCTGGGAGGGAATGGGGGTTGGGTGTGACATAATAATATTAGCCAAAACAATGGACACTTAGTTTATATAGAGTCTTTCTTCCTGTGATTTCAAAGCAAATCTCAGGCCTAATACAAATGACATCAAAAAGGAACCAGCCAAAGACTTGGCAGCCACGGCTTGCAGGATTGCTCATTCATCCAGTCAGCAAGCTTTCACCAAGCACCCACCGCCCTGGAGAGGTGGTGGACTGGCTCCCTCAGAGTTTCTATGCTGTGTTCTTTCTGGTGATAGTAACTTCCCCAGCCAAAGAGTATGAGTTGGGCGCACATGAAATAGCCATCTGCATGCTTTAGTTGAACATTTCCGGTTTCCTCTTCAACAGGTTTGTCAGAGAAGTCTGGGTCTCTCAGCTCAATGAAGGAATGTTTTTTTGTTTTCTTTTGGTCTTTAAAAAAAAAAAAAGTTTCTTAACAAAATATCTTCCTGGAGCAAATAGTCAATTAGTCAATAATACTTATTGGTGATGAGAAGAGTCCATTGGAGAGGTGTTAAATATTTATGTCACCCTTTCTATCCCAGGGCACTGAGCCAGGATCTGGGAGATTCGTGCTCCATAACACCGAAGCCCACTCTGAGTGGAACCTTCTGGAACTGCCCTCTGCTTAATAGTTACCTCACTACCCTAGAATGTCTGCTCATTTTCTTTTCCCGGCATCTTTTTTATATGAGCAACTTCCAGCCAAGTAAATTAAATGGGGGAAAAAACCTCATTTACCATCTTTGAATGAATCCTGAGAACCATTCAATGCTAATGTCAAACACAGTGGAGCAACAAATGTGTTTAGGGGAAGACTGGGAAACAAGGAAGTAAGGGTTATCCATTTAAAGTGGGTTCAGAAGTGGGAGGGACGTGGCTACTTTGAGATGAAACTCATTTACTCGAACCAAAACAAAAACCTGCTAAATGCATCTGGGAAGAAAATAAGATGTGAACGGCAGAGGACACTGAGAACAATAAAGGAGGTCCTTTGGGTGCTTTGCCTTTCTGTTAGTTGAAAAGGGTGTAAGGATGTAAAAATGTGTCCCTCAAAAGCCCCAAGAATGTGTTACCATTAAGTTCACGTGATCCTTCGACAAATTTTGCCGACTGTCTAAGGATTTATTCCTGTGCTCCACAGGGAACAAACATTTTAATCCTGCTCTATGAACAAATGAAATATTTGTTCAGCATTTTCCTCTGTGGGTAATATGTGAACACCTTTCTTACTTCCACTCCCCACCCCAACCCCCATCCTCCATGCTTCTGTTTCTTTGGAATTTTGCAGCCAAATATCAAGCATCTCAGAGAGGAGCCTCCCCTCTGGTCTATAAGTGGTCAGATAAATTATTTAGGAGGCAGTGGTCACTTTCCAGGATTTCTCCAAGTTTGTAACCTATTATAATTGAAACACACACACACACACACACACACACACACACACACATTTCCAGTAGTTCATGATATCAAAATATTTTTCCTAAAGATTTTTTTTAAATCTGTTTTACTCAAAGATGACTACTAAGAATCAGAAAAACCCATCACTTTTTTAAATACCAAAAATTTGTTTTCAATTCCCAGCCTTCATTATGACATAACCTATATAAAAGGCAGGCAAGTCAAAGACATTCCAGAGGGAAAGTTGGCCCTGCACTTTTAATTATCTTCCGGTATTTCCTCTTTTCCTTAAAAGGCTTAAATAAACTCACCCGTGTTTAATTTTTCTAGTCTTTCCCAAAATTATTGCTACAGCTTTTTTAAATTGGGTAACACGATTTCTGTTCCCAGTAACTAATGTTCTTCTCTGTGTCATCCAAATTCAACAAGGAATAAATAGTGTTGCTCTGAACAAAACCTTTTACAATGGATTGAATTTCATCTAAAAGCATGTAATTCCGCATAGCCAAAAGCAGTTTCTAATCTTTATATATAGGAACTTGCAAGGCAAAGGAATTCAAAGCCATCGGATTAAGTGAAAAAATGTGAATGAGGAACTGCAAACCCTGCTCAGCTGACACCAGAAAAGCCCTGTAATGTTTTCTAAGTTAATCATTGCCGTGGGTGGGAAAACTTGTGGAATATGCCTAATAAGTCTTGTAGGTCATTATTTACTGAAATGCTACACTCAATGGTTATTTCTTTTTAAATACTAATAACCTAGAAAGCCTGGCCTCATTCAGCAAGAGGGTCAGCACCGAGGCATCTGATTAGTGTCAAAAATGACTGCCTCTCTTTAGTAAAGGAATTTCCTAAAGGAAACATAATTCACAATGACAAATGTCGGCATTTTTAGAATTACAAACATTACCTACAGCTTGGATTCAGGTTATGAACTCACAAAGTTCAGTGCTTGTTTGGGAACGAGTGGGTGAGTCCCAGTTTAAAAAAATATCAGTATGTATGTAAATACATAAAGAAAGAGCAACATACCAAAAGTCTCTGATTCTTGGGAGTAAAAGACTGACACAGGAGTCATGGTAACAGGACTGATTCCTCAGCATAACCTGCGGTTTGGAGCTATCTACCCATATGTTTCTGACCTGGTCCTGTCAGCTAAAATGTCATGAAAATGTTAGTAGAAATGTCTGTTAGGGAAATGTCTGATGTTGGCAAATAAAATGTTTCCATTCTAATTACTCATTTACTAAGCATGTAAAATCAACGTCTTAGTTGTTTTTATTTTGAGGGATATAAAAGTAACTGTCTCCATCTCAAAACGATAAACTTGCCATCGATGGAGTCATATGGCTGGATTTGGTATGGTACATAACAGTTTTTGCTTGAACAAAGCCCCCCCCCCCAAAAAAAAAATTGCCTTACAAAACCACTACTTATATGTTTATAGTTAACTTATTAGTAGATCTCCTTGAAGGAGGAAACCCTTTGAAGTTCTCCTCAAGCATCTGTAGGGTAATCTGAGTGTTGAAACATTCTATTTATGATACCCCCAGTTTTAGAGGTGCATTGTACATATATATCTAATATGTGTAGATGTCTCTTAGTCTAAAAACATGCCTTCAATATAGGATTATTGAGTATATTCTCTGAGACTGAGGATATAATGAATTATATGGTTCAGAAATTTTTATGAAGCTTTTTTTTCTTTAAAGTAAGAACAATTTTAAATAGGAACTAGGAAATATTATTTGCAAACAAAATACTTACAACTTCTATTTTTAGTATGCACTTGGCATTTCTAATTATTATTGAGGCTAAAGAAAACTTATGCATGATATAGTCTGTGTTTAGTATATTCATAATGTTTAGACTTATTGTACCATTTCAAAACTATCTTAATGTAATTTTTTAACCGGAAAGAAATTTGGAATCTGAAAGATGGCTCGGCATGTTTCTGTCTGCAGCAATACAAAGGGCAAAACTTTCGTTCTTAAAACTCAAGAAGCGATTGCAAACGAAATGAGAAACAGATATATACTGTACATCAAAACTTGTTCTCACAGGTGTGCTTTCTTAAAGTTAAAATACCCGTGTGAATTTTCAGTTTCCCATAATGTAATGGGAGACAATAAATTCTGAAGTTACCCCATTTGCCTTCAGCCCTAACCACAGAAGAAGTAACCTCTTGTCTATTTAGATTTTCTGAGTATACCCATGTCCCTCTGTGTGTCATACCAAAGCAAAGGTTTGTGTTGCAAGCCAGAGCTTATTGCAAGATCAAAGCTCTGGGCCACTCACAATAAAATAAGAGGGTAAAGCCTAAAAGAATCCAAGAAACAAAGGAAACGTTTAGGAGATAAGGATTAGTCTCAGATATGACATTTCATCCAGATCAGATCCTGTGCAGAAGTTCAATTCAAAGTTCATAAGACAAAAATACAAAGCAATAAGCTTTAAAACTAGGTTGATTCTCTTTATCTGCATGTCACCAGTTTTCTTCCTTGTTTGTAAAATCAGAGAATGTCCTTCTCTGAATAACTGAACTCATCTCATCTTTAAAAATCCTATGTGCATAGGAGGTTATGTGTGGATAGGCAAGATTATCTTTTCATTGAAGATAAACCTTATTAACAGGTATGATATAGCATTTCTATAAAAGGTAAAAAAAAAAAACAAAAAAACCAGGAGTTTAATTAAAATACCATCCTCTGAAATTAATCTGTTGAATTAATACTAATGGAAGTCTTTATAGAATGTTAAACATGACTTTTCAAGATAAATACAGAAATGACATATCCATACTTAGATAAAATTCAAATTTCCTTGGGGATAAAATATAGGTAAATATGCTTTGGAAAGGCATTTTGAATATTGGATTATATAAATTAATTAAATGGTTTGCTGAATGTGCTACTTTCAAAGCATGTGCCAAGTCTGTTATAGAAACTAGGTATGTTTTTAGAATATGTAATTTTGATTTTAGCACATACACAAGCATTAAAATAATCTGAGCTATATGTAAACAACAAAAATAATGTCATTTCACAAATTTTGGAAAGATTTTTTTCCTATTCAATTTTTTGAGGATTGAATATAGCTTTATAAAACAGACATCCTCAGCTATGTCATTTTATACAAGTAAATCAACGTGCAAAGTTTGAAGATACATTTCTATGTTTAAATAATGTTTCATAACTAAATTTATTATTTAAAAATTTGGGGCTGATAATAGAATCACATTTATAACCATTCAAATATAATTTTCTAATGGAATTTACACTGTCTCACAATTACAATTAAATTACACAAATTTGGTTAAATGTAAGCAATAAATAATAAATATTTATGCAATGAAATAAATAATAAATTCATTGCATAAATTACATAAGTAAATTATATAAGTTGTTTTAATTTTTGGTATTAGTACAGGATATCCATACCTAATCATGTTAAAAAATAAAATAATTCTTATCTGAAATTAACATATACTGGCCCTGAAACCAAAGGCATAAAATTATATTTCAGTTAAGAATATGCACATTTGTAGCCTTCAAAGTTCTGATAAGCATTTTTAAAATTCCTCTTCGGTAGCTGTGACATTTATCAGTTTCAAAGTGAAACCTTTTATGTAAAACCTGGTGTCCACCAAATTGCCAGCATCATTGTGGTAATGACTATAGCTATTGTTTCCTGAGCATCCGGGACCTGCCACGCCACGCACTGTGATGAGGACTTTGCACTGGTAAACTGTACTCATTAGCACAAACCTGAACATTGTAACATTGTGCCCAGTCTACAGATGAGGTAAACTGAGCCTCAGAGAGGTGAGGTGATTTCTGAGAGTTACATGCTAGTCATTGGCAGAGCCCAAGTCTTTTTGATTCAAAAGTAGGTTCTCTTTCTCCATAATTTTACTACTCATGGGTTAAAGAGTCCATGTCACTCTATGAGCGTGAAGAATATAGGAGCTTCTCTTCAAATATTCTTGTTTCCTCTTAGATTAGTGATAATTTTTAAACTAAGATAAAAAATAAAAACAAAGCTATGGCAGAGACTGGCAGTAAAGATAAGGACCTGAGTCAAATTTATGTCCAAAACATTTAGTGTAACTATTTGCAAGGCGATTTTGTATGTAATTAGAAGGTTAACCAAACTCTCAGGAAACCCATAACTGTATTAAGATAACCTCTTACAAAGTCTCACCAAGTAAAACATGCACATACAGAAAGTTACACCCCCCCCCCCCCAAAAAAGTACAAAAACCAACTAGAGTTCAAAGGCTTCATTTGATTAAGAGTTTTCTTAACTAAATGGAATGTTTCCTTCGATTTTCTCTTTGGATTCTAAGGCTATATTATGAAATTGCTTTGCAATTCCCCATACAGTGATTATTTAATCATGCCTTTACCAGCTGTGAACATAGCTTCTATCCTGATAACAGTTTATTTTTAAAGGAAATTGTCTTTGAAGAAAATATTTTGATATTATGCAGTACAATAAGAGTTGAATGGAAGAAACCAAAAAAAAAAAAAAAGTCAAAACAAAGATCACAAAAAGAATGAATTGTAGTTGGTCTGCGGGGGAAAAAGAGGATAGTGGCTGCATACAGATAAACCAAACCCAGCCACTCACGTGGGAGGAAGCAATCGGCCTGTTCCACACAAACAGAACGGCCTGGCAGCCCCTTCTTTCCCTGTTCCACCGGGTGTTTTGATGTCCTTTAGACTCAGTCAAATATCCAGACTCCGTCTCCCCGTCCTTCACCAGTTCTCTCACAGCCCCCCACAGCGCCTTGAGTAGGTCAGGCTGTGCATGTGAACTTCAGATCTCACACGCTGTTCAAAACCTTCACTTCTGGGCATGTGAATAAGGGAAGGACCTCAACCTTGGAGGGACACTGACGGAGATAAGGTGGAGAGGGGCCTCCTCAGACAGCAAAGGGATGGTAAGGGAGAGAGAAAAAAGGAAATTAATTCCCTTCTTCTGTTCCTGGGTACAGACTCATTAGAACCAGGGAATAAGGAAAACTGGTCAGGAAAAGGCCAAGGAGAGGACGAGAGGTCAGGGAGAACAGAAGAAGGGACATGTCTGCCAAGGCTGTAAGCCCCCACCTCAGCACTGTTTGACATTTTGAACTAGATCATTCTGTGTGCACTACCCTGTGCCTTGTAGGATGTTTAGCAGCATGCCTTGGCTCTACCCACTAGATGTCATTAGCACCCCCACCCAGCACCCACCCATCCCACGATCTTGACAACTACAAGGGTCTCCAGGCTTTGTCAAATATCCCCTGAGGGGGCCAAATCACCCCAGATCAGAAGCACTGCTACAAGAGAAACCCATATGGGAAGGTTCAGAGGCATTCAGAAATCAGTGTCTGCAATCCCCGGGCCCCACCTCAGGAGACAGTCTCATTCCTATTTATTAAGCACCTACTTTGTTTCAGTTTCTGTCCTGGATGCTGAGGATTCTGGATTGGGGAAGGCTGTATCCTTGCCTTCAGAAAACTACAATTTAGAAAGAGAGTAGAGGTAGTAAATGCAATCGGCAATGCATTCAAGGGTGGGAAATTATGTGATCAAAGGACAAATTGAAAATATTAACTGATGAACCCAGATGACTAGTGCCAGAGCACTGGAACAGGGTCCAGGAGACCCCCTGCTGGTGAGAGAAGCAACCCTTTAATTGCTGGATCACTAGGAGGTCCTGGGGGCCCCTGGGTCCCATGGAATTATTTAACAATTAAACATTCTGTCTGGTTGCATAGGGCACAAAGCCTGGAGATCCTGCCCAGGCTAGGGCAGAGGCAAAAACCAGGAAAAAGGGGAAAGAATGGCTTGGTGACTAGAAACAATGCTTGGGCTAGATCTCAAAAGCTGTGTTTACCTGGTGGACCAACAAATGAAGGGAAGAGAGATATAGTACATACATGAAGAAACATGGAGGTGAGAATCACCAGGGGATTCAGAGAGAACCTTAAGAGATCTGATGTGGCGGGGGCATGGATTGTAGGATATGGAGAGGCAAAGATGGGGCTGGGGATGCAAATTTCGAACTCCTCGAATGGGCTTTATCCCACAGGCTCAGGAAAACTGCTGCATGGTTTTAAGTAAAGGAGTAACAAGATTATTATGGCAGGAGTTTGGCAAATAAATTAAAGAAGCAAGGATGGTTTGAATAAGAACAGAGAAGGGAGATGAACTAAGCACAAAAGGCTATTAGGTGAAATCAACAGGAATGAGTGTTCAGTTTGATGTAGGAAGTAGGAGGAGTCATTACAGAAAGAAGAGAACAATCCTTGTTAGTACATAATTCCTTGCACATGGCCTCACTGGGCTACTTCAGAAAGCTATGAGTTTATAACTGCAAAATTGTGACAACTAGGAAAATTCATCATATCTATATCAAATATGCTCCAAATACAAAAACATAGTGACAGTCAAAAAACTTTTTTTTAAATTGCAAACCTTTCAGAACACAGCCTAAGGAGCCTAAATACATAGAGACAATTCCAATTTGATTTTGTATTGAGTAGCCATGACCAGATTTCACTTCATTACTTAGATTTAAATGATCATCTCCAACAATAACAATCTTCACGTAAGAGAGCCGGTTTAAAGCCTTTTCTATAGTCAAAGTTATCTAAAAGGGAGACCTTTTCATCAAGGAAATTGAAGACAAGCAAGGCTTCTTCCATACACTTGAATTAAGCGCTTTCCCCTTTGCTTTGCAGAGTATCAATAACTTAAGACAGAAACAGCATATGGGAAACCTAGAAAACCATTTACACTCAACAGATATGTCCAGCTGAATTACTGGCTCCACCTCAGCAGAGGTTAAACATTACCAGGTGTAAGGAGAGACTTTTGTTAAAAGACTGTTCCATATGACTTCATCTCACAGAGTTAAGGTTCGTGTATCTCTTATATCCCCCTACTGTGGAACAATTTTCCCCCTCCCCTATTCATTTCAGCAGCCCTGTCTTCTTCACTCTCTCTTCCCCGTTTCATTCCCCATTCCAAGAAAAGAGAACTCGTGTCTTTCTCTTTCTGTGTGCCACACTAAAACATTGGAACAGTCTTAGTTTATTTTGCTTCCTGCCTGAGATGATGTCATCAGTGTATGCGCTAATCTAAAACTGGCAAATACATAGTCCATATACCCATCACTCTCACCTTGCCCATGGCAGACATTGGTTTAAAAAAACTTGTAGTACTGCCTTCGAAGTTTCCTCAATACATTCAAGGCAAACATTACAAATTGCTGGGAGCAGGCACGTGAGGTAAAACCTAATTACCATCACTGTATGTGGGATCCTGGTCATGGGCTCACTGTCTTGTCTGTATCTGTAGTTCTACCTTTGCCGCTTTGTAAGCAGTAGAGGTTCAGGATATATTAGACAGACTTTTAAAAACACACTTACAACTTTCCTTAAACTCAACTACAAACTCCTTATCAAACCAATTCCAAAATATGCCAGATATCTACCTCTACAAGCTTTCATTTTATTGTTTTCTTCTATTCTATTTTTTGTCCCTATCCCTCCTTCAGTCATGATACTGGTCATTGTTTCAAAAGGATGACCACTCTAAGAGCCTAACAGATCAATGAGACTGTTGATGTTGTAAGAAACTTCCTGAACTAAGATCACAGAATTACTTTTGAAGAGACTAAATGTGCTTGTATCCATTTTAAAAGGAAATACAAACAAAGCACATATCCTCTATTGCAGAGGGCTCCAGGCCCTTGGGGTCCTCTCCTAGTACTTGCTGGTGCCATAGACACAGGGTATCTGGGCTTGCCTTCAGGGTCAAAATAGGAGGTAGAAAAGTTAACAGTGGGAGTAGAGACTGAAACATCCCTATATAATATCTGACTGCTGCTTCCTTTTAGATTCTTATTTACCCAAGCTGTACAATGGAGTATCAAGAAAGAGGAAGGAGTGAGGAAAATTGGGGGTGGGAAGGGGTTGTTAGAGTAGGAGAGAAGACTAGGAAAGTGGAGGAGGGAGGAAAGGAGAGATAAAGAAGAAGAAGGGTTAGGAAAGAATATGAGGTGCTATACATGGATTTTCTAACTTAATCCTTTTCCCCCAATGGGAAACTGAGGCTTAGAAAGCTTAGGCAACTTCCTCAAGATCTCATAGCTAGCAACTCATGAAGCAAGGATTTGAAATTAATCCAGTTGTCTGAATCCAGAATCTGCTGTTTCTACGAGGAGTAAAAGAAGCAAAACAGTCTAAAGAAGGTTAAATAAGCATTCTAGAGAAGTTTGATCATTATTGGGAGTAGAGAAACAGAGGTAATGCTAACCAAAAACTGAGAAATTGAAGGTTCAAGGATTCTGGAGATTTTTCTAATGTAACTGGATTCTTTTCAGAGGATGAAACATGCTAATAGAGACTAAGAGATTTCTCCTGAGTCAGAATAAGAGGGGAAATGCTTTCCTCCCAACTCGAAGAACTGTATTCATAAACAGACTCTAAATAGTTGGGATGGGTTGGGGGCAATGGGCAGGGAGGGAGGGATGGGGAATGGGTTGCAAGGGAACAGGGAGGCTTGGGAATGAATATTGTAGCTGTTGCCCCCATAGAGAGTTCCTTTCAAGTGTCACTGCCCGGAGCCTTCTCCTCCTTCACCTCCTGGGTGGAGGTCAGGGAAGGCCCTGGGGTGAATGGGTGGGGATTCATTCAGGGAAAATGGATCAGACGATACTCCCTGTCTGGCTTGGCTTGGCTTGCCTGTGTTGGAACAAGTGTTCCAAGGCAGGCATTCCACACAAGTGGCCATAGCCCTCTGCATTCTTGGAAGGGACCATCATTTAACAGGAACGTGGATGGCTTTGTTATGTCTTATCTCCTAATCTGCAGTTGGAGGTTTTCCTTCCTTTTGCAGGTGCTCTCATTTCCTTCATTATTTGTTTATTAGAAAATCTTGTGGCCTTCCAAAGTCATTCTTATGCGAAGGAAGGTCGAATGTGATAACATATTTGTGTTGGCCAACAGTGAGGACATAGCAAATACCGAAAGTCACATAATCACATGTAACTGAAAGTAGTGCTTCGAGTGTAAACAAAGGCTCCCTGCCCCCCACAGTGGAGGTCATGAAAGTTTCAAAAGCACAGAGAGAAGGCTGGTGCTACAAATTTGGTGGCTTGAGTGCTGTGGAAGTTGTAGCTGGAACTATTTTTAAGGTTTAATTCAGGGACGGTATGGGTCAGATAACATTTCTCAAGCCAAAAGAGAGCCTGAGGAGCTTTAGGCTGGACCATGCTTTAGGTGTGGGAAATAAGGTCTCCAGTCATTGAAGCCTGGGGTAGGAGGGATGGGGGTGGGGGGGTGGAGACAAAGTAAAACTGAGTGTGGTGGGCCACAGAAGAACCTGCGTTATCCAAGTCTCCAAAACTAAAGGTATGAGAAAGCAGAACAAGAGAGAAACCAAGCAGTCTTCTGGCCAAGCACTATTTAGATTACTTAATTTCTCACATAGCCTCTAAACAGTAAGTAGACATGGTCCACATTTCTGTGTGGTTATAGGATCTTAACATTGCTAGAACCAAAGAATCTCAGCGTGAACATTGATTTTTATCATTACTTCATCATAAAATAGAAAAGCAAACAAAAGCTGAAATAAATTACTGTCGTATGAAAATGTCCTATTCTTGAAATCCTAACTTTTTATCTATTGCCCCCAGTACATTAAGGGTCAGTCATATGAGTACTATATTGTATAACCTGCCTTGCTGTCAAGTATACTTAAGATAATAGCAAAGGTCACATAAAATATGCAATATAATAAACAAAAGAATGGTAAGGAAAAGTAAGGAGAAGGGAAACTAATGAACGGGGGCATAAACTGTAAGCAGGAAGGTGGCCAGTGCATAGAGTATATACCGTGAAGTTCTATATACCTGCCAAGGATCAATCACAATCTATTTCAAAGCTTTCTAGCTGCCAACAGAAATAGGAAAATGTGGACAGGTACACAGCTGAGAGTATCCATGAGCTAAGAATAAACCAACTGTTTTGGAGAAGCAGTATTCTTTTGCAGCGGTAAGACCATAAGGAAAATTCTCTTGGGAGCCTCAAAAAAGGAGACCCTATGTTGTGTAACAAGCACTGTCCTGGACTCATTCATTCATTCATTCATCAATTCTTTAGTGAGCCCCTATGAAGAACCAGCACTGTGTGAGGAGGTGGGGACCAGCGATGAGCAAACAGACTGGTCCTGCCCTTGTGGAACTAAACATCTCCTGACAGAGAAAGACACCAAGTCTTCACAGAAATTGACGTATAACCTTAGCCAGTTTGGTTCAGTGGATAGAGTGTCAGCCTGTGGACTGAAGGGTCCAAGGCTGGATTCTGGTCAAGGGCACATGTCTGGGTTGTGAGCTCAATCCCCAGTAGGGGGCGTGCAGGAGGCAGCCGGTCAATGATTCTCTCTCATCATTGATATTTCTATCTTCCTCTCCCTTCCTCTCTGTAATCAATAAAAATATATTTATTTAAAAAAAGAAACTGACCTACAAATACAACTGTGGCAAGGGCCACAGTGCTAGGAAAACAGCTAACAAGGAGAATCTAACTTCACAACATCCTTAGGGGTAAATTAGCATTGGTTTTCCTGGTATTATAGGCAGTTGGACAGACATTAGCAGAGCAAGACTGATGGGCCAGGTATAGAATCTCACCAGGGCAGGAATCCCAGGATGCCTAGTGAGGGGAAAACAAGAACCTCACCCCCAAGGTAACCTTTCCTCCCCTAGCATATCGTTGCTCAAGCAGTTTGGACCCCTGACTTTTCATATGTGATTTAGACCCCCCCCACACTCTGACCTTTTCCTCCCCAAAGATAACATCTAGGCCTCACTTGTATCTCAGCTTCAGACCCAGAAAAGCAGCAAAATCAGACAAGTGGCACTGTGGCTGCCTCAGAACCAGCTGCATTGACTAATGGCCCCGGCCCAGGCTCAGGATGAAGGACCCAGAGAAAGCTCTCCCCCAGGGGAACATGCCCCTGCCATTCCCTTCTCCCTTCTTCCATCTAAGAGACCTCACAAGACTTGCAACCAGGGGAGCAGTGGGCAGTGGCAGCTCGTCCATGACCCTGTCTCCAAGGCCCCCTTTTCTCTGACCTCTTTGTGAGTCAATGCAGCCCAACCTCGGCTCTCCTTGTGCTTCCTCTATGCCCTTCTTGCCTCATTGTCCTAAGTGTGTTCTTGCTGAGGTCAATAAATTCTTGCTTGCTTTGCTACACATTGTCTCTTGATTGAAACCTTTCCTTCAAGAAGACAAAAACCAAGGTCTCTTCATCTTGCCGGTAATCCTGGGACTGTTTGAATCCCCAGTGTCTCACCTCCCATAATACTTTCAGAGAAAAACACCAAAAGGAGTGTCTGTGAAAGGCTTTGAAAACTACAAAGCACTATGTATATATAAGGCATTTTGTTTTAAAATAAATAAATAAATAAATAAATAAAAAGCTGTTCGCTATCCTAACGACAAAGTAATCTGAGTAAGTAAAATTAAGGTTACATAAGTCTAATTAACTATAATTAATTATAGCAATTTAATCATTATGCTTTGGTGATTCTAAATATGTAGAATAATTGTATAAATGTAACCTAAGCACTACAAAGCCACCACAACTCAGCTCTTCAATCACCTTGACCATGGACTAAAAAGTGGGCCAATAATACATACTATAACATGTTTACAAAATAAATCAGTGTCTTATTCTTTAAATTGCTAACTTATATGTCAGTTCAATGTATTTCTATTTTGTCACACTAATGAATCCCATATAATCAAACATGGTTCATCCAACATGAAGGAGCTTCAATTTATATGATTTTAACATAAGCATCATTTAAACAAAATTAAAAAAAGAAATTTTCTCTATTTCATCTTTCACTTATAGTGACCTGCTCTTTCTAAAATTATTTTTTAAAATATTAATGCCTTAAATTGGCATAGTGCTTTATAGTTTTTGGAGTCTTTTCACAAACACCCCTGAGTTTATGCCTACAACCTTTCTGTGAAGTGGGCAAAAGCAGAAAACTGAGGTGCAGAAAGGTTAAGTGGCAAGGTCCTTAGCTGGTAAGAAGAGAAGCCAAGAAGGATGGGGCTGCCTGATCTCTAGGGTTCTTCCACTGTACCACTCTAAATTTCCAACAAAACTACCCGGAAAGGCTGTTATATTCAAGAAAGTGTGTGTAATACTCCTCCCCAATGACAGGAGGAAGGGATGGAAGCTGGGCAGTCTCTCCTAAATGCAGGCTACACTGAGGACTAGAATAACGTACTTAAACAAAAATCCTTTCCAGGTTATGTGGTTTCTGAAGTGGTTTTGCATCATCTCTTTGGCCCCAGGAGCTTCACCAATGTCTCACCCAAATCTTTCTCACACACTAGTGAGCAAGCACCAAGCATACAATCCCATGCTCATCTTCCCAATGATTTTACCTCTGCACTAAATAAAGCAGCCCCTGGCCTCCTGGCATCACTATGCCTTTTCTTTCCAGTAAAACTTCTCAATGATGCAAATTAAATGGAGTTGATCGAAGAATGAAAAAAATGAAGGGAGAGTCTTAACACAATGAAACCAGTAGGTCTGTACAAATTGGCACCACCCTGTTAGGTAAGCATTCTCTCTCTGCTTTGTTGAGGCTTTCATGTTTGTTTATTTTATATGCAAACACAACTGGAGAAGTACAAGACAAAATCACGGAGGACCAAAAGTTTGAATGACAAGCCAAATACACCCAGTTCCCATCCGGTCACATCTGCTGCTCCTCCAGATATGCAATGAATTCAAACTTCTGCTCGAACAGAGCCGGGAGCCAGGTGAGGCCTCACCTGCTCAGCAGAACCAACGCAGGTGTTGTTTTCAGAGCTTAGCTATAGACATTCTTGGAGCGACAAACTTCAGAAATGATTGGGGAGTTTTAAAGAAGTGATAAGAGGACAAGATCTACAGGGAGCAGTTTGGGGTTTCTTTTCATTTCTACTGATTCTACTCATCACCAAGTATTTCTTTTTAATGATATATGAGGCACTGAAGGGAATCCTTAGAAACCAAAAAAATAGGGTTTTGTCCCCATGGAAAGCCGAGTCTTGCACTGAACATCTGTCCTGAGATCTGAAGAAGGAAAGTCTAGAGGTCCTCTTGAGGATTAACAATTCTCAGAGGTGCCCCTGCTTCTAGCTGATCATAGCAACTAATTGCAGCCACATGGTAAAATCCCCTCTTCCCTTTCTATTTTGATTTTTCTAGGTGTTCCTAATAAATTGTGGGAATAATCCTGATACAGTTTATAGAGGAAAAGAAAATTTCTATACTGGGACCTTCAGGAAGAAGCGGCAGGGGAGGGGGGAATAAAACTAAACCCTTGCTATATTTCTTTCTTTTTAAGGGTGTGGGTTCAAAAGTGAATCAGACCTGAGTTTGAATCTGGTTCTGCTACTTTCTAGATGTGTAAATTTGGACACGTTTCTTAACTTCTCCAAGAATTCTTCTCTGTAAAGGTGGATAAGACTTGGAGTAGAGCCAATGGTTGTGAAGAAGAATTGAGGTGATGCAAGTAAGCATCTAGCAGGTGACCAGAGTCTATTCAGCCTCTGCAAGGTCATTGGCATTGCTGTCCTCATCTGCCCAATGCAGTCTCCACTCTCTCACCTGCTAGTTCCACTATGGGATTCAAACACAGCCTGTCGCCCTTCTCACTACTGCATTCAGCTCCTTCTGGTAAGGCCACCTTTTCACACTCACCAGTCACACACTTTGGGAACAGGTCTGGGAAGTCAATATTTTCATTGTACATATCCTCTACTGTCTTCTCTACCATGTTCTAGCTGAAAGTATGCTTTCTTCAAAATGATTTGTTAGAATGCATTGTGCTATTGGTTCACAGATGATAAGGCCCTCTCAGATCTGCTGTGTCATGTGCTTGTTCCAACAGTTCTCCCAAGTAGGGAGTTCTCCTTAGGATGTGCAGAGATCGCATGACCTGCTGTCCAACGCCACCATGAAAACAGCAGAAAGGAATTGATCCCAGGTGGTCCCATACAAAGCTTCTCCATAACAGCCTGAGGGGTCAGGGATGGGCTTCTCAGGTGCTTCTCCTGCCGTAGGGGTGACTGCGTACAAGTGCTCAAGAGTAAACCCCTGGGTCCCTAATCAACCCCTGAGAATCCAGGTGTTGTCAGCCCTGCTTACACAATACAGGCCCACTCCTCTCCAAGAAGGCATCCCAGCAGAAGTCCGTTTCACTGTCCCTGCAGTGCACACGGGATGCCTGGAAGAGCCAAGTAAGCAGACTGAACGGACTTACCTGTGTACCTTGCCAAACATTATAAAATGAAGTCATGGGTAGCCTGCATTTATTCTGCTGGATTCTCAGACTTTCCTTTCTTCCCCTGAGGAATGGAAAATTATTTGAAGGAGATGGGAAACCAGCTTTTCCTCTCTCTTTTTCAAAACTTCTCAAAACACATTACTATGCTACTGGAAGCCATTCAATTCAACCAAATCATTAAGTTAAATCATCTGCACACATTTCTCAGTAAGATGAGCTCGCATGGTGGACTGATTTCATAGAGCAGTTGCATGTAAACATCTCCAGGGAAAACCAGATGTGGGTGACACATCCGTACCTAGTTAGTCCTACAAAGAGCATGACACTGGTTCTGGACATCATCTTTCCAGGAATCCTGTGGCCCAGGGTGGAACTTCACTCTGGGGCCCAGCTGGTGGGCAGTGTTTCCTCTCCTCCAGAAATGCTCTTTGCTCACGGCTCTATCGCACTTAAAGCAAAGAAGGCAGACCAGGCCACCCAGTGTTCCCCAGCTGAGACCTCTGCAAATCCAAACCCTGAGACTCAGCAGAGACCACAAGGCCCCTAAGGGGATGGGAGGATAAAACCCCGGGACCCACTGGTTGTTCCAATACATCACAGAGGGAGGTGGGCCAGGAGAGCAGAGGGCCCCCTGGGAACAAAGGCTTATGAATTGTGGGTCCCCTGAAGGCACAGTCCTGGGAGCCTTCACAACAAAAGGGAGAAGGGATGGGAGGAGAAGATGTGGCTAAAATGACCCTGGCCAAGAAGAACTCAATAATGAAGTTATTTAATTACTTATTACATTTTTTTACTGTAGTAAAGACTTTATGTATTTTTATGTATTATATGGGTTACAATAAACATAAAACACAAAGGAGAGGCGAACTGCAAGGGATTAGTCTAATTAGTGAAAAAATAAATAAAAAACATTAAACAGCTGACCCTGTAAATATTCGCTTTAAAATCTAAAACTTAAAAAACATGTTACAAATGTCTTCCAGGGTCTGCCAGGCTAGAACAATAGGCCACCAATATCGCACTACTTTACCACTGTTTGCAATTGAGTGGGGTAGCGCAGCACTTCCAATAAAGGCAGGATGGCCTCTGTATCTGGAAGCAATAAGCAATGTGCTAAGGTTTAAAGGTACATTAGGAACTCAGATGCCCTGGGAATGAAAACAGGGTCCCAGAAAATGTGAGTGATGTCAAGACTTTTTCAGTGGTGGCAGTTGCCACCCTTACAAGAAAGGCATGGCGACACCGTGTTTTAAAGAGAGGATATCTGTTATTAAGCATTAGAAATGGAGCCAGTAAAGTTAACAAATCTATAGACCCACTGTTGTGGGTGAAAGAGAAGGAGAAGCCACCAGCTCCATCTGAGGGGCTCCCAGTAACACTAACGCCAACTTAGGAAAATAACTTACTCCACCTAGTGACCTCACCTCTCCACCCCCAAACAAGCCTCAGCTACCAATTGAAGAAGAAGACCATCAAGAGCAAATTGGTGTTTCCCTGGCCAGTGTGGCTCAGATGGTTGAGTGGCAACCTGTGCACTGAAAGATTGCCAGTTCAATTCGATTCCCAGTTAGGGCACATGTCCATGTTTCTCTCTCTCCCTCTCTCTTCCTCTCTCTCTCTCTAAAAATCAATAAAAATAAAATTTAAAAAGCAAATTGGTGTTGTTTTTACCTTCCTCTCTTTAATTATAAATAATAACTTCTACTTGGTAAGGCAGTATGCTCCCCCCGCCCACAATCTCCTAGTAGAGTTTTCAATCCAAGGGGAAAGCTATCTTATCTAATAAAGAGGGAATATGCTAATTGACCGTTACATCTTCACAAAGATGGTAGCACCCACAGCCAATAAGGAGGGAATATGCTAATTGACTGCCCTGCCCTCAAAGATGGTGGTGCTCACAGCCACAAGATGGCGGCGCCCAGTCTCCTCAGCCCCCCAGCCAGCCAGGGCTGGCGTGAGGCACAGGTAACCAGGGCATCGCCTTCCCCTGAGGGCTCCTGGATTGTGAGAGGGGGCAGGCCAGGCTAAGGGACCCCCTCCTCCAGTGCATAAATTTTCATACACCAGGCCTCTAGTAATAATAATGCCACATTTATGTGCAAAGTCTGGAGTCAGTAACAAGATTTAAAAGTAAGAGAAAAAGAGGAAGAAGAAGGGGGAGGAGGAGGAGGAGGAGGAACAAGAGACAGGAGGAAAAAGAAATAGTTTTTGAGTTTTTACTTTGTGCCAAGCTCTGTTTTGTATATTTAGCTACTATGAAGACAAATGGTTAAAGTTTATAACTATTCTTATCTTCATTTTACAGACGAGGACACTGAAACTTAGAAAGTGGAGGTAACCTGCCTATAGTGGCCTTACTGGGAGGCAGCTTCCCTTCCTTGAAATGGAGCTTGCTCACACTTTGCTTTTCCCTGTTACCTGGCTGCTCCTCCCACCACCCAGTGGCACTGCGATATGTTGCCCTTCCTCATATGCTAAATATTCTCTTGGACGTGTCTGTGGATATTGGTGGAGATGCTTACCTTCCTCCCTAAATTGTCTCTCTTATGAAACAATAATCACTTGATTCTCCTCCTCACCATCCTCTGATATGACACATGCCATGATCCCAATCTAAGCTTTCTCCCAAGCATTGTCTTCAGCCCTCCTCCCTATATTTTGGTACTGTTGCAAGGCCTTGGCTGGGACAGAAATAGCAGAGGCAAAGACCTGGGAAAAGGGTAGTAGCAAAAAATGCCTGGGCAAAAACAAAAAAACAACAAAAAAAAACAATGCCTGGGCAAGACATCAAAGCTTGCTCATGATGCCAAAGACAGGGCACGACCAGAGGAGCACAGCAGACACCTCGGAGAAAGCTTGCAAACACCACCGCTGCCCAGTCTTCACAAGTAGCCTGCAGAAAACACCTGAGAAGCTGGTGTTTCTTCCTTTCTTTGAAGGAAGAAAGATGGAAAAAGGGGGAAACCTAGGAAAGAAAGAAGAGATGAAAGAGAGGAGGAAGGAAGGAGGAGGAAAAAAGGAAAAAGGAAGGAAGGAAGGAAGGAAGGAAGGAAGGAAGGAAGGAAGGAAGGAAGGAAGGAAGGAAGGAAAGGAGGGAGGGAGGGAGGGAGGGAGGGGGGGAGGGAGGGAAGGAGGGAGGGAGGGAGGGGAGGAAGGAAGGAAGGAAGGAAGGAAGGAAGGAAGGAAGGAAGGAAGGAAGGAAGGAAGGAAAGAAAA
Source organism: Corynorhinus townsendii (assembly GCA_026230045.1). Classification (NCBI taxonomy): domain Eukaryota; kingdom Metazoa; phylum Chordata; class Mammalia; order Chiroptera; family Vespertilionidae; genus Corynorhinus; species Corynorhinus townsendii. Next base: position 196,800,843 of record JAPDVU010000001.1, read on the forward strand.
GTTTTTCAGGCCCCACCTCTGGACATTAATACCAGGTCTGAAGTAAGTCCTGGAATCTGAGCTGTAATCAGCTTTGTTTGGGACCCAGTGCAAGTACAAGCATGGAGTTCCAGAGTCATCAGACAAACCTTAGATCAAAGCTTGAGGAAATGAGAAAAAAAGACAAAATATTAGCATCATAATGGGCCTGTGATCTCCCAGGCCACTGACTTCTTAGTCCACTGTGTTTGAAGGCCCAGGGCCCCGGGGTACTGCCATGGCTTGATTCATGATCCCAACCACTCTTACAGTTGTCAGCTTGGGTGGTGCAGGAGCTCCAAGAGGAAGCTGTGGTAGGAGGCCACCACTCATGAAGACAGAGATGTCACAACTGTTTTCCAAGCTTCAGGCCAATGCCCCTCCCAAGCCATGAGATGTTGCAACTGGACTCAAGCCTGTGAGAGTCCAGCGGCTTGACTGGGTCCGCAGACTCCCCATTCATCTCTTGGGGCAGAGAACGATGGAACATGGGATCCTATTGGGAGGGAGGGAGGAATCGCATTGCAGATGGGTTCTAACCGTGGTATGTGGGTTTCACGTGGTTGGTAGTAAGGAACAAGCCAGCAAACAAAAGCACTGTGTACTCTCCCTTCCACATGATTTCTGTGAGGCAGCTTAGCTGCTGTGTCTTCTCCTGGTTTTTTGGGGTGTGTGTGTGTGTGTGTGTGTCTTAAACAGAATCTGTCTAAACACCATCCTTGAGGGTGACCTTATGTCAGTTCTGTCCCCCACTAAGAGGGACACATCACAACCTGTGTGGGGCAGGTGGAAGGTAGATTTGGACATTTCTCTTTGCCCGAGTCACCAAAGACTTCTTGAAGTTCTTGGGAATGTTTCTTCCTATTCCCAAGAGCTTAGGTTCTTAATCAAGTTAATCCAATTCATTCAATCAGCCAGGCACAAGGCACCTGAGAAGTAGCTACTGTGTTCACACAACTATTGTCTGGCATTTTCCATGACTCTCTGCTCACTTCATCCCTGTTTGCCTCTTTACTTTAGGGAGGAGCCTAATATCAGACATCTGGAGCAAGTTTAAAATTTACTGATTTGCCTCAGATACAAAATAACTATACTTTATTTCTTGCTAACTTAGCACACAATTTAGATCACAAGCCCAACTTCCAGAACTCTTCAATTTGACAATTCAAGTTCTCTAAGGGGGCTCAGGACTGTGTGGGAGGCTGTCCTCACCGGCACTGATCCACTCCTCAGGGTCTGCTCTTACGTGGATCTTCCACGCTCACTGTACTAAACCCTGAGAGATGGAGCACTTGTCCTCTCTGCTCTGGGACTCCCTCGTGGGCCCAACTCCAGGGACCCCTTGTTAGGCACCCATTCGGATCTCACTTCTCATTATCTCTCATCTGCCTTTCCTGCTGTTGGATGTGTTTTCTTACAAGCTGGAAACCAGCCACCCAACTCTGTGGCTCATGGTAAATGCTCTGTGCTCTCAGTCCCCCAAGATTTTTATATTAAAAGCAAAGTGTTTGGAATTCAAAATCCTTCTTTTATCCTCTAAGGGCCTGGTTCTGAATTGAAAGCTGTACAGAGTGGGTATGAGATATGGGATTTTCTTTTTCCCCCAGCAGACAGTTATTGAGGACCTGGTCTATTCCCTTCATAGGATGAGACACACAGAGATGAGTTAAGCAGGTCCCTGCCTCTCTGTTCAGTGTGTGGTCCATGGATCAGCAGTGCAGGCCATCATCTGAGAACCAGCCAGGGGCAGAGCATCTCAGACCCCACCCATACCTACTGCATTTTAACAAGCTGGTCAGCAGATCTGTGTGCATGTGGACAGTTGATAAGTACTGGCCTTTTAACCCTATTCACTCGCCCATAATATATACCCATATTTGACAGATGCAAAAATGAAGCCCCAAGATAGGTGAGAACAGGATGTGGAAGTACCAGGCCCTGCCTAGAAACCAAGGCCTCCCCCCACCCTGTGTGCATCCCTCTCTGGAGGGTCCATACACTTCAATCTCTGGCACTAAGCAAACTCCGGACCCCTGTTCTTACTACAATCCTTTCCTGGCCCGCTGAGCACAGGGCAACGTGCAGAACAGAGAGCTATTAGAGGACTTGTTGGCGCCAACAAAGACAAAGCAGCATCTGTAAAGGAAGTGCTCTCCAAAGCCTATTATAAATATGTTTATTTATTTCTAATCCATAAACATGTTTGAGTGCTCACCATATGTAAGCCCTGGGAAAACAAAGTGGGTGTAACAACCTCAGGACACACCCCAGGCTCCCAATCTGGTTGGGGAAACACCCATGATCAATATATTATTCTGAGTAGCTTTCATAGCGACGACGAGTTTTATTTACGTTACAATGAGGTAGACACAACATTTGTCCCTAAAGATACCACCAGCTCAGTCACATTGGATTGTTAATAACTGGTTTGAGGTAAAACAAGGCAGAATCTAAATCTGTGGTAGGAGGAGGACAGCTTTTAGAAAATAATATTATTCAACTAAGTGATCAAACATTATCAATATTTTATTACAGTGGTGCATTCTGAATGGAAGGAAGAATGTTTATTTCCCTGGAGGTTTTGTTATTGTTTCTATTGTACTCGGGGTTGGAAATTGAATAGCATCACTAATAGAATTTTCTGACAAACTAAGTGTTACTGTATAGGAAGTGTGAAAGCAAAGTTAATAAGATTGAGCTCACAAAAACACATATGAAATCCAGGTTCAGAATGTTTACATATCATATTAGAAAAAAAAATCCATAATCCTGAACCTATCTGGAATATCATTATCTTATAATATATTTTTCAAAGCAATTTGAAATATTATAATATTTCACAATCATTTTTAAAAATTAATTATTACTAAAATAATCTTATTTTTAATGAATTATCTTTCTAATTATTTGGTTTCAAAACTAAGATCTTACTATATTTAAATACAACTTACCAATAAAATAAAATAAAATAGTATTTTGGAGACCAGAATAGCCAGGAACAAACTATATTTCAATTGACAAATTATTCTAATCTTGAATTCACAAATAAATCAGCTTTCCAAAAACAAATAGGAACAAAATCAGTGACCAAGTTTTGCAGCTAAAATGCATCAAGAAAATGAGAGAAGTTATTTTTAAGATTGTAATTATGGAAACAAGCCACAGGATCCAGTTAGAAATGTATATGCAAAGAAAAATCTTCAATCCTATATTATTAGCAAAAAAATCAAAAGAAACAAAAATAATTACCTAGAGAAAACACTATAATTCTTCAATAATGGTAATACAAATCTTCAAAGAAGGGTAGGAAAAAATGTTATTAATTACTAAGGGGGACTAATCTCAAAGAAGACCCATAGGAATAAAAATTAAAAAAATAAGTACCTAAGATCAAAATGAGAAACCTTAAGATTAAAATAAAGATGGTGAGTTTGAACATTGCTAAGAGAGCATATTTTAATGTTCTCACCACAAAATAGATATGGTAACTACGTGACGAGCTGGAGGCAGTTGCTAATACTATGGTGATGATCATTTTGCAATTTATAAATGTATCAACTCAGCAGGTGGTACACCTTAAGCTTCCACAATGTTACATATCAATTATATCTCAATAAATGTGGGGGAGGGGAAGATAAAGATCATGGCAGATCTCCAAAATGCCAGCCCTCAAGATTGTATTTTTTAAATTTTTTTAATTAATGAGTTTATCATCACAAACAATTTTTTAAAACTTTTATTACATCAGAAGAAACACTGGCCACAAGTTAGTTCAACTTCCTGAGGCAATTGCTTACAATCAAATATTATTTGGTCTAAATACACAGAATGTGATAGATTTTAAAGTTCCTCTTCATTTACTTTTTTAAAGTATTAATATTGTAATTTTAATAAGGAGCATGGATTCATACTCAAGAAGCTGAAGCATACGTTTGAAACTCCTAAAACAACACAAAATAATAAAGGGATTTTGTTACAACCTGAAATCATCAAGGTCTTGATAGATTTTTATTGCTTTCCCACAGTGAACCTCAGAGAAAGGGAGAGAGGGGAGTAAATTTTTTTTGAGTTGGGACTATCTTAACCACAATGAAGAGATCAAAGAAGAGTGACCTTTCTCAGGGCCGCTGCCTACAGTTGTACACAACTGTCGTGGGCCAAGGAGGAAAGTGGGATGAAACCAGGCTTTGTAATCACCTGAGGAGGAGGGGCCTTTTCTGATTGGCCCACCCAGAGGGATGCTTTTTTATGATTGGTCTGGATAGACCAATGATTCTGTATAACCTCCGGCAAATCACTTACTCTTCTAGATGATATTTTTTGTCGCCCTTCTACCTGCTTTGTAAAATGAAAGCTTTGGGATCTGTGATTATCAAGATTCGTTCCTGCTTCAAATACTATGACCCATGGTTTTGCTGCTTTTTGTAATTTTTTCCTTGCTCACCTAATTTATCATGGATGATAATTCATATGAAAGTGCTGTCGGTGAAATGCTGACCCTTCATTTTCAATCTCAGAAGTAACTAAAGGGTCTTATTGGCATGTCTTTCTCCCCACTGAAATTATCAAGTTCCTTTACATTAGGCAAAATGTTGGTCACATAGTTTGTTTTGAATAGTTAACAGTTTAAGTGAGGGAAATAGCTTGAATTGGCAAGTATCTTGCCTGTTGATCAGCTTTCCTTTTACATGTTTCTTATATTAAAATCTAGCGCAGTGCTATCCATAGAAATATAATCTGAAACAATAATCACTTGATCCTCCTCCTCATAAGTAGCTGGTGCTTATACTGGTTATAAGATCAGTAAGATGTAAAATGAAACATGCATGTTATCTCTTGACAATTTCACAAATATTTCTTTTTGACCAAAACAAACATTTTAAAAACCAAGTTTTGTGCTTAAAGAGAAAGGTTAAATGCCTGGGGCCATGTAGCTCTGGTGTAAATAAAGAATCTGCAAAGTTCTAAGCAGTTCCCTGATGCTGTTCACTGTTGGTGTGCAAAGGGCATTCGTGTGTGTGCGCGTGTGTGTGTGTGTGTGTGTGTGTGTGTGTGTGTGTGTGTGTGTGTGTGTGTTGGGGATCTCTGCAATGCTAAGGCCGAGTCCTAACTGGGGTAGGGTCCCATCCCATAGGCTTAACCATCTAGATGAGCTATTGTTTGTAAAATAAATATCCAAGGACCCACACAGTGGTGATGGCATTTACAGGGGCCTGCTAATTTTCTGAGAGATCATTGTGACATCTGGTGACTGAAAAGTTTTGAGACTCATAACACACAATTTGTTTTTAAATCTTCTCAACTATTGCCAAATCTGACCTCCTTCCACACCAAGTGGAAGTTATGCCTTGCTCTCTTTCCCTTCCAACTTGCTTTCCCTGTTCTTTTTAACTTTTTATCCATATAAATCTGCATGCAAGAGGTTGACGTGGTCTTCGCAGAATCATACACCGCCCAAGCAAGTGTTCATTTTCTGCCTCCCAAAAGCCTATGGGTCAGCTTTATAGTGACCTGCACCATGAGTCTGACTTCCTTTCTCCTCTAGTCTCACTTCTGCCCCATCATTCTTTCTGGAATTCAATCTCCTGAGGACTGACTATTAGTAAAATATGAATGTAGTTCTGGAAATGGACAAGCATTTGGGAGTGGGGGACTGTGATGGAAACAATCTGAAAGAGAGGGGCAAAGTGGGAACAACTCCCAGCACTTTGCACTGTAGAGAGGTCAAAATATGGTCTACAAATCAAATTTGTCCTTGGCTGGATCCACAATTATAAGATACCTGAGCCCAAGGGCTTTAGAGCATCTGTCTGCCATTTGAGCCCAGAACAAGCTGCCTGGATATTGAGACTGGTCCTCCAATTAGCAACAATTGAGCTCAGGATGAGAGCTGTGCTATCCTTTTTCCTCTCCTCAATTTTGTTATTCTAGCAGCTGTCATCACCATTCACATCCACTCACAGACTGTACATAGTAAAGGCGCTCCATTCAAGTTTTGTATCCAGATTAACTTTGCAGCCCAGCTAATGTGAATTTATGGAAACCAATGGTAAATATAAACACTAGCTGCACTCCCACTCACCATGGGATGTTAGTAGATATTTACATTGAGAAGTTTAACACATCCTGGCCTTAATCCAATATTCTCTAACATTCTCTAAACAGTCCCAGTTTTTCTAAACCCTATGGTTAGCATGTCTAAAGAGAGGACCAAAGGGAGGAAGACATTAGGAAGCAGTTATAAATATAAACCACCTTGTAAGATTTACACAGGGATTTTGTTAGTAAATTTAGAGAATTGTGTATGCTAGAGCTAAATTTTTGCCTATCCACTTAGAAACTAACAGAAGCATGAAGGGACATCATCTGTTCTATTGGTCTCCACTTCAACCCTCACCCTTCACAATGTTTGAATTAAGAAAAGACCAACCAAGAACCAAATGCAGCTGTAACTGTGGTACTTTTCAGTATTAGCCATCAGTGAAAGACACACAGAACGTGCAGACAAAAACTGAAACTCCTGGGCATCTCATCATTGTAACTTTTTCCCAACGAGTTAAAGCATTAAATAACAGCCCTTTAGTCGTCAATATTTAAGGTATAAAAAACTTCCTCTTCAATGTTGTTTTGGCTATTCAAGGACCTTTGCTTTTCTATACAAATCTTAGAATCAACTTGTCAATTTTTACCAAAAAAAAAAATCCAGTTGGAATTTCGATTGGTCTTACATTGACTCTATAGATCAATTTGGGGAGAATTGACAGCTAAACAATATTAGACTTCTGATTCATGCACTATTTATTTAGGTCTTTGCTCATTTCTTTCAGCTGTGGTTTGTACTTTTCAGGGTAGAGCACTTTGGTGAAAGTTATTCCTAAGTATTTTATGCTTTTTGATGTCATAGTTAATGGGGTTTTTTTAATTTTCACTTTAAAAATATTCACCTGAGGGGAAAAAAAACAAAAACCAATCCTTAGAACCCCCTTGCAGTCACATAGCTAGGCACGCTTCCCACAGTTACCTTCTTGCCCTCCCGGCAGCTCCAGGGCCCTCCCCGCCTTGCCCCTCTGGTTCTATTTCTCCACTTTATCTGCAACTAAATCCCTCCTGGGCACAAAATGTTGCCAATCCTCTCTCCTTCCTCTAGTTTGCTGACAGTTGCTGGAGTTTTTGTTTTGTGTTGTGCTGTTGTTTTTGTTTAGTGAGAGGGCATGCACAGTCAGATGAAAAGATTCAAACAGCCCTGCTGTAAGAAAACAGACGAGTGTTTACGGAAACGTATTTCACTGCCTTTAACAGATGCTCTCTGGAAATGTATAATCAAATTAGAAAATGCCCTCTATTCCTCCTTGTGCGTTTCACAGAAAGAGCCCATTCCCAGAGGCATCTGTATCGCTTCAATAGTTCTTTGCTGCCTTACTCTCTGTGGAAATGATTATGTGACCATGCATTTGTGTAGGAGTCACTAACCAAAGAGGACAGCAAAACGTGAAAGGTAAATAGGCTTCCCAGGATCTTGAGTTTCCATTTCAAAAACGGAAGTAAGGTTTGTTAACTTTTTCCTAGCAGGTAAGTTTCTCCCAGGTGTAAGAATCAACCAAGAATTAAGGCCAAGCTCCCTAGTAGTATTTCTATGGTTTTAAATGGCAGTCATTGATGTAAACTCTGTGTAGCTCACTGAGCACTGGGGAAGGAAAGACCCTCCTTCCCAATCACCATCCCCATCTAAACACACACATACACACACACACTCACTCACACACACACACACACACTCACGCACAGGAAACTGGACAGGACACGCAGCTCTTGAATCAGCCCTTCTCACAGAGGTAACACCTGTACAAGGAATGTTCTGTCTGGGCAACTACCTGAAGTTTTTAACCTCAATCCCTTGAGAACAAACACCCTCTGGCCTTCTCAGTTCTCCAAGCCCTCTACCTTGATGCTAGTTTTCATTCAGATCACAGAGAATCCTCTTCCCGGAGCTGGCCCATCCCCCAACTTATATTTGGTATTTGTTGTTAACGCTTATTTCTGCCATCATCTTAAGTGGCCCATAGAGGTGAAATTATCTCATAATGAGAAGAGCTGGCATTTATGTAGCACATACAATGTGCCAGGCACTCCTCCAAATGATTCTAAGAAAACCAATTTAATCCTCACAACAATACCACGACCTAGGTACCATTAAAGTTCCTGTTATATAGATATGAATATCAAGGCACAGAGAAGTTAATTAACTCACCCACCACCCAACAGCTGGAAAGTAACACAGCAGGAATTCAGATCTAAGTAATCTGGCCCCAGAGTGTTGACTCCTTACCCACAATACTACACTGCCTTCCCCTATGTATAAAAAAGTTACCTCAAAGTTAATCCAAAAAACATTCTCTTTTATAATATTTGCACTGGGCAATTTATATTCATAAGCAATATTTGCACAGACATTTGATGCCAGATGTGGAATGACTACAAATATTTTGGCCCTGAGGGGTAGGAGGGAGGATTGACCCCCAGATGTCTCTGTACAACACCTAGAGTCCAAATGGGAGAGAGAACACAGGGGAGTGAGAGAAGGTGAGGGGCAGAGAGAGGGAGAGAGAGACTGAAAGACATGCAAAGAAAGAGGCAGGGATACAGAGTAATGACCTAGAGACACAGAGAGAGAATTGTGAGAAGTGGCTCAGCCAGAGGTCAAAGAGAACAGCAGCTAGAATAATCAAGGAGATGCCCAGAAGGAAACATGATACAAACCTGGGAAAAAGTCTAGTACACACACAAGCTCAATTGAGCAGGGAGAACTGAAAGAATGTGCTACTTGGGCTCCAGACAAAAGGAGAAACCATGAAGGAACTCAGACTATGAGAGGAAGCCAAGACTAGACTTGAGGGCAAATACAAACACACTAGTCATTAGAGGGCTATCTGAGTAAGATATTTCCTGTGTTGGAAATAAAGCTCCTGGAGATATGAAATCTTCCTATGGGCATCCATTCACATGAGTGCCCTGGCAGATGCCTACCAGGTAGCAGCGAGCTCTGCACTGAAGGCATTGACTGACATGCTTCCCAAAAGGGAGAAGGATGCTTTGCTGGCACTGGTCCCCCAAGACCAGACAGAGGTCTCAAGGCCCTGCCTGGGTGTGGCATCAAAAGTGGAACAAATGGCCACTATTTTTACCAACAACAGGAATATATTTCTTAGGGCAAGTATGTATGCTCTTGGAAGTTAAGATAAAAAGTACAGATTTAAAGAAAAACAAAAACATATTTAAGTCATTTGGAAACATGTATAGCCATATACAAGGAAAAGAGCGGAGTGAAATAGATTAAAATGAAATTGCCAAAGGGGGTTGGGCTATGATAATTTTTTCCCCTACATACCACATTTCTGTCTTTTCCAATATATGCTACATTCAGCATATATTAATTTGTCTCTTATTTTTATTTTGAAATTATTTTTATTACAGAAACAGAAAGAAAAATTGAAATCATGCAGTGTCCTGCCACTCAGAAAATCTTTAAGATACTGGTGTATATTTTTCTATAGGAATATTTTCTTACTGATTTCTTTATTTACACATAGTAAAGTTCCACTTAGTTGATGTCAATTCTATGAGTTTTGACAAACACAGCTAGGCAATACCATCATGTTCCTGGTGCTATTTTAAGTGGCATTGATTTTTTAAACTTTTCTTTCCAATTGTTTACCTCTGCTACGTAGAAAGGCAATGAATTTTTGTATACTGACTTTTTCTATCTTGCTAAACTCACTTACGAATACTAGTAGAATTTGTTTCTGTAGATTCCTTTGGGACTTCTGGGGAGACAGTCAGGTCACCTGCCAAACAGAATTGCTTCCAATTTTGTCTATTATAAAAATTGCTTCAGTGAATGTCTTAATACATGTTTTTTTTCTCTCTCTCACTTAACTAATTATATCCTCTACAGATATATACATTTTTAATTTTAATGCAACATGAAAATATCCTCCAAAATTGTGTCTGCTCTCAGAGCCAGAGCCTGGGGAGGCTGCTCTTTTCTCCATGAGGAGCACCTCAGCTGCAAGGTGGAAGTTGAGTATCTACCTACTTAGACAGATGGAACTTTTACTAAAATCTAGATACTATCAGTTTGGACATACCATCCCCATTTTGTAGAAAATCCCTTGCTCCTCCTTCCACCCTCACCCAAAGATTTCTACAATTCCCAGATTGCTGCGGGAAGTGAAGTGATGCGGGAGAGAGATGGTCAGCAAGGTTTCAAGGGTTACATTCTCGAGGTAATCTCTGACTTCTAGCTCCTGCTTCCAATGATTAATGCAGTCTATGAATCATTTAGATAGCATATGCATGCTGTCTCTGTCCTATAACACACTGACCCAGTCAACTCAGTCCCTATACTCAAGTCTTTATGTGTATAGGTAGATTTGACTGACATTTTGATGATATAAAAAGCATTTAAATTGCAGATTTGCAAACAGTGTATGATAAAATTAGCTATGCCGCTCCTAAAAGTCCTCTTGGCCGCAAGGTTTTCTTTTGTTAGTCCCACCCGAGGATATTTTTCCCATTGAGTTTTAGAGTGAGTGGAAGGGAGAGAGGGAAGAACAGAGAGAGAAAGAAAGAGAGAGAGAGAGAGAGAGAGAGAGAGAGAGAGATCTATGTGAGACAGACATATCAATTGGTTGCCTCCCACATATGCCCAGACTGGGGCTGGGGACCAAACCTGCAACCCAGGTAAGTGCCCTTGATAGGGAATCAAACCTACGACTCTTCAGTGTGCAAGCTGATGCTCTAACCACTGAACTCACTAGCCAGGGCTTGGCCACAACCATTTTTCTTTTTTTTTTTTTCTTCTTTTTTTTCCACAACCATTTTTCATGGCCAGGCCACCCCCACATAGCACACCAGATTTTCCCCTTCCTGAGCCTCATTCCCTTTCCATTGTCCCACATCTGTCCGCCACCATCATTTCCTCCCCACCAAATTACTCTAATCAAAAAGAGCTAAGTGATAAGACCGAGCTAGCTTCATAGTCTTATCATTAAGTACTAAATATTCTTGTTCTAGATATTAAAGTAAACTTGCAGTAGACTTTTCTTCAAAACGGGATTTGCAATACTCACTGGAGTATTATAAACCACGCTCCTGTGATTCCTTGGCAAAAATGCTTTGGTTCTTCTGAGAGAGATAAACCCTACCCTTGTTTGTATTTCTGCTTAATCCCATTTTCGCAGAGGTTCCCAAATAGTGGTCCATGTTTGAAAAACTGCATTACAGCAATAGGGAACTAGTGGGGGGGGGGGGGGGGCAAGGAGGGGTGAAACTGACTTGATATTTTTTTATTTTTACTTGCAATAATTTATTTGATCCTCATGTAGGTTAAAAAGAGGTTGATTTTGGCTTTTCCCACCCTCTCTTCTCATTTTTTTTTATTAATATAAGGTAAGATTTGAAAAGTGTTTCTTATAATGATGGAGAGAAAGAGGGGAGAGAAAGAAAGAGGAGGAGGGCAGAGACAGAGAGAGAGAAGAAGAAGAAGAAAAAGAAGGAGGAGGAGGAGGAGGAGGAGGAGGAGGAGGAGGAAGAAGAAGGAGAAGAAGAAGAAGAAGAAGAAGAAGAAGAAGAAGAAGAAGAAGAAGAAGAAGAAATCAATTGCAGAGAAAGCCTTAAACAGTCTTGTTATCAGACTTAATATTAGCACAGAGATGATTTTTTTTTCAACAGCAACACATTTAAAGGGTCATTTTCTTCAAAAGGCTACAGGTCAAATGTCTGTGGGCTATTCAAACTATGAATTCAAGTGAGTAAGCCCCTAACTATTACCAACTATAACAATCAAAATGTCAAGACTAGGAATGATTCTTCAGCTCGAAGTCAGAACTCAAGGGCATAAAATTATTTTCTGTTAAATAAAAGTCAATCTCCCCCTAAAATCTTAACATCGTGTTCCTTGACAATGAGTTCTCTCCTAAGCTTTGTCATAAAGCATTTTCACCAATTACAGTTCCCAGGACAAAAAAATGCCTGTCTAATAATCAAGACACTTAATAAAGTTAGAGACAATACAGGAACTGCTGCACTTGCTTTTTCATCTCCCCCCCCCCCACCCCCCGCCCCAATATGTTGGGAATAAATAAATCAGGGCATCATCTTGCAAGTTACTATAACCATTACCTAAAGGCTAATATCAAGGAAGTTCTCATTCCCAGGGTTGGATGCCCAATTTTTAGTTCTTTCCAATCAGCCAGAAACAAAATTGTTGGCCTAATACACAAGTAAAATTGATTAGTAAGCTCACTCCCAAATAAATAATACAAATAAAAACAACATTGGATACTTTTTTTTTTCAATCTAACAGAGTAGATCAATGAGAATGCTTGGAATGCCCAGCATAGGCCAGGGTGGCAGGATCTGAACACTCTGACCAAGGGTCCCTGGGAATTACAGTGCTGTCACCTTTGGAGCACACTTTCAGAACTATGAAGTAAACACACATGCCCAGTCATCCCACTTTTAAAAACCTGACCTATATATGTTATTGTCATAATTAGCTAGTTATTAATATTAATGAAAGAAAGAAAGCAAAGGGAGTCAGACATTATAAGCATGGTTACCTGGGCAGCTTCACCAGGAAGCTAGTTTCACTCTCCCCAGGGAACCACTAGTCCATTCTCTGCAGATCACCAGGGGAAGGGGTCCAATAAAGGGGGAGATAGATGCATGCACAGTGAAGTTGGGGTGACGTAAGGAAGGTGCTTACCTGTCAGTCTGCGGAACAATGGATTGGCTGGAGGGTGAACCCAAATGCAAGCATGCAAAATCTTGGGAAATTGGTTCATTTGAAGAAGTTCCTGATTTAAAGCCCCAAAGACCTCTCTCTCTCTCCTCTCTCCCTCTCTCTCCCCCTCTCTCTCTCCTCTCCCTCTCTCCCTTCCTCCCTCCCTCTCACTCTTGTTCGCTCTTGTTGTTGCTCTCACTCCCTCTTGCTCCGTGACCGGTTTTGCCCATGTGCTCGCCTGTTCTCTCTCCATAGCCACGTGGCCTTAAGCAGCCGCATGTTCCATAGCCTTGCAGACCCCACACACAATGGACTACAGCTGGGAACACCAGCTAAGCTACCAGATGCTGGATTGCACTGTACTTAAATATGGAGCAGAAATTCTGGGCAGTGGCCTTAACTCTTGCCCTCCTGGAGAGAAGATTGGACTTCTTCCATGGCGAGATGGAGTGAGATGGGACCTTGTAAGGGGACCCCCTTGATTTTACATCATCAACAAAACTTTCCATGAAACCCCGTTCTCCTGTGGGGCCTCAGGAAATTCTTTTCCTCGCAGCACCCCAAAAACTCCAATTCCATTGATCACACACATAGAAGAGGAATACAAAAACACATATTGTGAAGATGTTCTTTGCGAGATCCTTTGTTATTTTAAAAAAGTGGGGGAAAAATTAATGCGTCCACTACTAGAAGAATGAATAAATAAGCTATTGGTAAATGTATACAAAAGTTCTTTGTAAAACTTACCAAAGTGGACTTGCCCATGGTCACCTCAGTATTATTAATTGACAGAATTTATATTGCAACTCAAAGACAACTGTCTCTAAATGTCATGTTCCTCCAGGGGCCCTGCTACCTTCCCCTCCGCAGTTGCCCCATTTTGTGACAAGTTCACAGAAGCCCTTCCCCCCTCCCCCAGCCCGCCACCCCGCTTTTAAAAATGCACTTACTCGAAAAGCCAAATTTGCACAATAGATTCAGAAGCAATTGTCTCTGTCACAATAGTTTAGTTCACTTTCAAATGAATTCAAAACAAGGATTCTTTAAAAGGCAAGCTTTCCTGGTGCTTTAAAAATATGGCTTCATTTACACAAACTTGAGGTGAATATATCTGTTATGTAAAGTGAGGAATGCAAGCAATCAAGGCTCTCTGACAGTCCCTTTTCAGAGAGCATTTGGAACAACCTGTCTAACCTGTCATCCTCAGTTTGCAGGGACAAAGGAATTACACCATCATCTGCCCTCTAGAAGTTTACAATTCATCACCCTGCGCTAGGAAGGCCGAGTCCACTCACAATTAACATTTAACACTAACTGCTTCAATTTCCTCCCTGGAAGCCTCACAGGGCATCAATTACCACTTACTCACATGCTGGAACAGAAGCACTTCCTGATATATCATGTTTTTACTTATTCCCTCACACCCCTTTTGTTGTCGCTAAAAAAATCATACCCAAAAATATGGTTGCATGAATTGAGATTTTCTGGGGACCCATGAAGGCCACACGAATCACAAAATATATTGGCTTCAACATTCTAGCCGTTGAAGACCAAATGTCAAAAATCCATTACTCAACAATCAAGGCCGTCGAGGGAGAGAAGCAGAGGCAGTATTCCAAGAGCTGGTGATGCAGCTAAATTCCAGGTCAGGAGGTGCCTGGTTCTAGGCCAGGTGCAAAACATCCCCCTCCTCTGTAGCCTTGGGCAAGGCTTTTAACAACTAACTTCAGTTTCTTCCCACCTGTAAAACAGATAATCATCGCCTTCCTTTGAGATGTGTATAAATTAATTAGTTGAGGTTTGGAAAGAGTTGTGAAAGCAAAATGATACTCATAAATGTTAAATATTAGCTGATTTTGTTGTCAATGTCATGGTTTTAGTTTGGCATCATCTATCATATTACACACACTGAGAGCAGGAAGTATCACCACCTTGTATCTGATTATTCTTCCTTAAATTACATAAGGACTAACCTCAGGGATTAAAAATAATTCCACAGGACTCATAAATCATAAATCTGCGTTATTAAGGAAAAAGATTATTACTTGCAAGGCATCTTAACATCCTAAAGCATCTCCTGTTATTTTTATTAGTTATGCTTCACAAACACCCATGGAGGCAGTATAGTAGTTTTGTTACCATCTTATAGGCTAGAAAACAGGAAAGGACTGCGCATATGCCTTGCACAGGCCACTTCCTGTAATTAGAACTCATGGTTTCTAAACTACCAATCAATCTCTCCAGTGAATCACATCTTCTCTACAAAAGGAATTGTCCAGACATGCATCATAGGCATCCAAAAGAAAAGGGTGCATGGCTTACAGAGATTCTGCAAATAACAGAAACAGTTCTATAAGCTCTGAAGTTCTCTCTCAACTCTTTAAAATGAGGCTATGTGCTGGAAATTGTTTGTTTTAAAATATGTTCTAACATAGGAGACTTCAATAAATTCATATCACCATTTCATTTGCTGAGAGGTGATTGTTATCACCTCCCAGAGCTGAGCAAAGGCCAGCACCCTGAATGCCGTGCTGGGGAGTTTAGACCTTATTCAAAGAACCAAGGGGAAACCAGGTTGGCAGGGAACAAAGGGGTTATGTGAAAGGCTCAGGTGTACCTTTTGGAAAACTCAGAATGGCTTCATGAAAAAGGATGGTCTGGAAAAGGCACTATTATGCAGAAAAACAAATGGGGACCTAAGAGACTGTGAGATTGTGATGACTTAAATGAAGACAGAGGTGTGAAGCTGGAGTTATTAAAACAACAACAACAAAGAACCACAAAGAGGCCAGAAGGGCTGGGATCCGGGACCTACCAGTAGATACTGGCCTTAGGTAAGTGGAGAAGCATCTTTTCCATCATGAGGGTGGAAAAGGAGAAGAACAAACATGTTAAAAGAATGAAGAAGGAACATGCTCAAACCATCCATGAATGTCAACGGAAGGTGAGAGAAAAGTGGTCAGAAGATGAACCTTAGCAGAAGACAGCAAGGGATTCAAATGATCTCAGAGGAATGGAGAACGGGCTTTCAGGGAGTGTGTGAGGAGAAGTGGGGAGTGAGCAGGGACTGGGCCAGCAGCCTGTGCTGGGGAGACCCCAGAGAAGGAGTCCTGGGAGCAGTCAGGTTTGAGTTAAAGTTGGAGACAGGACGAATGCTCTGTGACCCAGTGAATGTTACTGCCATATAACAAAACTTCGCTCTACTAATTCTTTAGTTTCTATCAAAGTTATTCTGAGGTCTAATCTGATCCCCAATGTACACTTTTAGCTTTCCCTTCCAAGGAAGTGTCACCTATAAATTAAAGGAGCAATGTTTTCTAGGCCTACTCACCAAAGGAAATATGAAAACACCTGGTCATGGGAGCACTGAGGCTGCTATTAAACCAGGGGTAGCAACCTCAGGTCCAAGACCTGTGGACTCTGGGGCACGTAGTCTCTGGGTACTAGTCACTAGGCATGACAAGTAGCCTCAAAAGTCTTCTAAAGTCAAACAAAATAAGACACATTTCTTAGATTTCAGAGGTTAGAATATGTAGACACACACCCACACACAAGGAATGGTGTTAGAACAAGCAGAGATAAAATTTAAAATGTGTTTTAAAAGACTAATGCCTAAGTAGATATCCCTGTGACAACATGAAATGCTTGGCATTTCAAGTATAAATGTAGATAAATAATACATCAGTTTCCTAGAGAAGCTTTGTGATATGGCCCACAGAAAATGAAAATTTAAAAAGTCTTACATTTGTTTCTAACATCATACATGTCCAAGTTCACTAATAAAGACCAGGAGACAACAGAATGCCCAGGACTCTTTAGAGAAATATATAGCACTCGACTCAGAAAAAAATAAATTATATGTTTTTTTCCATGCCACAAAAGCCACAAAAGGTCATAGAAACCAACCGAAGTATTCAAATAGAGGTTCTTCCTGGCCGCTGAGTCCATTACGTCAAGCTGGGTAGGTGTCCCCTGCAACAACCCTTCTATCTGGGGGCTCCCCTGAATAGCTGTCTCCTTCCATTTAATCTCGCTAGTCCCAGTTTCTCAGAGCCAAAACCTGCACGGCCAGAAGATGCTATTTATGGAGCAAAGGTGAAAGGTCTAATATGTTAAATCTTAATATCCAAGCTGCAATAGTAATGCTATCCATGTTCTGTCTCCTCCCTCCTTCTTGGGTTCATGTGTTGATGCTTCTAGAAGACCTTTTATTCCAGGACACACAGTTTATATACAGGGTGGGGCAAAAGTAGGTTTACAGTTGTTCCTATGGAAAATAATACAATAACTAATAAATAATAATACAAGGATAAAGTCTGTGTTTCGGGTACTCCCAACAGTAAGCCTACCTTTGCCCATCTTGCCCACAGTGCCAGACGCAGAAGCTCGGCCATTGTGCGGGCGAAGCTGTGTAAGGTCCAGCTGCCCTGTTTGTTTTTCCTGGCAAGCTTCCCCGGAGCACAGGTCTAGAGGGAGAATGCATACTTCTTACATACAAGTCAAAACAACAATCCCTAGAATTTTATTTTCTCCTTCAATCACTTGTTTAATAGTGAAGAGTAACCTCAAGACCAAGCTGACAGTGGTATTTCTTCTCACAAGCCGCTCACAGGCACAAATAACTTTTTTGTGAGGCATGAGAGAGAAATCTAGAGCTTCTCCATAAAGCAAAGGAAACGAATTCCATGCCCCATGTGATTATAAAAGGAGGCTTTACTCATGTCCTTCTCTCTATAGATTTACGAGGGTTTCTGCTGACATGAAGTATGTTCTTTACTGAATTCCTCAAGTGAAGCAAAACCACACATATCTGGTTCTAAAGCAACATACTGAGTCACTAGTTTACACAGTAAATGTGAAATAGTCATTTGCAAGCCTCCCGCATACCTGTGAAGTGGACTGAACCATAACAACTGTCTGGGAAAAGAAAAGAATTTTTCAAATGAAAAAAAATTTTTTTTTTAATCAGCAGTTTAAAAATCAGCTTACAAATCATCTCAACAACTACTCATGAGTAGAAATGTTTCAGCAGACACTGGACAGCAAGCAGGAATTCTTGGTGAGTAGATCTGTCTAATGAATGAACTCTTGTCACTTCTGTGGAATGGACATTTGATGCATGCATCAGTTCCCCCTTAAAGTCTGATTAGTGGCTATTCTGAAACTCTTGGCCAAGGTGTGGTGTTTGGACCTAAGGTCATCTTGGCCTTGTCTCTCTGTTGCCATTGCATGGAACCAGTCATCAACTTCCCAGCAAGGCTACGTCTGTAATCTTAGCTTCGAGTCCATCTTTCCTTTCACTCCCACTGTGACAGCCTGAGTTCTGGCTGTCATTATCTCTCACAAATTTTATTGCCATCTTCCTAACTGGTTTTGGGTGTCCAAAACTCCCTCTGCACACAAAGGCCAGATCAGTTCTCTCAGAACACTGCTCTGATCCTGGCTAAAAATTCAAAGTGTAATTTTCAGGCTCTCCATCATTCGACCCTTCCCCTGTCTATTTCTTCACCTTCTCACTACCTCCCTGGCACATCCCTTCTCCTCAACTCAATTGGATTGCTTGTTATTCCTCAAGGTTACTCTATATTTTTCCACCTTTATGACTTCACTTCTGTTTTTTCATCTGTTTATAATACCATTCTTATAAAAAAAAAAAGAACTTTATTGCAAGTATTACAGATGTTCCACACAATGCCATTAAAAGCAAAACAAAACCCACCATCTATCTGCAAAGAACCAAGACCAATACCACTCTTTGAGTGAAATTTTCCATGAAAATTCCTTTTCAACACTTACTTTGCTTTGTTCATGCCTCTACCATGACACTTCTAAAAGAGTTTCTAGTATTTGCTGTTCACATTGGTTTCAACTTCCATCTTATTCATGCGTTTAATGCATATGCATTGAAAGTTAGCCAAATTGAAGGCACCATGATAAAAGCTGAGAGTGCTGTGGAAAATGAGATGCAGACAGACCCTGCTCTCATGGACACTTAGTAGAGCACAGAGAGATAGTTATTGGATAAATAATTGCACAACAGGTTACAGCATGAATAACAATGGCGATTAGCACTATAATTGAGAGTTGCAGACTACTAATAGGGGCCCAGAGCCTAGTAGGGAGCATCAGGGACAGCTTCGCAGAAGTGATATTTAGGCTGAGATATGAAGAATTGATGGGCACTACCTAAACAAAAAAAAAAATTGGTAAAGATCATAAAAGGCCAAGGAAATTCATGTGCAAAGTCCCTAAACCAGAAGGTACCTGAAAAAGCATAGCGAGACTTGACCATGGAAGGAAGTGGAAGAAAAAAATTGCTTAGAATAAGATGGAGAGGGAAAAAGAACCAGGTGACATGGAGTCCTCCGAGCCATTTAAGAATTGGAGACCTATTCCAAGCGCACTGAGAGCTTCCAGGGGGTTACAAGTAAAGGTATGATGATGTAATTAGATCTGCCTCAAAAACAGCACTCTGGAGACAATGTAAACAATGGAAAGAGGGGACAAGAACAGATGCAGAGAGGCCAGTAAGAAAGGTTTTTCAGCCCCTAAAGAGCCAGCATTTGGACCAAGATGCTGTCACTGAAACAGAGAGAAGTAAACATAGTTTATAAGTATTTGGGTTGAATCTCTTATGTTCTGCACTTAAAGAAATGGTTGCTTACCAGCCATTTCATATTTAGAAGACTTGGGGCTTCTCCAGGGCTGAGGATGAAGAAGTGATCAAAGAGATTGTTTGGTTTTCTGGGTTATACAAATGACAAGTGACTTACTGAGCAGGTTTAGAGAAATAAATCATGATTTCCTTTTAGAACAAGTTTTATGAGAAGTCTCGGAGTTGCCCAAGGATGCATCTATATCCAGTGATCTGGACTCAAAGACAAGCTCAGGATGGAGACTTAGATTGAAAAGTCATCAGCATATGGAAGCCACAGGAGAGGATGAGATCACCTAGAGAGAGGGAGGAAGACGAGAGAAAAGGAGGAGAGAGATACAGTCGTTGTTCTTAACAAGGAGGTCTTATTAAAATTCACTTGTGTAATTTTCTCAAAATGTTCCCATAAGTCAGAATTGCTGGGGTCTGGATATGTGTAGCTTAAAACACACACACACACACACACAAAACTCATCCCCAAGTGCTTCTAATGTACATCCGGGATTAAAATAAGCAGAAAAGGGATACAAGGAACGAGCCTCCAAGACAGAGGTGTAAGAAAAGCCAATGTTTAGATTTGCGAAGAGACATGAGAACTGGCAGAGGAGCCTGAAAAGGAACAGTCACAAAGTAGAAAAGCAAACCAGAGTGGAGAGTGAAGAAATGGCCACCTGTGGAAATGCTCCTGGAGGTGACATTAAGGTTGGGAAGACTAAAAAGAGACATTGGCTTCACTACCCGTTGCCCTCAGAATGGGGGGCACCTTGGAGTTGGGGGGACTTCAGAGTGGTGGGGGCCGAATGCAGAGGAAAGCACTGAAGGGGCATGTGAAGTGGGGAAAGAGCACTAGGAACCTTGACAGGGGGTGGAGAATTAGGGCAGGGGGTGGAGGTCAAGGCGGGCAGTAGTTTCCACTTGACTATTGGTTCTTCATTGGGAATTAATTTGATCTAAGACTTCTCTGCATCCCCACAGTGCTGGGTATACTGCTCACACACAGCAAAAAGCCTCGGAACTTAAAAGATTGGTAAAGTGCATCTTTTGCAACTTAGCGGGTCTCACGGGGAACACTTATACTTCCAATTGACTTAATTCAATAATGTTCATGTATTCCAAAGACTCAGTGTGTACCAAACACCCCCGCTCATTTCCGAGGACACAGAGCAGACATGGTCACCTGTTACGTGGAGGAATGGGGTCTTAGGGGACAAAGGGGGTTTCTCAAGGGTCAACATTATAGCACCTAAATTGAGGGGTCATTTGATCTTACTTGGGCTAGTACCCAAGTCATGTGAGTGAAACTGTTCAAACTCTATTTTTGTGCTACCTCAACTCTCCTCTGAGAAAGTCTAGGGGAAATCTGGACCCCATCCCTCCCTCTGAAGTTGTGCAGTCCGGTAAGTTGTGTAAAACCAGGAAGCCACCTTGGGAAACCCCAACTCACAGCTCTGAGAGCCTTGATGAGTTTTTCAGCCTGCACTGACAGTAGGAATGTCCCTTACCTCTTTAAAGAGCTAGTTCAAGGCCTTCTCAGCTGGATACTTGTTGACCTCTTTTTTCCTTGGGAAACCCCGCAAGGAGTCAATGCCAGGACTCCCTGAGAAGTTTTGAAACCAGGGACCTGGGCTATATTGGGAACCCAATAGTCTTCTCTCATAGTTCAGAGAGAACTGGAGTGAAGAGCTAGGCTCTCAAGATCCTCTCTCCCCAAAAGAGGGGACTCGCAGCACCTGACTGGGGTCACCTGGCCACTAGGGGGCTTTAGTTACACACTGGAAAACAAAAGGATTCAGGTCAATAGCACTTGACCTGTTCTTGAGAATACATTCATATTTTCTCCACCTAATCAGAGCTCACCACCCGCCTCCCCCCAATTCATAGAGGTCTCATAATGCTGCTAAAAGATCCCAGTCAAACTCCAATGTTCAAATAAGCAAAACTTTAAGACAGTACAGTAATGAATGATGTGTGATTAGCAACTTTTCAAAGGAACTATGAAAGTAAAATCACAGACTACCCATAAGTAAAACTGGATGATGCGAGGGACAACCAGGAGCTGCATCCATTCTCATTTTTCCAAGAAAGAAAACACAGGTGTAGAGGAGACTTGGGAAGTTTGAATGACAGAAAAGGAAAAATGAATAGAAGGAAGACCCTTTGGTCATCCCTGGGGAATTCACTAGTCCAGTCCAGGGCATAGTTTGATTTCAGAGACATTTAGAATTAAGACTCTTGCTTTATAAATGAGATCCAGGCAAATCTAAGTGGTTACTTTAAAAACATCCTTTCCTAGTTGTTCAAAAGAGAACAAACTTAGGCCCTGTCATAAAATGTGCCTGGAAACTATTAATGTATCAATGGCCTTAAATGGAAACATTTCCTGTAAACACACAGGATCCAACACATGGTAACTAAAAGTTGCTTTTTCCCCCCAGAGGATTTCATACTTTGTAACCATCAAGTAGCTACCATACTTTTGGTAAAATTAAATGCTTCATGTACAATATACCTTTGTATTCCAAAGATTTTATTTTATTGTATTCCAAAGATTTTAAAGTGTTAGCTAAAATTTTGAGGTATTGCTAGCAGAAATTACTCTATGGACTTCATTTGTCACCACCAGTTTTTAAAGGCCCACTAACTTAAGAATATTTTAAGTGAAGAGTTTACTTTCTTCCCATGTTTTAAGTTTTCTGCATTGTGCGGTTTTTCTCATCCTATGAAAAGTCTGGCCCTAGCCGGGTAGGCTCAGTGGATAGAGCGTCGGCCTGAGGACTGAAGGGTCCCAGGTTCGATTCTGGTCAAGGGCATGTACCTTGGTTGCGGGCACATCCCCAGTAGGGGGTGTGCAGGAGGCAGCTGATCGATGTTTCTCTCTCATTGATGTTTCTAACTCTCTATCCCTGTCCCTTCCTCTCTGTAAAAAATAAATAAAATATATTTTTTAAAAAAAGAAAAGTCTGGGAATAACCATATACACAAAAACAATAAATGAAGCACAACAGTAGCCCAGTGCACAAAATTCGTGTCCCTCAGCCCAGCCTGCATCCTCTTCAATCTGGGACCCCTTGAGGGATGTCCGACTGCCTATTTAGGCCCGATCCTACAGTAGGATCGGGCCTAAACGGGCAGTTTAGGCCTAGATCCCCCCCCCCCCAACTGCCCTTCCCTGCAGGCCTGGTCGCCCCCAACTTCCCTCCTCTGCCAGCCTGGTCACCCCTAACTGCCCTTCCCTGCAGGCCTGGTCCCTCCCAACTGCCCTCCCCTGCTGGCCTGATTGCTCACAACTGCCCTCCCTTGCAGACCTGGTCCCTCCCACCTACCCTCCCCTGATAACCATCTTGTGGCAGTCATCTTATGTCCACATGGGGGCAGCCATCTTGTGTGTTGGAGTGATGGTCAATTTGCATATTACTCTTTTATTAGATAGGTTAGAGGCCTGGTGCACGGGTGGGGCCAGCTGGTTTGCCCTGAAGGGTGTCCTGGATCAGGGTGGGAGTTCCCTTGGGGCATGGGGTGGCCTGGGCGAGGGGCCTGTGGTGGTTTGCAGGCCGACCACGCCCCCAGTGACCCAAGCGGAGGCCCTGGTATCTGGGATTTATTTATCTTCTATATTTGAAACTTTGTAGCCTTGAGCGGAGGCCAGAGCTGTGGAAGCTTGGCTTCCTCCATTGCTGGGGAAACCCAAGCCTCCTGCTTGCTCCTTGGCCGCAGCCATCTTGGTTTGGGTTAATTTGCATACTCGCTCCTGATTGGCTGGTAGGCATGGCTTGTGGGTGTAGCAGAGGTAAGGTCAATTTGCATATTAATCTTTTATTAGATGGGATAGCCCTGATTAAAATCATATTTCTATATAATTGAAATTGCAGAACAGCTCCACATCTGTGTATATAAATTGCTTTGCCAAATCCAGCCTAATCTAGAGCTGGTATAATGCCATTTCTTTGGTGTTACATTTAGGTTTCTACCGTAAATGACTTTATTCAGGTGTAAGACTTTGAAGTTAGTGCTCACTGCATATATATATATACACATATATATATATATATATATGTGTGTGTGTGTGTGTGTGTGTGTGTGTGTTTTACTAATTTGAGCAGCTTAATAAAATTTGTTTAAGACCATTCATATGAAATATGTTTAAATGACTTCAAAATAACAATATAGAAAAACAAGACTTTGTAGAGGGATTATAGATGAGGTAGGTTTATTGTTGCATTCGTTTTCTAGGGCTCTATAAAATAACTAGAGGCCTGGTGCACAAAATTTGTGCATGGGGGGAGGGGGTGTCCCTCAGCCCAGCCTGCACCCTCTGGCAATCCAAGACCTTTCCGGGGATATCAGACTGCCAGTTTAGGCCCGATCCCACAGGGATCCCTCAAATCAAGCCTAAACTGGCAGTCAGACATTCCTCTTGCAATCTGGGACAGTTGGCTCCTAACTGCTCACCTGCCTGTCTGATTGCCCCTAACCGCTCCCGGGGGGGGGGGGGAGAGGGAGGGCCCTTCAGGGCAAGAGGTTGTGGTGTTCTGGTCTCTGGTTGTTCCAGTTGTTCCACTGTTTTGGTCACTAGGCTTTTATTATATAGGATAGCACTGACTGGGTGGCTTAAACACAGAAATTTATTTTCTCATGAATCTGGAGGTTAGACGAGGGAAAGCAAGGCGTTAGAAGAGTTGGAAGAGTTACTTCAGAGATCTCTCTCTGCTGCATATAGATGTCTGTTTTCTCCCTGTCTTCACATGGCCTTTCCTCTGTACATGGCTTTGTCCAAATTTCATTTTTTAAATATGTTTTTATTTATTTCAGAGACAGAAGGGAGAGGGAGAGAGTGATAGAAACATGAATGATGAGAGAGAATTATCAATCAGCTGCCTACTGCATGCCCTCTACTGGAGATTGAGGCCGCAACCAGGGCAATGCGCCCTGACCCAGAATGGAACCATGACCTCCTGGTTCCTAAGTGGTTGTTCAACCACTGAGCTACACTGGCCAAGCTAAATTTCTTGTTCTTATAAGGACATCAGTCATATTGTATCAGCCTATCCTAATGATCTTATTTTAATTTAATTACCTCTTTAAAGATCCTGTTTCCAAATACAGTCCTATTCGGAGGTACTGGTTGTTAGGACTTTAACATCTCAGTTGGGAGAGGGGGGCACACATCATCCATCACACTTGTCTTCAGGGAATATGTGCATATTCCTAATTTAATAGACCACTATTGGAATACCTTAGACTTGTTAAAGGGAAAGCTCAATATATACTGCAAACCTTTTGAATAATATTCTGCTAAACAAGAATTATGTCTTTAAATAAAACTAAGATATCTGAGAGAGCTAACAGTTTATAGAGTCATGTATTAAAAGGTAACTCTTGGTAAATATCTTGGCCCTGTGAAGCATATTTTTGTCCAAATTTTCTTAATTTACTTTTTTTAATTATGAAAATCATACAAAAAGGTTTCTTCTTTAAAAAAAACACACAAAAAACTAAAGAAAGTACAATTCCCCTAAATCATTAAAAATCAATAAAAATCCCCCAGTCACATTTCAAAGAAGTTGCCCTTGTATCTGTATCATTGAACATTGTTATATCATCTTTCCATGTACACACACACAATTTAATATTGATGGAACGGTCCTACACAGTTGTTTTCAAGACTGCTTTTGTTAAATTATTAAACATGTTATTGCATTATCTGTACATGCCAGTGAATATTGCCATGACTCATCTTTTTTAATAGCAACATAGATACACACTTCCATTATATGAATGCAAATAATGATTTTGATCCATTCTTTAGTAATGGACATGTAGGCCTCCTGTTATTCCCTCCCCCCAATTATTTCCAGTGCTGTGACATATATAATTGGTACACAGGAGATAAATTCCTAGAAATGGAATTTTGAATTTGGATATCCAGTATCAAGTGGCTCTCCAGAAATTGTACAAATTTATGCCCCATTAATCTACACTAATAAAAGAGAAACATACAAATTGACCATCACTTTGCTATGCCCACCAGCCAATCAGGAGTGAGTATGCAAATTAACCCAACAAAGATGTTGGTGCTCCCCCCCCCCCCCCCCACCAGCTGCTCCGGGCCTCAGGGTAGCATGCATGCAGGAACAGAGTGGCCGGGTGGAATGGGATGCCTGCTATGAGGAGGAAGGCCGGGGGTGGAGGGCAGGGTGTGGAAGGAGCTACAGGAGCAGAGCTCCGCTGGGAGCAAAGACTGAAGGCGGCGGCCAGAGGGAAGGCCAGGGTTCTGGGTGCCAGAGGAAAACCAGTGCCGGCAGCCAGGGGAAGGAAGGCCTAATTGCATGAATCTCTTCATGCAACGAGCCTCTAGTAATGTATAAGTTCCCATCTTCCCACATTCTTGCAAAAATAGGATATTACTAATCTTTACATCTTTGCCAGAGAATTTCAAATGTGATAACACTCATATTTGCTTTATTTGCATTTCTTTGATTACTACTGGAACTCTCCACTTTTTTTACATTTTAGATAAAATAATTTTATTTTCATCCTATTGGTTTGAAAAAAAATGTGTTATTTCTAAACCATCACAGTAAAATAGGTAATGCCAAGATTGTGAAGTGTTTCAGGCATCTAAACATATGCTGCCCACTTACTCTTCATTTCCAGTGAAGCTCCCAACACCATCTATACCATAAATGGTGGTACCCTACCACCTGATACAAGGAGGTCAATCAACCAATCAAATTCTAGCTCCTGCTATTTTAACCAGGATATTCCAAGAAAGACTGCCAGTTGGCAGTGCGGCTGAATATTAAAGGATCCCATGAAGTAGGTCTTGGTTATCATCAGTCACAACCATGTGCAATTTTAAATTAGAAGAAAATGAAAAAGATTCATTTTGTAGTCACAGGGGACAGTCTTGTTTAAGAAATTAATTAATAAGACCTTAGGAAGTAGTTTCAAAATTTTGGCTAAATCTTCAGGTAGCCAAAAAAGCAGCTGTGACAAGGTGTGTGGATCCATAATGACTTATCTCTGATTCGTGGTTGGCCTGGGGAAGAACTGAATAAAAATGGGTGGGGAGAAAGGAATGGATAGAATAAATAATAACAGGTGTAAAAGATAATAATAGTTAAGTGTATAATAATAATACAGTTTACTAATTCCATGTGAGCTGGAGGGCCTGGCAAATTATGGGATGGCCAGAAAAAATGCTTCTCTTCTTCCTAATGTATTTAGCCAGAGATTGAAAACTTGAATATCTGTAAGGACTAAACACGTATTATAAAGGTGGAAAAGAGGCAAATGTGTGTCCCATCTTAAAACCAGTCAAATTTAGAGTTCTTTAAACAGAATGCTAGTCAATCATGACCACAGACTTAATTCCATCTATAAACTGCCGTAGTGACACTTGCTTTAGACTCCAATAATAATATTGAGAGTTGATGTTGGTCCTAATACCAAGACATCATCTAAGCTTCCCATAAAACTTCCCATATTTGTGAACACTTACCTCATCATCATGTCATTGTTATGGGTTGAATCGTGTCCACCCCAAAATTCATATATTAAAGCCTTAACCCCCAATACTTCAGAATGTGACTGTATTTGGAGACAGAGCCTCTAAAGAGGCAATTGAGTTGAAAGAGGCCAGTAGGGTGGGTCCTAATCCAATCTGACTGATGTCCTTATGAGAAGAGGAAATTTGTACACACAAAGAGACATCAGGAAGGCCTCGGCACAGAGGAAAAACCACATTCAAACACAGAGGAAAGACCACAGGCAAATACAGGGAGAAGGTGGCCACTGCAGACCAAGGGGAGGGGCCTCAGAAGTAAACAAACCTGCCAACACCTTGATCTTGGACTTCTAGCCTAGAAACTGTGAGAAATTAAATTTCTGTTGTCTAAGGCATCCAGTCTATGGTATTTTGTTATGGCAGCCCAGCAGACTAATCTATCCATAATGTATATACATGTCAGTTTCTTCAAATAAACTGGGAATTCCCCCCAA
Source organism: Corynorhinus townsendii (assembly GCA_026230045.1). Classification (NCBI taxonomy): domain Eukaryota; kingdom Metazoa; phylum Chordata; class Mammalia; order Chiroptera; family Vespertilionidae; genus Corynorhinus; species Corynorhinus townsendii. The sequence continues at coordinate 196,828,301 of JAPDVU010000001.1, forward strand.
GCAAAGGCTGAATCTTATGCAGATGCCCACTGCAAAGTACAGTGGCAACACATGATAGCAGTCACTCGACAACTATGTATTGAGTGAATAAGGAAGTAAATTTTCTGCAAATTATATAGGCTTTCCAACTTAGAAGTCATTTAAGTTTTCAGTGTATTCTGCTTTGAAAGCAAGGGAGGGATAGAGACGCAACTTGCTAGTGAACAAAAAGCCCAGGACACTTCAGGAAGATTTCTACTCAAATCGACAGCAACCAGAAGCTAATTGGGTACATGTTTTGTTCAGAAAGACCAGGTGCTAAAATAAAGGCAACAATAACCATCAGGCTTCCTCATGTCAACTCTGACCCCCAGCACAGCTGATGCAGTGCTTCCTCCCTTGTGGGCCAGGAGACCACATCCCCTCTCTCCCACCATTGTAGGCAACACAAGGTCAGCATCCTCTCTAGACCCAGGCTCAGGAATGGCCTGGAGTTTAAGTGCCCTACCATTCCCTGCAGGCAATGAAACTGAGTACACCAACGCACAAAACTGATGCTGCAGGTCTTGGCTATGGAGCTGCAGTTGTGCAATTACCTAGACTCTAGGCCATATTTTCCCAATTTGTTGAGAACTATATCATGTGGGAAAGAATTAAAAGGTTTACTAAGGTCAATACAAACATAATTTATTGCTTCCCCTCAGTCAACCAAGCTCATCTACTTAGGTCTGTGACTAGTTAGCTAAGTTGGTTATATCATTGTCCGCTCAGGGGCAAGGTCAAAGTATCAATTTACAAAACTGGTACCTTTCCCTCCGTGGCTGGTCTAATAATTCAACATTATTTTGGTCCCACGAGCAACCTGGAGACACAATCTATGTGGAAAGGCAATGCGACCCTAGGGCACTGGTGGAAAACTGCCTCAAAATCCATGCGGGGTACATAGCAGGTCAGGGACTTTCGAAAGGACGCAATTCTCAACCGTTGAGGACTAGCTCAAATTGCACTTGCTCTATGAAAGCTTTTACTAAGACAATGTGATAAACGTGTGTGTTTCTACATATTAAAGTTAAATTGGCAGGCTGGTTAATTCTCTTTTTAAAAATACATTTATTATTTTATTTTGGCATCCTGTCAGTCAACTCTGAATTCTTCTGAATGTTGGCTTCACACACTGCGGTGACTTTACCCAATTCTCCCTTCACCATAGAGTGTTAATAGTCAGAACCCACAGATCTGAATATCACCAGATGGTTTAGCTAAGCCTTCAAAAGTTCTTCTTAATGCCAATTTGGTTGTCTGCCCTCACATTATTTATATTATCTGTACTGTGACCAAATCACAGTTGACCTAATGTAAAAATCTAAGGTCAAAACCAATAGCTTTGTTTTCTCTTATGAATTCTCTTTCCTCCTCAAATCAAATCCCATATCAGTTTTTCTTCTTTGTTTGATCTTTTCCTTCCTTCGGCTGCTCTGATTTCACGCCTCCCATACCACACTGTCTTCAAAGGCCTCCTTGGTAACCTGGCCTAATTCTCCACTTGGAGGCATTCCGGTGATAGCACTCAAAAGCATCCTTTCATTTTGAAAATTATAAATATTGTACATAATGTTCTATTCAATATGAAATCGGGCAATAAAGTGAGTTTCTACATAAAGTATTCTTTGCTTCTTTCCAAGTCAATCACTTTATAAATGGATGATACCCAAGATTCTTCATAATGTCTTCATATTTCTGTAGGTTAACAAAGTAGAGTTTTCTAATGAAAATGCATCTTAAAGAAGAAAATAATTTGCACACCCGAGAAAAAGTGTGAAGAGCTATCAAGTAACATAAATCAAATATAAACAGAATTAAAGTCAGCACTGAAATGTTAGGTATCTGTGGGCTCTAGTATCTGAATAAGTACCCTTATTTTGCAGGTCTACACTAAATGTCTCTAGCTTAATGGAACACTTAAGAGTGAATAAACTGCTGAGTTAAGCAGCTATTACAAGAAAATTACAGTGTAATATTAAGGGTATTCTAAGCATCTCCTTTAATTACAAAGAAGGATCATTCCCAAATATTAAAAAAACAATTATTCTAAATTAAATATGATGATGCCATCTTGTCTGCCTAATAATGTTCGTTAGAAGAGTGGAAATGCTGCTCAATAGCTAGCAATTGTGTTAAACCTGTGTTCCACACAGCAGCTAGAAACAGGTTAATAAGTACATATTGGTTAGTAATTCAGTCTCATGTTATATTTTAAAGTACAGGTAACCTACTAAATAAAAAATGTTTCTATACTCTATGCCTTATAGGTGAATCAATGCTGTTACAAATACTGTGAACAACTTATTTTAACTTTGCAACTTTATATTAACCATATTTATTTTCTGCCTTCAGTGTTCAAATAATCTGTTTAAAATAAATCACACAAAGGATTAACTGGCTAGATACATTAAAACAAATTTCAATTGATAGCACTTAAACCATATTTTTATATCATGCTTTAATTTTTTAAATCAAGATGAAAATTACGTGTGAACAAGGCTAGTTTTGCCACCTTTAATTCAGAGTATTTAAGTCTTCGCTCTGACCTCACATTTCTAGCCACTGTTTCTTTACACTTTGGTACAAATTGTAAGCTACTTATATTTTACAGAGACTATTTTTGTACTCTGCACACATAAAGAGGTGGTATAATGATAAAATGAACTGGACAATTGAATCTGTTTATTCATGGGTGAGAATTATGATGCTACATTATGCATATTAAGCCTAGTTGAATCCCAATTCTTCTAGTTTGTATGCTGGCAAAATACCAACCATACTCCAAATAGACCCAGCTATAAGATGAGGAAAAGAATTTGCTAAAAATTTTCAAAAGAATTAAAATAAATTTTACTTTGAAATGACAGTTCTGCCCAACCAGTTCTAACTTTGAGTTTAAAAAAAAAACAAAACGGGGGGGGGGGGGTGGTGATGACATCATTTTCCCAAACATATTAGCACACGGCTTTTACACAGCGCTTTTCTCCCATGAATCTGGACAGGTCTTCATAAACATTAATTAATTCCCACTATCCTTATGACGCCCACTTTCCAGTACAAACTATTAGGCTCGGCTGGGTAGCGCGTCCGACGCTATGGATGCTATAATTACATAACAGTTCTCTGACCAGGGCTCATACACGGAGCTCACGTACACACCGATGCATCTTTGCACTGCAGATCCAACATCTTAACCTGTAAAACCCTCAGATGGGCACTTTGACCTTCCCTTCTTACAGGACTGGGACCCAGAGCCCCCCTCTAAATCCGGTCCAGGCTCTTGCCCCTTAGCTAACCTGAGCATTGCCAGGCATGGGAAAGGGTTTGCTTTTGAATGTTTTCAACAGCAAATGAGTTTGTGAACCATTTAAACCAAGAGGACAAAGCTAATAAATTCCAAGTGTAGGAACTAGTGTCTTCCACGTAATTTATGCCAAAGCAGCCTATTTAATGCAAATACTTTGTAGTACTTAGGAACATACTTCTCAAAGGAGAGGACAGCCAAATTAGTTAACCAAGCTCAGACCTACCTTGAGAAGCTGACCGGGACTAGTTTTGCCACCTTTAATTCAGGGTGTTTAAGACTTCGCTCTGACCTCAAATTAAAGCCTGTACAGAACCGGTTTTCTCTCCTCAGTGCATACAAGCTCCCGTCTCTTTCCTTTTGTCAACATTTTAACTTTCCAGAGAAGAGACTGTAACAAACATGAAATTTAATTTGCCTTACTGCAATTTTTTGTCTAGCTATGTTTGGGGTGTGTGTACACGTTTACGTCAGTGTATCTAAGGGCATATACTGTGTTCTGCTCTTTTCATTTAATACTGCTCAATACACACAATTCCAGGTATTGATGTAATTTACACTATTGTCATTTTTAACAACCATAGATTGTTTCAATCTTTTGCTATTATAATCAGTGTTGATAACAACTTATTGGGAGCGGGAATTACTGTTTTCCTCTTCGGATTATTCCTATGAGGTGGGTTCCCATAGTGTCAAAGAGTTCTTATTGCAGGTTACTTGTATGGCCCAGAAAAAAATTAATGGCTCCATTTACAGAAACATCAACAATTGATGGGTGTAATTACATGAATAACCTTTGAGTTGCAACGTAAACTTTAAACTGTATTAATTTGCATTGTAACTGCTAGTGGCATTGTACATTTTATCATTCGTATTTTCTTTTCACAAGATAATATTTCCAAAAATGTGAAGTGCATCTGTGAAATAGTTCTCTCTCTCCCTCTCCCTCTCCATGTCTTTCTCTTTCTCCATCTCCTCTCTCTTTCTCAATCTCTCTGAATAAAATTATATTGCATGTATTTTATGTGGCAGACACTTCTAGAGAGAGGATGATCTAAGGAAGACAAGTGGGGTAAGGTTCCTACTCTCATGGAGCTTCCATTGCAGTGAGGAGGTAATACACATACATACACATACACAGAGACAGAAGAATTCATTTAACAGTCAACAAAGAACACACTGACTCCTGTGGCTGAGCATGCTGGGAGGAAGGAGCTGTTTTAGAGCAGCTCATCAGAGAAGACTTGTCTGAGGAGACATTTTCCAAATGAATGGAGTTGGGAACTGGACCCTAAGAAGGGCCTTGCAGAAGAGTCTTTTAGGTGGAAGGGATAGCAGACAGAATATCCAAGGCAGGAATGAACAATGTGGTGGTCAAACCACAGAAAGAAGGCCTGGGAGGCCGGAATCTAGTTACAAGGGAAAGGAGGCCTGGAGTGCCCTCCAAGAGATAGGCAAGGGTCCAGTCATGCCAAAGGCAGTGTATAAAAGGAGGTATGATGTTCAAATAAGATGAGGCATCACTGGGTTGACCAGAGTTAAGCAGCCTTCTCCCAGTGGGACTTCTCAAAGCCTTTAAAATGTGAATGTCCAATATGTAATACTTTCAACAATAAAGAATTTAAAAAAATAGTGATCTTAAAAAAACACACACATGTGAATGTCCATTGTAAATTTTATGAGGGTGGTGCAGTTCTCAGGGTTTCCCAAATATAATTAGTCACAGCATTCTTTTTTCATAAAGGAGTTCTTGAAACTATTGTTTCAAGAAAAATGCTTTGGAGAACACTGGCCAAAGGCAGGAGTTAACAGTCTGGCCGCCTGTTTTTATACAGCTGTGAATGAAGAGTAGTTTACATATTTATATAGTCTTTAAAAATCTAAAGAAGATTTCATAACATATGAAATTCAAATTTCTCTGCCCATAAATAAAGTTTTATTGGGACACAGTCGTGTGCATTTGTTTACTATTCTCTATGGCTGTTTGTGTCACATGGCAGAGTTAAGTAGTCGGGATAGAGACCTATGGTCTACAAAGCCCACAGTACTTACTATCTGCACCTTTCACAAAAAAGTTCGCCAACCTCTGGTTTAAAGCATCTGTTCAGTTACTTTGATTATAAATCTTTTTTTTAATATATTTTATTGATTTTTTACAGAGAGGAAGGGAGAGAGATAGTTAGAAACATCGATCAGCTGCCTCCTGCACGCCCCCTACTGGGGATGTGCCCGCAACCCAGGTACATGCCCTTGACCGGAATCGAACCTGGGACCTTTCAGTCCACAGACTGACGCTCTATCCACTGAGCCAAACCGGTTTCGGCTGATTATAAATCTTTATATGCACCTTGGATTATAACCACAATTTACATATTTATAGGAAATATTTATCCTATTTCATACTCTGTTTTACCTTCTCGACTTACTTTTATTACATTTTGTTATAATTTTTTAAAAAATTTTATTTATCAAACCTAGTCTCTTTACCTTTAAGAATACCCTCTTAAGTAGTCAATGTGTGTTGCTTTGACAGGTTGCATAATAGGCACTTCAGTTTTGTCATACCTAAAAATAAGTTATGGTTAATTCTTCCATATGTTTAGACTTTCTTAAGTTTGGTATACATTTCTTAAGACATGTATATTAAATCACTTTTGCAGGATATCCATTTAACCAAGTAGTATTTCTTAGTAACTCCTGTACCTACTCCTATATTGCTTCTAGTTGGCCAGATATTATAAACTCTAACAATTTTAACTCTATTTCTGAGCTATTTCGTTATTCCTTTCTGCTGTGACCAAATAACAAAGGCTTCTTATAATTGTCATTTTATAACATATTTTTAGATCGACTAAGGCCAGTCTACTATTACCTTAAAATTTGAGAACGTATTCTTCTCCATTAATTGACCCATATGAATATCTTTCAAGTTCCATAAAATATGTTCAGAGATATTTTAGTTGGTGTTGCATTAAATTAACCTAAAGAGTATTTTCATTTTTATCATAACTTAATTTCCCCACCAATGGCCAGGCTTCTGTCTATTCAGATATCCACATCTTTTTAAAATAAAGAATGCCTCAGGGATGCAATCAATGCTTTATAAATTCATGTTTATCTTGGTAGACACTTTTATGTTTAAAATTTGAGTTTTTATACATAATTATGGATGTACAACCCGAATACATTTTAATGATGAACTATTCCAGGGAAAATAGAAGCCCCTTCCTGAGTCTCCCCCGCCTGGTCAGACTCCCCTCTGCAGAGCCATGCTTCTCCATAAACTTTGTCACTGTGGAAGAGACCACCGATCCTGCTTGTCATTTTCTTCCTATAACATTTCCCTATATGTACTGTTCTTAAAGTCACCATGACTTGTCATACAACACCAGTGGTCCAAGGGAGATATGGCTAGAATTAAATTCTCCCACAAATGCTCAAAATGTAACAGTGTTCAACTCAAAAATCACAGTTTGACTTCTAGCAGCAAATCTTGTATATTTTTGTAATTGCCCCTTCTTATTGACAGAGCTTATTAAAGGCCTGGCTTCTTCCCTCAGATCCCTGTGACTAATCTCCCAATTAGAAAATAATAGACACGTTAAAAGAAGTACCAATAGATCCCATGCTAATTAGAGCCTTGGAGTGTTCAATCTTCTAGAATGCTAAAAAGTCCCCTGTATTTGTGGTGTTGGGTCTCTAAACTGGGCATTTTTGGTTAAAGCAAATTAGGAGCTGGTTCTGGAGGATTGCTAAGTGACAATTAAGTAAGCAATAACCTACATGTAGCGTAGGCCCTGAGAGACCATAATTTAAATGCATAGATGAGTTTAGGTAGAACAAGCAGGATGGCTAAGTGACAAACATATCAAGATAAATTCGTATAATTCCCATACCAAGTGCCACCAATATATTTAAAATCTCCTCCCTGATTTATTTGTGTGTGTTTTGTTTTTGTGGGGTTTTTTGTTTGTTTGTTTGTTTTGTTTTGTTTTTTAGAAGTAAAATGCAATGTCTGTAAAGAAGAGGGGGCACTTTAGTGAAGTTTGTTTGTTTTCTTGGAGTTTTCACCTGCAAGTCTATACTAATTGGCCAAAACAAACATTGCCAACACAACTGTCCTCTCAGCAGCTGCATGCTAAATCCCACACACTCTTCATCCGGAAAAGCTGGTCAATCTCAAGATAGATAATGAGCAAAATAGTCTGAAGTTGTGGCCTTTAGGGGAAGGGGAGGGTTGCTCAAGCCCACTTATCACCCTGCTGAGTTTTGAAAGACTGTGGGAAAAGTGACTCTCCTAGTTCAGGGAGCCCACCCCCTCCTTTCCAGCTAAATGGAATGCTTTGCTATGCAAATAACAAGTCAGATCTCAAAGGAAGTGAAGGACTCAGGATGGTAAAGGAACTCACCTTTTGGAGGTAAATTAACTCTTTTAAGGTACCATTGAACAAATTACTTCTCCATGCTCTAAAAGTTCTCTTAGTGCCCTAAAACCTCAAAATCGTCTGAGATTAGTTTGCTCCTTCGAGGGTCAGGCCTCATAAAGCGCGAGTCCCTTTGGAAAAACATCTTTTGTCTGCCCCAGTTAAAGTACACAAAAGAAGCATGTGGAAATCACTCAGCAACTCGACATTTGCGTTTGACCCAAACCTCCTGGAATCTGAAGGTTGAAAGTATCAAGGTCAGTTCGGAGCCTGGTAACCTAACTGTTTGCATAGGTTTCATTTTGGTAATTGCTGTATTTAGATCATTCTAGCTCCCCTTGCCATCACCCTCAGTTCCCAAGAAAACTGGTACAAGTAGTCAGGGGGGGGAAAAAAAAGATATGTGTGATATGAGTGTGTGTGTGTGTGTGTGTATCATTAAATCCAGTAGGAAATTACTTTGCTAAATCAATGGCTTCTGAAGGTATGAAATAGAGATCTTTAGTATATCTCTTTGTCAGGGTCACAGTTAACTTTCTCCAGAAAGAATGTATTCTCACGATGACTAAATCAAGCCAATACAAATGCTCCATATAAAAGTGTCTGAGCCTTGGATGTCAAGTAACCCACCTTTTGAGATTCACAGGAGCATTCTGTTTAATATGGGACCACAACATTTAAGCTGAGCCTTACAAAGTCATTAAAAATCTTAATGAAATTTGGAAGTGGTGCCCTCAATCCTGAAATCATAACCAGGTTGCTTTATATTACTTGAGATAACTAAGTTTTCTATCCTGCCTACTTTCACAAAAGAGGGAAGGTGATCCACATTAACATATGCATGGACCATACATTTGAGTTTAAAATATGTTAATGTTATAATATTTATCTGAAATTAAGAAAAATGACACAAAATAAAAGTTATACGTAAATATATGGACAAAGACTAAAAAAGGACATAGGAAAACATAAATAGTTGTTTTAGGATGATGAGACTGCAAGGGAATTCACTTTTTTATAAAAAAATTAAATGTCATTTTAATTAAAACTAGAAACCATAGAAGGAGGAAAGACACAGTTGCACCTAAGCAACTGAAATGAGATATTACAATTGCATATTTTAAATTATTGGATCTGAACTTTCTGAAGATGAGATTAACACTGAGTTATAGAGCTCTCACTGACCAGTTGATGGTTTATAAGTCAGTTCTCAAAAGATAGACATTTTTCTATGTCTGAATCCTACTTGAATTCAAGGGACAGTAGGTCTAGCCTTAAGCATGCCTGTTGTTATCCTTGAAAAGAGAGCACTTAATTATTTTTGCATAATAATCAATAGAAGACTAATGTAAGTTGAAGAACACAAAAAATTCTCTCTCTTTATAATATGCAGATTTTTGGAATCTTCCCCTAGGTCCTACCTCAAAAACTGCTTCAAAACCAAATGGAGCATATTTTAAAATTCAATCAGTAATGAAGCTTGAGACAACAGTTACACATTTTCTCAACTGAATCGTAGGCAACTATATACAGGAGGGGGTCAGTTTCTGGTGCCAGAGAGACAGTGAAACAAGGTCAGGAATAAAGCATAGAATCCAGTGTTTTAAACTCTCAATCAGTGTGCCTTGAATCCTTTAGAAAATTATCTTCTGGCCAGGGCTGCAGTGAGTAAAACTGAAAAAAATCTCTCTATATAAAAGACTAATATGCTAAGTGTCCCTCCCACCATCCAACTGGTTGCTATGACACATACTGACCATCAGGAGCAGATGCTCAACACAGGAGCTGCCGTGATGCACACTTGCCATTTACAGAGAAATGGCGGCACAGACCTGGTGCCAACAAAGCAACACTTGGCTTCTCCCCAGTGGGACACAGGCCCCACCACCACCTCAGAGTGACAGCCCACCAAATCGCAGCCAATACTGCCGAGAACTCATGGCGCAAAATGTGGCCCAGTGACTGTGGGCACCAGGTAATGATGTCACATAGCAACACCCGGCTTCCTCTCCCTAGCCACAACTGGCTCCTTGGAGTTTCTTGAGCCCAGGAACATGACTTATTTTATAGCCAGGTGGAAACATTTTACACTTTAACCATATGTCTGTGAAGCGTTTTCACACGCCTCATCTCATTTGATCCTCACAGAAGTCCTGGAGTAGGTAGATAGGAGACAGTGGAATCCTATTTTCTCTTTATTAGCCAGAAAACAGGGATTTAGAAAGCTTAGAAACTTGCCCCACATGAAAAGAAGTAAGAAATGGTGGACCTTGAAAATTATTTCAGGTTTTCTCACTGTGCAGAATATAGACAAACACCATTGCAGTTAAATATTTTACCCTTTGTTCTCCCTGTGTGATCTACAATAATAATCTGCTTCATGTTGATATTTACTGCTATGTTGCTCACAATTACCTGAAAGAGAAGTTGGGGTGCTTCATTAGACTGGAAAAAGTTTAGCTAAATCAAAAAGCAGGTCTAATTAAGAAAGCAGGTCTATATATACAAAGCTCTCACTGACACCAATTGCACACATGTGTTTCTATCTGTCATTGTCGATCATGAATTTGGTTGACACTTCTATTATAGAGAAAGGGGGAATAGGGATATTAAAATGTTTCTTCTAATTAATTTCCTTTCAGTGTGCATGAATCTGTGCACCAGGCCACTAGTGTGTGTGTATGTGTGTGTGTGTGTGTGTATAACTTAAGTAATGACAATGAAACTACAAAACTAGACTCTACTTGCACGTGGACTGGAGGGTCAGGATTTAGGATGGGAAGGGAGCAAGGTGTTCTAAATATTTTTGTTAGGAATCAAGTTATAAAAAGTCAAGAGAGATCAATAAGATCTTTTCTTCAGAAAATGTGGCAAAACCAACTGAAAGCTAGACTTCAGAAATTCTCATTAGTAACAAAACTCAGCAAATTATTGTTCCATCTTGTCTTCTTTTCCTCAAATTTCACATTTTTGAAGTAAACATTTCTGAATCTTATATTATTATATTTTTGAATAGTTTGTTCTGAACAACTTCACAACATTTACATTTTCATTCAGAGTTTTTAGAGAATATTTAGAAGAGAGAGGAAAACAGCAGAGACAACTGGAACTTGCTTCAGTTAATATCATAAATAAAGTGACTTAGGAATGGTCATTCGAATGGCTTCCTCAGTGAGGAAATATTCTGATTTCTTTTTCTAGGATTGACTAAATGTTGCACACCTTGAATTTTTATTTATTTTCCAAATGTTCTGGTGGCTTAAAAAAATTAAAATGTTAGGGCAATCCAAAATTTTTCCTAAAACCAGGCACTTTTCTTCATTGGTGACCACTCAGTTTTGAACCGTTTATTTATTCTGCCACTAAGTGTTGAAAGCATAGGGAAATGGGACGCTGGCAATCCCACAGGGAACACATTTCTAACCACTCCAAATTTATTTCCAGTTAAGCTTTCAGACTTGTACTAGTTTATCTCAAATGGTGCACCGGAAGAATCCTGCATCAACTCTAACTTGCCAGTCCACCAATTATCCTGAATTCCTCCAGGGAATCGTGATCACTTTCTGATTCTCAGGCAATGGAAGGCCAACAACGTGGCTTTTGCATTGTTCCTTGAGAGAGAGAGAGAGAGAGAGAGAGAGAGAGAGAGAGAGAGAGAGAGAGAGAGAGAGAGGGAGAGAGAGAGAGAGAATTTGCTTTGTGTGGAAGCATAAGGGTAGTTTGGAGACGGGGGGCCTCAGCTGTATCTGCCTAGATTCGCCTTAGGGCTCCCCGTTCTGAGCCCCGGCTTTAGGTGGCGTGGGGAGGGTGCAGGCACTGGGAGTCGTTGGGCCACAGGCCCGGAGGAGATCAGCTGAAGTGCTGTCAAGAAATTATGGACTTGGCACCTCACTTCTGAAAGAAATCAGCCAACTCCACTCAAGCACACCTCTTCTGTGTCTCCTCTCCTCCCCACCCCTCACCCCCCTGCTAACCACCCCCACCCCGCCCCGCAAATGTTGGAGGAAGGCAGTGGTGGCAGTTCAGCCCAAGTCCGGGCCTCGGTGCATCCAGGAGAACCCTGAGACCCCGGCTCAAGGGGCGTGTCAATGGGTCCGTTCCCCACTCCCCATGCCCCCATTAGGTCACTCCAAGATGCGGTCCCACTGTGAGCTCTATGCAAGGAGGGCCTCGCTCCCTAATTCCTACTTTCCACCTCCCCAACAGAAAATTCCTAAAGATAACGAGGCCTCTTTCACCCGATGAGCGTGCTCCCCAGACTCCACGGCTCTGCGCGGCCGCTAGACCCCATTTCCTCTTCAATGCGCCGGGCAGCCGCCCTTGGGACCCGAGTGAGCTAATCAGATCCGCCAGTCTTTGCAAAGCTCCACCTGAGCAGGAGCCGGCTCTCCACCGCGACCGGTGGTCAGCTCCGGCGGGGGACCTGAACTCTGCAATTTGGCTTGGGAGGGGACTGCGGGGAGTCCGCCTGCTCCCGCGCGACAGCCAGGTGCACCGTCTAAGCCCCGGAGGGGAGGACGCCCCCTGGTGCCCCCGCAGCCGCCGAGCCCCGGAGCTCCAGGGGCAGGCGGGGGCGGAGCCTGTCTGCGGGGTGGTGACGCTGGTCCCAGGCGGAGTGATTGGGGGCCGCGGCTGCCTGAGCCCTCACGGTGTGGCGCTGCCCGGCGGCAAGGGGCTGGGGGAGCAGAGCACGGTCAAGACAGAAAACAAAGTCAGCAGGTCACCTGGCAGGTTCTGAGCGAATTATGCAACGAAAGCCCGGGACTATGTGATGCGTTCCACCCTCCACCCCCAACGTTTTTTCCAGAAGCTCCTAGGAAGCCCGTTCCAGTTTAAGGATTCGGCAGGGATCGACCCAGCAGCTTCTCTGATGTGGTTATGACTTTGCTGAACTCAAGAGTGATTCTTCCTCCCCACCTTTCTTGGATGGGAACAATACTCGGGGGGGGGGGGGGGGATATAAAGAGATGAAGGGGGAAATGGCAGGCTTGATCCAAAAGCAACGCCAAGACTGAAACCTAAATTAAATCATCTCTACCCATACTCAATTCCTCATCTCCCCGGTTCTCAGGACTTCATGCCCTCAAACAGAACTTAAAGAGTTAAAGCTGGCCACAGCTCCCTGTTTTTCATGCTAACACTGTGGCATTAGGACTATTTTGTTAACTAGGTATATGCAATTCACAGAATTTCACGGTAAATTCCCCAGACCAAATATTTGGCTGAACAAATAAACAACATTATCCATTCCTGAAAATAAGCCAGTAGAAGGAGGGGGAGCGTGGGGGAGCGTGGTTGCTAGAAAGTGACCTGAGCCAGGCAGCCACCGGGTTCAGGACTCGCCCTCGGATGATTTGTCCAAGTGCTAGGGATCTGCGGGTTCCTTTCCAATGACACGGACATTTCAGAAAGTTGCTGGAAATGGGGCAAAACAAAACGAGGCCGCCTGAGGGAAACCCATAATGGGCTTCCCCTAAAAGATTTATTCGACCCCCATACCATTAATCAAAGGGGCAGCGACCTGGGGGGCGCGTGGAGGGGGGAGCATCTCTTCGCAGGGAGTTTTGGAGGAACTGTGGCGTCTTGCTGCCTTTGCCTGGGGCTCTGATCTCCTCTCTCCACCTGCGCTCTCAGGGGAGCTGGGGCTTTGGCAACCGCTCTAGTTCTATTTTTATTGGTTTCCACTAAGCTGCTCCTTTGGAGGATTGTAGGACTTCAGTAATTAAAAACAAAAAATGAATCCTGCTTCACCCACCCCGTCCCCGAGAACACAGGGAAGAGTGTGTGTACATGAATGCAGGGGGTGCACACACAGCACCTGCACCCCCCTCCACCTTCACTATGGAGAAATGCACTTCTATCAGCCCACCCCACACAGACTGCAAAGACACTGCTTTTCAACTCCTCCAAGTCTTTTCAGAAAAAAAAAAAAAATGCACACCTAAGAAATGAACCTAAGCAGGCTAAGATTCCAGGGCTTAATTTACTTGCTGGTGGCAAGTAAGATGAAGCAAAGACCCCTGGTCTGGTCCTCTCAGCCACTATATGCATGTCGTTTCAGAATGCCATTTCTCTGCCTTGCTGGAAGCCCTTAACTCAGAGAGACTGCTCAAACACATGAGCATTTTCCTTTGGCCAATATTTGAGTTTTCTCCTGAAGAAAACCTGGCTCAGAACAGCACATGCAAGTGTATCACTTTCTGCCCAGTTCCAGAGAAGGGGGACAGGCAGCACAGAGAGACAAGGAGAGATGGCATTGGACTCTAGAGAATCTATATAGTGGAACTTTTACAGTGCCTACTTAGAAATTCTGACCCTTCAGTACCTGACCCTATTGCCAACCCCCACCCAGCTGGAATAGGAAATAAGGAAAAGAAGTCTAAAAACGCTAGAGAATTCCGCCATGTGGTATATTAAAATAGTGGTCACCAAATTTTTTGAAGGTAAGGCACATCACTTATTTTATTGGCTAAAACCCACTTCTTAAAAGAAAAAAAACCACCACCCAACAATCTGTTAAAAACACACACATATACTTGGTATACATTTGTTAATATGTGTGTGAAAATTACTTTTGGGTTGAAATACACAACATTGAGGCCTATAATAACTGGAGACACCCTGGGGTATCATAAAAGCAGAGGTGGAAATCACTTCCCAAGAGTGGAGATTCTCACCCATCACACTCAGCTGGGACGCACCTCTAACAGGTGAGCAAATCCAGAAGATGTGCAAGGAGCCCAAAACCCAGTCTTTAATCTGGCCTACTCCTTTTATCCCACTGTTTCTCCACGGCATGTGTCATCCAGATGGGAGAGGATGCTGTATCCTTGTTAACATTAAATAGAAATGGAAAACAATTCCTCCTGGCAATTACCATCTCTCTACCACTCTTTTACTTCCTGTCCCTAGAACTTAACCACCTCCAGTTACCACCTGCTTCTAGCTTTTCTTCAATAGGAAAAAAGTTGTCACTCAAAAGAGATGGGCAGGAAGAAAAGAGAAAGGATTCCAGAGAAAAGAACATAGTTTACCTTTAAAATAATGACTCATTTTATTTTTTCTTTTTAATATGTAGTTATAAATATATTTTGTCAAAATATATGATCAATATTGTCAAAACATTTGCACATAAAGTCATAAATAAGGTCAAGGTGAATGTTTAGGTTTTTTTCCTTTTTTTTTTTTTAAAGATAGAAGTCCAGCTATAAGGAAGCAGTCTGTGTAGGGTGTGGGTGAGTGGATGGTAATGTGTGTGTATGTATGTGTGTGTGTGTGTGTGTGTGTGTGTGTGTCCAAGGACTGCTGATCTCAGCGGCACCCACATCCCTCTACTACCATCTCCTGATAATTTTTCAGTACCACCTTGTCATACTCATCCAGGTACAGCATGGAGATGGCACTCAGTTCAGTGGGAACACAACAGGCTTTGGGGATACTGGAATTGACAGAGTTGACCAGGGTCTGCACAATGGCGTGGTTGGTTGAGTTGAGGTGGTCAGCCAGTGGAAAGGGGCAGTCCCCATGGCAGTAGAAGGCCTGGTAGCCTGGTGGGGCCACAATCCAGTCATTCCAGCCCACATCACTGAAGTCCACATAGAGCGAGTGGCGTCGGCAGTTCTTATTCTTCTTCCGGGCCCGCTGTGGGTGATGCTTGGGGCTACGCTTGGCCCTTCTCCGTCGGGTCAAGACATGTCCCCGGCCATCATGGCCAAAGGTGACCAGGAGTGGCCGGAGCTGGGCCCAATCCCCACTCCCTTGAGGTAACGATCGGCTAATCCTGACATGCTGGCCCTGGTGGGTCCGTGTCTGATGGAGGTGAGTCACCTCAATGGCCAGCCCATAGTTTGGCTGCTTCTCCTGGGTCCAGCGAAGGACTGCAGGGCTCACATCAAAAGTTTCCCACCGTGTCACATTGTGGTGGACCAGTCTCGTGTCCAGTAGTCGTGTGATGAGGTGCCCAGACACCAGTTCTGCCAGGGGCTTCATAACCTCATAAATGTTTATTCTGTGGAAGCCCTGCTCCCAATCAGGGCCCTGGTCCACCTGCTCCCGGAAAAGTCGAAGTTCTGCGGAGGAGATCACCTCGTTCTCTGGGATGCTGCTGAGGTTAAAGAGGAAACGAAAAGCAGAGTTTTCGCTGGTCCCTGGGATGTTCTCCAGATGTTCTAGGCACAATTGGGAAGGGAAAGAAAAAGAAAAATGCAAAAAAAAAAAAAAAAGCACATGAACTGTCTGAGGGATTGAAAAGTCAAGAAATAGTTAAGGGTTGGGTGATGAGTGGTGAATTCTGCTTATATCGTGGAAGCCTATTTGGGGGAAGTGAGTATATCTTTTAGTTAAAGAAGCAGACAAATGGGGCAAGCTAGCAAACTCGGAGAGACATAGCTAGCATTCGGCAAGCACCAAAGACAAAGTATCTCTCAACCTCCTTTATATGTCTAATAATTTCCATGTGTCAACTCCTTACTCCACCACCATCAAGACTCCCCTTTTAAAGCCCTCTTGGCTTTGTGTACACGGTTTTCTTTACAAGTGGTTGTAAAGAAAAAGAGGGGCCAACAGAGCAGAGGCAGGAGGAAACATGCCCACAACCACCCTCTCCCTCTTCTTCCATTTTCGAGTATGTTACTAAACATTTCCCCAGCGATCTTGGAAACACAGAGCATGCCTTGTTGATCATGTTACAGAGGGGAAAATAAATTCCAACACAGTAATGATGCTGGTGGATTAATAACTCAGATTTACTTTGGAAAAGAAACATCCGCTAGGAAACATTCAGATCAGATTACAAGGCCCCTATTGAATAAACCTGACAAACACACAGCTGTAACATTAAATTCAGTAGGTGCTTCGAAAAAAAAAGAAGAAAACGGGCATAAAACCTGGCAGAAAAGGCTTTGATATAGCAAAAACACACCTCTGAGGCTAGCCCACGTCTGAGTGGTGTCATTCCCCTTCCCTCAGCCCCTCCCCTCTGTCTCCGAAAAATAAATTTAGCCACAGCTCTGGAAATTCCTGGAGGTAGGCAGCCCCATTCCCCAGCCTTCAGGATTGGGGGCTTTGATGTAACCTGAACCTTTCTCCCCCAGGGCTTCCACTGCCCCACCAGCCAACCCTACTGGCCTCCCCCGTGCAGACTCGGGGCAGGGACCGACCTTCGTGGTGAAAGCTCCTCACGGTGTTGGCCCGACTAGCGGGGCGCTCAGGGTACTCCAGAGCGATGCTGTGGATCTGCTCTTCCTCCTCCTCCTCCCCAGACTGGAGCCGGTAAAGATCCCGCATGTATTCCGGGATGACGGCGCTTTTGCTAGGCTGCGGGCGGCGGCGCAGCCCGAACATCTGCAGAAGTGTAGCCTCGAAGTCCCGCAGGAGCTCATGGCTCTGCCCTGAGCGGCGTCCTCCCGCGTGGCTCTGAATCTCGGCGACTTTTTTCTTCCCCGTCTCAGGTATCAAACTAGCATGGCTCGCGCCTCCTAGCAGGACTTGGCATAATAAAACGACCATCAGCATTCGGTTACCAGGAATCATGGTGTCTCTGGGGAGGGGGAGGAGGGGGAAGGTTAAAGAATAAATAAACACCAATAACTAGAGAGAAATAGAGATGTCTCTGCATATGCATACAGGGCGAGAGATAGAGGGTCAGGATGGAAAGCAGGTCAGAAAGATCAAGTTTGTGTCTTCTCCCTCACACACCCCCCTTCATCACCAGCTGCAGCCATGCAAGGCCCGAAAGTAGGAATTGCCCTGTAATTACTTGGTCTAACTTGTTTACAGTCAAATAACCCCAAATCAGATAGCCTCCATCCTGTTAATCTTTTTTTGTCCCAACTGCTATCTGAGCCATGATCTCAGCTTGGCTTCTTCAAGGATAAACAGTTAACATTGAGGGGGTAAAAAAGGGTGGGGGAGGGAGAATTAAAATGCCATTCCTCTCCACTTCAGACCGTCAGCCTTTCCCCCTCTTCCTCCACCCCCCACCTTCTTTCTCCGCCCTCCCAGCCCAACTTCCATAACTTCCAGCTGGTTCCGAGCAGGAGGGAGGGAAAGCAGGGAAGCAGGGGCAGGGTAAAGACACAGGACCACGGGGTCCAGAGGCCGAGGCCGAGGCCGAGGCCGAGAACGTGGTCTGGGAGCTGACAAAGTGGCTTGAAGGTTTATTTTACTGTGGCAGATGAGTTTGAAATGCCCAGCAAAAAGCATCGGAGCGTACCCGCTCGCTTACTCCCAGGGAAGGGGCGGCGGGGGTGAGGCGTGAGGGATTGGTCCCAGAAGCGACCTCGGAATTTTGACAAGCAGCTGGGAACGCAACACGGGGGCATCGGGCACTCCCCCCAGGCAAGTGGGAAGGGGGGCTGATTAGCCCATAAGGTACAACCCCGCGATGCGGACGGACTTTCATCTCTTTAGCCCCCTCTCGCTCCGCTTTCCTGCAACGCACCCGATCTGAGAGTGCGAGTGGGAGCAAGCAGCACTTCACAGAGAGCCCGTACGTCTAGAGCGCCGCGGCTGCCGGGACGAGAAGAAGGCGACAGCGCTGCCAGAAAGCGGAGTGTGGGCTCTGGGAGGAAGGTCCGACGGGAGGGACCCAAGGCGAGCAGGGGTGGAGAGGGCAGAATGATTCCCGGGAAGGGAAGGAAGAGGTGTCTACTCACTGACAGAAAACAAGGCATATAATAACAGTCCATGATTCTTGACAGCCAATCTGGAACAAACTTGCTGGAAAGGCTCAGAAGAGCTGCTGCAGTGCGTTGCTCTGGATGGCACTACGGAATGGCTCCTAAAATGAATATTTGAATATAATGAGACTCTGGCGCAGGCTGGCTCGGTATTTCTTCCAGCCTCTCTGAGTCACGTGAGCGTCGAGGCCCCGCCCCGCGCACGGAGGAGCCCGCCCTCCCCGCGGCGGGCGGCGAAAGGGCCCACAAACCCCAACGCGGCCCCGCCCCCTCTGCAGAGGCCAACCTCCCAGCCTTCAGCTCCAGCTTCCCGCGGTCGGGGAGGAGCTCGGGCTGCGATCCGCGGAGTCCTCCGCAGGTACCCCAGCCCAGCGCGCGAAGGACGCGGTCCTCGCCTCTCTCAGCGGCGCGTGGGACGTCCCGCCGGGCCCTCGCGCCAAGCGGCCTGAAGCCGGAGGATCTGGGGCGCGCTGTAGGGGCTGCGCCTTTCAGCATGAACCTGGCTCCAGTGGGGCCGGGAACGGGGGCGGCGGAGTCTCAGCCTCTCAAAGCCTCACCACCAAGGGGCCCTGAAAGAAAGCGCCGAGGGACACGCGTACGTGCGCGCGTTCCCCGCCACTTCCTCCCCAGAGTATCTGCGAGGCCAATATTGCTCCCAGCGACAGCCAGTCACCCGCTGGCGAACGCCTGCCAGTGCTCAGACACACCGGGCGGCCTTTTCAGCTCCCAGCCCAAAGCTGCTGACCAAGTCACGCACGGGGCGGAGGGGGGAGGTGGCTGACGGCGATCGACGTGGGAAAGTGGGGAGGGAGCGGCCGCTAAGCTATTTTCTCTAGTTCCTTTACCGGGAGACTCTCCGCACCGCGTCCCCCCGAGCAAAGAATAAATCCCCACAGAAAGCGATCGGCCTTGCCCTTCTGGGCGGAGGCGGACTCAAATGGAGGCGTCGCCGCGGGGAGAGGGCTCATCACAAGTTTCAGGTCTTAATGTCGCCGAGGTTTTACAGCTCCCGACCCGATGCAGAAAGGAAACCCCACCAAGTTCCCAGGAGTCGAGAAAACCGTGAACAGCTTTCGGCCTGCGCTCGACCTCTGTGTCTCCGTCTCTCCAGCCTGTCTTATTTTTTAAACCACCACTCCTCCCCCCCCCCCCCCGCCACTTCCTTCCCCCACCCCCTTCCTCCTTTGCACCAGCTGCACAGTCGCAGCAAATATTTCTTCAGGAATTTACCAACCCACAGCTCAAGGAATCACTGGGATGTCCTAACGAACTGAAGATGCTGCACGCGTGGGTCGCTCAGCAAGGGGCCTTTTCGAAAACCTGACCCGCGCAAATCTCCGTCAGCGTGGGCCCGCTCCGGGGTCCCGAGCCGCACGACTCGCGCTCAAAAGCTCCCTGCGCCTCGCCTCTCACTCCAGAGTCTGTTCCCAGTTCCTGCCTTGGGTCGCGGCAGACTGAGGGCTCAGGTTGCCCGCCTTACTCTCCCCCACGAACTTGGGTTTCTCCTTGGGGGCACTCCAGGGAAGCCTTTAGGAAGAGGAGAGAAAAATCAAGCGCTTAGCCCTCCCCCCGCCGGGCCGCGGCTGCCCGGCGCCGCCCGACACGGAGGGCCGGGGTGCGGAGGCCACGGGCGCCCCTGCGCGACCGTCTCGGCCAGCAAAGAGCCGCGCTGTTTCTGGAGCGGCTTTAGGTTTTCCCGCTGCCGCGCCACCGCTGGGGCTTGACTGCAAAAGGGTTGGGGAGGGCAAAAAGGTTTTTCTTTTCTCCTTTTCTTTGAGACGCCAGGAACCCTAAAAAAGCCCTGTGGGAGGAGTTCCAGAAATAGGAAAAGCAGACGGAGAGGGGCCGGTCCCTGAGGGGCGAAGGGGCAGTGGAAGGGGCCGGCGCCCGGAATCCACGGACAGCCCAGGGTGGCTGCGGGAGCGCACGGCGCGCTAAAACGCAAAGGCTGGTTGTATTTCCATTTCGGGTTCAGTAAGTGGGACTCATCTCTAATCGCGTTCTCCCCCCCCAAAAAACTTTTTTTTTTAATTAAAAAAAGATAAAAGCCGGAAGGAACTTTCATCTTCTGAATTTTCTTGAAGGGTGGGGGGTGGGGATGCAACTCAAGGCGACTGTCCTATACTTCCCTGCCTGAGTCTTCTCCCAGCACCAGTTCCGACGTCACCTCTCCCTGTCTTTTGGGCTTTTCACGTCTCACAAAGCCTTGAGCCCACAAACAGCAAGCCTCACAAACCATGCACATAAGGGGTGCCCAGAAGGCTTCAGGCCCAACTCGGGCCGGGAGGGTCCGCAGGGACTCGAGAGTCCGGGGACCCGTTCCTGTCGGCTCTGCGCGGGGAGAGCCATTAAGAGCCGTGCGTCTGCCGTGCTGCTCGCCCGCGACTACCTATAGAACACGGCTACACGGGAAGACTCGTCCCCGAAAGCGCCTGGCATCCTGGCCATCGAGACCCTACACGATGAAACGGTAGTGGCGAGGCTCCGGGGATGCTGCAAGCCCACGATAATAGCTCGTGGAGGAGGTGCGTCTTGCCGCCGCAGTTCGCAAGCTCTCACGGGCTGGGCTTCCTCGGGCGGGGGGCCGCGTCGGCTGACACTTCCCTCTGCGCAGCCCCTCGCGAAGCGCTCACGCTCCCGAGGCAGAAGAACTGCCCTCCGCACCGCAGAACCAACCCAGTTAGGTGTTCTCCCTCCACCTGGCCGTCCCCTCACTCTCTCCTGACTTCAGAGCCCACACTCCTTTCTCTCCTGGCCCTTCCCGTTGAGGGTAGACTGATGTTCGCTCTCTTCTCAAGACCTCGCAGCCTCCCCAACGACCCCCAACTAAAGGCTTCTCTTCTTCCCCAAACCTACTAAGGTGAAAATAACCCAGGGTCGCCGAACGGAGACAGTGGCCTGGGTAGAGGCAGTAGTGTCTTTCAGTGCCAGCATCCCTACTTATAGCACAACCTTTGGGGGGAGCACCTTTTGCCACGACCACAGCTGGAGTCCCGTGCTTCCTCCTCCGCAGCCCCCCACCCCAAGGATGCGCCTCGGCCCCCTCGTCCGGCGCCCCTCGCCAGGCAGCCTTGCTCACCATAGATCCCTGCAGTAGCGGGCTCGCCAGCAGCAGCTTCTGGGGACCTCTGAACGGCCGCAGTGAACTTAGGCAAGGGCCGAGGACTGGGGTGCAGCAGGCTCGACGGGAATCCCATGAGGGAGAGAAGCGAAATACAGTGCGCGGAGCAGCAGCGGCGTCTAAGGCTCCTGTCCCTGGGCTGGGATGCCACTCACCTAGCTTCTGGGCCGGGCTCCGCACTCCTTCCCTCCCTCCCTCCAGCTCTGCCCTCTTGCATCTTCTCCTTCCTCCTCTTTCCCTCAGTCTTTCTTTCTTTCCGTCCTCCTCTTCCCCGGCAGCCCCTCCCTTCTTCCCTCCTCCCTCGCTGGCCTCCCTTTCTGGGATGGGAGCCCCGCCCACATCCTCCCCTCCAGCCGCCCAGCCTCGCCTCGCAGGCCCGGGTCCCGGAAGCCCGGGCAGCGCTGGAGTCCGCAGCTGCCGCTGGGCTGGGACTCAGCTGCCTCCAGCTCTGGGAAGCGGCCGGCACTCACCTGGGGACCACGTGCGTAGGTACTAGAAAGCATGCACCGACTAGTCACAGTACCTTCCAAAAATACCCATGGGAGTCTGGGCTTCCCTGAGTTTAGAGTAACTGCTGCCCAAACTGATGATTAAAACATTGAGTAATCACCGTTTACCCCGAGTAATTAGAGATAATGAAACACCTCTAAAATCAGGTTATGGAGAAAGGAGCTGTTGGATTGGTTTAAAGGGTGGCCTTCCATAAACTGTTAAAGGATTTCCAAAGGTTGAGAAACAGGCTGTGCACAGAGTTGTGTGCCAGAGAGAGGTACTTCTTTGGCTATTAAAAAGGTGACTTTCCTTCCAAAACAGTTTTTAAAATTCTTCTTGTGGAAAGCCTTGGGGATGACCCTTAGAAAGACAGCCCCAATAAACAGTCCACCAGGCCTAACCCTGTGGAGGACAAAGATGGCTTGGAGACTGACTGGGGCCACGTTTTTTTAGTTAGAAAAGTCTGTTTATAACTCAGAAGCCCTCTAAGAGCCTCCACAGCAGTTATTTTTGTTGTTATTATTGTTTTGTTTGGTTGTTTGTGGTGCACCTAGGAATCCTTAACCTCAGTAAACTGACCTTCTGAGGGGGTAACAACCACAGAAGCAACAACCTTTTTGGCCACAGGGAGACAAAAGATACCCTTTGGTTTGTTTTTTAAAGGAAAAAGGGGGATGAGGAGTTGGCCCTTTCCTACAAGAAAGTGCTAGTAATCATATTAGCAGGGAGGTGGAATGTGTGGCTTTAAAACCACTCCAAACAAACAGGAGCTAATTTCACACAGTGCCTCTGATGGAGCAGTAGGAGAGATATCAGCATCATCTCCCTGTTCTACAAACATGGAAGGGGAAGGACAGCCAGGTTAAAGGGACTTGCCTAGAGCCCTCAAGTAAATCACAACCTCTGCTCTGGCGTCCTGAGCTAATGCCACAGGGTGGGGCTGAGGGTCACAGCCCCGAGCTCCAGGTAACCAGGCCTGTGCTGGAGGACTGAGCATTTCCTGTCCTGGTTTTCTTTTCCTGGCATAGACATTACACTTCACTGTTGCAGCAAAGCATTTAGGTCTTTACTTAAACAGATACTGGTCCCGAGTAGCTTTTCTATGCAAACTTTACAGTTACACACCTTCGATATTTAGAAAACAGGAATTACGAAGGGTAGGAAGTACATGAGATCAGATAAACAACTGTGAGAGCAGGGCCACAGCATCCTGCCATCTTTTCCAAGTTAGGCCTGTGAGGTCATTTAGCCCAATAATGCATCAAACAACAGAAACAAGCTGTATAGTTTTGGGCAGGTCCTTTAATTCCTACGGGCCTCATTTTTCTCATTTGCAGAATGAAAGGATTAGGCCAGATAATTTCCATGCCCCCTTTCAATTTGAATATGATTTAATTTCTTAATTGAGATTTTATTAAACATCTACCTTCTTTCATTTTAAATCACTTTGAGCCTACCTCCTCTAAGAACCTCTGATTAAACAGGGCAGGGCAATACCACCACCCTGAAAGGATGACTGACAGTATCCCTCCAGCTTCCAACATAATCAAAATTACATTAATTATTATTAATAACAACCCAAAATTAAAACCCCATTAAATAGTTACCTAATGTCCATCCTGGGGCATTAGGCAGTGTGTTACTTCAGCACACTGACTGGAGTAAAGACAGATTCAATCAATGTTCACTGAGCCCCCTAACCAATCACTATTGTTTTAATCACTAACAAAATATGTTCCTTAATATTTAAACTCAAAAACAATAGGGATATGCTGTGATTAAAAGCAGGGCTTTATTTTATTCTAAGACAACAGATAATTGTTAGTTTTTTTAAACCCAAATTGTTTGGATGACAGCTATTTTTCTCATTTTATTGAAACCCAGACAATAAAATAGCCAGCCAGGAATCCAGGAGTTTCTAATGAAGCCACCTGACATTCCTTGGTTAGACCCTGATATGAATCTTTACATGAACTCAGGTCCAGATCTCTTGGGACAGCTTTATGTCTAGCCCATATTTGAGATGGGTGCACACCACCTAGTATAAACTCCTTTTACTTGCTCCTCTTTTCCTTTCTCTCATGCCAAAGAACAAATTATTTGTTGGTTAGAGAGCTTACACCAATCAGAGTTGGTGAGGGCAACTATCCAGTCTTTTCCCAGCTCAGGCTTTCTTGTGAGTTGTGGTATGTTTATAGAACACTAGAGGCCCGGTGGATGAAAGTTCATGCCTTGGAGGGGGGTCCCTTAGCCCAGCCTGCCCCCTCTCACCGTCCAGGAGCCCTCAGGGGCAGGAAGCAACCCAGCAATCAAGGGAAGGTGATGCCCCATCACACCTCTGCTGCTGCCACTGCTGCCAGCACAAGCCTTGGCCAGCCCTGGTTACCTGAGCCTCAGGTGGTCCTGTGAGGATGGGCAGCCACCATCCAAGGCTTGCCTGTGCCTTGGGCTGGTCCTGGGGGGCTGAGGGGCTGAGGGGCTCAGAGGACTGGGGGACTCCAAAGGCAGGTGCACAGAGCGGCCGGGCCCGCCTCCATCTTGTGGCTGTGGGTGCCGCCATCTTTGAGGGCGGGGTGGTCAATTAGCATATTCCCTCCTTATTGGCTGTGGGTGCCACCATCTTTGCGACAGCATGAGGGTCAATTAGCATATTCCCTCTTTATTAGCTAGGATAGTATGAACCAAATGAAACTGTACCCTTAAAGCATATAGATTAGTAGGAGAAATCCACTATATATTTTAAGAACAACTATCTCCTCTGCTGCTACTCTGAATGATGGGCATTCATTTGTTGTTTTCCTAGGGAGCATTAAGAGAGAGTAGATGGACAACAAGCCTATAGGACAGCCTCTCTCCAGGTATGTTCTGAGGGCCATATGCTTCAGAACAAGGTTAGATATTCTGATAAAATACAGATTTCCTGGCCCTGCCTGCCTGAGATCTGGCTCCAGAAATTTACGTATTTCATAATGTTTCCTGATGATTCTGAGAACACTAAAGCTTGAGCACTACTATTTTAAACTTTATTTCACTTATATTTCCAGGCCTGATTAAAAGGCTGATACCAGACGTTACCAAACAAGCAAGGAATATGCTTGACTTATGCTTTGTAAACTGTTATGGTAATTGCAGAATTACTATGCCCAGAACACATGAAATAGGTCTTTACAAATGGCAAGATTTCTAATCCTGTAGAAGCAGTAGCCCTTGCTTCTAGGTCTTTGATTAAGAATAATATCAGATCTTCAAACCTTCTTTGCCAGTTAAGTGTCTGTTGAAACTATCTAAAGGTACTTTGAAAGAACTCCTAGCACCATTGCTGACTTTTGAGAAGCAGTAAGATAGATAAACTGGAATTGGAATTATAAGGTATCTCGGAAACTGCCCAGGACCATTCATTTTTCTCTTACCATTTTTCTAATGGTAAATATTTACCATTAGTTACATATTTGCTGTCTAGCCATCACAACAACCCTCCTAAAGTCTCTGTTCCAAAGATGAGAATCTGAAATTTAGGGAGGCCATATGAGTTGTTCAAGGTCACAGAGCTAATAGATAATAGACCAAAAATTCAGACCAGGTCAGTTGGTCTCTCTGCCTCCACAGATCAAGAGCTGGGATTTCAGAGGGCTGGATCCCTGTGGCCACAGCTTCTGACTAAACAATGCTTGTCCAGGAGGCTTTTCCCACGGCCAAGGCACCAGCTGCTGCCCCATTGTTACAGCCTGCTATTACAGAGAACTTTAGGATACCTACCCAGTTCTTAAGAACACAATCAAGACCCACCCAACGTACCTTCTTTGGATCTAATTACAAAGCCCACCATAGGGCAAGACTTTATGGGACCTTCTCAAATCTTGACAAAGCAGCTGCTTATCTCTCCTGGGTATCAGTTTCCTTACTATACCTGTAGACTGTGAAGATTGACCAGGCTCTTCACAGGTTTTTCTCAAGGCCCAAGACTGAGAATCAATGTATCTACTAGTTAAAATTGTGGTCAAATAGCTTAAACTCCAGAGTAACTGATTTCCCTACTTACAATCAGAGAATAAAAATGTCTATTTCATAATGGTCTTATAAGCATTAAATGAATTAATGTAATAAAATGGCAGGCACATAAGTGCTCAGTAAATATTCTTCTTCTTTGCAAAGAAAATGATTACATGAGGAAAGTAGGTGAAGAGCTACTCTGATATTGAATTTTATTTACAGTTAGTGATAAACTTTTTAAAGGAGGGGGTTATATCTCACATTTATCTTGTAGTCATTAGTGCTGCACATATCTCGGTGTTGACTGAATGAAGGCTG
Organism: Corynorhinus townsendii; assembly: GCA_026230045.1. Classification (NCBI taxonomy): domain Eukaryota; kingdom Metazoa; phylum Chordata; class Mammalia; order Chiroptera; family Vespertilionidae; genus Corynorhinus; species Corynorhinus townsendii. The sequence goes on from JAPDVU010000001.1 coordinate 196,854,650, forward strand.
TTTACGTGAATCAGCATTCATCGAGTTAACACTCAGCGGGATTTGTCTGCATAGATCTGATCCAGGAACATATCTCTGCCAAGATAACTAATAACTGACAACGTGACCATCATAACTACTGAGAACAAAGAAATTATGGACTAGATGTTATATTCAAAGCATTTTCCATCTCTGATTTTTCTGAGGCCTAGTACTTTTGACCTTAAACAGTTGTTCTCCATACTTCTTGCGAAATGTAAACCCATTCCCCTTTCTCTGGCCTGAAGAAGAAACTTATACCTGATTGCAAAGTTCTCCTTCAAACATTTGAGACTGTTGCCAACCCTTGATATACCTCACTCAAAGCTAAATAATACTGGATTCTCACTGAATAGAATAAAATGCAATACTACTTTAGTTCCCCATGCCTTAAATTGTTGTCTCACTACTCTCTGGAATATGGTTCTTTTTAATTTTTTTTTAAAATCCTTCAAAACAGACCATCAAAAAATGGACGAATAACTCGAATCCAAGCTCCAGATAGATTAGACAGATGAGAAGACTGCTTTTATGTTTTAACATGTTTAACATGTGGAGGGCAGACAGGGCACGGCTATTGAAATGCCTCCCTTTCTAAGGAAGGGTTATCCCAAAGAGGATGGGATTGGCACACAATGAAGGAAATTTGGCTTCTTCCTGTTTTAGCCTTCTTCTGCTAAAAATGGTCAATGGCACCCACGTGATTCTACAGAAGGCATGTCATTTGGAAATAGGTTATTATAGAATGGATGGAGAAGGTTCAGACTGGAATGTCTTCATTCTCAGCACACACATCCTTCACGTTCTCTTTCTCTCCCTGTTGTGCCTGAACAGAATGACCTGGATAAAATTGCACTGCCACTATAGGGATGAGTTTTGGGAGCAGCAGATCCTGCATGGACATCAGGCTGTACCAAATGAGTTGTGGTTTCCCAGCCAAATGTCAATTGGACAACACAATCTAACATTCTCCCCTCAATTCATGCTCACAGCTTTCTAGTCTTTTGCAAGGAAACCTTTGTCTGAAAGGGGTATGTGACCCAAGAAATTTTAATTGTATAAATAAAACTTGGATGTTTTTACAAATAGTCTAAATATTTCATGTCCTTGAGTTAGGTGGGGGGGAAGAGTTATCTTCAAGAATACATGTATATTATTTGTAATCCCCTCAGGGATTATGTACCAGTATAGATGTAATTAACACTCAAAATGCTTGCTATGTTCATTTTGTGAAAATCCGTCAAGTTGTACACATGAGATTTTTGTACTTTTCATGTTCTATTTCAATAAAAGTTGCTAATATGCGTTTGAAATGATTTTTTAAAGTTACATTCTTTTACCATCCCTTAAGCCCACTAGGAAGAGACAATGTTTCTAGTCACCCCAGGTAACCAAGGGGTTGCACGGGGTAAAACTAGGGGATCTGTAGTCTGATGGTGGCCACCACACCAATGAAACAGGCCTATGGCTTCAGGGAAGCCACTCCCGGGCCTCCCAAAGAAAAGCAGTTGCATCAACCAAGGCCTGGCCACCGGGGACCGGAGCAACCCAGGGTAGAGGCCCAGATGCCCAAGGTGCTCAGCATTTCTCTCAAGCCAGGGGAGGGCAGGGACGCTGGGCCAGCAAAGAAGCACGTAGAAGTATCTGAGCTTTGTACTCAGCATTCCCCCTCCTTGGCTTTGGCTGAGAGGCTCAGACTGGGCACTGCAAAGAGTCAGACCCTGGGGGGGAAGGCAGGCACCTCAGACACGCATTTTTTTTTTAAGACAGAAATGCTCTAAGCCCAACAGAGAGGTAACAGTTTCAAAGAAATAAGCTCCATCCTCAGATTCTGGGAGCCCTGGGCTTGGAGGAGGGGCTGCGTCCCGGATAGTAATATAGAAATAGAGAAAACAGGAGTCCGAAAGGGCGCCTCTCTTGATCACCAAAGCCCAGTCCAAGCAAAGAGACAGGTCTTCAGTGCGGTTTGGCCCCTTTTGAGGCCTTGCGTCCCCAGGGCCAGACTCAGAGATCACGCAAATTCAAACTCAAAAGGAGTCAGAGAAACTGACAAAAGGTGTCGAGGGGCTGAGAGAAAAGAAAGTGTGAGGTGGGTGAGGGGTTGCGGGAACCCGAGGACCCACGTTGTCGGAGCAGCAAGACACGCGGTGCTCTCACCTCCTGCAGGCAGATGGAGAAGGAGGTGCGGACATCCAGAAATCCCGAGGCACGCTGTCCCTTCACCACTGTAGAGGCGTAGCAGGCCGGGGGGCAGAGCCTCGCCAGGCCCAGTGCCTCCCCACTCCCTGCTGGCGGGCTGCAGGCTGGCGGGATCCTCAGGCCAGCTCGTTACCCCCCGCGCCCTCTCGGATCCCACGCAGGGTTGGGCTTTACCGCGCGCGTCCCTGACGCCCCAGGGTCATCCGAAGAGGCTCGGGAAGCTGCCGCGCCCTATCCTCGGGCACTCCTGGCGCGCCCCCGCGGCGACGCTCCATTAAGTGGCCCAGCGTGTGGGCGCAGGGTGGGTGTAGGTCACCCTGCCCGCCCGGCACAGCGGCCCGCGCGCTTCCCGCAGCCGCGCAGTCTGCGCCGCCTCCGCAGCGGCTGGCCACGGGCCCTCGCTATTTTTAGCTGGGCGCTGCACCTTCCTACCTGCAAGAGCTCGCCCCACTCTCAGACTCGTTTTGCAGGATTTGTGCCCCAGGTGGCTAATCTGACCCACACTGAATAAACAGCAGGCGCCGGGGCAACGGGGCGAGCCGCGCACAGAATTTACAGAGGCTCCTCGGATGCCCAGAGATCTCCCCTCTTTCTCTGTCTACCTGGACGTGGAAACTCGGGGCCCTTCCCGGAGGAGGGAGGAAGGGAAGGGAAGGTAGAGAAGGGGGTAAGGGGGTCCTAAAGTGCTCCTGGGACAATTTGCTCCTGGTCCTTACAGCCCACCCCCCCGCGTCCCCCCCCCCCACACACACACCCTTGAATGTGATGGAACACAGAGTACAGAAGTCCCGATTATACTCGCAGAAAATTAAATTTAAATCTGGACAGTATTTGTTAAGCTTCCTTCCCCAGCTAACCACCCCCTCTACTGCCCTTTCGTCTTCTGCCGTGTTTTCTCCATCAAGTCAGGAAAAGAGTGTGTCTCCCCCGGTGTCTGAGCTCCTGGGATCTGCTGTTTCTACTTGCCAAGCCAAGCAGTGGTACCTGCAGGTTTATGCAACAGTAAGGAGTGAGGTTTCCAGGCTAGGAAGATGGGGAGCAGGGACCTGGCCTGGAGAAGGCCAGCAGCCTTGTGAGGTGTCTGGGGGGACTTCAGATAGAGGGCCAGCGGATCATTGCAAACAACCTTCCCTCAGGCAGGTTACAGATGAAACCTAACAAGGAAACTTCTTCATTTGGCACAAAGAGACAGCAGGTTGGACTTTGAAGTCTTTGTCCCAGAATTCTGTTTTCATTCTGAAAATATGTTTGTTCCTTTTCCACTGCCTACACTTTAGGGTTTCAACTCCAGGTAATGGATAAATGTGCCTTTCTGTGCCACTCCTGCCTCTGACTAGTTCTTTAGCCAGAAGCCAAGGAGTTTGGATAATACGGGTTTATTTCCCCACCTGTAGGGAGAATCCAGGAAAAAAAAAAAATGGGGCTAGAAACTGAAGGACTAAAAACTAAAGGTCATAAGGGGAATTTAAAGTGAGTGCTGCCTTCCTTTGTTGTATTTCAATTAAATGCTAATCTTTTTAAATTAGGGATTCTTAAACTTGCTATGTGGCCTCATTAAAGATCTCTACACAGATTTCAGGGGATCTTGAAAACCACAATATGTATGCATACAATTTGGGGGATAAATGCAAAAGTGCATGAAGGTGGGGCATCATTTTACCAAATTCTCAAAGGGATTTGGGACCCAGAAAAGGTTGGAAAACCTCTAGGATATGGTACATGTGTTAAATCTTTCTTGTTGGGATAATGCCTCCAAGTTGAATACAAGCAAACCTTCATTTGGTGGCACAGAGCTTGCACACCCAAGAGCAGAATGTTCTTAAGTCTTCACTGAGACAACAGGGCCAGTCCACACAGGGGAAAGGCCTCTGGCAGAGGCCAGAAAGCAGAAGAGTGATTGGGAACCCAGATCCTCGCTTACCACTACCTACCCACCCAAGACTCTGGAGATTCTTAATTTGTAGATCAAGTCCCGGAGTGTATGTGAAACTAATTTACAGATCACAAAACACATGGCTGGTGGCACTTATGAAAATAAATGCTGATGGGTTTCCTCATGCTTGTTGTAATTAGATGAACAATTATGTAAATAATTATAATTATGTGAATATTTGCATATTTTCTCCAAGTTAGAAGGAAAAGAACATGCTTTGGATTCCTAACCATTTTGTTAGGCATATTCATATTTCATTATCTCATTTAATCCTTGAAACAATTTATGGCTTATATACTATAGTTATCCCCCCACCTCCCCCCCCCCCCCGACTTTCCTTTAAACATTTGAAGAAAGGGAGGCATAGAGAGGTTAAGTAAATTGCCCAAGGCCACCCAGCTAACAAACACCAGATTTCAACTCCAGATGAGGTCTCTACTTTAGAGAGGGAAAATAGAGAAAGACCAAATTTTATTCAGATTTAGGTAAATTTAACCCTATGGTATTTATGCATTCTGTGCAAAAGTACAAGAGGTTGAAATTGAGCAGCTACACTTGGGATAATCTGTCTTCTCAGACACTCTTTGCTGGAAAACTGTCTTGAACCCATTCACTTGCTTTTCATTTCTTCTATAGTTGAGGTTCATTGGCATCTTAATAGAAGTTTATACACATAGTTTCTTATTAGTGCCATCTATGCGTCAACTGATTAGGCAGCCTAAGAAAGGGAAGAACACCTGTGTGCTTCATGCTGTGCTTCCAGTAATCCTTATAGTAAGAACTACCATCCTCAGCAGATAACAGCTGACAAAACCAAAACCTTCCTCCAAAAGGGGTTAAATAGCTCACCCAAAGTGAATTAGCAAAAAATTTAGCTGGTTTTTTGTTGCTGTTGTTTGTTTTTTGTTTGTACCATCTAATTATAGTGCTGAGGAAGACAAAACAGATTCATTTTGCTGTTCCCTAAGATATGGGTACATTAAAGAACGACCACCGCACTGGTCCACTTCCTTTTAAACATTTTCTTATGCCTTTACCATTGGTTTGTGGGTTTGTTCAACAGACAGTTCTCCTATTTTGTTTCTCTTTAGCATAAAATCCATAACACCAAACTCTATACTACATGGTTGTGGAAGCTCCAGAGAGCAGGCACACATCTGTTCTTGATCTTTAATTATGTTTTAATTATGGCTTGAGACCCAGTATCACAGAAAATGATGCCCAAAAGCAAAAACAAAAAAATTATGGAGCATAGTAGGCACTTTGCTAAAAAAAAAAAAAAAAAAAAAAAAAAAGATGAATTATGGTATGTTTTTCTACAGAACTGGTTACTGGACTGTGATAATAGATGAAGACGTCTTCTTAGTAACATGTTGGTACTTTAACTTAAACAAGGGGAGAATGATGAAATGACTTTTAGAAGTTCAGTAGTCAGTGAGGTGTCAGTTTTTAAAAGACGAACTTAAAGTCAGATAGCTTGGTTTTAGATCTATCTCAAACCAGTTCATACTATATGTATGATCTTGGATATTTTATGTCGAAGCTGCCATTTTTTGTGAATTAAATGGACTATTTGATCTCTAAACTTCAGGTGTCAGTAAGCTTTTTATGTAAAGTACACATAGCAAATATTTTAAGCTTTGTGGGCCAATATTGACCCTGCCATTTTCCTTCTTCCTCACCTTCCTCCTCCTTCTATTTCCCCCACAACTTCTTCTTTCTTCACCCTCTCTCCTCCTCTTCCTCCTCTTCCAGTTGTTTACAGGTATATAAACCATTTGTATTAGTTTGCTAGGGCTTCTGAAACAAAGTACCACAAACTGTGTGGCTTAACCAACAGACATTTATTGTCTTGCTGTCCAAGAGGCTAGAAGTTAGAGATTAAGGTTTCCATCAGCAGGGTTGGCTCCTTCTGAAGCCATGAGGAAGAAGCTGTTTTATGCCTCTCTCCTAACTTATGGTGGTTTGCTGCAATCTTTAACATTCCTTGGCTTGTAGAAACTTCCCCCTGATCTTGCCTTCATGCTCATATGGCATTCACTCTGTGTGTCTGTGTCCAAACTTCTCCTTTTGTAAGGACATCAGTCATACTGGGTTAGGGACCCACCCTGCTCATCTGAACTAATTACATCTGCAATGACCCTATTTAAAATTGAGGTCATGTTCTTAAATGCCAGGGATTAGGACTTCAACACATGGATTTCATGGGGGACACAATTCAGTTCATCAGACCATCCTTAGCTCACACAGAAATAGGTTATGGCCATAGTTTGCTGATTTCTTTAGTATGACCCCTGCTAATTCTAAAATTCTCTATTCTTCATGACTTTATGTAACAAGTCATCTCTTAAGATCTTTATTCATTTAATAAATTTTTATATGCTAGGCACCGTTTAGATGCTAGAACATAGCAGTGAAAAACTGATAGAAATCATTGTCCTCCTGGGTCTTATAGTCTAGTAGGAAAGGCAGACACCAACAAAATAAATACAATCTGTAGAATGGCAATAGGTACTAAGAATAAAAATAAAGTAGGAAAACCCTGGCTGGTGTTGCTCTAGGGTTGGAGCATTGGCCTGCACACTAAAGGGTCTCAGGTTTGAATCCCAGTCAAGGGCATGTTACCTGGGTTGCAGGTTCAATTCCCAGCCCCAGTTGGGGAGTGTGCAGGAGGCAACCAATTGATGTGTCTCTCACACATCAATATTTCTCTCTCTCTCTTTCCCCCTCTCTCTCCCTCCTTCCCTCTCACATTCCCTTCCACTCTCTCTAAAAACAGTGGGAAAAATATCCTCAGGTAAGGATTAATAACAACAAAAAATAACATGGGAAAGATAGATGGCAAGGGGGCTGAATTTTAGTAAAGATGGTCACAGAATGCTTCACAGAAAAGCTGACATTTGAGCAGAGATCTGAAGGAGATGGAGGGAGCCAGCCACGTGGGTATCTAGAGAAATGGTGTTTTGTCAAAAGGAAAAGCAAGGTTTCTTCTGAGGTGGAAGAGGGCCTGGTATGTTCAGAAACAGCAAGGAGGCAAGTGTTCTTGAGTGGAGTGAGCTGAGCTGGTGAAAGATTAGATGGTGTATGATCTTGTGCACCAATGTCTATATTGGGGTGAGATCAGGAAGACACCTAGAGCTCATAATTTGAGTCACTCACTCTTAGGGTCATGCAAATACAGGATGGGTCCCTGGAAGTGAGTGCCTCCATTAATTGTGTGTCTTAGGTACCTGGCCTCAACCTACTTCCTGTGGGTTTTCAGCTGAGGATTGGCATGATCAACCTTATGTTTATCAGGATTCCTCTGGCTGCTGTGTTTAGAGCAAGGATAGAATAAAGGACATCAATTAGAAGGACTATTGAAATAACTTCCAGAGTAAAGTGGTGAAAAGGATCTTAGCTGGTAACATGCCAAGGGTGAGGCCACCCTAAGCAGTTATCAGGCGTATGACTAGTGGACCTCAGGTTGCCTTTTCTTTGTGTTCTCACTCAACATTCTTTGGGGGTCACCTACAACCTAGATTGTACTTTAGGTGCTATAATTACAAGAGTGAACAGGAAATGGTCACTGCCTCAACAAAGTCATAGTTTTTTTTTTTCTTTCTTTCCTCCCTTTTCCTTTCTTCCTTCTTTTTATTCCTTCCTTCCTCTTTCCATCCCTCCTTCTTTTCTTCCTTTTTTTGCTCTTTCCTTTCCTTATTCCTTTCTTCCTTCTTTAAATATTGTGAAATTTAATACAAAACAAAGTCCCTGCCTCAAATATTATCTTCTAGGGAATTCACCACAAATACTTTACTGAGGTCTTCTACTCCGGGCATTGCATTTCCATTCCTTTCAGAGTAGTATATAAATGATAGTGAGCATCAAGAAAGGACTTAGGAAATCAGCCATGATTTATTAAGACTTCTCATGGAAATGCTACATCTCTCTTTCAATCGTAGGACTAGGAACTTTTAGGTCCAGAAGGTTTGAGATCTTCACACTCAACCATCTCATTTTATAGGTGAGGAGACTGAGACCCAGAGAGATGAACCTACAATTACACACCTACTTAATGGTAGAGTGTGGCAGATTGTATTTTTCAAAGCTGGCTGCAACAATGTCAACATGCAATGTTGACACTCTTCCCATTGAAAGATGGGGGTCTGTGTTTCCTTCCCTCAAATCTGGGCATATTTGTTGTTTATTACTATTGTAACAACTGATAAAAAAACTAAATGGCTTTAAACAACACAAGTATATTATCTTACAGTTCTGGAAATTAGAATTCCAAAACGGCTAAAAACAAGGTGCTGCTGGGGGCTGTGCTCCTTCTGGAGGCTCTAGGCACCCACAGTCCTTGGCTCCTGGTCACTCCATACTGTGTTTCTGCATCACATGTCCTTCTCTGACTCTGATCCTGCTGCCTCCTTGTGATCACACTGAGCTTACCCAGGTCATCCATGGTAACCTCCCTATCTCAAGGCCTTAAACTTAATCACACCTGCAAAGTCCTTTTGGCCAGGTGAGGTAACATAGGCACAGGTTTGGGGTTTCAGACATGGACAACTTTAGGACATTATTATTCTGTCTACCACACTGGGTTAAGCTTATTGAGCTGTGTACATCAAGATAAGGCCATGGAGGCGATACTGCTTCCAACTGGTTGTCTTGGATGACTTCTTTTTAGAACCTAATTGCCAATATCACACTGAGGGGAGGCCCAAACTAACCCAAGCAGAGAGGCTATGTGGAGAGGCTATGTGTAGGTGTTCTGGCTGGCAGCCAGTTATGGCCTCTGCTGACAGCCAGCATCAGCCACTGTGCATGTGAATGAATGTGCACCCATAGGATTCCAGTCCTCAACTATTGCATTACCCCCAACTGTTGCATTACCCACCTGAGGCTCCAGACATAATAAATATAAGTAGCCCTACTATGCCCTGTTCTTTTTTCTTTTTTAATATATTTTATTGATTTTTTACAGAGAGGAAGGGAAAGGGATAGAGAGCCAGAAACATCGATGAGAGAGAAACATCCATCAGCTGCCTCTTGCACACCCCCTTCTGGGGATGTGCCCGCAACCAAGGTATGTGCCCTTGGCTGGAATCAAACCTGGGACCTTTCAGTCCGCAGGCTGACGCTCTAGCCACTGAACCAAACCGGTTAGGGTTATGCCCTGTTCTTATTCCTGGTCCACAGAAAATGTGAGGAGGAATACGATTATGGTTGTTGTTTTAAGTCCCTGAGTTGTAGGATGATTTGCCATACAGCCATAGATAACTGATACAGAGAGCCATAATCCAGGCCTTCAGTTCCTCAGCCCCAGTGCTTTTCCCACCCCAATATTACCACTCAGTCAAGCAAGTGGATGAATAAGAATAATTTATTGAGCATGTATTTGGAGCAATGCCCTGTGGGAAATTTAAAGATTTATAAAACTTGGTCTTTATCTTCAGAGAAAACTCCCTAATTTGGTGGAGTGTTCTCTGTCTGGAGTGGAGTTAGGGGGCTGATGGAGTGTTCTCTGTCTGGAGTGGAGTTAGGGGGCTGGTGCACTAATTATGGTGAGCGATGGTCAAATCCTGCTCCCCTGGGCACAACACTGGTAGAGGAGAGAAACTAGATTCTGAGGACTTTTCTGAGGATCAGTGACAATAATTTCCAGCTGAGGGATATGCAGAAAGAGGAGGTAAGGAAGATTATGTTGTTAGCCATAAGGCAGATAGGAAATCCAGGAGAAAAGGCAGGTTTTGGGATATAAATTCAGTGTCTGGTCATCACTGAGGCTAATTTATGTTTTTGAAAGCATTTTCACAATTAAATAGTGCTTAGTTACCGATGACAAAGCATTTAGAGAACCAGCAGGACCACCTTAAGAGGTACTACTGTCTATGCAAGGAACATAGAATTCCTACCACCTGTTACCATGAACATGTCTGGTCTTCAGTACCTTTGTCCATGGACAGTGCAGTTTACATAAACTTGCTGTGCTTGGTCATCACAGTAAATCCTAGAAGGCTAGGCAGAACAGATGGTGTTGCCATCATTTTGCTAAGAGAACATTCAGGACTGGGCAATGGCAGAGCCCTGCTTCTTCTCCAGGTGCTTCCTCTCCAACAGGGAGTATCTCTTTTCTCAGGGAAGAGGCAAGCCATTGTCCTTCCATCCTCTGGAGAATTTCAAGGTTACTTCATGTGGACCTCAGAGATAGAATCAAACAAGAATTTGCTACCATGAGCATGTTATTTCTATAATGGGTCACTTTCACAATGGGCTACTTTGCTTCTACATGTTTATGAACATAGTAATTCCTGCTCTACTTGGGAAACTCAGATTATAGCTAAGGAATCTCCATTTTCATCAGTGTCCACATTTTCATCGACTCCACAGTTGACCCCTCAGTGATCTGACTTGCAGAAACTGCTTTAGGAATTGACTTGAACCCCAAACAAATTACTTCTTGTTCTTCACGTGGTCAGAAGTGCTGGGCTATGATGTTATTGAAAGTTAGGGAAGCTATGACTGGAACAAATACATGTGAAACATATTCAGTTGGTTGAGAAGAAATTGAAAGACTTTAATTTTGTGGTCTCAGATGGGATATACATAAAAATGGGTATATCAATATTCTGATTTAGTTTTATTAAATAATATTTTTTCCTGATTATAAAAGTAATATAATTTTGTTTAAACATTTGGAAAGCGTGTGAAAGGCACTGAGGAAAAACAAAATTCCCTGTGAACTTTTCATCCCCCAAAAACTATTGTTTGGTGAAAATGTTCTTGGACTCTCTTTTTGTAAACATACATTCAAAGCCTTTTTTAAAAAATGGAATTATGCTGCATGTGCTGATTGGCAAACTAATTTTTTTTAAACTAGCCTTTTTCATAATATATCCATACATTTTTTTAAAAAGTATATTTCCTTATTGATTTCAGAGGGGAAGGGAGAAGGAAAGAGAGACAGTAACATCAATGATGAGAGAAAATCATTGATTGGCTGCCTCCTGCACGCCCCCCACTGGGGATCAAACCTGGAATCCAGGCATGTGCCCTTGGCCGGAATTGAACCTGGGACCCTTCAGTCTGCAGGCTAATGCTCTATTATACATATGATCCAAGCTGGCTAGGGCTATACCATACATATCATTATGTCAGATTTTCTTGTTGAAGCCAATGTGAGTTTTCTACAAGCTGAATATATTTATTACATATTTTATAAAATATCTATAATACGTGCATCAAATATTTATTGTAGACCCACTGTAAGTCAAGTACTGTTGCCAGCATTGGGGATAAAAGGAGAATGAAACAAGCAAAGCATTTATATCATTGAGGTTATACTCAAATAGGGAAGATAAGTGACAGTGAAACAGACAAATCTATATATATAAAAGCCTAAACAACCGTTAGGATAGAACCACCAGAATGACCAGAACAACTGGTTTCTTTGATGTGCACTGGCCACCAGGGGGAAGATACTCAATGCAGGAACTGCCCCCAGCCCACAGGCCCCAATTGCCAATGGGCCCTGCCAGCCAACCTCCTGGTCCCTCCCCCTGGCCAGCAGGCCCCTGGGCTGGGACAGGGAACCAGGGGTGGTGTTGTAGCGGATGTGGCCCCTTTCCCAGGGGACCAAGGGCCAGCTCCCTCCTTGGGGCTGGCGGCCAACCTCCTGGGTCCCCCGTCCCACCGTGGTTGGCCCCTCCCCCTGGCCAGCAGGTCCCAATAGCCCAACTGGGGCCGGGCCCCGGGCTGGGACAGGGAACTGAAGGTGGGTGGTGGTGGACGCAGGTGGAGAGGGAAGGAGGAAGTGGGGAGGTGGGGAACCTGATGGCCCTGATCACTGGCCAGGCCTAGGGACCCCACCCATGCACAAATTTCTTTCACTGGGCCTCTAGTGTAACATAACATCAGGTGGTATTAGAATGGTATTTATCCTATTGTTTAAGAAAAATGGAAAAAGTTATAAAAGTTTTGTATACAGATTTCAATTGGTCCTGATTTGTATATTTACCACAACATCTAATTTAATAAAAGGAAACAGCTTGCAGTCCTCATCTGCGGTTTAGATTTGAGTATGTTGTAACTGCACCAAGCAGTTCTGAGGAATCATGAGTGTCTCAGTTACCTAGTGCGTCTTAGTAAACAACCCCAAAACAGAGTGGCTTAAAATAGTTCACTGTCATCTCTTATGGTTCTGTAGGTTGACTGGACTCAGCTGGGCACTTCTTGCTTAGGGTCTTATGCAGTTGTAGTCAGATGGCGGCTGGGGCTACAGATACCTGAAGACACAATTGGACTGAATGTCCAATATGGCTTCTTCCCTTCGTGTTGGGCTGGAATTGCTGGGGGATTGTCAGGTGTCTCTTTTTCTTCATGCAGGCTCTCAGCACGAATAGCTTGGGCTTTATCACAGCATGGTGCTCTCTTAGTAGTTGAATTTCTTATACAGCAGCTGGCTTCCCCCAGAGTGAAATTTCAAAGAACCCAAGGAGAGGTTACTAGACTTACTATGACTGAGCCTCAGAAATCACACATATTGATTATATAAAGCCCACCTAGATTCAACGAGGAGGTGTCTACACAAGAGTATGAATACCAAGAGGCATAGCTCATTGTGGGACCATTATAGAGACTAGCTACCAAGATCAGGAAAGTGGCTTAAACAACATAAAATTACATTATACTGTGGAAATATCAAAGGTTACTCCAAAGAGTTCAACACACACACCAAATGAATGTCCTTCCCCAAAACAATCCCAAAGCCTTCAAGCTTGCTAATGCTCTGGGTCAATTAATGCTGGCAGTGGACAGAAATGCAGACAGAGCCATTCTGTTCAAACGGTGTGATTCCCCAATCCATGGGGTTGATAAACCTAGGGGTTCCTTTTGTGGGAGAAACAGGACTCCTACCATTGGTAGCCAGAAAGTAGTACAGTCATGCACCGCTTAATGTTGGAGATAAATTCTGAGAAAGGCAACATTAGGCAATTTCGTCACTGTGTGAACATCATAGATTGCACTTACACAAACCTAGATGGTATAGCCCACTACACACCTGGGCTATATGATACTGCCTATTGCTCTGAGGCTACAAACCTCTACAGCATGTTACTGTATTATAAGCAATTGTAAATAACACAGTGATAAGTATATATCGTACATAATTATATGTACTATAGTTTTATATGACTGGCAGTTGCAGTAGGTTTGTTTATACCAGCTTCACCACAAACACAGCATAAGTAATGTGCTGCACTCTGACATCACTAGGTGATAGAAATTTTTCAGCTCCATTATAATCTTAAAGATCATCATCATATATACAGTCCATCACTGACTGAAATGCCATTATCCAGTGCATGACTGTATTCATTTCTTTTCTCCAGAAGGACTGAAGCACATTTAAATGCCCAAATCCCCTTTGCTTCGTACACCAGGTGTATTGTCTTGGATATTCTATCATACAGTGGCACCAAATACTTGGTGGGACCTGGTGTTAGGCCAATTTTTAAAAAATATATATTTTTATTGATTTCAGAGAGAAAGGGAGAAGGAGAGAGACAAAAACATCAATGATGAGAGAGAATCACTGATTGTCTGCCTCTTGTGCACGCCCCACTGGGGATCGAGCCCGCAACCCGTGTATATGCCCTGACCGGGAATTGAACCCTGACCTCCTGGTTCATAGGTCCATGCTCAACTACTGAGCAATGGCAAGGCCAATCTTGATAGAGTACATATTCATTTTGTTTTCATAAGAACCTATAAAGCAACTGTTTTACAAATGAGGAAACTGAAGCACAGAAACTTTCAACAGTTTGCCCCAGGTCACATAGGGATTCACACCAAGGAAGTCCAACTCCAGAGCCCATTCTCTTGATCTCCTTACCGCACTGCCTTGGGCACATCACTTGATTTCTCTGTATTGCATTGTTTTCCTGTGTAAAACAGACCTCCATCCTTCCCTCACAAGCTTGCACTAAGAAATGAGTGCTGGCCCAACTTTGCCACTTACAAGCTATGTGTCCCTGGACAAATTGCTTAATCTTTCTGAGCCTTGGTTTCCTTATTTAATAAATGAGTATATTCTTGTGAGAAGTCTGTGGGATGATGCATAAAAAGCGCAGTGTCTGGCACAAAGGGGTTTAACAAATAGTATTAATTGGTAATAATATTACTATTGATTATATCGTAGCACAACTTCCAGGTTCTTAACTTAAGCCTAACACCCTTGCAAGTCTCCTGCTGAAATTGCTGTTATTTGTCTGATTTTTTACTGTTCCCTAACTTTCCCACCCAGGAAACAGCTGAACATTTGGGCAGAGGGACATAACAAGCACTGGTAGACAGTCACGTTGCCATCACAGATGTCCCTGTTTTGGCTGAGACAGAGGACAGCAGCCAATATCCACAAATATTCAAGCCAATATGACTTGAATCAGAGGGGCCTTTATAGACTCAGTGTGGGGACTGCAGATTTTTCTGTTCAGAACAGAATATTGCAGAATGTGCCTGATTCATCCCACACTTATTAAATAAATACTCGGTGCTCAGTAGCCTTGAAAATATAAAGACAAATGGGACATGTTCCCTGTCCTCTTGAATCTCAAAATATAAATGGGGCAATGAAGCATATAAAATTAACCATAGTACAGAGTGAAGTTCTAGGTATAGCACAGATACAAACAGTGGGTTGAACTCAGAAGTAGAAATTTTATTGAAGAGGTTTAGGGGGAGACCAGGAAGACTTCTTGGAGGAAGTGGTATTTTAACAGGACTTAAACAAAACCAAAGGCCTTTAATATCTGAGATGGGGCAGGGCAAAGGTAATGCAAGGTAAAGGAAATGATGTGAAGGCAGATGGGAGTAAGGTGAGTAGCCACCTAATTAGAGTGGGTGTGTGTGTGGCAGGTACTGTTGATTGGCTGACCTTCCTCCATCCACAAGCCTGCCTCCCTCAGTCACCTTTCACCATGTGACACCCTTCTGAACATTGAGTCATAAGCTGGTTTAGGATTCTGGGTAAGTATTCACTTTCTGCATAAAAACAGGACAGGCTCAATTAGCATGCACTTTCCTTCATGCTGTCTCTTCTTTCTCCTACTTGGAATTGGGTGAGATGTCTGGAAGTGCATCCTGAGGTCATGCGGTAATAAGCAAGAGATTGAAAGTCATATGATGGGATGGTGGAACAGGGAGATGAACCGAGAATGGGCCCATCATTGAGTACTTGTATAGGCCCCAAACTGCACACTTACTAATTCCTTATCACGTGAGAAAAATAACGCTCTCTTTGTTTAAGCTAGCACACATTGAATGTTCTGTTACCTGTAGCCAAAGGCATTCCTGATTGATACAGAGGCAATGATGACTTGTGGAATGTAAAGCAGAAAAAAAATACCAGAAAAATGGGATCCATATTTTGAAGGGCTATGGAGTCCATTGAACAACTGATTATTTCTTATTGAGTAGGAGCAGTGAATATTTGTGAGCAGTAACAGTGTTGAAGTTGTGCTTTAGGAAGATTTATCCTGCAGCAAAAGAGAAAGTGCTTGGAGTTAAAAACAAAACAAAACACAACAACACACAAACTCACAAGAAACTATCTAAGGAACATTCTGATAGTTGTCATACCAAGTAGGCTCTCCCCATCATAACCTCTATCGCAAATTTTAAAAATATGTATGTATAGTTGATATATACAATGGACACTTTCCCAATTTATGCCAGTGTACTTACATGAAACTGCTCTACTATTAATTTGTAACATGCACTCTGAAGAAAGTTTCACTTTGCTCTGTGAAGGTAGCTTCAAAACCAGTTCCCTAAACCTCCTTTGCAACCAGACTGTGACCCTCTACCCAATTCTTTCCCATTTAGAAACTGAAAAGCCATAACTCTATAGGAGGAGAGTGGCAGAAGAAGTGAAGGGGGTGAGGGATGTGAGAAGCATTTTACAGGGAGAATTGACAGGGCATGGTAACTGTTTCGATGTTAGGACCAAAGGTCAGGACAAGTGATGGACGGCTCCAGGATAAGACCTGTGTTGCTGGGAGTTTGGGGAGAGAAGTGTGCAGCAGGAGCAGGGGTGAGGAGAGTAGTGGAAGAGGGTGGTTCCTCAGGCCATTAACAGGCAGGAATGGACAGTTGAAGGCTATGCACATCAGATGGGACCACACCAACTTTCAAGACAAAGGACTCTAATTGAAATCCAGTGCCCCTAAGGGAATACCTGTGTCAACTCTATTCTATCTGATTTCCCACAGATGGGGGTTACTTTTATGTGTCAGCTTGACTGGACCATGAGGTGTCCAAACATAGTGGTCAAACATTATTGTGGGTTTGTCTGTGAGGGCATTTCTGGATGAGATTAACATTTGAATTGGTAGACTGATTACAGACCATTGCCTTCTCCAGTGTGGATGGGTCCCGTCCAATCAGTGGAAGGCTGAAGAGAATGAAAGGACTGACCCTCCCTCCAGTTAGAGGGAATTCCTTCCTCTTGAATGTCTTTGAGTTGAGACATTGGTTTTTTCCCTAACTTTGAACTTGAACTGAAACATTGGCTCTTGCTGGATCTTAAGCCTGCTGACCTTCAGATTGAACTATACCATGAGCTCTTCTGTCTCCAGCTTGCCCATGACAGATCATGGAACTGGTACCTACCAAAATCGTGAGCCATAATTTCTTATAGAAACTCCTTTTTATGCTTGGTTCTGTTTCTCTGGAGAAAGCTGACTAATACACCCGCATCTCTACTGGCTCTATATCCAACCCCCTCTTTGGCCAGCTGGATCCCGCCTGGGTTCCTCTATCTCCAACTTTGGCATCTCTGTCTGCTGATTCTCTGCCCTAGGACATGTGACACCCACTTGCCTCTCAATTAGTCCACCCCATCCAGGCTGGCCTCCTGGAATTGCAGCTCAGTGTGGGGGATACAAATATCAGTAAGACACTCTTAAGGATCGCAGAATTCATCCATTTTGGTAACATTTACAGTCTATTACTTCCCAGGCTTTGTGTAAATGAGTACAACACAATATGGTTAAATCCCAGCCTTCATGAAGTTTGATAACACAGACAGATAAGCTAACAGTGGCAAAGCAACGGGTGACAGAAGCATGCTGGTGAAATGTTGGGACTAGGTGGGGCGTTGGAGGAATATGTGGGAAAGCTTCACAGTGGAGCAGACTCCCTGTCTCAGTGCCAAGTGGGGGAGAGCATCGCAGACAGGGGAGACAGCTATGACAGAGGTGCCGCTATACCTAGTGCATCCTGCCAGCATGCCACTGTGGTTGCATTTAGAGAGGAGTACGTGTGTGCATAAGTGGATGAATGAAGCCCAAAATGTAATGTACCGTTTACTCTCACAATTTGCTTAACCTCTCTGAGCCTCCCTTGGCTCCTCTGTAAAATGGAGATTATCTCCTGGGATTGTTAGGAGGATTAAATGAGATAATGAATGTAAAGTGTTTAAACAATCCTTGGCACAGTGAGTGTTCAATAGCGCTTGTTGTCTAGTAGGTCACAGGCCAGGATTGGTGTTTCACAAAGACTGTGGTAGATTGAATGAGACAAGAAGTTCAGGTAGGAGCTTACTGAGATAGTGAAGCCCAGAGTGGACAGTGGTGGTGGGCTGGAGGAAGATGGGTACATAAATCTTTGCTTAGTCTAAACAGTGTTTCTTTAAAAAAGAAGAAAAACTCTCATTGTAAGCTGGCATCGAAAATTGCAGATTAATGCTATAAAGCAACAGCAGCAAAGGCTTAAATAGTTTATGGAATTAGCCCTGAAGATGTTTGGGTCTCTCTTAATTCTGGAGGGTAGGAGAGCTTCACTGGATGCACTTTTTCACTGGATTCTATCATGTTATGGCTATATTTCAAGGAGTCTGGACATTTAATCACATATTACAAGTATTTATTGAGTATTTACTATTTGCAAAGCATTATTAAAAGTGTCATAATCCTTAGTACAAGATCCTAGTTTATTCAAACAGACTGCTTGTTCTAAAGAACCCTAGAAAAGACTAAAATTATGTTGTTGTTTTTTATTTGAAGATGTAAAAGCAACTGAATTTACAACTGATCTGTATATGAAATGGATTCTTTAAAATGGTATAGTCCCCAAAACAAAAGAACAACGGATTTATCTCATGGTCCCCAAACCATCCAATGTGGCTCTGTGGTGCCCAGCTGCCAAGTTTTGGCAGGATAAACAAAGACAAACTCTAGAGCTGTCTGTTTACTTTCTGGATGGTTTGGACTCAGGGACACATATTGATTCAAATTTCCAAAATTCACTTAATGTGACGCTGAGTGGTACTTTAAACCAAATCACCATATAAACCATGATTACCTTTTAGTCAGAACCTACCATATCTCACATAACTTATCATTAATCTTTACAATTACTCTGAAATATTGGCATTATTATCCCCATTTAACAGAAGAAAAGACTGAGTGTCAGAGATTAAGGTTGAGTGGCAAAACTGGGATTCAAACTTGAGTTTGTTGACTCCTGAGCTGAAGTTCTTTCCATTTCACTGTTTGCTTCTTACCCTACTATTAGCTGATCTGACTCTTCAAATAAACATAGTTTGGTTTGCTATCTGGATTTTTTTCTCAACCTTTTATCTTCTGGATTATAAAAATAACAAACACTCATTGCATAAAATTTGGAGAAAATAGGAGCATATAAGGAAGTGTTATATCTATAATTTTGGTACTCATTCCTAGGTTAGGTTGCCAAACTGAAATTTCATTGCCCTTGTTTAAAAAGCAATGTCATTTGCTATGAATTGATTGAAAAGGGAAGGCAATGATATGGTCTTTGTTTGCCAGTTTTTGAGTATACAGAATGAGTAAAGAAACCCTATGGTGATGAGAAGGTTTTCTTTTCTCTAAATAAGTGTGAGAGGTTGAGGAAACAGGATGCCCTTGATGAAGAGAGCAGAGTACAGTCTCACACATTCTAGAGGCCCTTGTGTGTTACATTCAATTTTCCACAAATGGATCCTAATCCACTGCCACAGCTTCCTAGCTGAAGTTCGGGAGGGTTTGTGTTTTAGTTACAAGCCAAGGATGCAACCATTTTAATCTTGTTTCAATGTGAGAGAGGGGGAAAAAGCCAGGCAAGGAATGAAAAACACAGAAAGAGCAGCTGTCAAAAATGCCCAGTGCCCCTGTACACCCTTGTGCTAATCATGCCTATTGATGCTATTTAATTCTGAAGTCAACCAATGGGAGACAGTCACCCTTCCCTCTTTCATCAAGGATCTCAACACATTTACCTTCACTCTAAGATTCTGAGGCAACCCTGCTCTATTTTCACATTCTACATCAAGGGTTACAAACTTCTAGTTTTTTTTTTTTGTTGTTGTTTTTTTGCTGGCTTAAAACTAGTATTTTTAAATGTTTGCATCAACCTTTTAAAACTGGGAACATTTACACAAAAATCTTTTTTTTTTTTCATTTCTCTTTTCAAATGAAAAAATCTGGCAACACCGAGTGAAGTTTTAGATGGCAATAACCAGTTGGAGTGGTGGCCCCTTTGACATGATAGTCATGGTTGGTTTCTGTTTATCCTTGCTTTAGCAAAGTATTGTTTCCTACAGCAGAGAAACAGTATGTTTCTAGAAAAATCCAACCTGTTTCATGCATTAGATATCTGCATGGTTCCTTGTCTCTTTCTGCCTTCAGTGCTTTCAACAGCTTCCATCACTTTCAGTTCAAGCTGTGAGACTAGTTCTGGGTTCTAAGTTTCACTCTGCCCCAAACTGGTGGTATTGACCTTGAGCAAGTTGACCTTAGTTCCCTCATCTGTAAAGTGAGGGCTTTGATCTCAATCCTTCGCTCTGAAATTCTAGGACCTCTAAGGAGCTTCAGCGGTCCAGGTATGACCAGTTCTCCCTTTGACCTCTTTTTCATAGAAGGCTTTCAGGGATAGGCAGGAAATTCAGTTCCAAGCAGATGACTCTGACTGAAGAAGGAAAGAGAGCAGGAGAAAGATGGGACATGAGAAGAGGAAAAAGAGCAACTCATGGAGGAAGTCAACTCAGAGAGGAGCAGAGATGGGAAGGGGAAAGAGGTAAAAAAATTTCTCATTTAAAATGTAACATCCAAGAATGAAACCATGTGATTAGAACCTTTTCATCCTTTCAACAAAACTATATTGAAATTTAAAAGTAATAGCATTAATTGTAGATATTTGAAAAATTCTGAAAACTAAAAAGAGCAAAGAAAAAAATAAACTGTAATCGTAACACTTAAGGTCAAGGACTGCCCACTAGGTATATTGCTTTCCCAACTTTTTTTTTCCATTATTTTTTATAGTTGATATAATATTTTAAAAAATCTCATTTAATTTGAAACCAAAAAACAATAAAGTAAAACATTCAAAATTGTCTAATTATGGTTAAAACTATATATATTGGCACACTTTTATTTGATTTATTTATTTGTGCGTTTTTTTCCTT
The DNA here is from genome assembly GCA_026230045.1 of Corynorhinus townsendii. Lineage (NCBI taxonomy): Eukaryota > Metazoa > Chordata > Mammalia > Chiroptera > Vespertilionidae > Corynorhinus > Corynorhinus townsendii. Next base: position 196,875,265 of record JAPDVU010000001.1, read on the forward strand.
AGGCAGCACTTCCAGCAAAATGCAAAACAAAACAAAACAGTTGAATAAACCCTTTCATTTTCCATTACCTATTCAATTTACCAGTGTAATTGAAGGGTTTTGACATCATTACTGTGACATATGGGCTTTATTAAAAAGGGGCTTAAAATAAGACTAATTTGCAGAGTCTTAATAAAGGAATAACTTTTTGCATTCTGACTTAGTTCTTAAGAGTACTTTCCTATGATCTTTTTTCCTTTTTTTTTTTTTTTTTAAAGTAGGATTTTCCTTGGCAGGGGTTGGGGTGTCATTTCAGAGGTCAAGCATTCCTTATGTCTATTATTTCATTTCAATCAAGAGCTATAAACTGTTGGTGATAAAATCCTCTTAAAACTGATGATTCTACCAGTTTTTGCGACACAGCCTAGAGACGGGTACAATTCAGTTTTAGATAACCTCTTTTTGATGCACAAAGGAAAGGTAAGAAGATGTGATTAAAAATGTTTGTAAGAGTGAAAGAATAACCCCCTTGCTCAGAGAAGCTGGGACAGAGCCTATCTCTAACTTTCCTTGCCATTAAGTAGACTCAGAGAATGAATGCCCCAGATACAAAGTCCGGGAGAGGAGAGGCTGCCTCCGTGGAAGCCAGGGCACTTGTTTGCAGGTCAGCTTACCTGATTTGCAGATCTCCAATCTTATCAGAGTTGAACTACCTGGCTTATTCTATTTCTCCTTTGTTGATACCCAAGCTGGCCTTTTCTCCCACCTCTCCCTTCTTCTCTCTCTCTCTCTCTCTCTCTCTCTCTCTCTCTAACTGAGAATGCCGAAAGCCTGGGGCAAGCTTCTGGGTGTTCTCGAGACTTAAATGCCACTGCTTAAAGAGTTAAAGATCTCTGTGGCTGCAGTCAGAGGACGATAAGAAACCTCTGGCCCATTGGAGATGCTCCCCTCGTCCTTTACCAAAACAAGGTCTGAGAAACATGGAATGCACTCAGCAGTGTAGGGAAACTCTACCGTGCAAAGCCCAAGATTAGTATTAGGTTTTGAAGGCCGGAGAAAGTTGTCATTGTAATAATTTATCTTAGAGAACAAGAGTTTATTTTTCATTTATCAAGAGCTTAACATTTCCCTCTGAGGAAAAATCCTTTGAGGGATACACTATACCCAGGAAAACACTCACTAACCAACATATTTTTCTTTATCAGTTCAAGCTAAAAATTCCTCCTTGAGTTTAAAAACCATTTCCAGAGTGAGGGGAATCCCATTGGACTGGCTGTCCCTAGAGAGGAAGGAGGATTTAGCCTTATTTGCATGCCCCCCGAAATACTTTTACAAGGGGAAAGTTGCCCCTGATGGGTGTTTTAAAACCTGGGGTGGGGCCTGGGAGTGGGCTAGAAGGGATCAGTGGGGCAGGGGAATGGAGGAACATATGCAATACTTTCAATAATAAAGATTAAAAAAAGAAATTCAGTATCACAAAAAATAAAATAAAAGTAAGAAGGATCTCCACCATATCCACTTGGCGCCAGGAAGAAGTCCAGTCTGTACTTGAGACGGAGTGCGTGGAAACTCAGAGAGCACTGGAGAAAGGTGATCCAGTTGCGTTGTACTGATGATCATTTAAAAATTATTGTTCTAGTTACACTTATTAGAAAAAGATGAAAAGGAGGGGGGAGGGGGGGGAGGTAGAAGAAGAAATACCATTTTTAGTAAGCGTGGTCAGAAAGTAAGATACACTTAAAATACTTGCATCCCAGTGAAATAAAGAGTTTAGCTCTTAAAAGTCCTAAATTCCACACCCCTACCAAAGTCTCAGATCATAAGCTGCTTGACTCGAGGTTAAAATGAAGGAGTTTTGGTACAACTTGTTTTCTAAATAAAAGATGGTTACTTTACCCATCTCTTTCTGAATTAGGAATTCTGAATCCCTTTTGATGTTGTGGTATTTACTCACATTTTAAATAAAAAACTTTTTTTTCTGGTGAAACTCACCATACGTGATTGAAATGTTGGTGGAAGGCAAAGAGCTCTGTGCAAAAACATTTGAAAATGAAACACTCTCCACGTATAATCCCTTTCTCTGCAGAGCAAGCTTTTCAAATAAGTGAGAAAAAGAAAAATGCACAGGAGACCTTGTCTACCAGAATGCATGTGCATAGGAATCTCCTGGCTGCAAAGTGCTGACATTTAACACCACTTTGAACCCGCGTGCAGCTGGTGTTGGACTCTCCATTCTCTCCCACCTTGTTCTTGGCCTCTCACTCATCCCTCTGGCCCAGAGCCTCGGTGCCTTTGGGGCCTCTCCCAAGGCAGAGATTGCAAGTGAGGCAGAGCCTGCATGGGCATCCTTGCCAGGGATCAATCAGTGTTCAATAGCAGCCATCAGAAGGCAGCTCATCAACGACTTGCCAAGAGGCCACTTGCTGAGCTGGTGGAGATTTTCTGTTGGTGCGTAACTAGCTTCTGTGAGTTTGTAAATAGCCCTAAGTAATTTCATCCCAGCCACAGTGCTTGGGGAGAGTTCCTTGCGTGAGGGAACAGCACTACAGCGGTTGTTGTGGCTTCTGTGGTGCTGTAGCTATGGAAGCATGAGGGTGTGGTGAGAGATTAGGCTGCCGCTAAGCCATTGTACCTTGCCAGATAGAATTATCCTTTGATGTACATCGGGGGGTTAAATTGTTGCATGTTTTTTCCCCTTTGATACTTTCAAAATTAAGATTCCGTGTTAATCTCCAATTAATTCCAAGGTTAGGCTTCTATTTTAGCTCCTTTGAATGGGTGGTGTTGGAATGCTTTTAGGGAAATAAAGCCAGAATAAAATATTTTCCAATTACATTAAATAGCTTGTGGGCTGGTTATTAGGCATTGCTGTATTGTGGGGGACTTTAAATCAGAATGTCATAATTTTACATCAGAAATCATTTGAAGTCACACACGGAGCACTGAAGACAATAGTGCTCTACATTAAATGGTTGTACAAAAGAAAAAAGAGGAAGTCTAGAAACTGTTGTCAAAAATGAAAGTTCAACTTCAAATAAAAAAAATAGAAAATCATGAGTTGTGAAATTTATAAGGATAAATATTGAGCATGAAACTCAGTATGAAATAGGTAAGATTCCCACCAGCTGAAAAATGTGAAGATGCAAGAAAAAAGAAAAAAACAGAGAGAAAGAAACCTGTAGTTGACCAGAGCTTTTTCTAAACTGCAATCTGCAAAGAAAATCAACCTCTACTCACGTGGGGCCCCTTACAGGCCCTGACAGGGGGTCAGGGACAGCTGACCTGGACTGGATCCAGGCAAAACTGTGAGGTTAGCTGGGACTTAATGAGTCACCTTGTTAGACCTCCCAGCGATTTCGTCCCAGGTGTTTGCATCTGAGCCCAGAAGGAAGGTAATGCTTTATGGTGAGGAAACAAACCTCCTTTGGTGACTTTTTAACTATCCATGGGACAGATTTGGGGTAAAGCATAATAGTGACCACCAAATGATGTCTGAGGTTTGCCAAGCATTTGTCACAAATGTGTAAGACAGTCGGGATTTAAAATACTGTGACTCTTTTTCTTCCTAAATATGGAAACACTTGTCACACCATGAGTCTGAGATGTTGTTTGGGGGAAAAAGAGTTGTCATCATCCCTATGGAAACCAGCCCTGTGATTCAGCCCTTCTCTCTCTCAAGGAAAGAGTGAACTTGAATTTTTAGCCATCGCTTTCTGTTTACTGTCATTTTCCTGGACATTGGTTGAAAGCAGGTGATTACTTGTTTCTCATTCCCACCCCTAATTAGGGGCCCAGTCCCATGTGATAGCATCTTGAAGGGGAGCTTCGACATTATCAGTGGGTGGGGCCAGTGGAATGGGGTTGGGGGCACTTTTCTGCATCAGTTCTGAGGAAGCCTGTACCTGTTTTCCTGCTTACAAAGTATTTTTAATATCACCCGATACAAAGACTTCCTTTTGAGACTCCTGGTCACCCAGTGAAGAGAGCTGTGGTTCCATGGAACACATTGGGTTTGGCATCATCAAAAGATTTGGGCTTAAGTATCAGCTCTACTGAGATAAAATGAGGTACTAGGTGTGTAAGCCAAAGAACAAGAGAATGGGCTGTCTGATCATTTCAGGTATACCAGTAAGTGTGTATGCTGACCCATTCTTAAAGCACTCCTTTTTATGATGTAAACACAGGAAGGGAAGCACACTGGAGCATCCCAGGGAAGGACACCAGGCTGCAACTAGACTTCTATGTTTGAGTTCTGAAAGCCACTGAAGTCTCACTGATTCAGGCCTTAAAAAAATACAAACAAGTCTTCAGAAAATCACCACTCAATGTGTGATCCTTATGGGTGGCCTCTTACTGATTTGTCTTCTATATGCAGATTCTTAGACTCGCCCCAAACCTGCTCAGTCAAAATTTCTAAAGGTGCAGTGCCCAAGAATTTTCATTTTCAACACTCCACAGGAGACTTTGACAGGCCACTGTAAAGGTGACACCACTACTTTAGGGACTAAACTCTGGAAACCACTCGGCATTGGTGATGTTATATACAAAACAGAAGCCATCAATGCAGCTTCTGAAATAATTACTCGAAAAGTATGTGTGTTAGACAATTATATACTTTACAGAGTGGTCCCCCTGATATTTCAAGTACTACCCCCCTGGCCCGTACATAGCTATTATAATATTATTACCCCCCCCCCCCAATTGATCTCTCCCCACCACTCCTACCCCCCAGCACATGCCCTCACTCTCCCAGTGTCTGTCCATTGGTTATGCTTATATGCATGCATACAAGTCCTTTGGTTGATCTCTTACCTTCCCTCTCCCCTGCTTTCCCTCTGAGGTTTGACAATCAGGTCGATGTTTCTCTGTCTCTGGACCTATTTTTATTCATCTGTTTATGTTATTCACTATATTCCACATATGAGTGAGATCATGTTGTACACCTAAACTAATACAGAATAATATTGAATGAGATGAGAAAAAAAAATGTTCTGACTCTAGGAAGAAATTTAGCAACTGACTTAATATCAATATTTGAGCCCCTAAACTGTACCACTTGTTGAGAAAAATACTCATGTTTATTATGGAAAAAAAGACTTGTAATATATGTGTATCTAAAAAAAAAAAAAAGATTTCTACGATAGAGGATTTGCTTATGTCCCATGGGCACAAATGAATGAAAGTATGTTGAACAGGAAAATAAATAAATAAATAAATTAATTAATTAATTAAATGAAGTCCAAGAAGGAAGGAAGGAAGGAAGGAAGGAAGGAAGGAAGGAAGGGAGGGAGGAAGGAAGAAAAGTGTGTATATGTGTGTGTGTAAGTGTTTAAGAGCACATGTGAGTGAGAATTCTGTGTGTAGTGTGTGTCTGAGGTTTGGGAGAGAGTATGTGCAAGCATACATGTGTGTTTACACTGAAGGACGAGCATGACTCTTGAGCCAGTCCCTCTGGATTCCTGGCAATACCACTAATTGCATCTGGTCTCCATGACTGTGCTCAGGCTTCCACAGACAAAACTAGACATACACTTTTCAGATGGGACCCCTATGAACTTAACGGACTTCCGCCCGGGGATTCACAGTAGAGTCTGTTGAAAGTTTCCTTCTCACACTAATTTGCCCATGAAAGCTGCACTGGCTTCTCAGGGATTTCTGAGCTTGATCTGGACTAAAATTTGGGGCCAGAATTCCTCGAAGGTAGCAGGCTGCCCAGGCCATATTTTGGAAAGGTTATTTGCCCCTACTTGGCCTCAATAGGCTCCTTTCAACCACAACAAGGTGCTTGCTTGTGGTGTTGAACACCTTTCATTCCTATGAGAGGAACAGTCCTGCTTCTGCATGACAAATGGTAGCAAACCCTGTTATCTTCCAGCCCTAGATCTCTTTTCTCCTGGGTGGGCCCAGTCTTTGTATTTCAACTCAGTTCAGTTCAATTGAACACATTTATTCAGTACCAGCTAAGCTGCAGGCACCAGCCTGGGTGATATTTGTGTTTGGGGGAGGGTCCAGGGAGACAGATGGGCAAAAACCAGTTCCTGTCCTCAGAGAGTTCCAACCAAGGACAGTCCATGTAAAGTTACACAAATAGCTAGACTCGACTCAGAAGCAATGAATGCTAAACCAGAGTTTACCCAAAGTTTAAAAAGAGGGAAGGATTATTATCTTATGAAGCTCAGAAAGTACACTTGATCAGGAAGAGAAATATTTGAGCCTCATTCCCTCATACATGTTTTCAATTCTGTGATCATGCTGGACGTATCCTCATAATAAGTAAAAATGTATTGAACACTGATTGCTACGTATGTATTCATTTAGTCCTCACAACAGCCCTGTGTAATAACAAACACTGTTATTATCCCCATTTCTGAGATGAGGAAATTGAGGCAAAGAGAGATAAAGTAACAGTCCCCCAAGGCCACACAGTCAGTAAGCAGCAGAACCAGTTTTTGAGCCCAGGCAGCCTAGCACCAGAGCTGAAGAACTTAAACACCATGCTGCACCTACACACATTTTACATTTTATGCTACCAACCTCCTGCCTTGTGTTTATTTTTTTCCTACCTACATAAATATTTTTCTATCCTTCTTATTTTCCTTCAATATTTCTAGTTCTATTGCTTGGTGAGAAGAATGACTACAGGTTTTTAAATGTTTCATTTTGCTTTTAATCTCAGTATTTTATGGATAATCACAGAAGGCCCAACCTGAAGACCACACATCCTAAGTGAGTTTCTCCTCTGCTTCTGGGTTCTTGTCCCAGGGACCCACCCAGGAAGAGTCCAATGAGAAGGCCCGCTGAAGATGGCATGGTTCTGAATGTTGAAATCTAGACTTAGACAATACTGTAAACGTGTGCCTACATGGTTCTGTTTAAAGATGACTGCTGCCCCAACTCCTCCTCAGTCCTCCTTGCACACCCTTGATGATCTAGATTTTTCTGCCCAAAGAAAGCAAAAGCTTCTCAATCAGTTCCTCTCAGACCTTTGGGTTTTCAGACACTCAGAAGTACACACAAACTTAACAGCCAGGAAGTGAGCACCTACATTGGTAAGCAACAAGAACAGGAGTCGAATCCTGGCTTTGCCACTTGCCAGCTGTGTGCCTGTTTAATCTCTCCGCACCTTGGTTTACACCACTGTGAAATGGAGATAAGAATATCGCCTTGACGGGGGTTATTTTGTGAGGATTGAATAAAGTAGTGAAGCTACACAATACTGTATTGTAAAGTGCTTACTATACAGTGCCTGCCACATAGTAAGGAAACCCTAGTTCTAATTTTTACAACTTGATTATACTGGGGAAAGCTGTGTGGGCTTTTCTGAGGGTTGGAGGGAAGAGCTGAGAATTGAAAGCTCTACTGCAAATGGGGCTATATCCTTGGACTTTGTTTCCACATCTGGCCCAGGTAAATGACTGTATTTATTAAAGCAAAACATTCAGTGGGGCTGAGAACAGTACCACAGGGGCCCCAAGTGTTCTCCGTGCACTGTTTTCCTACCCCAGGGCCCAGCCCACACCTTCAACTCCACCCCTGCTTGAACGTCACTCCCACATCTCATGGTGTGTCCTTCTCTTAGGGGCCCGAGGGCCTGGCTCCTGCTTGTGTTTCATGGGTGGGCCATGCCAACTTCCCTTATACCACACCCAATACCAGCTTCACACAGATGTGCTTTCAATTTCCCCTGAGACTTCCTCTTTGACCCGTGGGTTATTTAGAAGTGTGCTGTGCAGTTTCCAAACATCTGTGAATTTTCCAGATCTCTTTCTATTATAGATTTTTAGTTTAATTCCATTCTGGTCTGAGAACCTATTTTGTATAATTTCTATTCTTTTAACTTTGTTCAGGTTTGCTTTATGGCTTAGGATATGTTCTGTTGGTGAATGTTCCATGTGCACATGAGCAGACTATGTATTCCACACTGTTGGATGCAGTGGTCTGTAAAAGTCAACAAGGTCATGTTGCTAGATAGTGCTGTTGGGGTCTTATAAGTCCTTATTTATTTTCTACCTATTTGTTTAGTCATTTACTGAGAGGGGGTGTTGAAGTCTCAAATTATCATTGTGTGCTTATCTATTTATTTATTTCTGCCTGTTTTTGCCTCATGCAATTTGAAGCTCTACTTTTAGATGCAGACATATATATACATTATTTTGACTTCTTAGACAACTGACTTCTTTATCATTATGTAATGTCCCTCTTTATCCCTGATAATCTTTGTAATGCTGATGACTGCTTTATCTGAAACTAGTGGCCTGGTGCACGAAATTCGTGCATGGAGGGGGTGGGGTTCCCTCAGCCCAGCGTGCACCCTCTCCAATCAGACACCCCTTGGGGGATGTCCAATTGCCGGTTTAGGCCCGATCCCTGTGGGACATCCCTCTCGCAATCTGGGACCACTGGCTCCTAACCACTCACCTGCCTGCCTGCCTGATCACCCCTAATTGCCTCTGCCTGCCTGCCTGATTGCCCCTAACCCCTTTGCCTGCCTGCCTGATTGCCCCTAACCCCTCTGCCTGCCTGCCTGATCACCCCTAACTGCTCTCCCCTGCTAGCCTGATCACCCCCAACTGCCCTTCCCTGTTGGTCTGGTTGCCCACAACTACCCTCCTCTGCTGGCCTGATCTTGCCCCCAACAGCCCTCCCCAACAGCCTGATCTGACTCCCAACTGCTCTCCCTTGCCGGCCTGATTGCTCTCAGCTGCCCTTCCCTGCCAGCCTGATCACCCCTAACTGCCTCTGCCTGCCTGATCACCCCTAAATGCCCCACCCTGCTGGCCTGATCTCGCCCCCAACTGCTCTCCCCTGCAGGCCTGATCTCACCCCCAACTGCCCTCCTCTGCTGGCCAATTTGGTTCTGATTGGTCGGTTTCTATGCCAGTCAGCGTCAAAAGCTCCACCTCCTAGGCAGCCATTGGCTCCTCACAGTTCACCCAGATTTGGTTCTGATTAGTCAGTTTCTATGCCAGTCAGCATCTCTGGGCCTATCAACAGGGCCTGATCAGAAAGGTGGGGCTGATCAGCAGCCCCAGTGGAGGCCTGGAAAGAAATAGAGGCACAGATGCTGGCCTGGCCCAGAGAGAAAGAGGCAAATGCTGATCAATAGCTGCCACACAGGCTATGGATCAGACCCTGCTTCTCTCTTCAGGCCTCTCTCTAGGACTGATTTGCAGCCCCCTCAGCCATCAGTGCTGGGTCACCATGCTTGCAGTCGCAGCAGTCAGTGCTGGGTCACCACGGCAGCCCAGCGCTGACTGCAGGACTGACTTCTGGTTGGTTGAACCTCTGGTAGTGACAGACCCAGGGTTTTCATATATTAGGATTGGTATATTTACTCCAGGTTTCCTTGAGCATTTTCATGTTATATCTTCCATTTAAAGTGAGTTTGTTATAGATAGCATGTATCCAATCTAACAATCTCTGTGTTTTAACTGGTATGTTTAGATCATTCACATTTTAAGTGTTTGTTGGTATCAGTGGATTGAATTCTACCGTTTTACTAGATATTTCCCTTTCGTGTACTAGTTATTGGTCTCTATGTGTACCTTTTCTGCCTTCTTTGGGTTTAATCGAGCATTTTATGATTATATTTTATCTCTTATATTGATGTATTGTTTATATCTCCTTTTTAAAGATGTTTTAAGTGATTGACTAGAGTTTTAATATACTTTTGAGTGATAAAAAAAGTTTGATCATTTTGTATTTCCCAAGGGTGGGTTGGGAGAGGGCTATCACTTTGTTCCCTTCTGAGATAAACTTTGACATATTTTGGTTAAAATAGCTAGAATATAAGTGGAATGTTGAATTATGGAATAGCATTTCCATTTGAAAAAAAATTTTTAAATATGCATTTCATCTGTAACCAGTGAACTCACACACTTTTTTTTTTTTTTTAGCATAGGAAGATTAAATCTGGATGAACAAAAATACTGTTCTGTATTTTTATGAAATAAAAATTGTATAAAAAGAAAAATGTAGTAAAGTTTTAAATCATTCTGAAATAGAAATATAGCCAGAAATTATTGAATTTTTCTCATTGGGAAAATCCCGAAGAACTTTTTTTCCCTAGAGACGCAGTTCTTATTTTAATTTTGGGACCACAACCTCTTTGAGAATTTGAAGAACCATACTCTAGGAACACATATGCTCATCTACACACCAAATTTTACATGTAATTTCAGGAAGCCCCTAACTCTGTAAGAATCTCTAGATCCCTTTTTAAGAAACATCTGCCCTAGAACAAGTAGTGAATGCTGACAACAAGGACTTTGATGTAACCATAGATCTTGGTATGTTGGCCAAATAGCAGAAGTATCAGGCTTGAATTTGAGCTTCTTGAGCAGGGCAACAGAAACTCTTGTCCTCTGCTTATTGTTGAGCAGCACTAGGTCCAGGCCACACCTGGCTCTAGCTCTTAGATTTGTCATCTGCCCAGTCCTGTACCTTAGTGTGACAGCATTGTCACCTCTACAATGGCACAGGGAGCTCAGATGGTGAGAACCAGCTGGCTACTCTGAATGGCCGGCACAGCTAGAATGTGTTGTTTTCATTTTATGCTAAAAGGTGGAATTCTCCCAGCACAGCAACTGCTCAAATTGTGGTTACAAACACCAAGACAAGTTTGCTCATGAGACAATTTTCACACCAATATCAAAAGTATCTTCAGAGAGAGAGCGCGTGCTAAGTTTCAAGCAACAGTTGTTTATATTTAAAAAAAAAAAAAAAGTCTCCCTTTTATACTTTAAAAAGTCAAACAGTCACAAAGCATTTAATGGCAATAAGTCCCAAAGGATCGATCAACTACATCCCCCTTATTCTCTGCCGGGTTCTAAAATCTCCTTCCAACTGTGATACCCCACTCAATCAATCAAAACAGACTTATTTGACTCCTTGCAGTAACATTTCTATAAGCAAATAACACCATTGACTTTACTCATTTCTTCACGAATGCACATTGTCTTATATTTCATTTTTTTCCCTTTCACAGATTTGTCTCTTTTAATAATTCAGTAAAGTCCATATCTTCAAGATATTTATGTCATCAGCAAATTGACATAATGCCATAAAGAAATATATTTAAATGCTTCCAAGTAAAAGATGAGGAATCAGGAATTGCATTTTAAAATATTTATTAATATGTTGATTTTCCAAATAGCAAAAATAGCATTCCCTTTTGTGTGTTTGTGTCTCTTTTAGTGTTCTTTGAAAAAATCAGAATGTCAGGAGTTTGGCATTTCTAAGGGAATATTCTCAGGTACTCTAACCAGATAGTTTTAATTCCTCTTTATTCTTTGTAATAGTTTATACTTTATAAAAGATAAGCTTCCCTTTCCTTATCAATTTTTCTTTTCCGCTTGATAAAGAAGGATACTTTTTAACGTGTTCCCAAAGAAGCTAAAATGAACTTAGATCAATTTCAGCGGCTTCCTTATTTACATGTCATCTTCATTAACCATATCTTCAAAAATACCATCCAACAGAGCTCATCTATTCACCTCTATCTCCTCTTTTGTCTTGAACATCTTCTCTGTAAACAGTAGCCCTTTTTCAATTACTTGGCAACATTAGTAAGACTGAAGTTTTCTCTGAGGGATAAGAAAAAAAAAAAATACATTCCTGGTTTGATTCTGTTGTTCTGAACAAAATTAGAAGTAGGAAGCAAACAAACATTTAAAAATTGATGCATGATTTTCTCCTTCCTGTACATGCTTCAGTTATCACCCTAAAATGAAGTGCTGCAGGAAATTTCTGATGTTGCCTATTTTCCAAGATTGCATACTCTATTGTTATAGTAAGAATCTTTCTCAATAGGGCCTCCAAGACACTGACTTCAGGGTAAAGCAGGCCCCTCAGAAATGTTAGTCACCCATGTTTTCACCAACGATATTAACCACTACAACCATGCAGTGTTTGCTTCTCTGACATATCCAAGCCATAAGTGGGGTGGCTGGTGTTCCCATTGAGAGTAATGTATTCAATAGTTCTGCTACCTGCAGCAAGTTTAAAAAAAAAAAAACCGATCCCTTTTCTCTAGCACCACCACAAAGCCCCTCACTTCTTGCATATTCAGAAATCACAGAGTAGCCCTGGCCTGTGTTGCTCAGTTGGTTGAGTGTCATCCCATGCATCAAAAGGCTGCCAATTTGATTCCCAGTCAGGGCACATGCCCAGGTTGTGGGCACAGTCCCTAGTAGGGAGTATGCAGGAGGCAACTGATCGATGTCTCTCTCTCTCTCCTTTCCTCTTTCTCTAAAATCAATAAAATATATATTTAAAAATCACAGTGTAAAGGGAAATAGAGAGAGGGGAAGAAAGAAGGGAGACGTACATGTCTAGAGAGACAGAATTCTAAGAGGAAGCAAAATTAAGATCCTCAGTTGAGGTGAAAAAATCCTTTGCTGGTGAATGAAGAACAAAGGTCTTTTGACCATTTTCCACCCTCTTACAATTTGGGGGATGGGGTGGGGGAGGGTTGTTCATCATCTTTTTGACTTATACATGTTTGTTCCCCATAAATTAAAAAAGTCTTTGCCTTAGAGAAGTTTAAATATTCTTTTATGTTGTCAAATGTATCCATCTTTTCTTCCTTTTATGGCTTTTGGGCAGTGTCCTGTTTAGAAAGGCTGGGCTCATTTAATTTATTCTATGATTATAAATAAGTTCAACCATATTCAACTCTATTGTTTAATTTTTTTAATATTTGATTAATTTTTTAATTTAGTTTATGAAGTTGGAAAATTTACCTGTGCAGTTCACACTTGGATCAATCAATAATTGACTATTGTTAATGACCTACTATGAGCCAAGCCAGTGAGGAAAACAAAAGAAATATAAGACAAGGAGGTTGATTTCAAAGAAGTTGCTCTATAGTTGAAGGAAACGAGCACCCTGAGAAAGTTCTAGAACCAGACAGCATATTATTAAGTACTAAATACCAAGATACTGCCTAGAATTGCTGTGGGAACTCAGAGAAAAGAGTGATGTACCTGGCCTGCGGTTGTTAGGGAAGACTTTATAGACAAGTTGGGGCTTGAGTTGGATATGTATTTCCCTAAATAGTAAAACAAAGCTACAGGTTCCATGGGGGGTAGGGGTAGGGGTAGGGGGGTGTGAAAGGGGGTGATGGTTTCAGGTGGACATCCAGTTTTCACAAAATAACCCATCTTTTGGGAAAACATGCCTGACACAGACTCAATAGAATGTAGGTGTTTACTTGCAGATTTGAGACAGGGTTTTAGAGCTAAAGCTACGTGGTAGAATTGCAAAGGTAGTGATGGGAAATATGTGCCCTAGGGAGTGGTGTTTGCCTGGGAGACTTAACTTCTGCTCACCGCCCAAACATCTGCTAGACCCTCTTGACAACCCTGTAAAGAATCCCTGAGGTTTTGCCTACTCTGACTCTGCCAGAGAGTTCTGCCAAGTGTAGGGCACATCCCTTGAGGGCCTCTTGCCATGAGCAGCTGGATGTTGCCTTCCTTCTCTTACTACTTGAAAGAGCCACCGCCCCTCTACCTCTTCACCAGCCAAACACATCCTCAGGTAAGTGAAGAGCAGTAAACACCACCCTAGTAAAGCACTCTACAAGTCTGATACAGCTGATGGGAATAAAAGTTGGTTCAGACTTTGCAGAGGTTGGGAAGACATGGTTGATGGTTATTTACTGATTCATTTAAAAAGTCTTATATTTTTATATACCCTTTGATCCAACCATTCAACTCCCAGGAATTTCTTATTTATGTAATCAAAACATATATTGTTTATTGTACTGTTTTAACTGCTTAAAATTTTAATTTTCGTAACAATCTCATGAGATAGGCACTGTTATTTTACAGGTGAGGACAATGAGACACAGAGAGGTTAAGTAACTTGCCTGTGGCATATCCAGCATTTAATATCAAGCTGTCTTATTCCAGACTCCTTGAAGTTAACTATACATTATACTGTCTGGGATGGTTAATTTTGTGTGCTAACTTCACTGGCCATGTGGTGCCCAGATTAAACATTGTTTCTTAGTGTGTCCATGAGGGTGTTTCTGGATGAGATTAACATTCAAATTGGTGGTCTCCGTAAAGTAGAGACCTCCCCTATGTGGGTGGGCACCATCCAATCTGCTGAAGGCCTGAATAAAACAAAAGGCACAGAAAGAAGGAATCCACCCCACCCCCCACTTTTGTTTCTGCCTCACTGATTGAGCTGGAACATCACTTCTCATCTTCTCTTGCCCTTGAACTGAGATTTATGCCATTTACTCCCCTGGTTCTCAGGTCTTCAGAGACCACTGACTTTTTCTGGGTCTCCAGTTTGCTGATGGCAGATTGTGGGACTTCTTAGCCTCCAGAGTTGTGTGAGCCAAGTATATTACATACTATATATATAATACAATATACTATGCTACACTACAATATAATCTCCTATGGGTCTGTTTCTCTGGAGAACCCTGAGAAATACCCTGACTAAGCAGTTGGCATATATGCACACAAGGTTCAACTATGAGGCTGTTCATTCAACACAAACATGTTGATACCTACTATGTGCCAAGCACAGCTCCCGCTCCCATGGAGCTGCTGACTTAGCGTTTTTCAAACTGAGGGTAAAACTCATCTGTGAGTCATGAAATAAATTTAGTGAATCGTGACCAGAGTTTCTTTAAAGATAATATAGAAAAGAACAGAAGTTACCAGAAAATAAGTTTTGTTTCATGATATTTTTCCACTTATATCTGTTGAGTCAAGATGAGTGTTGAGTCAAGAGTCATATGTATTTCTTACTGTAAGCTTCAGTCAGAAAGGTTTAAAAGTCAACAGTCTAGCAGGAAAGACATATTAGATAAGTAATTATACTTGTGTCAAGTAGTTTTTAAAAATAATTGCAAAAAGTTATCTGCAAATCTTCTATTTGCAGATAACATATTAAGTTATGGTATAGAGATATGATGAAATTCTATCTAGAAACTAAAATTATACTAAAAGTACTGAGTGACACAAAAATATGTACAAATTATATAGATAAAAGAAAAAATCAGATTATAAAACACATGTAATATACATTAATGTAAAAAATATATAAACCATATATGTATTTTCACATGAAACAGTTTATTCTTGTATTTTAATTAATTATTATATTATTTATTTGTATTGCTTGTCTCCTTATTATTATTTCATATCCTTACTTACGACTTTTCTTTTAGGTAATGATGGCTGGTAATCTAACCTACGTTTGCCCACCCCTGTACGTGTTTAATAACAATCAATGACAAACACAAAAAAATTCTTGCAAACAATAAAAATAATAATCCTTACAAATAAAAATAAAGGATGCTGAAAATGATAATAATTAAAAGGAAAACTTATCCGATAAAAGAAAGGTGAGGGGATGGAAAGAGATCATTCATGGAGGAGGAACTGTTCTCATTAGAACACATCAAGTGGTGCTCAACCACACTAGTGCTGAGACAGGTGCAAATAAAAACAATGATAACATAAAAATGTATCTTTCATCAGTTTTGCAAACTGCTAATTTTACCCTCTGAAAACTAAGAAAATCTGATGTCTGACGACCCAGAGTTTCAGAATAGAAATAAATGAGTATCTACATTACAAAGGAGTAGGTTCCCTCTAAATATCAAACTTGCCCAGGGTACTTAATATGTGCTCATATTTTTGCCTCCAGTTCTAAGGGTCAGGGGTCAGAAAGACTGAAACACTGACATTCATGAGTAGCTCTGCAATATCATGAAATAAATCATTAAATGATGTACAGAGGCTTCTAAAAAAAAAGCACAAAAACTTTTAATACAGATAGAAAAATAGTGTTTATAAACATAAAAGATACTTTTCCAGTGCTCATTCTGCACACACATACTCTCTAACACTATGTTAATCCCTTAACATACATTAAGTCATGTAATCCCTACAACAACTTTATGAGTTTTAGTTACTATTTTAGTCCAATTTTTACTCTAAGACAACTGAAGCTACAAGAAGTTAAGTAGCCTGCCCCACAGATAGGCAAATGGAGGAGGCTAGATCCCAACACCAGGGCAGTTTGCAATCTCAGCTAGCTGGGTTGTTTCACACATTCAAACCTGGCAGTTGTTTGTGCAGGATGCTAATTAGAATATAGTTTTTGAGGTCAGAGCGTTTCAAAGCAAGGTCTGGGGATCATTGCTGCTGGGCATAGTGTCTCAAGTTCCTAAGTGAATGTTTCTTAGAGCGTCCATTTATAATATGGTCATGACTGGATTATTTTCCCTGATGAAAATTTGAATATCATCAAACTCAATGAGTTGTTCTGGTGAGAATTTATTTTTCACTGTGCATAACAAGGAGGACTCTATCATGGTCTTTGTGTATGCTGGTGTGATTTAAATAAAATGACACAAATCGTTGTCCTAGGCTTCTTTTGTAGTTTCATGAAATATGGTTATCATAGTACAGTTAGCCCACAGATTTCTTACTATGAAAAGTGTTGCAACATAGCCATCAGAATTATGGCAATACCACTGAAAATGAAAATAAGAATTGTATTAATAATACTAATGCACTGAGAAATGATCAATGATAACCAAGTATAAAAGCTGTCTATTGGAGATGTATATTTACAAATGGAATATGAACTTCAGGTTTTTTCTTTGACCATTTCTGGAAAATAAGGTTCGTCTCTGCAGGACCTGGTAACTAGAAAATATAAATCACTTGAATGAGACACAGGAAACAATTTCCTTTCTCTATGGTTTCTCACAGTAATACCACTCAGCACTTGTGTTCTTTAAATATTTCCATTTCTGCAGTAGCTAATAGTTATAGTAGTGGTGGTGGTGATGACTGCTTTACTCTATAGTGGACCAATGTTTTCATGAGCATTCATTTCTCTGACATTGTCTTGTTTCTCCTACCTTCATTTTCCCTTTGCCCTGATTTCTTCATTGTTTGTTTGTTGTTTTTTAAAATATATTTTTATTAATTTCAGAGAGGAAGGAAGAGGGAGAGAGATACAGAAATATCAATGATGAGAGCGAATCATTGATTGGCTGCCTCCTGCACATCCCACACTGGGGATGGAGCCCACAACTCGGGCATGTGCACTGAACAGGAATGGAATTGTGACTTCCTGGTTCATAGGTTGATGCTCAATCTCTGAGTAACACCGGCCAGGCCATTGTTTCATTTTATCTATTATATGAACCGTATTAAACAACTTGGGAATAACATTGAGATAAATGCATGCATAAAGAGTCAAACAAACGTTCCATCTTGTGAGACGGGCTGAATTTTTCTCCCCATAGACACAGAGTTCCAGGTTAAGTGGTTTAGCTAATGGTTTGTAAATGGCCTCAAAGTGGGAGTCAGGGTTTAAGGTCTCAGATACTGACATGATGACAATCAGCCATATCTTTATATCCCAGAGGATTGAGCCTAATTGTCTTCATGGTTGTTACTAGCTGCTTCATCCTCTCCCTAGTATAAGTTGAAGTCATTTCCATTGAAGCCCAATAGAATGTGGTCTTTGGAGAAAAGCTGGGAGCAGGGGAAGTGAGGGGCAGAGCTGAGAATGAATTCAGTTTGGGCTCTGCACAGACAACTGTTTTTAACATAAATCTCTTTTGGCCCATTTTTTAATATGGCCTTCTGAAAGTAATAATGAGGTTTTAGTTACCTGTCAGGTTATAACATAGGACACATTTGCTTCTGGACTTTAAACACACACATGCATGCACACATGCACAGAGACATAAGGGAATATGCCATTCCATCAAGCTTTAAAGATTCTCCCAATAATTAGATCATAACAGGTGATGATTAAGCTGTTGTTAAATATGCTTTAAGTGAAACTACAAAGGTGAGTGAAATATTTTAACCAACAATTACACCACAGCAGCTAAGTCTGTAAATAAAATAAAACAAAGTAAAATGAAATGAGATAATGACTGAGACAGATTTATTTTTCCACTTTCATCAAACCTGCTACTCACTGGATACTGCATGGTTGAGGTAGAACTGTAGTTTATGGCAACTGTTGGCGTCCCCAGGGCTGGGGCACCAAGTGGCAATACGAAACAGAACCCCAGCTAGAATGTGGCTCTGATTCACCGTCCTCACAACTGTGCCGGGACAGAAGTGAACCGTATGAATTACTGTCAGGAAAGGATGCTTTTATATTCCGGCTGCTAACTGGCTACACAGGGGAAAAGTGGCCAGAGCTAAGAAGCTGCCCGCCCCCCTCACCCCCCACTTCAACACGACTGCTGC
The DNA here is from genome assembly GCA_026230045.1 of Corynorhinus townsendii. NCBI lineage: Eukaryota > Metazoa > Chordata > Mammalia > Chiroptera > Vespertilionidae > Corynorhinus > Corynorhinus townsendii. The sequence goes on from JAPDVU010000001.1 coordinate 196,893,495, forward strand.
TTCAACTCATTTTTTATCTTTTCAGCCCTGCCTCAGAGCCCTAAGAGCTGGAGCTCAAATTCAGCTTTGAGCGAATAGAGAGAGAGGGAAGGCAAGAGGTTAAACCAAACTGTTAACTGTGTCTCTTCAAAACTGACATTTAATACAGGGTGTAAATCACTAGGGGAGCCTGTTATTCCTTCAGGAATGCAATTACATAGGGTCAAATAAAACATGAAAGAAACCAACAAGTTTTAAAATGTAGTATGTTCTCAAAAGTAGGCAAGAAGGAATGTGAAGCAGTCCAAATATGCTAACACTCCCTGCTGTCCTATAGTGGAGGATTACAAGGAGAGGTTTCTGCTCTTTAATGATTATGTGGTTGAGCATGGGGATGGAAGCACAGCGCCCAATCCGGCTGCTCCCCACTGGACTGGGCTTCCAGAGCTCCCTGCATTCATTCAAAGCAGGTGGAGGCTGGCCATTCAGCCCATTACCATTACAGTCCCATTACCAGCCCTGCCCTCCACTTAACACTTTTCAAAAGTGTTTATATGGCTGTATAGAATACACCACAGGTCTTTTTTCCCCCTGTCTCTATCTTCCATTCATATGAAAAACCAAACCACCAGCAGAATCCTTATTCTGTGACTTCAAAGAGAGACCAGAATGAATGTTGGACTTTTGCTAAAGCTTTCCAATATTTATGGCAACTTATAAATTGTATAGGTGCTAATTTACTCCATGGGGCAGATGGAGGGTGGGCTTCTGTATGTATTTTGGGAAGTGTCTGTTAACAGTTTGGGCAATTTCAAACAATTTGCTGTCATAAAAACTTGGGTTGTATCTCCTTCAGTTTAACATCATGATGAACTAGAGTGATCAACTCTTCCCAGTTTACCTGGCGCTCTCTGGGTGTTAGCACTGAAGTCCTGCACCCCAGGAACCTTCTCAGTCTCCAGCACACTGGGGCAATGGCCATGCTGTCACAAACAAGAGAAACTTCCACACACATGGGACATAGCCTCTCTTTGCCCCTGTGCTTCCAGTCCTGCATAGACCGATGTGTGTAGAGACAGGCACACACACAACAGGCACATGGATTCTGAGTCAATTCTGAATAATTTCTTTAAAGTCTTGCTTTTAAGCATATGCAACAGTATGGTAGAAACTGGTACAGATTGTGTGGGGAGGGGTATGGCTAGGAAGGACTCTGGGATCACAAGGAAACTAATTATAAAAGAATTCAAACAGAACAGATTGGTCATCTGGGTTCAGATTCCTGAGTAATCACTGACTTTTATAAGTAGTTCTCACTTCTCCAAGAATGAGTTGTGACTCCAACTTGATTTTCCTTATCTCACTTACAAAATGTATCACACTACAAAGCCGACTTCTCAGAGTCTAATTCCAAAGGGTGCAAATTCTATCTTGTTGGCTGGATCTTGGGAACCTCCACCCCCATTTCACCACCAACCAGGCAATGGTGCCCCAGGCTGGTTCTGGTCCAGGGGCAGCTGCCCAGGTCACGCTGGTCCACCTCCTGCTCACTGACTGGCAGGTACCATGGGTACGTCACTGAGGTGCATGATTTCCCAAGATCCATCAGTGGCGCTACACACTCCCAGCCCTGTCCAGTAACACCTTGGCAACCCCATAGATTGCATAGCTGCCTCAGCTCATTTTGACTGCAAGCAGAGTTATGAAAGTCTCGGGGCTCAGCTGAGCTCCTCAGGGCAGCCAGCACTGAGCAGACCCAAGACTAGAGTAAAAGTTAGCTCATCTCACACTTCTAAGTCCTTTGACTCTTTCATTGAAGCCTCTCCTGACAGCACACTTGGAAATAGATCTGCCCCAGGAGAATTCATTCATTCCCATTCTCTCTCTCTCTCTCTCTCTCTCTCTCTCTCTCTCTCTCTTGCTATTTCCCTCCATTCAAAACATAGCAAACTGATACATTCACTAGAAATAGTACAAAGTAAAGCAAAAAGTAATTATAATTCAAGTTTTCCCTCCTGACTTGTCATGCATGCTTCTTACTGTAGAGGCTCTGTGCGTAGAACTTGTGACTGTCCAGATCAGACATGCTCTAAAGCATCAGTCTGTACACTTAGTCAAATGCAAAGATATTGACAGTAGATAGGACAAATACAGGCACAAAGACCAAAGGAAGAGACTTGGCAGGACAGAAAGGTTCTTCCTACAATTTCCAAGTGAGCATGAGTATGTGCCAGGGGAGGCAAACAGATCCGGGTTTGAATTCCAGCCCCGTCACTGATGAGCTATGTGATTGGGGATGAGATACTTCACCACTGTCAATTTCAGTTCCTCATCTGCACCATGGGGATCATTCTATATTAGGATAGGAAATAACATATGAAAAGCACCTGACACATAGTAGGTGTTTAATAAGCAGTACCTTTTCTTTGTTTTTTAATATATTTTATTGATTTTTTAACAGAGAAGAAGGGAGAGGGATTGAGAGTTAGAAACATCAATGAGAGAGAAACATTGATCAGCTGCCTTCTGCACAACCCCACTGGGGATGTGCCCACAACCGAGGTACATGCCGTTGACCGGATTCGAACCTGGGACCCTTTAGTCCGCAGGTCGACACTCTATCCACTGAGCCAAACCAGATAGGGCAGTGGTCGGCAAACTCATTAGTCAACAGAGCCAAATATCAACAGTACAACAATTGACATTTCTTTTGAGAGCCAAGTTTTTTAAACTTAAACTTCTTCTAATGCCACTTCTTCAAAATAAACTCGCCCAGGCCGTGGTATTTTGTGGAAGAGCCACACTCAAGGGGCCAAAGAGATGCATGTGGCTCGAGAGCCACGGTTTGCCGACCACTGGGTTAGGGCAAGCAGTAGCTTTTTCTACCATGGCAATGGATTTCACAGGAAATAGGGACCCCCTCTAACAGCCCAGTGTGGGGGGTGTCACGGTGCCCTCAGCTTTTGACTGCTGAGTTTCTTCCCTAATGCACATCTCTAGGAACTCTGAGTTCTTCATCTCAGCCCTCCACCCACACTCCCTGACTGGCCTGAGGCAACTCACTTATCTGCCTCAATTGCTTCATCTGTAAAGAGGAGGATAATAATATTTACCTCCCTCAGAGGAGTGCTGGGAAAATTAATGAATGCTTGCAAAGTACCCTGAGATCGACAGATGAAAGGCAGTGTAGAATTGCAAAGTACTATTATAAATATTAGTGTTATTTTGATACATTTGCATGCATGCATATGTGAGCAAATTTACACTTAGAGTAGTGGATGAAAGTGACTTGCAAGCATCCTATGAGTACCGCCGGCAGCCCATGGATATTGATGTCTGCAGTTTATACACAGTAAAACTATCAGTTACAGAAACAAGACTTTGCCCAGAAAGGGAAGTACTGATTTGGGTATCTGGTATAAAATCAACCACAGCCTATGGTTAAGTGCTTTCTCAAAGCCTCTCTGGGCAGTGTTGCCATCCTTCCTGCTGCCTTTAGGAGCTAAGCCTTCACACTATGTGATCCATTCCTTACAAAGCGGAGGTATCACTCTCTATCTGCCAACTTGAGAAAAAATGACGTTGAACCTAGAAGAATTTGTTTCCAAGCTAACTGTATCCGTTTTGTGACTCTGCAAAACAGAGTCACAAAGTTAGATAGCAAAGAAACACCTTTCAACTATGTTTCAGCCATGTTCTCCCCTGCACAGCAGTAGTGCCAAGTCCCAGTCCCTGCTGCTCCCCTCTTCTTCCTAATGAGACCCCTGCTTCCCTTGCTTGTCCCTGCTCCCCACCTACTCAAGCCCCTCCCCACTAAGTAGTGTGAGGTATCGTGACAACATTGTCCACCTTGCTGTCACATAACCTAACTCCCAGGAGACCACACTGGGCCTGTGCTTTTAGGAATAAAAGAGCAAGAGCACATGGAAGTTGCATGAGGAAGTGAAAATGCCCTCGTGCCTCTGGACCGAACCCTCAGCAGCCACTCTTGCCTGTGTGAGGATGTGGCCTCTTCCTCGCATTCCGGAAACAGAGTAGCGCATGGGCGTGAGCAAGACATATGTCTGGTCTCCACTGTAAACTTTGCAGCCTGGCAAGAAATAGCAAGGCTTATTCCAGACCCAAATTCTCATTCCTGTTACAGCCATCATAAACGCCCGCTGACTGCAAAGGAGAACAAGCCTGTAATCCTCATAAAAAGTACATTCTTGAACCCTGGAAACCAAAGAGGGATATGGATGCCAGTTTTTAAACTGACATCCTCTCTGTTCCTGGGCTAGACTAGAACTCGAGGAAGCAGGTGATGACCTTCGAGGTTTGGGTGGAAGGCTGCACATAGGCCTCCCTGTTCCTTGCATCTTCCCCGACTGGCTGGGCAGATGGCCTGAAGCCCCCACAACCTGTGGTTAAGACATTGTCTGCAGAAGGCTGTGTGGAGAATGGAAATATGCAACATGAAAATCAACATTTTAAATCATTCCAGCGGTGAGCTGGAACCAGCTCGCAGCGGCCCCGGACAGCCAGCTATGTGCATCTCTTCCTAACTTTATGTTCACGTCACACCCATAGCTTGGAATCAGCTAATGGTGCCTTGAAATCACAAACACTGCAAAGCAGGATTCCCCTCCCTCCACCCCTTCAGAAAGCCAGTTTTAAACATTTACTCACTCCACTAAGTAGCACTTTTATCCATTATCATTTGGTCACAGATGAGCTATGCCATTACCAGGGAATGGGGTCCAGGTTGGTCTTGAGTATGGCAAGCAGATGAGAAGGCCGGGAGGTGGAGTTACCTGGCACAGCAGGTGAACAGGGAGGGAAGGGGGTTTCATCCCAAGTTGTCTGGGAGCAGCCAGAAGGTCCTGGATGCCTGGGGGATGGATGAACAGAATGCCGACTCATGGTTTTGTCAGAGGTTGGCCTGCCTTGTGGATTTTAGCAGCAAGTAGAAGATGCAGCAATCTTCTCATTCCCTAGGACCGTGGTCGGCAAACTGCGGCTCGCGAGCCACATGCGGCTCTTTGGCCCCTTGAGTGTGGCTCTTCCACAAAATACCACGGCCTGGGCGAGTCTCTTTTGAAGAAGTGGCGTTAGAAGAAGTTTAAGTTTAAAAAACTTGGCTCTCAAAATAAATTGTTGTACTGTTGATATTTGGCTCTGTTGACTAATGAGTTTGCCGACCACTGTGCCTGGGATGATAGCAGAAAGAAATCTGGGTTTGGTGTCCTTTGCTGACCTGACAAACTGTATAATCTCTGAGCCTCACTTTCCTCAACTATAAAATGGAGCTAACATGACTCCCCTGCTGGGATCTATGAAGGATTCAGTGAGTTGTTTGTAAAGTACTTGCTCCTGACAGTGGTTCTAATATTGATAAATTGATGGACACTTCACTATCTTCTTCTTATTCTCCCAATAGAATTTGTCATGCTCAAAACCTCAACCCCTCTGGCTTCTGAAACTCCACACTCTTAGTTTTCTTTCTTCTTCTCTGATCCTGCCATGACTAAGTCTTTCTTCTCTACCCATCCTCAAAGCTTAATCCAAGTCTTCCTCTCCTGTTTCTCTGCACAGCCTCATTAGGTAATCTCATCTAGTCCCAGGGGTTTAAATATTATCTTCATAATGAAGACTTCCAGGCTCCTAGAATTATCCTCTGTCTAGACCAGTGGTTCTTAAAGTGAGAACCCTGGACCCGCAGCAGCAGCGTCACCTGGGAACTGGTTAGAAATGCAAACTCACAGGCTCCACCCAAACCTTCTTCATCAGAGACTCTGGGGGTGGGCCCAGCAATCTGTCTTATCAGGCCCTCTGGGTGCTTCTGATGCTCACTGAGGGAACCCTGATCCAGACTCACATATTTAATGGCCTCATTTACATCTCTACATATGTCCCATAGAAATACCAAACTTAACACACCATCACAAAATTCTTCACTCTCCAATTCCTCCTCAATTCTGCCTACCTGCCAAGTCCTCAGAATTGCTCACCTGAGAAAAATGGCACTATCTTCCAATCATTTGCTAAACCTGGAAACCAAGACATCGTCTTCGTATCCTTCCTTTCTCCCAACTTCTCAGCCCACATTTAATCTATTAGCAAATACTACTAATTAAATGTCTCAGTGATACCACAAACTTGCTGGTTTCTCCACATTTCCATCACCACCACCATAACTGGGTCCACCAACAAATCGTGGTTGTTCAAATAAGACCAATGCAACATTTTCTACCTGCTTCCACTTCTGTTGCCCTCTAACCCATTTTCCATGCAAGATAGCAAGGTCTTAGAATGGAATTTAACTCATGTTGCTCTCCATCCACTTTAAACGGTTTCCCTTTGGACCCAGAATAAAATCCATATTTGATGTTGGTTTCCAAGGCCCTGCATGATTTGGTTCACATCTACCTCTCTCTTACCTCACCTAGTGGCATTCTCTCCCTCCCTTACTCTGTCGCAGCCACTGGTTTCTCTCAGTTCCCTAAATAGGCCAACTCCAATAGGCCTCAGGGACGATGTTCTTCTGTCTGGAATTTCCTCCTCCTCACCCTGTCAGTGACTGGCTCTGTCTCAGCCTCAAATCTCAGGTTCAATGTCACCTCCCCTTTGTGTCCTTCCCTTACCACCTATTTAGAGTCCATGCCACACACCATTATTCTCTCATCACATTATTTTCTTCCTTGCATGTCTACAGTTTGTTAGTTTTTTATTTGGTTATTTACTCACTTGATGTTGGTTCTGTTTTGTTTTTCTCTGATCCCCTCACCCCACCACCCTGACTATAAACTCACAAGGGAAGGGGGCTCATCTGTGTTCATCACTGTCATTATCTGGCACAGTGACGGGCTCTACTCAGTCTACTGATTCAAACATTAATCTCATTCAGAAACACCTTCACAGGCACATCCAGACTAATGTTGGGGTCCCATTCAAGTTGACATATAAAATTAACCATCACTCTACATCTATAATATTAAAATCATAATATGCTAATTAGACCAGATGTCCTTCCGGACAACCTTCCAGATGAAGCTGTGGCGGCGGGGGCCTGAGCTCCTTACACAAATTTCATGCATCGGGCCTCTAGTTAATAATAAAAACTCTGAAAGATTAAGAAACTTTACCCACAGTGAAACCAAACCAAACAGAAACCAAAGCACCATAATCCCAAAGCCAACCTATCCAAAACGGAGAGGATTCCTAATGCTGTATGTCTTTTCAGACCCCTCTTGTCTGTAGCTCCTGCTAAAGGAGCTCAGAGGTAGAACCAGGAGAAAATCTCAGAGAAACAACAAGTTATTTTATTGAGTATTTAGCCAAAAGCTATGACAGCTGAAAAGCTTTCAAATTAAAGGAGGCAGGTAACTAAAAACATAGCCCTCTTCTCCAATATTCTAACCCAACTCACCTCCCAAAGGATGATCCAAAGTCAGCAATTTGGTTTCTAACTTACTAGTCCTTTCTCTGTGCATTGGCAAACAAATATGAACATGTAACCATATATATTTTTGGAGTTGTTTGCTTCTTTATTGGGCTCACAATTCATGTCATTCAATATTTATTTTTAGCAAACAATGTGCTTTACTTTTTAATGGGTGCACATAATAATTATATCATAATTTATCCAACCACACTTCTACTGTTGGACATTTAAATTGTATTTAATTTGTTCAACAATGTGAGACAGAGGAATTTTATTTAACTTCCAGTAGCAGGTGCAAATATTTCTTCAACATAGAATCTTAGAAATGGTGTTGCTGGGTCAGATCCACTTTACATGTAGACAGATACTGCCAGAAAGACATTATTAAGTTACGTTTCTACCAAGACTGTCTGATGGTACTTTCTTCCCCCTCCACACACTTGTTAATGCTGGATATTATTAAGTTATAAATTTTTTCTAATCTTCTGAGTAAAAAAATGACATCTCAGTGTTGTTTTATTTGCAATTCCCCCATGAGGAGCAAGGGTGACCATCTTTTTATGTTTGTGGATCATTTATACTTTTCTGCTGTTAATGGCCTATTCATATTCTGTCCCCATTTTTCAATTGGGTTGTTTGTCCTTTTTTTGTATTTGTGGGTAGGACGTTTTTATTTGTGGAGACTAATTGTTAATTACATGTTTGACAAATATTTTTATCTCAGCCTATCATTTGTGTTTTATTTTTAACTTTTTAAATGGTGTCTTTGAGGAGAATTTTATATTTTTATGGAAAAATGGATACTTTTTTCTTTATGGATTTTAGGTCTTATGTGCTGCTTAGGAAGATCATACCCCAATGAAACATTTCCTCATCTTTCCTCCTAATACTGTTGTAATTTTGTTTTTTCAGGTTAAAGTTTCTAATTCAGTTGGAAATATGGTAGAGTGAAGTAGATATCTATATTTATTTTTCCAAATTGTTCCAACACTATTTATTGAGAGCTCATTCTTTCTTCCTTGGTTAGAAAGAGAATTTTATTATAAACTGAATTCCAATTCATTTATTTGTCTGTTTAGAGGTTTTCTATTCTGTTCAACTATTCTTTGTACACAGGAGCTAATATTATATTGCTTTAATTACTACAGTTTTATAGAGTACTTTGATATTGAATAGGTTAAGTTCCACTTCATTATTCTAACATTCAGTTCTTCAAATCTGGTGTATTTGAGAATCATTTTTCAAATTTCATTAAAATTTACATTTCCTTGAATTTATTAATTTGGGACTGATGTGATAGCTTTAGAGTGTAGAACCTTCCCATTCAGAAATACAATCTCCATATTCATTTAGTGAGGACTTTTTTATGTCCTTGAAAAGAGTTTTAAAGTATCCTTTTACACTTTTCTTGAAAGTTTTTTTTTTCTGGTGTTTTATAATTTTTTTCTTTTGCTATTACATTTCCTAATCACTGGTGCAGAGATTCTACAAATATCTTGTATCAGCCATTTTTATTAAACACTAGAGGCACAGTGCATAGATTGGTGCACCAGTGGGGTCCCTCAGCCTGACCTGCACCCTCTTGCTATCTGGGACCCCTCGGGAGATGTCAGACTGCCAGTTTCATCCTGATTCCATCCCTTCCCCTCCCACCTTCCTTCTGAGATTCACCAGCTTATTACATGTTTCCATGCCAGTGCATTGAGCATCTGCCCACTGGTGGTCAAGTACGTGTCACAGCTATAGGTCAAACGGTCAAACAGTTAAACAGTTGTTTAGGCTTTTTTTATACAGTAGGTCCTCGGGTTACGTTGGAGATCTGTTCCTACGGCACGGCATAATGAGATTTTCACCATAAGTCAGAACCCACCTACATAAGCACCTACGTCACTCACATGGAGCACATACACAGCAATAATGAAGTGAAACAGTAAAAAAAAATTTAAAAGAAAGATAACAATTCCTGACCTTTATTTGTGGTAAATAAATGCTAAAAAACATAAAGCACATATGTACATACGTCAAAATGACGGAACTTTTTTTTTTATATAATAAATGGGAGATGGTGACGTAACCATGAAATGATATATGTCGAGTCTAACGTAACCCAAAGACTGCCTGTATATAGATTCCTTTAGTTGTTTCTCTTTGTTCCCCTCTGGAGACTCTCATTGGTATGATATTTGATGTTTTAACCTCAGAGCCAAAGAAGTGAGATATATTCAAATGTCCTTAAAATATCAATATGACTTTATATCCAATAAGAGAGAAAGAATATGTAAAGAACACAGAATTCAATAAGGCAGTAAAGAGATTAGATGAAGTTATCAGCAACCTCAGTAGGAAGTTGTAGACTTAAATCAGATGGAAAAATTGGATAATTTGTAACTTGAACCAAAGAGAGAAATGAATCCCATTTGAAGGGTTTATACTTGGAGTCAAGAGCAACAATGAAAGGAGCTTATGGTATCTATTGGTGATGAGGGTAGAATCACACTGGATATACAAGTCCCAGCTTCTGGTGGTCAGTGCATGTCATAGTGAGTGGTCGAACTCCAAGTCAGTTGAACTCCTTAAAGGCTAATATGCAAATTGTCCCCTCAACCGGAAGTTCAACCAGGAGTTGGACCAGGGGGCGGGGCTGGCCAGCCAACCACAGGAAGGGAGGCCCCGGCCAGTGGCGGCAGCAGGCATCAGAGGGAAGGGAGGTCCCAGCTAGCAGCCACAGCCACTAGGGACCCTACCCATGCACAAATTTTGTGCACAGGGCCTCTAGTATAGGATAATGCCCTTCTTTACCCCTGATAACTTTCCTTGCTCTGAAGTCTGTTCTGTCTAAAATTAATACAGTTACTTCAATTTTTTTGATTAGTGTTAGCATGATGTATTATTTTCCACCTCATTTACTTTTAATCTATATGTGTCTTTATATTTAAAGTAAGTTTCTTGTAGAAAACATACACTTGGGTCTGGTTTTTTTTTTTTTTATGTACTCTGTCAATCTTTGTTTTCTAATTGGTATATTTAGACCATTGATGTTTAAAGTGATTATTAATATAGTTGGGTTAACATCAATCATATTTCTTACTGTTTTTAATTTGTTGCCCTTGACTTTTACTCCTGTCATTGTCTTCTACTTTTTCTACCTTTTGTAATTTTTATTGAGAACTATTTACTCTTTATTAGCCTATTTCAGATTTGCTACCTCTTTTGGCCAATTTTGTAATTTTTAGAAAATTATATATTTCATCAAGATTATCAGGTTTATTTACATACATTTGTAGATAGAATTATCAAAAAAAACATCTTTCCTTTCTGCCATTTTGTTGCCTTTCTCACTCGAAATATATTTGGTGTTTTGTCTCTTTCTGTTAAATTGTCAGTGGAATAGAAAAAGATTTTTATCTACTTCTTTCCAATTTATGTTCTTTTGATTTTATCACTAAAATCTTTTTGTATTTTTTGTAATTTAAAAGAAAAGTATTTCACCCAGCCAGCCAGCATGGCTCAGTGGTTGAGCGTCAACTTATGAACCAGGAGGCCATGGTTCAATTCCCAGTCCAAGCAATATGCCCCATTGCAGGCTTGATCCCCAGTCGGGGGTATGCAGGGAGCATCATAACAATGATTCTCTCTCATCATTTATGTTTCTATCTCTCTCTCCCTCTCCCTTCCTCTCTAAAATCATTAAAAATAAAAAGATTATGTTAAAAAAAAAGAAAAGTTTTTCTTTTCTTTTTTTAAATCTTCCCCCAAGGATATGTTTATTGATTTTAGGGAGACAGAAAGGGAAAGAGAGAGAGAGAGAACATGTTGGTTGCCTTGCCATGTGCACCCCAACAGGAGATCAAACCCACAACCTAGGTATGTGTTCCAACTGAGAATCAAACTTACAATTTTATGTACAGGATGATGTTCCAACCAACCAAGCCACTGGCTGGGGCTAAAAGAAAAATATTCCTGCTTTTATCTTTAGTATGTCTTTCTTCAATTTCATTTATTTATTTATTTTCTACTTTCAGAAGTTGAATACTTTAAGCAAGACAATTTTATATGAGACTGTCTATTCTAATGAGGAAACATTCCTGCCCTACTAACAATAGGAGTCCAATATCATTATTCTGCCACCAGGTGGCTGGCTGGTATACTGATATAATGACATAGCAGAACTCAATTTTGATATCTGCTGTTGGCTCATTGAGGGCTCTGAAGTGGCAGGGACCAGATCCCATACATAACTTCCATCCCTACCTTCCTACTTTTCATGAGTCACATGAAGGTGACTGCTCACCGACAGAATAGAATAAGTCATCTGGTCCATTCTTGGCCCACCGGATTATGAGAGTCCTTGGTTGTGATGGCCCTTGGTGGGCATTCATTAGAATGAATATTGTCACACTCTGGGTCAAAGGCAGCGCAATGGGAATGGCTTGCCAGGTGCAGGTGATAAGAGGGTGTGTTGTTTAGAGAATTTAAAAAATAATAAAGCCAACTACAAACTGGTCTTTTCATTAGCACCGTGTGCTAGCAATTCTAAACAATGTCAGTGATACAATACTCTCCCTCAAAAAAAAAAAAATTGTTGAGTTACATTCTAAAAGTTGCTTGCATCTGGTACAGACAACTCCTACCATCTGTCTTTGGTATATCAAGTTTCCAACTACTTACACGGCCCCTTCCTATTGCCAACCATCCAGTATTATTCTTTTTTAGTCTCTGCCCTTCCAGACAACCATTAGTCACTGATGTGAATTGATTTCAATTCGTAACGTAAGGCATCTCTCTTTCCAGAAAATGTGAACAAAATTTTGCCCACAGAGAGAATTTCTCTTCATCATCAGGCACAGTTGAAGTACTGCTGGGCACACTCAACTTTATGGCTTAATAGGGAGTCTTGTAGCAAACTAGAGAGAGCCCATATTTAAGGTAGCAGCTATCTGAAGTTACTACCTAATTGATTTTTAAGAATTTACTGAGATTCTCCAAAATGATTTGCTGTCTTCGCAGGTCAATGAGGATAGGAGGAGTCACCAATCCTTTCTTTTAAGTTTATTATGACATAAAAAATCTCTGTAATATCTCCAGGGATGAGATATTGCTTTTGATTCAGTGTTCATCTATGTTCTTGCAGTTATTTGCATAAAATTGTTCTCATCTTTTTAATGCCTCTGTGATCTGTAGTAATGACCTCTCTTTCATTCTTGACAACCATGATTTGTGTTTTCTCTTTTTGTCTTATTGTCTAACCATGCTTTTATAAATTTTATTGATCTTTACAAATAACCAATTTTTTGTTTTGTTATTTTCTTCTATTGTCTGTCCACTTTCTATGTCATTGATTTTCCTTCTCATCTTTGTCATCTTAATTCTCTACTTAATTTTGGTTCAATGTCCTCTTTTTTTCTGTCATATTAAGGTGGAAGTTCGGATTCTTGATTTTTAGCCTTTCTTCTTTTTGAATACAAACATTTAAAAATAAAATTTTCTCTATGCACTGCTTGAACTGTTTGCTTCTAATTTGAAATATCTTCATTATCACTTGGTTTTAAATATTTTTAAACTTCCATTGTCATTTCTTCTTTGGTATATAAATTATTTAGAAGTACATTGTTTAACTTCCAAATATTTGAAGATTTTCTAGACAGCTCTTTGACATTGGTTTCTAATTTAATGCTATTGTTTTTAGAGAATATATCCTGACTAATTTTCAAGCCTCTGTAATTTATCAGATTTGTTTTATGACCCTAGAGCACAAATCAAATCTTATTCTTTGTATTCCAGGACATGGTACAAAGAAGGCACTCCATAAATATTTGATGAATAAACAAATGAATGAGGGGTTGCCACGCCCACGCAGAGTAAAGTGATGCACAAATTACAGAGGTCAAAAGGGAGCAGTGAAATTATGATGGTAGCGGGAGCATATGACTTTTCTATAATTGCGAGTGCACAGGTTTTGTTCTATAACAATTGGATCTTGAGAAAGTACAGAGAGGTCTGAGAAACCCTGCAGCCAAAAGATAAGAACAAAGCATAAAGCCCGAGAAACAGACAGCAAATGCTGCAGATAGGGAGAAAACAAACAAAAAGGGGGCAGCATCCCAAGTGAGACTTCACCTCTCCCAATTTGATCCAAAGTTTGACTAGATTAATTGTCATTTGTAAACTATTGATGACCAAGAAGGCTTTATCTGCATTATGCATGTCATAATAATTGACATATGGGCAAAGATAACTTTATGTAAGTGAACATATAGGTTCTTTCTGTTTCTAAACAATGACGGTTGTTTGCAATATCTTGAATCAAGTATCCCATAATATACAATCACTAGCAATGTACCCTGGCAGATGCTTAAGATCATTTAGTCTACCAGGCCCCCATTCACACAGAATAAATATGCCCAGCTGGGCAAATCCCTGGTTTAATGACTTAGGTTGGTACATCTTACAAATATTAGATAAACAATCTCTCATGTGGGAATCCCAGCTGGCCTTGTTGGAGCATAGAATTTCTTTACCCCGAGGAGTTTAAACAAGAAAGAAATAAAGCATTTCATGATTAACTCCTTCTGCAATAAAACTGCTCTCTGACACACATATTTTCGAGTTTAACTATGCTATCTTATCTAACTCCAATGGAAAATTAGAGCAACAACAAATTTCCATAGGACACTTTTTTGTTCTTTTTGTTGTTGTTGTTAATCCTTGCCCAAAGATATTTTTCCATTGGTTTTCTAGAGACAATGGAAGGGAAGGGGAGACAGAGTGAGAGAAACATCAATGTGAGAGAGACATATCGATTGGCTGCCTCCCACATGCACCCTGACCAGGGCTGGGTAGGGATGGAGTCTGCAACAGAGTATGTGCCCTTGACCAGGAATAGAACCCTGGACCCTTCAGTCTGAGGTCTGATGCTCTAACCACTGAGCAAAACTGGCTAGAGCTCCATAGGACACTCTTGAAAAAGTGGATGCATAACTTTTTTCCTGTGTGCATCAGCATAATTTAGCAGGTCCCATATTTATTGCTGTTCAAGTTGTTGCCAATGTTTTGCTCTTATAATAAATGCTGCAGTGAACACCTTTCTATATCCATAATTGCATTCTTACACTATTTATCCTTTTAAATAAATTTTAAGAACTGGAATTTAATTTTTGTAGCCCTAGTGCCTAGCAAAAGCCAGAATAACTATTATAATGAATTAACATTTTTCAAAGAAAAAACCTTTTGCTTTCACAAATTTTCTAAATTCTTAAGTATCCTTAAGAATAAAAAAGCAACTTAACTTCTTTAAAAACAACAACCTTCTAGACTTAGTTTTACAGCAGCTGGAAGCCTTTCGGGCAATGCTATTGACCCTTGTGTCTGAGACTCCCCTCTCTGTGGATTGGGAGACAATGACATGGGATGCATGAGGCTGCAAGTACCCACAAGTTTGGCTTTCTTTTCACCTGTAAGAATGGAAAATACAGAATTAGGTAATGGCCATCTGTTTCCTCTATTTGGCTTTCCATGGATTACAATACTTACTATATTTTCTCACATTCAAGGCGCAAAGAGGAGAGATTGGTGACCCAGTGTGCTTAAGAGATGATCTTTGCCCTGAGATTTTCATGTGTTTGACATGCTTAAATTTCATCCATCAGACCAAAAAAATTCTGAGGAGGTGTACTAACTGCTCTGAATTCTGCATATGCCAATATGGACTATTAGACCAAATACGTTATTACACATACACAACCTTTTAAGGTTAAGTGTGTATTAAATAAAATATTTTATAAAAATACATGTTGATGGTTTTTTTCCTAACATCAGATTGTAAAATACTAAATACAGGGAAAATGCTTTGGGAATAATTATTGTTGCTTTTGGAAGTGTGATTAGGAAGAAGAGTGGAAAGATAAAATATATTTCAGCTCAATTAAGCAGTCAAACAAATAATGTTTTTATTTTATTTAGATATTTAAATTACTATTAATGTATAAAATTATATTTTAATATACTTTTTCACTTGCTATGAAGTTTCAAAATTTTCATGAAAATTCAAATTTAGAAGAAAAGTTAATTTCAGATGACATTACTAGTATGAAAGGATTCATAATAGCTTCCTGCCCAAGGTTACATACAGCCTATTAATCTCCCTGAGCCTTGGGTTCCTCATTGATAAATATTGAACTAAGCATTTCTAAATAACCCTCTCACCCCTGATTCCATGATTCTAGGTATTTGGAATTAAATGATTCATTGCTCTACTGGTCATATATCTCTCCAAGGAATGCAAGGAGTTAACAAAAAAAATCTCAAGAGATAAATACAGACTTTTCATGAACTGCCAATCATCTATTATTTACTTGCAAACATTCCACAAAGAGTTGATTGGTGTAGTTCTTTCTGCAACAGCTTCCTAATTTAGGAGGCAATCACTATTCTATCTGTATGTATTTAGTAAGGCAATGTTGGGAGGAAACTTCCATAAATTTCCCTTAACATTGAAAAGAGTAAGGACAACACGTTTGGAAGGTTGGAGAAATCTGGACTTTGAATCACAGATGGAAAAAGTTCAGTTTAGTCAAGTATGAGGTTATGTCTAATGTGGTCTACTTATTTTTTTCTGCTGCTTTAAGTAATGCACTTGCTTTAAATGCTGAATTTTAATGAAACTGCTCATTCAATGATTTTCCTCCTCTCCATGATGCTAATGAATTTTGAACATTACATCTAATTGTTTCATGATCCAGTATGACTGTCTTAGACCCAGAATAAAGGTAGCACAACACAGTGAAAGCACTAGATAAAGCCAGGGAGACCTGGATTATAGGCTTGACTCTGTGACCTTGGACAAATGGATTAACCTTCTAGGTCTTGGTTCCCTCTTTTGTAAAATGAGAATATTAAGTTGCTTAGGTCTCTTTTGCCTTTAAGATTTTATGGTTCAATGAGTGATGTGGCCAAATGAGTTCTTCTCATTGACTATTACGATTCTAATTAACTCCTGATTCTAATTCTTATAGGATCAATTTACAATGGGAATTTCTTGCTTTCATCTTAATAATGACGACAACAAAATTTACTGTGATGAAAAAAGGTTCTGTTTTATTTGAGGTCATGTTGATATTTAGGATGCAGAGAATGATCCTAGCTAGCAGTGGTTTTTAATAAAAAATGTACATCAGAACCACCTAAGCAGTTATTTTAAAATACATATGCCTTGCCTCTCTCCCCAAACTTTTTAATTTAAAAGGTCTTAATAAGGGCCTAGAAGAGTGAATTATGATTATTATATATGAAAGTTATATATGCCCCTAGTAAAAACAAATAAACAAACAAACAGGGCAGAGGAGTATAACATGAAAAGCAAAAAGTTCTTTCCCAAGAAGAGTTTTGGGTGAGAAATGGGGAAAAGGAAGTTTTCCTTCTCTCTTATATAATTGCCTAGATTACTTAAAATGCTTTTTTATAAAATGCTTTTTTTTTTCCACAAAGAGCTTGAATTGGTTTTGTGTCTTACAATGAGCTTGATCATGGACAATACTTATTTCAGTCATAGCTATAATGTCTCTCCAGCCACACTGAGACTATTGGTTGCAGGGAACAAAAACAGCATAGAATATTTTGAAAAGCTCTTTTTGAGACAACATGCTATTCTTCTCCCCTGCGGTGACCCTGTTGATAGTTTACATATTCTTTCAGAAGCTTTCTATGCACACTAGAGGCCCGGTGCATGAAATTCATGCATGGGGGGGGGGTGTCCTTCAGCCCAGCCTGCACCCTCTCCAATCTGGGACCCCTCGAGGGATGTCCGACTGCCTGTCTAGGCCCGATCCCGTAGGGCAGTTGGACATCCCTCTCACAATACAGGACTGCTGGCTCCCAACTGCTTGCCTGCCTGCCTTGCTGATAGCCTGTAACCACTTCTGCCTGCCAGCCTGATCACCCCCCAACCACTCCCCTGACAGCCTGATTGATACCTAACTGCTCCCCTGCCAGCCTCTTTGACCCTAACTGCCCTCCCCTGCAAGCCTGGTCACCCCTAACTGCCCTCCCCTGCAGGCCTGGGTCCCCCCCAACTGTCCTTACCTGCAGGCCCGGTCGCCCCCAACTTCCCTCCTCTGCTGGCCTGGTCACCACTAACTGCCCTCCCCTGCAGGCTTGATAACCTTCAACTGCCCTCCCTTGCAGGACTGGTCCCTTCCAACTGCCCTCCCTTGCTGGCCATCTTGTGGCAGCCATCTTGTGTGTTGGAGTGATGGTCAATTTGCACATTACTCTTTTATTAGATACGATAGAGCCCTGCTGCATGGGTGGGGGCTGGCTGGTTTGCCCTGAAAGGTGTCCCAGATCAGGGTGGGGGTTCCTTTGGGGTGTGGGGCAGCCTGGGCAAGGGTCCTGTGGTGGTTTGCAGGCCGGCCATGCCCCCCAGTGACCCAAGCAGAGGCCCTGGTATCTGGGATTTATTTATCTTCTATAATTGAAACTTTTTAGCCTTCAGCAGAGCCAAGCCTCCTGCTTGCTCTGTGGCTGCAGCCATCTTGGTTGGGTTAATTTGCACACTTGCTCCTGATTGGCTGGTGGGCATGGCTGGTAGGTATAGCAGAGTGATGGTTAATTTCCATATTACTTTTATTAGATAGGATAAGCATATACCTATACCACAAAGTGGACATACGCCCATAAGTATATGCATATTCCCGTTTTATTATTTTAAACATAGATGGTTTTACATTATTGCACATATTTTATCATACAATTTGTTTTATTCCCTTAATTATTTTGGCCTCCTTTCCACAGGTTCTATCTATATGTACAGAAAATCTACTTCCTTTTAGTGGCTTTATAACATCCTAAGTTTTTTCCCATTTAGTAATAATGCTTCAACAAACATTTTTTTAAATATATATTTGAGCACTGTTGTGAGTACAGCTATTAAATATATTCCCACCTAAGGCAGATTACTACATATATACATTTAAATATTTGATGGACACTATTGAATTTTCCTCCAAAAAGATTATACAACTTAATATGCCCACCTGTCTTCCCTACTTTCAGATGGCAAGTGCATTTCAAAAAAAGCTTTCAAGGTCACTTTGAAACATATGCCTGATCAAGAACCACTATAGTTAAAGGCTGTTTCTTTAAAAACCAACCAACCTATAATTTGTTTTTAGAATTATTTAAAAATCTTAAGACACCTCTTAGAATAAAAAATCATATGTAGAACAACCTAAATTCTAGGAATCATATCCATTAGAATCTTTTATATCCTTTACCTGATATTGAAGGCTGGGGGCCTATGAGAATTTGGATGAAGACTCCAAGATCTTGCTTGTGTCATCTGCATGGGAATCTCTGACCATGGAAGCCAAATAGAGATGCAATTCAGTGATTACAGGATGGAGCCACAGTATGATTCTGACTGCTTAGTGATGGCTCAGGCAAGACTGAGCACAACCATACAAACAAAGCATTTAGAACTTTCTGGAAAGTAGATTTATACAGGAATAAAGTACAACCTTAGGTATTTCACACACACACACACACAAGATCTAGATATTTTGTGATGATTGCCTAGATGCTTCACTGCTCTTGAACTTCCAACAACTCAATTCCAATGACACAATGTTGTGTATTAACTTTACTGAGGTTTAGCAATTGGAAGGAAAGCTGGATCATTCTCAAGTTTGTGTTAGACTACCTGAATTAGATTTATGGCATTGGATAGATCAATTCTGATTCTATGGAAGTAAAGGAGAAAGTTTTATGAATAAAGTCCCCAAATAATCTAAAACACTTACTTCAGCCAATAACTATAATCTCCCCCGCCCAAAAACAAAAGGTCTTTCCTGAGACTGTTTTGGTTGCTGTTGACAAAAATCAACTTGAGCTAACTAGCTTAACAAAGAAAACAAGACATGAGCAAATTATTACAAGGATACACAGTTTCTCACAAAAACCTAAGGTAGGAATTTCAAAGGGACCCAGAACCAAGACCTCAAAAGCCACACATTTACCAGGCAGTACTTGCCTCCACCTCTCACCTCTACCCTCTACTTAGCTTTTCTTACCTCCTCCATTCTCTTCTCTCTTGGCAGGGCTACATTCCATGCCATTTCCAACCCTTGTAGGAAGGTGGGTGCTTCATTGCTCTTGAACTTTTATCAACTCAGTTCCAATGACATGCTTTGTCTGCTGGGCCATCTCAAAATCTAATTTTCAAGTTCTTGAGATAATCCAACCTGTGTCAGGTATCCATTCAACCTTGGCCAGAGAAGATGGTTTCAAGTAGCAGCACAATAGCAGCTAAAACTTATTGGGTGCTAGCTATACTTTATAAGCATTATCTTTACATAACCTTTGGGGACCCTCCTTTATCAACACCCTGAAAACATTTTCAGAAAAAGCGGGTGACTTTGAGTTGTCCTGATGTCCTAAAATATGTCTACAACTCAAATCTTTCCCTCAGAGCATGAGAAAATTATATGCAGAGAGATAGATATGCACATAAAGAGTTAATTTAAGCTTTATACCTCAATTCAATAATGGCACAGTTGGAATAGTGCAGGCCTTGGAGTCCAAAATACCCAAGTTCTAATTCTAACTACAACAAGTTTACCAGCTAATGGCTTGAACAAGTTCCTTCACATCTCTGCTCAATTTCCTTTTCTTTCTGTGAAATTATGATAATGACACATATTGCATGACACTGTACAGAGAGCAATTGAGCGCAGCTACTTCTGAAGCACTTCAACATTAACACTTATGTATGAGTGCTTCCTCTGTAACAGGGAAATACCCAAAGGGATGCACACCAGTGGGAAGGGAAAGATAGAGAAGCAAAGAGTCTGCTTGCCCTGGTGAGACAGTACCATTACTTAACACCACTGTAAAGTAACAAGGACTAATAGTGATCAATCGCTGTGTATTTTGTGATGGGACATTTTCTCAAGCTTTACATATATTTACATAAATTAGTTGAGTACTATTACTGTCCAATTTGGAGGCACAGAGAGTTTATGTAACTTGTCCTAGGTCATGGCTAGTCAGAAGCAGTCCTTATGCTTAAACAGTCTGGCTCCAGAGTTGCCATCGTAAGCACTACTTTGTGCTGCCCTCGGGGCAGCTATATCCCAGCATATCCTGCCACATGTGTTCCTGAACCAGAGAGGTGTCTGTGGATATGCCACCACAGAGAGAAGACAGTGTGCCTTCAAGTTCTCCAACTTGCTAGAATCCCCCTTGTTTATTCCACAGGCCTCCTTTAATGAGGTTACTTCATCAGAATTAATGGATTGTTATTGTTCTTGATCAGTGGTGTAAACTGTAAACTCTGAGATAGTTTGCCTACCACACTTAGTTTAAGATTTGGAAGGTTTACTGGCAAAAGCTCTTAGAAGCACCCATGAATAAACAAGAGTGAAAAGTTAAACCAAGGATAGACATTTTTGTTTGCACTTTTTTCAAATCTATCCAAACAGCCGGATTCAAAAGCTTTCCTGACTCTACAGGCAAATGCTTCTTCCTTGGGCACAGAATGGCCTGTCAGAGACACCACAGACACATTGCTGTGGTAACTGGGGAAAGTTATAAATGATTCACAACTTCATATTTTTGCCAGGTTTTACTTTAAAGGAGCCCCAAAGCCTGTCCAGTGTGGCTCAGCGGTTGAGCGTCAACCTATGAATCAGGAGGTCACAGTTCGATTCCCGGTCAGGGCACATGCCCGGGTTGCAGGCTCGATCCCCAGTAGGGGGCATACAGAAGGCAACCAATCAATGATTCTCTCTCATCATTGATGTTTATATCTCTCTCTCCCTTTTCTTCCCTCTCTGAAATCAATAAAAATATATTTTAAAATAAAATAAAGAGTCTCAAAGAGCAAGACACTGACAAACCGTGATGAAGGTTGATGACTCCGAGAATTCGACGACATATGTAAGCAGATGCCATTGATTGGCTAGGCCAACTCCCATTCTCAAATCCACCTCCTTTGGTA
This sequence comes from Corynorhinus townsendii, assembly GCA_026230045.1. Taxonomy (NCBI): domain Eukaryota; kingdom Metazoa; phylum Chordata; class Mammalia; order Chiroptera; family Vespertilionidae; genus Corynorhinus; species Corynorhinus townsendii. The sequence goes on from JAPDVU010000001.1 coordinate 196,914,890, forward strand.
TCGTCCATTACAGAGGCCAGAAAAGCCAACTGTTTGCTTTCCTATTCTCCTACAGCTAGGGCTGGCCATGAGACAGTTTGGGGCCCAATGAGATACAAATGGAAATCTCCAGGGGCTTCTGGAAAATCTTTGCTTTCCTAATATAAAGGACCAATGTCATGCACCAGCCCTTCTTCCTGCTCTGGATACAGACTCGTACCTAGCATGGCAGCCATCTGCCAACCACAAGAGAAGGGCCAACAGAATTGGAGAAACACTGGCTCTGGTATTTTTTGAGCTATTACCAACTAGCAACAGCTGTTTACCTCCAGAATTCTTATCATATGAGTCAAATAGTTTGTCACTTTTAGTCGGGTTTTCTATTGATGCCAAAAACATTGCTGATGACACAAATGTACATATGTCATCTCAGCCATTAATCCCCTTTTAATTCTACACATACATGCCTAACCCTCTGAAATCCTGCAGAAGTTGGGTTAAAGAAGCATTATTTAATCATGTCACTGAAATGACTTACAAGACACAGTATAATCAAAATGAGTCCTCTTTATATTTTTTCTCCTAATCATAATAACTATTTTAATGTAACTCCAATATGATCACATTGTTAACAGTATAAGGAAAGGTAGTACAGTACTGTGCACTATTAACTACACTTACTATTACTCTAATACATATATGGAGTCCAAAAGAATGTACAAAACCATCTTTTACTTAATGCTTAAGTTATATATTTCAACTTGATAGAATCCATAGTTGAGAGGAATGGTTGTAATTATTTGTTCTACCTCATACTTCTCCAGGTCTCAAACAGGGTCTCCCAAAAATTCCCTAATTGTCACCCATGTGGCCACTCCTTGTGGGCCCCAAGAAATCCAACTCTTCCTCTTTAGACACCCACACCTAGAAATGGGCAGAGGTATTCATGGGAGCAAAATGACCCCCATTAATGAGTACTATTGAGTATAAAAGAGATTCAAATTTCTATTATATAAATAAATTAAGCAGGAGTATCTACCATAGTGTAGGAGCTTTTGGATAGTCTTTTTGAAGGATGTAGTCTATCTTAGTCAGTTTGGACAGCTATAGCAAAATACCATAAACTAAGGGGCTTATAAGCAATAGAAATGTATTTCTCCCAGTTTAGAGACTGGGAAGTCCAAGATCATTGCATTGGCAGATTCATTGTCTTAGAAGAGCCTGCTTCCTCATTGACTGGCTGTCTTCTCACTGTAACAGGACAGAAGGGACGATGGATCTCTCTGGGGCCCTTTTATAAGGCCCCTGATCCCATTCACGACCTCCACCCTCATGACCTAATCACTTCTGAAAGGCAATCACCTCCTAATATCATTGCCTTGGGGGGTTAGGATTTCAACATATGAATTTTGAGAGGACAAAAACATTCAGTCCATGTATGGTCTAACCAGTCTTAAACATCACTTGATTTAGCCAAGTGGAGAAGTGATAACGTGGAGAAGTGATAAAATGAAGAGGTGATAGGGAGAACAAGCCAGAAAGAATCAACAGTGTGAAACAAGGTGTTTTACAAGAGTGGTGCACAGGGGAGAAGTAGACACAACTTTGTGTGGAGTGTGAAGCAGAGAGGTTGGCAGGGATTGAATCAGCATAGCTCTTAATGATGGGAAACTTTTAAAGAGTTTTAAGAAGGAAATTTACATTGCTTTGCATTTCAGAAAAATCACTTTGGGGATAATTGAGGGGGGCGGGGGGCGTTAGGGATTCAAGACCCAAAGACTAGATTCAAGGGAGAAAGGTTCATTAAGAGTTCCTGGAAAAACAAGAGGGCATGAGGTTTAAACTAGTTAATCTATTCTCAAATGTACAAATTTCAACATTTCAAAGTACTCTACTGTGTTGAATTCGACAATCATCTGCTGAGTTGTGTATCAACCAGGAGGCATAAGGAAACCTGACCCCAAGCTCCAATCCTCTCAATAAAAGGGAGGGGGAAACATAAGTGAGGGAGCAGACCATCAGCAGGATGGAGAAGAACCGAACTGAATCTATCCTCCCACCCCCTGATACTCTGAGAGGAGGGCACTTAGCACTTCCCCAACTGGTCATCCCTTTACAGGTCTGAAAAGGATTCTGAAGCCGAGAAGGTAAGAGTCTTAACCAAGGTCACACAGCGACGAGACAGGAATAGTCCCTGTGGCTCCTGGACCCAATTCCATGCCCCAAATTTCAGATGGCAAAACTTGCTGCATAAAAATAGTTTAATTAAAATCTAAAATAAAATGGTCACTTGCTCTCGAAAGGAAAACAAGCACAGTATTTTGGCAACATGTCATGAACCTGGTTGAAACTATAATTTTGGAAGTTGTAAAAATATGGCTGCACCATCCCGCTGGCTGATGCCCATCATGTGATCATGAAACTGGGCTCTGCCCTGGGGCTCCACCTTGCCTGGTTTGTGTGAGGCTACATGTGGGTGAAACTAGAGTGGGAGGTCAGCTACACAAGATGGTCCATTTAACAGCTGATCTGCTGGGACCAGTGCCTAAGAAGTTAATTTCTAGCTTTGAGATGGTTTCTGGTAATTGTAGGTAATTTAAAATATAATTGCAATTTAGTTAAAAAAAAATACCTCTGTTTGCAGTGTTTATGCTCATCACTCTAATTTAAGGTCTAGAATGTTGGATGAACTGCACTTCAATACACACCCATTTTGCATCTTCCTGATTTTACCACCAGTGATTATAAAAACAGCCTCAGCAAACCTCAGCCTGCATTGCAAGACAGATGCTGCAAAGCTCAGATATAAAGTTTCACTTTGCTGGAAGGTTAACTGTTGTGCATGTTAATGATTATCAAATAGATGAAGAAAACCACAAGGCTCCAAAATGCAAACGCCCCTCAAAAAAATCCAGCTTGCCCATGTTTATAATAAGGCCACTTTATTTCTTTTCTTTTCTTTTTTTTCAAAGACGGATGGATGACTATGGCTGAGCTCAGTGTGGTCTGCGTGCAGGCAGGCTTGATGGAGGTATAATTACACAAGGCTGCTTGTGAGTGGGCCTGGGAGCTTCCCGCCGGGTTGTGTGTTACAAAGCGCTCTGTGCAGAGCTAGAGCATCTATGGCTTTGCAGGGTTCAGAGAAGATCTCTTAACCAGTGAAAATTAGTGTTTTCAATGAACTGGTTTAGTTTAAGTGAAGAAAAAATTTTTGGATTATATTGTGTGTGGACTTACAGATATGTCTTTTAAATTGTCTAACGTGAATAAGAGACCTACTCAACGGCAGGCCCTCTGGCAATTTACTTCTTTTTTATTTTTTTAAAATATATTTTTATTGTTTTCAGAGAGGGAAGGAGAGGGGGAGATAGAAACATCAACGATGAGAGAGAATCATCGATCGGCTGCCTCCTGCATGCCCCACACTGGGGATCAAGCCCGCAACCAGGACATGTGCTCTGACCAGAACTGAACCGTGACTTCCTTGTTCATAGGTTGCCTCTCAATCACTGAGCCACACTGGCTGGGACACCCTGGCAATTATTTAGAGTCCGAAGCACTATCATGAGCCAAATTGGTCATTGCTCACGTAGGACACATGCAGCCAAATGACTGAGGAAATAGCTCAAATGAGCACTTGATCTAATAACCTCACATACAATCTCCCAACTACCACCTTGCAAAGATTTCTGGAATGAATGTGGGGTTGGAGCAGCACTGTACCACCCATGAAATGACACTGTGTCGGTTAGCACTGGCCTTGGAAATCACACTCTGAGTCTGAGAACCGCAGGCCAAGGCTCCGAACTGCAGTGCTTGTCCTCCGAGCCTGTCCTCAAAAATCGACCCAAACTCATGTCAGTCACCAAGCAATGCCACTCAGACAGTGAAGACTGTCTGCCTAGGAAGCTTGCAAATGCAGCTCTGAAGTTTAATGACTGGGAAAACAAAATGATCCACAGTTGCAGAGCCAAATTAATTTGCCTTTGCTGATAATGACTCGACAAGAAAACAAGCTTTCTAAAAAACTGGCAGTTTAGCACATGTGCCTGATTTTTTAAATATTCAAATATTACAAAAGTGAAAGTCAAATTTCTCCTCAATGTCAAACTTCTGTCCCCAGTCTCCTCCTCTATCGTTGTTGTTGTTGTTGTTTTGTGTGTGTGTGTTATAATCCATGCATATTTCAGTATGTATATGTAAGGCACATGCACATAGCAGTGGCTCCAGCATTTCTACACAGAAGGGGTTATGGGACTCTAACGCGATTGGATCTAATCTGCCTAAAGCTACATTTGCCTGGCACTTTCCATCAGTAAGAATACATCAATTTGGACACCAAAAGAAATAAGTACAGTGCCCAGCCAGCATGGCTCAGCAGTTGAGCATCAGCTTATGAACCAGGAGGACACAGTTCCATTCTCAGCCAGGGCACATACCTGGGTTGCAGGCTTGATTCCCAGTGTGGGGCATGCAAGAGGCAGCCTATCAATGATTCTCTCTCATCATTGATGTTTCTCTTTTTCCTTCTCCCTTCCTCTTTGAAATCAATAAAAAAATATTTTTAAAAAGTAAAAAAGTATAGCAATGAATCATAAACCACTGAAAAAATGGGAATTCACCAATACATACCAATAATAAATAGGTAGTAAATAATTTAAAAAAGGGGGGGGGGGGACGGGAACCTCAGCTACAGTGAAATGTGATGGCACGCGGATGAGGGAGGCAGGAATCCTGGAGCTGGAAGACCATCATGATGCAACCAGGATAACAAAGTCTGGATCCGACAAGACTCCTCCATGGATGCTGCATCCAGGAAGACATTCTGATGAGGACCAGCATATTTGCATCACCTTAAAGGGTCTCCCCACATGCTGCTTATTAGTTGCAAAAATACAGAGAAAAAAATAGTACTTACATAGTGGAGAATTTGGACAACACCTTGACCAAATCATAAAAATTAACATTCCCAATGAGAACAGACATGATACCCTGAAAAGGACACAATGTCGCCCATGCAGCGCTCTAGCCTAGAATGCATAATTTCAGCCTAATCACCAGACAAACCTAAAACGAGGAGTGTTCTATTTTTAAAAGTGAGGTGTGGGAGGAGAGGAGAGGGTGGTAATAAGGACTATATTCTTTCAAAAATGCCAATGTCATACAAGACAAAGAAAGATTGTGCAAATGTTCCAGGCTAAAGGAGGCTAAAAAGCCAGAAGCCATCCACCCTAACAGGTATTCTAAGGAGAGACCACCCATTTCTGTAGCATAGTTCCTGGGATTCCTCTATCATGATTCCTGTCCTTTCCAAGCAGGAGCCTAAGCTATCTCTTTAATTCCAAGAATTAACATATATCCTCCCAATAAATTGTCCCTCTGCTTAAGTTATCCAAAGCTCAGTTCTGCTACTTATGAACGAAGACCCAGACGGACACACATTTTCCAGCCTGGCCTATGGAGTATACCAATCATTATATCCAAATATGGGCCTCGTAATAAGAAGGTTAGAGGAACTTTATGGGTTTGTTCTACTTTTGTTTCCATGTGTCTGGTTGATCTCCTCAAATGCACTCAACAGCAGGAACTTGAGTTGAAATTAAAAAAATGTCAGTTCTTTGCTTTCCCCTGCAAGAGCCCTTTATTATTGTGTCTAAAAGTAGCTATTGTTCAATAGATGTTAGTCAGAATTACATGCATTTATGCTAACAAACCACTTGTTTCTAGATTAATTTCAAAGGGTGTATTTGCAATTTACCAATTTCCAAAGCCCTACCTCAGCCACCACAAATTTTCCCTGATTTTCATGTCTAAGCAGGAGTAGGCTGAAGCAGGAAGAGGGTCCCACTTTTGCCGCTAAAGTTTCCAAGCCTGCCTAGCTATGTAAAGAACATATTTAGAACAAATAAGTCCTAGCATCATCCCTTTTCAAAAATACAGTTTCAGGGGCAGGTTTTATTTAGCAGCCTCGTTATTATTTATTGAAAGCCTGCTATCTTGCTTTCAACTGGTTATTTTTCAAGTAATTCAAATATATCCATTGATAGTTTTATTATTTTGACCATGATTTTAGTACCTGGTACAGTTTTTAGGACCTAACAGATGTTTAATAGTAGTTAAATTCATGAACAAATAAATGTTTTTAATTCTGGGGTAATTTTGGTTTGATTCATCACTAACAGTTGGATCAAGAGAATCTATTGCATAGCCATTTTTTAAAATTTAATAAATCTTTATTGTTCAGATTATTACAATTTTTCCTCTCCCTCCCGCCCCCCCCCCACCCCCCCATAGCTCCCCTCCACCCGGTTCCCACCCCACCCTCTGCCCTTAACCTTCCCACAACTGTCCTCATCCACAGGTGTACGCTTTTTGTCCAGTCTCTTCCTGAACTACCCACACCCCTTTCCCCCTGAGAATTGTCAGTCCACTCCCTTTCTATGCCCCTGATTTTATTATATTCACCAGGTTATTCTATTCATCAGATTTTTTATTCATTTGATTTTTAGATTCACTTGTTGATAGATATGTATTTGTTGTTCATAATTTTTATCTTTACCTTTTTCTTCTTCTTCCTCTTCTTAAAGAATACCTTTCAGCATTTCATATCATACTGGTTTGGTGGTGATGAATTCCTTTAGCTTTTTCTTATCTGTGAAGCTCTTTATCTGACCTTCAATTCTGAATGATAGCTGTGCTGGGTAGAGTAATCTTGGTTGTAAGTTCTTGCTATTCATCACTTTGAATATTTCTTGCCACTCCCATCTGGCCTGCATAGTTTCTGTTAAGAAATCAGCTGACAATCATATGGGTGCTCCCTTGTAGGTAATTAATTGTTTTTTCTCTTGCTGCTTTTAATATTCTCTCTTTGTCTTTTGCCCTTGGCATTTTAATTATGATGTGTCTTGGTGTGGTCTTCTTTGGATTCCTTTTGTTTGGGGTTCTGTGCGCTTTCTGGACTTGTAAGTCTATTTCTTTCACCAGGTGGGGGAAGTTTTTGGTCATTATTTCTTCAAATAGGTTTTTAGTATCTTGCTCTCTCTCTTCTTCTGGCACCCCCATAATTCAGATGTTGGTACACTTGAGGTTGTCCCAGAGGCTCCTTACACTATCTTCAAATTTTTTGATTCTTTTTGCTTTTTGCTTTTCTGGTTGGGTGTCTTTTGCTTCTTTGTATTTCAAATCTTTGACTTGATTCTTGTGGTCCTCTAATCTGCTGTTGGGCCTCTGTATAATATTTTTTATTTCAGTCAGTGTATGTTTAATTTCTAGCTGGCCCTTTTTCATATCCTCAAGGGTGTCACTAAAATTATCGACCTATTCTAAGAAATTCTTGAAAAACCTTATAACCGTGGTTTTGAACTCTATATCCAGTCATTTGCTTTCCTCCATTTCTTTAATTTGTGATCTGTTTCTTTGTCTCTACATTTTTGCTGCTTCCCTGAGTTGGAGGAGTAGCTTTGTGTGGTAGTTGTCCTATAGGGCACAGTGACTCAGCCTCCCCAGTTACCTAAGGTGGACACTCTTGGTGCACCCCTTTGTGGACTGTGTGCTCAGCCTTGTTGTAGTTAAGCCTTGATTGTTGTTGGTATCACTGGGAGGAATTGACCTCCAGGCCAATTGGCTGTGAGGATCATCTGTGTCTACACTGGGAGAACTTCTGTGCTGGAGACACCCTTATGTGACAAGACTTGCAAAATTGCAAAAGCCTCTGTGCTCAATTTGGATGGGGCAGAGTTTCAGGGTGGAGCCGACAGCCTTGGCTTCCCGTCAGCCCTGCCCTATGATGCCCCTGGGTCTCAGTGTCCCTCAGTAATTGCTGCAAGCACCTCTGAAAGAAAGCCGCCCTTGAGTTTCGCCCACTGCCAGACAGTCGAGTTTCTCCCCAAATGAGTCTGGGTTCCCAGAAACTCGCCCGGAAATGGAGTTCAGCGCAGTCTGGAGCTTCCGTCTCCCTCCTGCTTTAGAAAGCCAGCTGCACACTCAGCCGCCCATGCATTCAGCAGTCAGTACTCTCTATGCACACGCGCCTCCAGACCTCTGCCTTCTGTAGCTCCCGAGTCTCAGTGTGCTTTCTCTTTTCCTGACAGTCCAGATTCTCCCCAAATGAATCTGGTTTCCCAGAGTCTCGCCCAGGACTGGGGTTCAGTGCAGTTGGGAGCTTTTGTCTCCCTCTTGCTTTAGAAAGCCAGCCACGCACTTAGCCACCCATGCATTCAGCTGCCCATCCTCCCCGCATGCGCGTCTCTGTACCTCAGCCTTTTGCAGCTCCTCTGAGTCCCAATGTGCTTTCCTCTTTCCTTCTAGTTGTAGAATTTCCACTCAGCCAGCTTTCCTGTGGTTCTGGATGGTGTCCATTTTGTCTTATAGTTGTAGTTTTGAAATTGTTGTGCGAGGCAGCAGTTTAGGTGTTTACCTATGCCACCATCTTGGTTTCTCTTGCATAGCCATTTTTAAGTTAGTGAACACAGATCTCATAACAAATAGCCATTTTTGATGGTCCACAAACTTTCCACAAAAGTTTTAGAATCTTAAAATAGTACCATTGCAGAATGAAATCCTGAACTGCTGCCCAAGACGATCCTGTAATAGGATTTGTATCTGAGAGATCCTCCTCCACAGTCACCCCACCTTCACTCTTTACTTCCAGCTGTAAGGTAGACTTTATGTAAAACCACATCCTTTACTGGCTCCTTCCCCTCCCCTATCCAGTCTCCTCACTACCTTATAGATTCTTCCCAAAGAGCAGCTGAATCCCTATCACAGGCTCTACTTAATAGAAGACCCAACCTAAGACAATAATATGCCACTATCCTAATGGAAGCATTATATAACAATACCTATGAAATTCCTTGCCAATGAAATTTGAAATTTTATTAAAAGTGTGGATGATGGCATAGGATAGATATGCAATCATTGTATAGAATCAACACAGATCAATGACAAATATCACTTATGTAAATGCTATCTCTTTGAATTCTTTTCACAATCGTCTTAGGTAGCCATAACAACGAATACTTCAAAAAAAAATTAGGAGTTAACATTAAATAACCTGTCCAAAGTCAGATAACCAGCACAAGACAACTTATTTTGAGTATTTCCTGAAAGGTCTCACGTGTTGATCATAAAGGTTCTAAAATACTGTGAAAGAAAATGGCGATGTCCCTCTAACCTCTCATTCATCCACAGCTGTGGGATAAAGCCCAAGTGGTCACTTCAGAAATGATGGATGTGTTTTAAGGCTTATCCATGAGACCTAAAGCAGATTTTTTTGTTTGTTTAAAACCCAGTCTCATCATATTAACTCCATTGTTAACTATAAAAATACAAGTGACCAACCTTCCCATAGCTAAAAAGAGGGGGTGATGGTCATTAAAATGGTATTTTCATTTTAGAGGAAGTTGGAAATGAGATCAGGTAAAGAGCATGTGAGCCACTCTCACCAGAAATACCGAAAAGCCCTTGTTAGGGCGCTGGATGGGGCAATTAGAGCAGCTGCACTGCCTCATATCCGTCTTCCCTGGAAAAGCCCTGCGCTCTGTCATCAGCAAGGTTATCTCAACTTTTCTGAGCCTATTTTTATTTTCAGCCTGGCTTACCTCTTAGGATAATCATCTCCTAAGTCCAGTGCAGCCCTAAAAAAGCCAACACACACATGGCTCAGCCCCCAAATAGCTCATATTTTTAAAAGCATAGTCCAGGAGGTAAAAAATAATTATAAAAGAAATTCATAGGCTAAGTGAAATAAACCAGACATGAAGGACAAATATTGTATGATTCCACCTGTATGAGGTGCCTTGAATAATCACATGTATAGAGACAGACAGGAGAAGAGCAGTTACCAGGGGCTGACAGGGGATAAGAGCCTTTCAGGATTCCTTTCTCGGTGGAGTGTTCATTCTGTACACAGCCAGCGAAGGTGAAGTCACAACTGGGTCTTACAGCAGAATAGGCCTGGGAGGTGGCGTGGGACTATTGGGACTATGGTAGCACAGGGACTATTGCTCTGCCCTTCTGTGGCTTCAGCTATGCTGCCTCTACTTCTAGACTGGTCCAGGTACCAGCCCAATTCAGCCCCCTAAATTCAGGATCTTTCACAAGTCACTCAGCTTCCTAAGCCTCAGTGTCCTTATGTGTAAAATGGGTCCAGAATGTCAACTATTTCATTGGGTTCTTTTGAGGATTGAAATAATCATGCACATCACTGGTATGCCTGCCATTATACATGCCTGTCTTGATTTCTGCCCCTGCTAACAACAAAGAACCAACTTGCCAATTCTCTCTCTCCCTTGAGTGTCTGCTTCTGAATTCAACTAACTCATGACTTCCCTCTGTGTTCTTTTTGGACTCTGCTCCTACTAACAACTTCGGACTCTCTACACGTTCCAGTTAATATTCCCCAAGAGAGGGTTTGATTGGTTCAATCAGTCACCGTCCGCTAGAGGCTATCCCAGTAGGACTCCCACGAAGTGGACCAGGGAAAACTTATGGATTGGTTTCCATGGTCAAGATGTGACTTAGGCTAGACTACAGAATAAAACCAGCTATATATAAAAAGCCTTCAGAAAGAGAGGGGAAATAGCAGGCAGTATAACAGCAAGTACTTACTTGCCCTGCCCAATACACTCAGCAAATATTTATTGAACATCTAATATTGTAGCTGCCATCCCTGGAGACCTGGGATCATCAGTGAACTTGGTTCTGGATAGGAGGGACAAGGCACCCAGAGACACACATTCTCATGCCGATGGTATAAGCAGAATACTGATAAGATTTTTGCTCTTTGGGGTTTTGGTTAATTTTTTTGCTCAGGAATGTTACCCCCAAAAGGATAAAGATAACTTCCCCAAAGCTCAGAAGTTGATAAGGGGATGTTAGCTAACAGTGAGTGCTTGCAACATACCTTAGTACTATTCTAAGTATTTTATGTGGCTTAACTCATTTAATCCTCACAACACTAGGACCTAAGTATTATTATCCCTATTTGACAAACAGGGAAACTGCTGCTTCAAGAGGTTTAAAGATGGCCCAGTCATATAGCTAGTAAGTGGCAGAGCTTACTACAGTGAGCTGTGTCTCTCGCCTTCCCCGGAGTCTGCCCAGACGGTGGTGGTACAACCTCTAGATCAACATGTACCTATCTTGCTTTTTTGCAGAGATGGTAAATGGCATTTTGAATGTGACAGTCTCATGTATGTGCCATGGAGATATATACAACATACCCAGCCTTCTAGCAGGAACCTAAAAGGATATTAAAAGATAGATGCACAACCCTTCCAGTTTATGCTAAAATGCAAATCATTCACAAACTTCAATAATATTATTAAGATTATTATTTGCAACTTATCACATTTTAAAACTGCTGCTTTCTTGTATATACATGTCACAGTGACTTTTCTGGTTGCCTAGCATCTAAAGCTCCTTCCCATCCTTGGGAGGGACCCACTGTGTACCTTTCCAATCCCCAGATTCTTGCTTTCACTCTCCTCTTGTCAGCCTGGGTTCAGACATGTGACCCAGACTTTACCCAGTCAGACAGCCCAGCATGGAACTTGAATGCAAAGCAATAAGAAGAGCGGACAGAGGGTTCCTCCTAAGGCCAGAGGAGAGGGCATCATGGCCAGTGGCACCTGCTTCGGTTACCAGCAGCAGACATAACCAGACTTGGGCATGACTGTTGTTGGGCATGATTTTGGCTGATGCTCCCACTGCAATGCTTCCCTGTTGTGTTAGTTTCCTGGGACTGCTAGGACAAAGTACCACAAACTGGGTAGCTTAAAACAACAAAAGTGGCCCTACTCTGTTTGGCTCAGAGCATCGGCCTGCAGACTGAAGTGTCTCGGGTTTGATTCCGGTCAAGGGCATGTACCTTGGTTGCAGGCTCAACCCCTAGCCCTGGTCGGGGCGTGTGTGGAGGCAACCAATCGATGTGTCTCTCTCACATCGATGTTTCTGTGTGTGTGTGTGTGTGTGTGTGTCTCTCCCCCTTCCATTCTCTCTAAAAATCAGTGGGGGGAGGGGGAAGAGGAAATCCTCAGGTGAGGATTACTAAATAAATGAATAAAATAAAATAAAAATGTATTCTCTCTTAGTTCTAGAGGCCTGAAGTCTAAAATTAAGATACTGGCAGGGCCGTGCTCTCTCTGAAACCCTTGGGAAGACTCCTTCTTGGCAGCTTCTAGCTTCTGGTGGTTGTTGGCAATCCTTGGCTTATAGCTGCAGCACTCCAATCTCTGCCTCCATCTTCATATGGCCCTCTTGCCTGTGTCTTCTGCATCTCTGTGTCTAAATCTCCCATTCCTTTCTCTTCCAAAGATGCCAATCAGTGGATTTGTGACCATCCTAATCCAATATGACCACATTTTAATTTAAAAACATCTACAAATACCCTATTTCCAAATAAGGTCACTTTCACAGGTATTGCGGATTAGGGCTTCAATGTATCTTTTAGGAAGGCACAATTCAACTTAGAGTATTATGTTCCTGCTAGATTTTCTGGGCCTGGATCTCTAGCCACCCCAGTGATCTATGAGCCACCCAATATATTCTTTTTAAAAGAAATACATAACTTTATTGATTTCAGAGAAGAAGGGAGAGAGAGAGCGATAGAAACATCAATGATGAGAGAGAATCATTGATCAGCTACCTCCTGCACACCCCACACTGGGGATCCAGCCCACAACCCAGGCATGTGCCCTGACCGGGAATCGAACCATGACCTCCTGGTTCATAGGTCAACTCTCAACCACTGTGCCATGCTGGCTGGGCCCAATATATTCTTATAAACTCTTAGCCTACTTAGATCAGTAGAGTTAGTTGTACTGCTTAAAACTTGAAACCATGACCTGTCTTTAAACCCTGACCTCTATTTCCTGAACCTCTCATTCTTAGTCTCCATCCAGAGCTCATTAGGGATGAGCAGAGCAGTGCCTTTATGAAGGCAAAGGCCAATCTGCTTTAAGAACACGGCTAAGCTTCCTATTCAACGTCCTGGATCAAGCAAACAGAGTAAGGAATAGCCTCCAGCTCATGCCAAAGGAAGGACTCAGACTGCCTAGTCCAAAACCTCATGACTAAAAGACTGCAGAACTTATTGATTTCCTTGGGTTTGAGCTATGAGTTTGTTTTTAAGCTGCGTCTCACTTTGGAGCAGAACTGGATTAATCTTTGCCTTTGGCCAGTGGATGCTGTTTCAGTGGCAAGGACCACACGGCTTGCATGAGATCCCGTAGACATTGCCCCAGTCTGTATAATTTTCATCAAGTCATGACAACAGCACCAAAGGAAGGGGCTAACTAGGATTTCAATTGTGCTTGATCTAAAGTTTCCAGAGCCTCATCAATGCTATTAGGAACAATAACATTGTGCCAGAAAAAGTCGCAGAGGAAAACAAAACATTGTGGGGTTCTAAGAAACATGGTAATCAAATACAGCTGGATCTTAAAAGACAAATCTGTCAAGGACTTCAAGGAAATTAAAATACAGTTTAAATTTTTGAATAAATCAACTTCACAAATGGCCATTAGGAAAAGAGTAGCAATGTTACTTTTTGAGTAGCCCTGCTTTGCTTCCTTTTAAGACCTTCCCCTTGCCAAGTTCATGGAATTGTGGTAGGGCTAGGGACCTCCTAAGCTTGGAACTGCCTGAACCTATCTTTGCCATCATTTGTAAAGAGCCTGTTTGAGAATGAAGCCAACCCAGGAAAGGAGAATCCAAAAGATACATACAAAGTTATTATTTCATTTGGGTCCCACGATCCAGCTGTACCTAAAAATACCCATTAAACTTTCAAGTTATTTGAACCAATAAATCCCTGTTTTTGTTTGTGTGTTCAAGCTAGTTTGAATTGGAGATCTAGGCTTATAAATCACAATGTGCTATCAAATGTGCATATCTGCTTTGACCTAATTTCCTTGGGTTGCTGTTGGCAAGGGAATATTGTGTCCAATGGACCATGGATTTCAACTGGATGGTGGTTTCTGAATTTCTGTCATCTGGCACTCTGTTGGGAACATGTGCACTCACAAACACAGTATAAGCCATCTTTTGGAAAGTGCATGTTATTGAATTTATCATTATATTTAAGGGCATGGTCAAATAAACCAATTAACTGGGGTAGAGAAGCCTTCTATTCCACCTGACTCAAGCCCTGTCCATCACTGCCTCACCACATCAAGCCAACAAAATGAGAATTTACCTCCCTGAGTTTCAGCATAGTCTTGTTTCCTAGCTAAGATGTGCCATTTACACTTGATCTCGCATATTCATAGATGACACATGGATAACATGGTTCCCAGTGAGGCCAACCCCCCAAACCTCCCATCCTACTTCTCTCAATTTAGTTTCTCCAAAACCCATGGGATTGGCCAGAACATCCTCATTCATTCACATATCTACTCAACAAATCAGTATGGAGCACTTACTACATGCCATGACCAGGCATAGGCGCTGGGAACTCAGCAATAATGAGAGAATAAGCACCTGTCCTCTGTGAAGCTTCTGCTCTAGTGAGGGAAGAGAGGCAGGGGAAACATTTTATATATGTCAGATGGAGATAAATGTTATGGTGAAAGATTAAATAGGGTTAAAAGGATAGGCGTGCGGGGTAGGTGTCTATTTCATATGTGGTGAAATAGTGAGCCCTGTGGTCATCTGCAGGAAAAGTGTCTCAAGCCAAGAGAACAGCATGTGGGAAGGCATGAAGCAGGATCAGGTAGGAGGCCAAAGTGGCTGAAGTGGAGAAAATGAGGGCAGTGTGGTAGGAGATGAGATGAGATGAGATGAGAAAAGTAGTAGTGGGAGAAGGTGCAATGGAGAAAATCTAGAGACTTCGTAGACCATTATAAAAACATTGGGTTTTATTATGATCCAGAGAAGAAACCGGATGGTTGTGAGCAAAGGAGTCACCTAATCAGACTTTGAAGATAGTTCTGTCTGCTATGTTGAGAATATTGGCTGTAAGAATGGAAGCAAGGAGACTAATCAAAAGAGACCATGAAAACAGGAATGAAAGGCTGAATTCTGGGCATCTTTTGAGGGTAGAGCCACCAATAGAATGAGATGAAAGCAAAGTTTTCATAAAGGCCTCCACAGGTTTGGCCTGAGCAACTGGAGAGTTGGAGAAGCCATGCTTTGATGAGGCAGCTGTATGAGAGGCACAAAGTTAGAAATAGAGGAGAGTCGTCTTGGACATTAAGTTTGAGATGCCTATCAAGTATCAAGTAGAGTAGATGGCTAACTAAATGAGTCTGAAGATAAGGAAAAATTCTGGGCTGGAGACACATACTTGAGAGTCATCAGAGTGTAGTTGAATTTAAAGTGGTAAGGCTGGATAAGATCACCTGGAAAGTGGGTTCATTCAGAAGAGAAGAGGTCTAAGAACTGCACCCTTGAGCATTCCAATGCTTAGAGCAGCAATTTTCAACTGGTATGCCACAAGAATTTTTAAAATATGCAATACTTGCCTATTTCGTCAAGAGCACTGACCTCTTTTCCTTTAGATTGTCAAATTAAAAAATGACAACACAACAATAGCTACCTGGTGTGAATGAATCAAAATTACATATATAACATATATATAATTGTCAGATTGGCAAAAAAAAAATACATATGTTTGGTGTGCTTCGAAATTTTAGTAATTAGTTTATTTATGCCATGAGTTGAAAAGATTTGAAAATTGCTAATTTAGAGGTTGCAAAGATAAGGAGCAATCAACCAGTAAAGGAGAATTAGAGGAACAACTAGTAAGATGAGAACTGAAAGGTGTCTTGGTATCTAAATTAAAAAGAAAGAAAAAAAAGAGTGGTTTAATTGTATACTGTGCTGAGATAGGTCACATAAGATAAGCACTAACAATTGACTATTGGATATAGCCATATCCTAGTGGTGAAGGTGGTGATGTCCATGCGTATTCAGAGGAAGGAGAAGAGAGAAGAGAGAATCAGGCCGTGATTTTAAAATGAGCTGTCATTATAATTTAGGTTGCAGAAACAAATGCAAGTCCATGGTTCAAATATAAACAGAAGTTACTGAAATGGGTTCAAAAACGAACAGGAAGGAATAAATTATAAGCAGTGAATAGACAACTTTTTCGAGGATTTTGCTGTATATAGCAACAGAGAAATGAAGCAATAATTGGGAGAAATGTGGGGATAAGAGGAAATTTTCATTTAAGCTGAACAATATTTCAGCATGTTTGTATGCCATGGAAATGATCCATCACAGAGGGAAAAACTGATGATACACCTAGGGGGAGGGGACAATTGTGGAGCAATGTTCTCGAGTAGGCAAGGGAAATGGGATCTAGGGCACAAGCTTAGGAGTTAGCTTTAGATTAACATACAGATCATTTGTCCACCCTAATAGGAGGGGAAACAGAATATAAAGGCAAAGATGCAGATAGGTGGGTAGATGAGACAATGGGATCTTATATAAATCCTCTTCTGGTTGCTTCTGTTCCTCAAGAAAATAGAATGCATACTAATCAGTTGAGAATCAGGATGAGGGGAAAGGTTTGGATGGTTTAAAGGAAGATGAGAAGATGTAAAGCAGTTGCCTAGGGAAGTAGGGGGAATTCTGGATTAGGGCAAGGCAGTAGGACCCCTAAGAAGCATTGATGGCCTGCATGAGGTCAGGGTCATCTTCCTCCTGTGGGTTTGGAGGTTTGTGGTGAAGTTGGTGATGTCCATAGGTATTCAGAGTAAGGAGAAGAGAGAGGAGAGAATCAGGCCATGATTATAAAGTGAGCTGTCATGATTTAGGATGCAGAAACAAATGCAGGTCCATGGTTCAAATATAAAAGGGCCTGAAATCTTAAAGACAATTAGATATAATTCAAACATATGCTTAGAAATAAAATCAGAGACTTTTAGAACTTCAAATGAAAATGACCCTAGGAATTTTTCTTGCCTAAATCCTTCATTTTCTAACATTTGAAAACCAAGGCCCTGGAAAATGAGATGATTTGCTCAAGACCACACAATAGTTAGTTCAGAGATAGTTCTAGGTAGTTCTCCTCCATCTTTCCCCACTAGTCTTTTCTTTCCTTCCTCATCTACTAGTAGGGCACAGTGAAATGTTAGGCTAGTCACTTTTTCTCAATTATGTCCTGGCCTTCCTTTGTCTTAACATCCTGTGTCCTGTTCCATTATTCCAGTCTTCTACAATAGAACCCCTTTGCTATCTCTCAGTTACCCAGATCTTCCCAGTGCCTCAGCCAAGTGTGTACTTCATTGAAGCTTTCAAACTGGTGCATTAGGCCGGGTCAAGACCCCTGTGACATGAAACTATGAATTAGGCTTCACCTGGGAGGAAGAAAGGGGAGTTATAGGATGAGCCTCACTAATGACCTACATCTTATCTCCTTGGACTCAGCAGACAGCACCACAGTTTTCAGGTGCTAGTGATAAGGGTATGACATTCTCTTAGCCATTTTCCTCTGTCCAGGGACGAATTCAAGAGACTGTTCAAGCTACAAACTGCATGTGCTCATTGGGCCAACAAATGCCAAGCTTTTGCATTAAGAAGAAAATGGATCTGAACCAACAAGCTTGGGGTTAGCCTGCAGCCTGTGCCCCATCTGAATACCATTTGAACACAACTGGTTAAAGTTCTTCCATTGATGGCTTTTGTTATCTATAAAATTAAGACTAAACCAGAGATCAAGGAATTTCAACTGGAAGCTATATCCTGTCTCCAGTCTCCCATCTTGGTGTAATTTAAGTGAGTTACAGGCCCCTTTAAATTCACTGATTTAAAACAGATACTCATCCAAAGAGGCACTCTATAAACATTTGGCACATCTTGATGAGCACTTCAATTGTCCTTCAAAGGCAGTGTAAACAACCTCCAAACCAATTACTTATGCTCTCCTCCGAGAAGTTCATTAATTGGAACGAGGACTCTGCCTCTGGCTGAGCATGTCCTCTCCACTCTTTAATGTCTCACAATTGTCCCTTCTGGGGAACAGTAGTATAGTTCCAGGCAATTCTTTTTAAATTTAGAAATTATTCAAATATAGAAATAAAGGGTATCAATGGGGACTGGGATAGGGTCTTAAATCTCTCCCAGTTAAAACTACTAAAAATGGGAAGAAATCCACACATCTTAGTATCCCCACATGCTGGATGAAATACTAGGAATAAAATCTACTAAATACACCAGGGCCTACAAACTCTGAAAAAATATTAAAGGGATAAATCTGTGGCAAAATAATCTCTGTCAAACATTGCATGCCAGTACTAGCATACTGAGGATCAAGACAAGGCATATTTTTTAAAAATCAATCATGTAATCTACTTGGAGGTTAATTTTGATTTTATATAAATATCCATAGCTTTTGATCAATAATTCTACATTTATAATTAAGGAAAATAACCATGGATAGGCAAAAATTTAGCAACCAAGATGATGATTTCAGCATTATTTATAATAATGAAAAATTAGAAACTATACAATAACATATTGGTACATCCATATTATAAATTACTCAGCAGCTAAGAGTGGTATTGTAGAAGAATGATGTGAGGTATTTGTAATACATTAAGTTTAAAAGGTAAGGCATAAAAATACTTTGGATGGTAAACAGAACTTACAAAATACATATATTCATAGAATATAGATTAGAGGGAAATGCACAAGATGTTCATAGATGGATGATAGAATCATAGAAGGTTTTTGTCTTCTTTTGTGTACCAGTGTTTTCTTATATTTCCTGTGGTCGTCATTGTCATAGATTGGGTCCCTTTGGAAAACAGTTGCTGAGGTCAAGATTTTGTGCTCCTGGTAACAACATCCGTAGGGAATGCTCTCAAAAACAACACTATAAGAATCAGGGAACCAGGGCCAGGCAGAGGGGGGAGTTGAGCTGCAGTTGTAAAAGACAATTCAATGGATTTTGTAAGGAGTTTTGAAACTGCAATGACCGGTGAGAGAGGTCCTGAATTGAGGTAAGAAAACTGCTTTTGTACTCCTATATTGATGAGCCATTGAACGTGTGCTACTCCATGGGATGGGTATAACCTAGGAGAGGCAGCTCCCTTCAGCTGAGAGCACTGCCTGGTGAACTCAGCAGGGAGCTACGTGCAGGTAGCTTTGGAGCAGCTGGGGAAATGAGTATCTAAATATGTGAGAAATTGGGTGGCACAGTACAGAATCTCTTACAGTATATCTGTGCTACTCAGAACCTCTGTTAAATTTACCCCGTCTGGGAGCAACTCCTTTCTATTCCTGGGGAAACTTACAGAATGAAGGTTAACAAGACAAACAGCAGCCCTAGCCACTGCTACGGGCTGCAACTGATATTCATCATCTCCCTCTTTTATTTCCCAACTTACTTTTCTCTAACTCTTAGCTGGCACCTCTACTGATGTAGGTGCTTACCAGGCAGAGGGTCGGAGGGCTGATTCACAACCCTAGTCAACCCTGGAGGCCCTAATCAACATGCCCTTGCAGGCCAACCCGAGCTTGCCATCCACTAAGAAAACTGGGCAAGGGAATACCAATGGACAGCCCAGAGGATTGAAAGGTAATTTTCCCTGCACTCACTCCACCCAATGGATCCATTAATCCTGCCATAGAGGAGCATGAACAGTGTAATACAAGTATCTTCCCACTTAGTGCTCATTTGCACTCAGGTCCATCCACATTACTCTCCCTCATATCTGCTCATCATAATATTCTAATTCTTCTCCTTCAGACCCCTGACCATTCAGGCAAGCCATATGCAACTGCCCACAAGTTGGTACATGGTTTTCCTTTGGCCACTTCTCCTACCACATAAAGTGAATCATGTGCTGCACGGACCAAAGCTGTGCTCACTGGGAGAATTCTTCCTCATATATCAACATGCCAAATGAACACATATACAACCTTTTGCCTCCTTTGTCAGATGGCCATAAGAGACTATGTATGTGGTCCTGGGTGTAAGATGAAGGAGAGGAAACTGTGCAACAGCTGATGTCATGAGAGTCTGGGCCACTTGCTCATGCATTCTGGTTGTGCTCCCTGTTC
Source organism: Corynorhinus townsendii (assembly GCA_026230045.1). Lineage (NCBI taxonomy): Eukaryota > Metazoa > Chordata > Mammalia > Chiroptera > Vespertilionidae > Corynorhinus > Corynorhinus townsendii. The sequence goes on from JAPDVU010000001.1 coordinate 196,934,879, forward strand.
CTGCTCATCCCCAATCCCAGATGTATCACTTCTATCTTATGATGGATTGCTGTTGGGATATCTCAACTTATGACTTGGGGCATCTGAGAGAGGCCTGTCATGGTGGACAGTTCTGGCCACAGGACCACTTCAAGTTCCATGATTAGGAGCTCTGTATCTATCAGAACCCAGAAGCATACTAGGACCTGATTTTAAATTTATATATAATTATCCATTGTAGATGGCATGGTATTGCTTTTTAACCCTAGGTGTCTACATTTCGATTCTACTACCGGGACTTGCATGAAGTTCATACAACATCATTCCTCACTATAGATAATACCATGGGGTCTGCCAGATTATGTGGCCATAGAGGCACAGCTATTTGCACAGCTTGGATGTCCTACATATCTCTTTCTTGCCCTGAGCTGCACTCAAAACTAAAAACCTTTCGTGTAACCTGGTTCTCAGTCATAGGATATGATATACCCAGAATCTGAAGAGCCTACCAGGCATTTTGCTTCCTTATTAGTGGTAGAAAATGAAAAATGTAATAAACTGTCTAGATCAAGCATGTCAAACTCAAAGGCTAACATAGGCCAAATAAATAAGGTTTAAATTTATGTGGGGCGCAAAAAAAATAAAAGCTTCAATTTTCATAGAAATGTAGGTTTATTTTGATAGAGACATGCTGAATACAAAGGACTGAAATAAATGAGTAATCGTTAACATAAAATAATAGAACATTTTAATAAAAATTAATATTTTTTCTTGAACATTAACTTACCAGACACTGAATAACTGCACAAATTAATAAGCATAACCAGATAAACCTATTTTTCTTGATCTCCAAAAGCAAAATATTTTCTGTTGCACACACCAAACAAGTCATTCCAAGACTAATGATGTGGCAATCGGCTGCTAAAGTATTCGCTGCTAGTATTAGTGGAGAGAAATGGTGCGCCTGCGCGTAAGGCAAATGAATGCAACACAATTATTGTAATCAGTCATTAGCGAACATTGTAGTTCATTATTAATAATTATGTATAATAGGGTATTGTAAAAATTAAGTTACAAAATTTTTATTAAAATATTTCTTACATACAATGGTATATTGACTGGGCCACAAAAATATTCATTGTGGACCCCATGTGACACACAGGCTGCGAGTTTGACATGCATGGTCTAGATCACTGGATTCCTGAAAATGTTGCTGATGTGCCAGATCCCTGAATACTCATGAGATTTCTTTCATCCGTTGTAGTATATGTGCCAAACCAAGTCCTTAACATATTTTCCATTTCATAATCATCCAATCTGATTAACATGATGTTAAAAATATCATGGGCCAATGTACTGTCTTATGGAATATCTAGAGAGTTTAAGTCTCCTCAGACAATATTGATAGATGACTGATGGGAGAGTTAACAGCCATGGGACAAGACTGTAAGTGTATACACTGTTAATTCCATGTGAATGCAAACTGCTTCCAGTGCTCCTTCTGATGAAGATGAAACAAATACATTTGCCAGATCAGTGGCTGCATGCCAAGTACTTGAGGCCATGTTCATCTGCTCTAGCAAAGATACCACATCTGGCACAGCAGCTATAACTGTAACTACCACTTGGTTGAGTTTGTGATAATGTAGTCTTATCCTCCAGGATCAGTCTGGCTTTGTAGGGGCTGGACTGGTCAACTAAACCGAGCTATGTAGAGACCATGACTCCTGCATCCTTTAGATATTTAAGACTAGCGCTAATCTCCATGACTGCGTCTGGTATGCAATATTGTTTTTCCTTACTTCCTCAGCTGGGCTTCAGAGGCTTCCACTTGGTCTTCCTCCACTGCAATAGCTCTTATCCCAGAAGTCCAGGAATCAGTATGGGGTTCAACAATTACCATGTAGGTACACTCTAATTATGCATTCAGGGGTTGGGGAAATTGATACTGGGTGAATTCATGGTCCCAGTGAACCCACTGTGAGTCAAATACAGGCCAGGGCTCCGTGACTCACCTGGTTTCCATATGCCACCAATCTAACAGAGGGATTGCAATGACCCTTCCTATGTTCAACAGTCCTCCAAAGTCCAGGAACTGCTCTTTCCCCGCGGTATTGTTATTCAACAAAATAGTGTTGTCATTTTGGAGAAGGACCATAGAAATCATTACCACAGACTTTTCTGAGAATATGGGTTATAGGGTTCTTCATCCTGGAGACCTGGCTTTTTCTTCTGGCTGTAATTCTAGGTCTACACACTGGCTCAGATATGGAAATGGAGTGTGGGGGCATGACCTGACAAATTTTACATTTTTAAGTAGCACTTACAATATTCTTTAGTTGAGATAAAGCTTACACAATGAAATTCACCCAGTTTCAGTTTACAATTCAATTGAGTTAACTGTGTATGAGGGTTCCCTTTTCTCCCTTAATCATGAACTGTGATTAATATATATAGTCATGTAACCATCCCAAAAAGTTCCCTTGTGCCTTTCATGTCCTCCTCCTCTCCCCCAGCTCCTGGCAACCACTTACCTGTTTTCTATCACTATATTTTTGCCTTTTCCAGGATATTAACATAAATGGAATTATACACTATGTAATATTTTTTATGTCTTTCTCTGAACACTATGATTCCATGTTGTTGCATGGATTAGCAGTTCATATTTTTTATTGAAGAATAGTGTCCTATCATATACCACAATATTTTTACCAGTTCATCAGTTTGTGGGCATTTGAGTTACTTACAGTTTGGCGCGATCATGAATATACTTTTTGTGATCATTTGCATACAAGTCTTTGTGTGGACAGATGTCTTTATTTCTGTTTGGTAAATACAGATTTATAGTACTAGATTTATAGTAAGTATATGATTAACTATATAAGAAACTGCTGTTTTCCAAAGTGATTGTACCATTTTGCTTCTCCCCCCTCCCCCGCTCCCCAGCAGTGCATGACAATTCCAGTTGCTCCACATACTTGACAACACTTTATAAGGTCAATCTTTTCTAAATTTTATTTTATTTTTTAAATGAATCTTTATTGCAACAAGTATTACATATGTCCCCTTTTCCCCCTGTTGCCCTCTCCAACCCTCCTACCCCCCAAGCTCTCACCACCTACCATCTGTGTCCATGGGTTATTCACATATGCACATGAGTTCATTGGTTGATCTCTCTTCCCCCCTCAACCCTCCTTGCATTCCCTCTGAGGTTTGACAGTCTGATCAATGTCTCCATGTCTCTGGGTCTATTTTTGTTCATTAGTTTATGTTGTTCATTAAGTTCTACATGGGAGTGAAATCATGTGATATTTATCTTTCTCTGACTGGCTTACTTCGCTTACCATAACCCTCTCTAGTTCCATCCATGCTGTTGCAAATGGTAAGAGTTGTTTCTTTTTTACAGCTGCATAGTATTCCATTGTGTAGATGTACCATCGTTTTTTAATCCATTCATCTGCTGATGGGCACTTAGGCTGTTTCCAAATCTTAGCTATTGTAAATTGTGCTGCTATGAACATAGGGGTGCATATATCCTTTCTGATTGGTGTTTCTGATTTCTTGGGATATATTCCTAGAAGTGGGATCACTGGGTCAAGTGGGAGTCCCATTTTTAGTTTTTTGAGGAAACTCCAAACTGTTTTCCACAGGGGCTTCACCTGTCTGCATTCCCACCAGCAGTGTATGAGGGTTCCCTTTTCTCCACATCTTTACCAGCACTTGTTTGTTGATTTGTTGATGACAGTCATTCTAACAGGTGTGAGGTGGATTATTTTATAAATTTTAGGTATTTTAACCATGTATAGTGACTATTTATTATGCTTTTAATCTTGTTTCAAACCAAAACAGAAGTTGGTGTTACAAAGAGAAGTATTCTGAGGATTTTCGGAAAGCATAGCTCATAATCAATAACAATGTAAAATAACTACAATCATTCATTGACCCCTGTGCTAAACACACACACACACAAATTGTTATTTTACCTACCATCACAATAATCCTGTGTGTGAAGTAGGTGTCATTTTCTCATTCAATGCAAAGCATAGAAATATTAAATAATTTGCCCAATTCATAAAGTAAAAATGATTTATCAGGCATGTAATCACAAATTCATCTGCATGTAAAAGCTGAATTCTCTCCATGGTTTCATTATGATGTTCTTCCCATGAAATAATTCTGCAATATTGCTATTGATTCATGGTTCTCTCCCAAGAAAACAAGTGAATCTGGAAAGTTAGGTTGAGTTATATGGAATGTTTAACATTTCTATTATAGCATTTTCAGATCAGAATTGATTTCAGACTGCCAAACCTTTTTTCTAGCCAATGTTATTTTGTGACATGCTAATTCCTAGCATGTCAATACACTGTGGTGGCTGTCTTAGACAATGTGGTGACTGTGGAGTGCTGCCAATGGCTGGTACCAGCTCATAAGAACTAACTATGCTGATCTCTCCCAACTCCAGTTGGCAACTTGAAGTCAACCACAATGGGAATATTTACACTGTGGAAATTGTCTATTAACAACATACCACTGGACTGGGCACTGTAATTATTCCTGCCATATCAATGAGGAAACAGAGAGGCTAAGTAACTTGCCCTCATTAATGCTAAGTAGCAGACCTCAGATTTCAACTTGTGTTTATCCAGTTCCCACAGCAAGGTTCTGTCCTAGGCTACCACCCACTTGAATAATATTTAATGTAAAGCTATAACTACAGCAGCAATTCTGAAACTTCTTAAGTCCTATAATAGCAGCTAGGTCTCCTTTGTCTCATTACTTCAGTTTTGCAGATTACTTCAGTTTCCTACCACCTGGCATACATGACAAAAAAATAAAGCTATTTCTACATAAAATGGAAATGAATTTGCCCAATTATATGGGCGTCTGATTGTCACATCATTAAAACCAATACATGTCATAAGATTACTGAGCAACTTCATAATGATACCATAGGTTTACCACTATCCAAACTTATCTTAACTCAAGCACATAAATACCTTAGATATTTAAATAAGAATCTTGTTTAAGTTTATGAAATACATACAACACATAATCAAAAGTTATGCACTTTTTAAATGAGATATTTCTCATCATGTTCCTACAAAGTTCAAATTATGGCTGTTATTAAGGAATGTGTAAACTTAGGACTGGGGAGGGACTTATCTCTCCTTTTTCTAGTGGTGTGGGAGATAGGCTGTAATCTAACTTTAATTTTACTTCCAAAGATCAGCACGTTTATAACTCTAAGCAAGGAAGGAATTTGTCCCTACTTATGATGCTTGCAACCACTGATTTTGAAAATAAGCTAGGGGAAGAGAGCTACTTTAAGGGGATTAAAAAAATAAAAAACACATAAGAAAAGAAAATAGACACATTTCTTTTCCTTGCAGCTCACAAATATTCATAGTTTTAAGAGTATTTGACAAAGAAAGGGGGAAAAAATACTAGATTCCTTTTCTCTGTTCCCTAAAGCCAGTGGAATAAATAGTTCCCAGCCACTCATTCACTTCCATGCGTATAAGAAAATGCAGTTGGCTCTTTGAAAATAAAAGAGAAAGAAAGAAAAGGGGGGACTTCTAGTCAAGATGGCAGCATATGTAAATGTGGTACTCACCTCCTCCCATAACTGTATCCAAATTACAACTAAACTATAGAACAACCATCGTTCAAACTGCCTGAAATCTGGCTAAATGGAAGTCCTACAACTAGGAAATTAAAGAAGAAGCTATGTGGAGACTAATAAGAGGGGTGGAGATGCAAAAGGGGCTGGTTTCACACCCTCCTGTTTCAGATAAAAATCAGGAGGAATATCTTGGCTATGAAGGTCTCCCATGAGGAGCAAGGGGCCCCAGCCCCACATCAGGCCCTCCAGCCCAAGGTTCCAGTGCCAGGAAAAGAAGTCTCATAACTTCTGACTGTAAAAATCAGTGGGGATTGAGACTGAGAGAGACAGAGGGTTGCTCAAGTCACAAGCAGTTCCTCTTAAGGGGCACACATGCAGACTTATTCAGACTCACTCTCTCTGAGCTCCAGCATGGTGACAGAAGCTTGAAAGGTACCAGAGACATACGGGGAAGAACCAAATTGTCTGGCATCAAGGTGAAAGCCAGCAGGGGAGGGGAAAAGAGCAGCTTTCTCCCAGAGAGATGTGCGGGCAGAGGCCATTGTTCCTTTGATGAGCCTTCCCCTGACAGAGCTGGCAGGCGAGTACCATATCTGAGACTCCATCAATCTGGTTCACATTGTTTTCCCTGCCCTTATGATTCCCTGAGCCTCCAACCCCAACTTTCAGGCCCATGCAAGCTGTTTCCAGTGGCTTTTCCATATGAAAGGCCTGTCTTGGCTCATGATTCAATTTTCCTAAAACCTCTCAAACAAGCAGTGTCTGGCCTCAGCATACCCTGTATCTTTCACTAAGTGTCTCTAGGCTTGGCTCTAGCAGCAGACAGCTTTGGTTCTCAGCTTGAATTTGCCTGTGCACCTCCAAGTCCAGCACAAGTGGCAGCTATCTGCAGTGCACCTCCAAGTCCACCTCCAAGTCCAGCTTCCAGGAGGCCCCAAAAGCCAGCATATCCAGTTGACTGACAGCTTTAGACCATGTCAAAGCACCACCACCCAACCACCTCCACAAGTGACATACTCAAGGGGAAAACTCAGCATGCACCAGAGCCTTCCTGAAGTAAGTCCTGCTCATTGGGGTGGGCCCCTGCACAGCTGATCCTCCAAAGTAGTTGCAGCAAGTCCTTCTAGCTGTTCTGCCTGAGGGTGTAAGTCATCTCATGGACATGCCAACAGCAATCAAGACTCAACTACAAGAAGAAGGTGAACATAGCCTACATAGAAGGCACACCATAAGTGCCCAGCTTGGGTGATTGGGGAGGCTGTGCCTCTGGACCCTACAGAACACCTACTACATTATGCCACTCGGCCAAGCCTGTGGCATAATGTAGTAGCATAATGTAGGAGCTCTACCTAATACATAGAAACAAACACAGGGAGGTTACCAAAATGAGAAGACAAAGAAACATGGTACAAATGAAAGAACAGAATAAAACTCCAGAAAAAAAAAACTAAACAAAATGGAGACAAGCAATCTATTAGATGCAGAGTTCAAAACACTGGTTATATTTGAACTTAGTGAGAACTTCAACAACACAAAAAGTCAAAAATGAAGGATACACTAACTGAAATGAAGATTAAATTATAGGGAATCAACAGTAAAGTAGATGAAGCTAAGAATCAAATCAGTGATTTGAAATATAAGGAAGCAAAAAACTCCAAATCAGAACAACAAAAAGAAAAAAAAAATCCAAAAAAAAAATAAGGATAGTGTAAGGAGCCTCTGAGACAACTTCAAGTGTACAAACATTCACATTATGGGAGTGTTGGAAGGAGAAGAGAGAGAACAAGAAATTGAAAACCTATTTGAAAAAGTAATGTCAGAAAATTTCCCTAACATGTGAAGGAAACAGACATACAAATCCAGGAAGCACAGAGAGACCCAAACAAAGGGAACCCAAAGAGGCACATCATAATTAAAATGAAAAAGGTTAAAAACAAAGAGAGAATCTTAAAAGCAGCAAAAGAAAAGCAGTTAGTTACATACAAGGGAGCTCCCTTAAGACTGTAAGCTAATTTCTCAACAGAAACTTTGCAGGCTAGAAGGGACTTGAAAAAAATATTCAAAGTGATGAAAAGCAAAGTCCTACAACCAAGATTACTCTACCTGGCAAAGCTATCATTTAGAATAGAAGAACAGATAAAGAGATTCCCAGATAAGAAAAAAAAAAAAAAAACAACTAAAGGAGTTCATCACCACGAAGCCAGTACTATATAAAATGTTCAAGGGTCTTTTTTAAGAAGAAGAAAAAAGATTTAAAAATATGAACAATAAAATGACAATAAATACATATCTATCAACAATTGAATCTAAAAAACAAATTAAATAAACAAGCAGAACAGAAACAGATTTAAAGATGTTGAGAATATTTTGACAGTTGCTAGATGGGGGGGGGTGTTGGGAAGATGAGTGAAAAGGTGAAGGAATTAAATACAAATTGGTTGTTATGAAACATCATGGGGATGTAAAGTACATCATAAGGAATATAGTCAATAACATTCTGATAACTAGGCATGGTGTCATATGGGTACTAGATTTATTGGGATGATCACTTTGTAAGTTTTGTAATGTCTAATCAATGAGGTGTACACCTGAAACTAATATAATAATGTATTTTAACTATAATTGAAAAAATTTTAAATGATTTTTAAAAAATGAAAGAAAAAGCAAAGTCTGAGATCTCATGAATGTCTCCTCATGAAACTCTAGAAGATTCTACTAGTAGCTTGTTTTTAAATCTCTGGTTATAGGGTAGAAGTGAAGGACTATATTGTTAAAAAAAAACAATTTAGGGAGACTAATACTAGTAGTGGGATAAGTGGGGAACACTACTGCTTGTCACCATACAATGAAGCAAAAGTAACACTGAGTTTAGGTCATCAGCATTCCTTGCTAATTACCCATCTCTTCCCTACTCTGCATTCTTAAAGGTTTCTTGAAATGAAAACTAAGGAATTTAACCAAAACCAACATTTTGGTGAGTAAAGTGTAAATGAATGAGAAACAGATGGGCTTGGTTTTCTCAAGGGTCTTTAAATGAAGGGCAAGGAGCTTGGGGTCAAAATGCATTTGGGGTTTCACTGACAAACCTTTTGCACTGTGAACCAACCCAAAATGCAGCCAAAGTTCTCAGACCTGCATCTGCCCACTTTGGCAGGACTCAATATGAAAGGATCTTGATATCAAAGGAGCAGGCTTTGGGGACCCTCAGGACATTGGTCAGCATGTCACGTATCATAATTTACACAGGTGCCAAAGGCAGTTGCAAATCTCACATATGCAGCCAGACATTTTCATGCAAGAACCCAGCAATTTTGGCTTTGATCAGAAACCGCAGATTGGTGTAAATATTTCTCTTGCCACGTTTTATGATATTTACATTTTACATGTGTCCTCCTGGTCTGATGATAGCAACGTGCGCTGCAGGCATATGCTCCGGATTCATCCCCAAGTCAGAGTTCAGGTGGAGAAACAGCTTAAGGAGGGCAGGGAGAATGATACAGCAAAGATCAGTCCTAAATGTGAGGGGGTGAGCTCTTTGTACATCCAGGCCAAGCCTGTCTCTCTCCCTTTGGGATTAGAGTATCTCCCCACTGTCTTCAAATCATGTATATATCAAGTTATAGCCCCAAAAGAACGCATTTTCAGTTTTTCATGGGGGCAAGAGTGTGGAGGGAGGATGGACCTCAAACCAGAGATGATTTGAGAAAGCCTGCAAGCTGACTTAGAGATTTTTGAAAATAATTTATTTGGCCATTCCAAGAGCAGATTGGCCATTTGATCAAGGTAACATGCCCTTCAGTGCAAAGACTACAATTAATGGGCCACATCGTTCTCTGCTCACAAGCAACAGAAGCGGCCAGCTGCTGGAGAACGCTGTGCGGTCTCCCAGTGTAAACGCCACTGATATCATCACCATCAGAAGGTCATAAAACTGATTGATGATAAACACAGCTCTCATTTGTTTACAGCTTACATTTTTGGGTTCGGGGTAATTAGCACATTATCCGTCTCTCAGGGTGAGGGCTCACAGGTGCTGGGAGAGAGCCTTCCAAGCCAGGACTGGATCACGGAACTTTGCGCAAAGCTATCACTGGCCTTTACAAGAAATAGGCTAGGGGATGCTGATTCTGCGGCAGGAGGGGTAGTTGGTAACACCCACCTGGGGTCACCCATGTGGGAGGACATTCACTCCCGTGGTAATTTCTTGTAACACAAAGTCAGGTTGGAAAAATCCAAGACATGTCAGCAATGTGCGGGAGATGTTCTCTGAGGAGCCTGCAGCTGCTGGAGCCTTTTAAGATTCCTTCCCCTTCTCACAGGCCAACAAAGACAGATAAAGATCACCCTTGCTAGTGGTGACTGGTACTTAGTTTCTTTTAGTTATAGTTCAAATAAACTCTTTTAGTCTTAAAAAGATGTTGCTTCTCAGACACATGCTTAAGGAAAGCAGCCGGCTCAGCTGGCTTTCCTGGATTGTGATTCTCAACCCGGATCCTGCCTCCTCCAGCCTTGCTCTGAGCCTTCCACCATCAAGGCTGGTTTTATTTGAACAACTAAAGCCATCAAATTGGTACAACTTGTCTAGTTAGTCACTCAAGCCACCTTTAGTAATTGGGTAAGTGAGTTTTCCAGATCAGCTTCAGTGAGAACTCCAGAGAGTCTATAAAGCTTCCTAAATGATTAAAAGGGGATCCTAATTTAAAGTATATATGCAGATGTTCACAACTTGGTTGTTAGATTGATGAGAGGACTAGCCTTTAAAAGAAAAAGTGGTTTTCCCAATTCCTAAATCTTTCACCCAGCATGAGATTCTTTTCCATATCTTAAGTGATGAACTGTTCACAGGTCAAGAGCTCAGAAACTGAATACGGAACATTAGATTGTTCATCAAGACCTCATTCTTGGTCAGCAATTCGAATTCCATTTTCCACTCATAATATTATTTTTAATTATTAACACTACGTTGCTTTCTACAGTTTGCAAAGTTCCTTCACTCATATGCTCACTTTTGATCTTTGTAGCAATGCCATGAGGTTAGAGGATATCATGATATCTGCATTTTGTAGATGAGGAGCCCGATTCAAAAAGATTAACTGACCTATCCCAGATCACAAAGCTACTAAATAATATAGCTCCTCATTTGAAATTAATTTTCAGCCCAGCTGGCGTGGCTCAGTGGTTGAGTGCCGACCTACAAACCAGGAGGTCATGGTTCAATTCCCAGTCAGGGCACATGCCCAGATTGTGGGCTTCACCCCCAGTGTGGGGTGTGCAGGAGGCAGCCAATCAATAATTCTCTCTCATCATTGATGTTTATACCTCTCTATTCCTCTTTCTTCCTCTCTGAAGTCAATAAAAATATATTTTAAAAAATTCATTTTCATGGACCCATTGATCTTATCTATTCACATATTTGTAGAAATTTTAATTTAAGGATATTCTTTTGATGCAATTTGTTTTGTCTGTTTTTCAAACTTTAGCCAATAATATTGTTAAATGTGAATGGTATAACAACCCAAGCAAAGATTCAACTATATGCTCTCTATAGGAGACATTCTTTATATTCAAAGATACAAAGAAAAGGAAAGGATGGAAAATTATATATTATGCAAACATCAACCACAGGAATGATGGGGTGGCTATACTAACAGATAAAAGATATGCATTGTATAATAAGAAGAAAAGTACATCAGAAAGATATTACAATTATAAACACACTAGAGGCCTGGTGCGTGAAATTCGTGCACTGGAGGTAGGGGGGGTCCCTCAGCCCAGCCTGTACCCTCTCACAGTCTGGGACTCCTCGGGGGAGGTATGCCTGCCAGCTTAGGCCCGATCCCCAAGCCAGCATTCAGGCATCCCTCTTGCAGTCCAGGGCTCTCGCAGTCCAGGACTCCTCGCTTCTTACTGCCCACCTGTCATGGAGGCAGTAGAGGCTCCTGCCACCACTGCTGTGCTCCAGGCTCGCTGCTCCTTAGTGGAGAGGCTCCTGCCACCACCACTGCGCTTGCCAGCAGTGAGCCCGGTTTCTGGCTGAGTGAGGGTTGGGGTGGCGGGGGGGGGGGGGGGGGGGGCAGCGCCGCTCAACCAGAAGCTGGGCTCACTGTTCCTTAGCGCTGGCCCTGCCCCCCAACACTGGTTGGGGGAGCCGATCAGGGGCCGGGCCAGCTAGGGGAGGGGCTGTGGGAGGTTGAGGGGCTGCAGTCACACCCTGTCCTGCCTCTGCAGAGGTGGCGCTGGGACAGCACAGCCCCCTTTCCTGCCACCTATGTGGAAGAGGTGGCACCGGGACTGACATGGCTGGCCTGGCAGCACAGGCTCACTGGCCCCGCTCCCTGCCCACTGGTTGTTCTGGAAGGTCATTCCACTGTCCAGTCTAATTAGCATATTAGCCCTTTATATATAGGATGTGACTCTAAAATCAGAGTACTAAAATACATAAAGCAAAGACAATGATGGCAGAAATAGACAATTCAACAAAAGTAGTTGGAGGCTGTGGTACTCCACTTCAATAATGGATAGAACAAAAGCAGAGGTCCACAAGAAAATAAGAGATTTGAACACTATGAACCAACTACTATCATGTGCCACATAATGACATTTTGGTCAACAATGGACCACATATATGACAGTGGTCTCATAAGATTATAGTGGAGCTGAATTTCCTGTAAGAAATGGAAGGATGTGTGGTTCAGGAGGCTTTATTTTTCTCCTCCAGTGGGAGCAATATCTCTGGGGCCTGGCAATAGCACCTCAAATTTTAGTGCACAGATTACATCCCAGTTGGTCAGCCACAGACCTACTTCAGCACAAAGGAGCCTGTCCCCAGCCCTATGTATTAAGAGGGTGCTTACAGCCCTCCCAGATCTCCCTTGACAGTCTTTAAGAGCACATCGCTGTAAATTCTTTGTTGAGAACCTAAGATCCTGTGAAAGGATGCAGGTCCACAGGAGCCAGCCTAAAAGTATTAAGTGCCCCTGACACTTGCATAAAAGCTTTGTGTGGTAGTGTGGAACCATTAGGAAATATTTTTGAGGTTGTAATAACGTAAAGCATAGATAAGTTTTATTTCTTCTATCAATTCCATGCCAGAGAGAACTCTTTGTGCCACATAAGATCAATGGAAGCAAAAACGAATTTCCACAGTCAAAAAAACACTAAGTCCTCACTGGCTTAGCTCAGTGGTTAGAGTGCCAGCCCATGGACTGAAGAGTCACAGGTTTGATTCCACTCAAGTGCATGTACCGCAGTTGTAGGCTCAATCCCTGGCCCCGGTTGGGAGATAACCAATTGATGTGTCTCCCTCACATCAATGCTTCTCTCTGTCTCTCCCCGTCCCTTCTACCCTCTCTGAAAATCAATGGGAAAAATATCCTTAAGTAAAGATTAACAACAAACAAACAAACAAACAAAAAACCACATTGAGTCCTCAGTTCTATACCCTCTCCATTTTAAACACCCTTTATTTTAATGAATACCACAAAGTTCCTTAATCTGACCACTGCTCCAACATGTAATAGCCAAAACGACATTGCCATGACAGTTGCTTATGTTTCTTTATCTTTCCATCCTGATTTTTTATTCTTTCTTTTACTCTCTTCTGACAGTCACGATTGTGGTAATCTGTATGTTACCAAGCCAGTTTTCCCTCAATATTTCTCATCAACCCAGCCCACAACCCTGCTCATGGAGCAGCATTCAGGACTTTGATGTCCTATCTCTGACCCTGTAGAAAGGAAGCAGGGGGTGGGCCAATGGGACAGTGTTTGTAAAGTCTGCAGTCGTGTACAGTAGCATCCAGGCCTTCACATTCACTCACCACTCACTTGCCAACTCATACAGAGCAACTTCCAGTCCTGCAAGCTCCATGCCTGGTAAATGCCCTATTTGACTTACAGATGTGCCATTTTTATGGCACTGTATTTTAACTGTGCCTTTCCTATGTTTAGATAATTTTAAATAGATAAATATTTACCGTTGTGTTACAATTACCCATAATATTCAGTACAATAACATGTACAGGCTTGTATCCTAGGAGCAACACAGCAAACCAAATCCAGCACCATACAGGGGGGACAAAATAAGATTATAGTTGTGAGTATGCAAAGAGTTTATTCTTGTATTATTATTTATTAATTTGTATTATTTTCCATATAAACAACTGTAAACCTACTTTTACCCCACCCTGTACAGCCTAGGTGTGCAGTAGGCTATACCATCTAGGTTTACATAAGTGTACTCATGATGTTTGTACAATTATGAACACTCATTTTTCAGAATGTATGCCCATTATTAAGTGATGCAGAACAATCCACCCAACAATAGTAGACTGTATATTCTGCACATAGTACTCATGATGTTTGTACAATTATGAACACTCATTTTTCAGAATGTATCCCCATTATTAAGATCTGCAGAACAATCCACCCAACAATAGTAGACTGTATATTCTGCACATAGAACTTTCTCCAGGGTAGACCGTATGTTAGGCCCGTGGTCGGCAAACTGCAGCTCGCGAGCCACATGCAGCTCTTTTGCTCCTTGAGTGTGGCTCTTCCACAAAATAGCATGGCCTGGATGAGTCTATTTTGAAGAAGTGGCGTTAGAAGAAGTTTAAGTTTAAAAAATTTGGCTCTCAAAAGAAATTTCAATCGTTGTACTGTTGATATTTGGCTCTGTTGACTAATGAGTTTGCCGACCACTGTGTTAGGCTGTAAAACAAACCTTGATGGATTTTAAAAAACTAAAAATAGTACTAATATGTTCTCTGACCATGATGGAATAAAATTTTAAATCAAAAACCAAAAAATTGGGAACGCATAAATATTTGAAAGCTAAACAACACATTCCACATAAATGATGGTCCAAAGAGGAAACTAAAATGGCAATTAGAAAATACTTTGATATGAATGAAAAGGGAAACACAACATATCAAAACATGCCGCATGCAGATAAAGCAGTGCTTAAAGGTAAATTTATAGCTGTAAATACCTAAATTAAAAAATAAGAAATGTAGATCTCAAATCAATGATTTAACCTTCCACCTCAATACAGTGGAAAAAGAAGAGCAAACTATACCCAGAGCAAGCAGAAGGAAGGAACTAATGAAGATGAAAAAGAAATTAATGCAATAGGAAATATAAAAACAATAGAAAAAAACCAATGAAACTAAAAGCTGGTTCTTTGAAAAGACTAACAAAATTAACTAACCTTTAGCTAAACTGACTGAGAAAAAAGAAGAGAGAAGGCTCAAATTACTAGCATCAGAAAGAGCATTACTATTGAACATACCAAAATAGGAAGAATTATAAAAGACTACTATGAATAGTTGAATGTCAATGACTCAAACAGCTTACATTAAATGGATTTCTACATAAAAGTAGAAGACACAATCTGAACATAATTATAATAAGTAAATACTAACAATTTTTTAAAAATGATACATAAAACCCAGGCCCAGATAACTTCACTGGTGAATTTCACAAAACATTTAAAGAATTATCAATATCAATTCTTCAAAAACATACAAGAGGAGAGAACACTCTCCAATTCACTGTATGAAACCAGTGCCAGACAAAATATCACAGAAAACTACAGACCAATATCTCTTATGAGTATGAATACAAAAATCCTCAACAAAATACTAGCAAACCAAATCCAGCAGCATACAAAAAGAATTATAAACTGTAACCAATTGGGATTTATCCCAGGATGCAAGGTTGGTTTAACATCTGAAAATCAATTAATGTAATACACCATATCGATAGGCTAAAAAACAAAAACCACATGATCATCTCAATAGATGAAGTAAAAGCATTTGACAAAATCCCAAACCCTTTCATGATAAAAACACTCAACAAACTAGGAATAGGAGGAAACTTTCTCAGTTTGGTAAAAGGCATCTACAAAAACAATCCTTTCTCCTCAGGTTCAGGTGCAAGACAAGGATGATGTTGAATAGAAGTGGTGAGATTAGACATCCTTGTCTTGCACCTGAACCTATTCAACATTATACTGGAGGTTCTAACCAGAGCAATTAGGCAAGAAAAATAAATGAGTAATCTAGACTAGAAAGGAAAAAGTAAAACTATATTTGCAGATGACAAACTTTTATGTAGAAATCCTAATTAATCCACTAAAAAACTTTGGAATAAATTACTTCAGCAAGGTTATAAGATATGAATGAGATCAATATACAAAAAAAATAGTATTTCTATACACTTGTAATGAATAATCCAAAAATGAAATTAAGAAATAATTCCATTTATAATAGCATCAAAAATAAAATATTTATAAATAGATTTAACAAAAGTGTAAAAGTTTATTCTCTGAAAATTATAAATCATTGTTAAATAATATTTAAATAAATGGAAATATCCCATGTTCATGGATAAAATGAGTTAATATTATTATGATGTCAATACTCCCCAAATTAATCTATACATTCAACAAAACTCTATCCAAGTCCTGTCTGGCTTCTTTGTAGAAATTAGCAAGCTGTTCCTAAAATTCATATGGAACCCTCGCTAGGTAGCTCAGTTGATTAGGGCATCATCAGATATGCCAAGGTTGCTGGTTCCCTAGTCAGGGCACATACAAGAATCAACCAATGAATGCATAAATATGTGGGATAACAAATCGATGTTTCTCTCTCTCTCACTCCTCATTATCTCCTTCCCTCTCTCTCTAAAATCAATAAGTAAAAATTTAAATAAATAAAATTCATATGGAATTGCAAGGGATTTAAAATAACCAAACCAATCTTGTAAAAGAAGAACATAGTTGGAGGACTCACACAAATGTTTATAGCAGCAGTATCCATATTAGCCAAAAGGTGGAAACAACCAAGTGTCCACTAAATGATGAATGGGTAAACAAAATGTGGTATACCCATACAATGGAAAACGAATCTACCATAAAAAGCAATGAAGCACTGATATATGTGACAACAAAGCTGAACCGTGAAAACATTAAGTGAAAGAAGTCAGAAAAGACCACATATTCTATGATTCCTTTTATGCAAAATGTCAAAAATAGGCAGATCTAAAAAGATGGAAAGTAGATTAGTGTTTGCATAAGGCTGGGAGCAATGGGTGATAACAGGCTGACAGGTAAAGCATACAGAGTTTTTTGAGATGATGACACTATTCCAAAATTGGCTATGGTGATGGTTGTGCATATTTTTAAGTATACTATCCACCTTTAAATTATATGATTTAAATTAGTTAATTGTATGGTTTGTGAATCATATCTCAATAAACCTGTTATAAAAATAATTAATATGTACTTAACGCTCCCCTTCGCTAATGAAGTGTTAATGCTGGGAAGTGTCCACAAAGATAGGGATTACATTTTCCAGGTCCCTTGCATGAGGATAAGGGAGGGCACTTGTTCTCAGAGAAAGAATATGAGCAGAAGTGATGTGTGTCACTCTTGAACTGTTAATAAGGGGCTGCACCTTCCCTACCATCTCTTTCCCCATTGCTAGCTAACCAAGGAGGGCTCTGCAGCCTAGAAAAGAATGGGCCACCAGACAGAAGGAGCCATTTTCCTCAAAACCCCATAGAAGGGCACCAGACCTAGAACACCTGCACAGACATGTCTGGGAAACAGATTTTCATGACATTACATTCAGGACTTATTTGTTACCACCTCTAGGATTACCTTAACTTATAGGGTGCCCAATAAATGCTTGTTGATTGAATGAATAGATGCCCAAATAGTAAAATGCCATTAGAGCATGCTACTATGTGAGCTATTGTTTGCAAGTTTGTGAGAACTTAAGTAGCTTGTGTCGAAATGGAAATCAAGATATTCAGGAGGTTGAGAAGGGAAATAGTGAACTAGGCCATGTGCTTATTATCATTGCTATTAGGAATAAATAGTTTATGGACCAGTATGGGCCTATGGACCACCTTTAGAAGCTACTGCATTGGAGGACATTTTCCAAATATTGAAAGAATCTAAAACTATGTTTAAAACCACACAAACAGCATTTGTAAAATCAATTCAACCTAACCTCCTAATTTTGTTTCACTTCTAAGGTGTTTATTATTTGATAAAGTATAATTGTTTATTAAATATGTATATTTAAAATAGAACTATATGGATATGTACATGTCTACATATCCATCTACCCATCCACCTATCCATTTATCCATCCATCATCTACCTATGTATCTATTTATCTATACAAACTTAAAAGAAGAACATGGCTCAAAGGACTAAATACAGGCCAGAGAGTAATCAATTGCTTTATACAAATAACACATACAAACCAACAACACATAAACACATATACTGTGCTTCAGAAGGTACAAAGTATTTTTTTAAATTTATCTTTATTGTTGAAAGTAATACAGATGTACCCTTTTTTCCCCATTGACCCCTTCTAGCCTGCCTCCTCACCTTACCCCAGGCCTTCACCACACTATTATCTGTGTCCATGTGTTATGCATATCTATAATAATCTATAATAATAAAAGCATAACAGGATAATTAGACCGGATGTCCTCCCGGATGAACCCGGGGCTGCAAGGGAAGCTCAGGTCCCGGGTGCCTGCCGGTGGCCAGAGGGAAGCCCAGGTCCCTGGTGCCAGAATGAAGCCAGTACTGGCAGCTGGAGGAAGGAAGGCCTACTCTTGCATGAATTTCGTGCATCGGGCCTCTAGTATGCATATAAATTTTTTGGTTAATCTCTTCCCATCCACCCAGTTACCCCCATACTTTTTAAATATGCTTTTCACAATTGTTATTTAATCCTCATTATAATCCCATGGGATGCTGAAAATTACAATTACTTTCATTTATAAATCAAAAAATTCCCCAAAATACCAATCAGAGAATATATGCACCCCTATGTCCACCGTAGTGTTATTTATGATAGCTAAGATTTGGAAACAGCCCAAGTGCCCATCAGTAGATGAATGAGTAAAAAAGCTGTGGGGCATTTACACTATGGGATACTATGCATCTGTAAAAGAGGGCTCTCTTATCCTTTGGGACAGCATGGATGGACCTGGAAAATAGTATGCTAAGAGAGATTAGCCAACCTGAGAAAGACAAATATCATATGATCTTACTTATTTGTGGAATCTAATGAACAAAATGAATTGACCAACAAAATAAGAATTGAAGCATGGAGGCATGGAGCAGACTGACATATCTTGATGTGGGGTTGGGAGGATGAGAAGAGATAAGCCAAAGAACTTACATACTTATATGCCTAGCCCATGGACATGGGCATTAGGGTAGTGAAGACCTGGGGGGATGGGAAGGGAATGGGAGGAGGGGAGTAAAGGGGGGGGGATGGAAGATACCTATACTATCAACAATAAAAATATGTTTTAAAAAACAAAGGCTGCCTAGGCAAAGTGGAATTAAGAGATGATATAGATAATTATCAACAAGTTCAGATCTCAATACCTGCTATTAAAGAAGAGGAAAAACTTTGGGGGGCCAAAATATCCAGTTAATTCACCTTCATATTCACTCTTTGAGCAATTTTTTCACTTTGTTAATGCTAACACAGTCTTGGTACTACAGCAAAGGGTTGGTACTATGGCAGGAGAAGCAGAGGGCTGGATTTACATTGCTGTTATGTAGAATTGTTATGTATAAAATATAATAGTTCACATTTACCCAGAATCCCTTCTTGCAAAAATAATTTGAGTAAAGAGAAGTTAGTTTTTAAGAGCATACTATTCCTGTGTACTAAGCCCTCTTGTCATGCAAACAGGCTGACCAAGACTGGGAATTTGTTGCATCATTTCAATCTTTTGAAGTATTTTTTCCTTTTAAGTGTCTTTTGCCTGTAAACTCAGATCTGCTCATGTCTTGTGGCCAGGCTTCCAGGGTAATCATGCTAAAGGTGAACCCACTCAGCAGCACCCAGGCCACCTGCACCACATACTTGCCAACTCTGAGCCTCTATTTTCAGAGTTATGCAATCTCTGGTTAAATTTTTAAAAATACATGTTTTATGACTACAGGACCACACCTCTGCCCACTTCCACTCCTGAAATTCCAAAGACCTGGGAGGACCCATTCATCCAGATAAGCCTCTGAACCCAGTGATGGTCCTTAGAAACTGACCTAAACTCAGATGTGCCAAGGTTTCCCAGGCTTAATAATGGCCCTGACAT
This sequence comes from Corynorhinus townsendii, assembly GCA_026230045.1. Classification (NCBI taxonomy): domain Eukaryota; kingdom Metazoa; phylum Chordata; class Mammalia; order Chiroptera; family Vespertilionidae; genus Corynorhinus; species Corynorhinus townsendii. Next base: position 196,954,628 of record JAPDVU010000001.1, read on the forward strand.
TAGATGTCCTAGATATTTCTCCACTTTTTCAGTGTAAATATTAGAAAGGGATGGGGCTAGTATTTTTTAATTACTTCTTTTTTAAACATATTTTTTATTGATTTCAGAAAGGAAGGGAAAGGGAAAGAGATAGAAACATCAATGATGAGAGAGAATCATTGATCAGCTGCCTCCTGCACATTCCTACTGGGAATCAAGACCTCAACCCAGGTATATGCCCTGACCAGGAATCAAACCATGACCTCCTGGTTCATAGGTTGACATTCAATCTCTGAGCCATGCTGGCCTAGCAGGAAGGGGGTAGTATTTAATTTTATTCTTTTATTTCCTCATTCATCATTCAATATGTACAAGGCATGTTGAAGAATAAGGACATGGTTTATGCCTTCTAGAAATTGCAACACAATGTGAGAGCTAAACAAGGTACCCAAATAACTATAGTACAGGACATTCCATGTTATAGGCTCTGAAAGTAGCCCTGATCAAATGTTTGGAGACAGAGATGCAAAGAAAGCTCTGATTAATATGTCCAGAAAAGGCTTTAGGAAAGCAAAAGGGAGCTTCTGAGTTGGGTTTAGAGAAAAAGGAAGATTTCATCAAGGACAGATGAGGGAAGTGACAATCCAGATGGTGGCAATGATATGAGCCAGAGATTAAGAAATGGTGGGTATTGGGGTGTCATTTAGCTGGAACATGGGAAGTAGCATAAAACAGGAAGCATACTTTGGGACCAAACTGTAAAAGGCGTTAAACACCAGGATAAAGTGCCATGATTTTCTTTTAGCAGTTAATGTGACAGCCACTGTGAAAATTAAAAAAGAGAATTGATTTGAGCAAAGCAATAATCCAAGAAGCTTGCTGTGGTGGTGGTATACAGAATGGCCTTTAATTTTGAAAGACTAAAGGTCTGGAGATGAATCAGGAACCTTTTACAATAGATCAAAATGAAGTAATTGGGTTTAAAGAGAGGTAGTAGCCAAGAAAATGAAAAAGAAAAGAAGGAATAACAAACAGAATTTTGTAGGGAAAGCCGGGAAAATGAAAAGATAACTCCCAGTTCTTGAGCCAGTGCCTGGAAAAATTTATGTTGTGGATGAAAATGTTTGGACTCAAATTTATACAAAGATCTAGAGATTTTTAAAATTTATTTCAAAACTGTCTGTGATGTTATCCATATTAAAAAAGAAAACACATCATTTCCCAGGATCACCCAGGACAGCTGGTTGCTCTCACCACATTCCTTCATAAGGCTTCTTTTTCCATGGTGTTAGCCTGTTTTGGAATATGGACTACAGTGCTGGAAAGGAAGGTGAAAAGGCCTTATTCTGATCAATTGAATGCCAGCCTGTTACCTTTCCTACTTGGGCAGTCTCTACAGATGCCTATGAACCATCTTAATCCACTCTCTGGTCTAGACCAGCAGGCAAATCTTCCCATGGAGATGGCAGAGAGAGACACTCCTTTTAGAATATCAGAGAGGCATGGATCTGTTCTGTTGGCACTCACGATGCCAGCAGTGGGGACACTCTTCAGTCTGTCCCTAATCACAGTAACTGAGGGGCCTCCAGGTACAGCAGGTCCTCCAGCTCAGGGAGCAGATGGAAAACATTCCATTTCCTCAATGTTGGGGCATTGATGACAACATTCTGCATGAAGGAGCAGGTCTATGGGAAAGTCATGGGAACAGGACTCTACCTGTGATGGGCAGGGGCCAAGAGAAACAAAACCGGTATCACTTTCAGGACGGGGAAACCTAACCTGACCACACAAATAATTAACCTGAAAGGCCACTTCGTGGTCCCCCAAAGGACCCAGATGTTGCACTTCACTTTAGGTAAACGTTATTTTTAGAGACATAAGAATCCAGCATCCAAAATTTATCACCCATCTGAGTGGGAGACACAGAACACAGAACAGATTTATATGTTTAGGGGGTAGGAATGGGGTTTAAGCTCAATAAAATCTTAACTGTGCTTTACTTTTTAATTTAACTTTCAAACATTTCTTTCCTGCTTTGTGACTGAGAATCTCGTACATGTCACCCCTTCAGTGAAGTATCACAGGAAAGACATTTTTGTGGTGTTTAGTGGAAATAATTTTTCTTGTGGTATTGCTCCAGTACCCTGGGAAACTGGCTTTCAGAGATAAATTAGGCTAAGAGCCGTCCAGTGCTAATTTATTAAGCAGTCAATGGTTTAAAACAACTTTCCCTGTTTCGGCTCACTGGAGATCTGTTAGTGGTTCTTGAGAAGACAGCAAAAGCCGAAGACTGATAAATTTCATAGATTATCTTAAAACAGACGAAGTGAAGGATTGATGTAGGGGGTTTTCACAGGTGGGCAGAGGTAGTACACACTGTGGGTAAGTCTGTGGGTGTGTACTTTACAACATTCATACTGCAGCACTCTGTGCTAGATCTGAAATAATAGTTGAACAGTCTAAAGAAACTTTCAAATTCCCTCCAGGAACAAATGTTTGCAAGAGGAACCTCCTCATTTGTCTCCTCCTGTTAGAATATACTGCAGATAGGATAAGTTCCATCTGTAAAGACAAATATTGCTGAGCTCCCTCAGGTATTCAAAAGGCTTCAAGCACTTTCTACAGATGCCCCAGAACAGTGATTTGTGGCCTACGTTGCGCTCTGGAATCACCAGTGGAGTTTTACAAAGTACTGATGCCTTGGTCCTACCCCTAGAGGTTCTGATGACATTGGTCTGTGGCATGGCCTACACATTGAGAGTTTTAAACCTTCCCAGGTGATTCTAATGTGCAGTTAGGGTCAAGAACCATTGCCATATAGAAGGTGTCAGAGACTCAGACCTTCTCATACCTGGTGACTATCAGGTGACTGAGCTGCTAGTATGTGTCCCTTCTCTTGCCTAAAACTGCCAGCAATGCAGAGGCATTGGAAATAAAGCAAGGACCAATAATAATTGCAACAATGTTTTGGGAGCTGCTCCATTCCAACTGCTATTCTGTGTGAAGAAGGCTGAACGATTGAGTCCATGGAGGAAAACAGAGCTAAGAGAAAACATTAAGAAGAGGGGAAATGACTATCTTTGGTTCAAGCTGGATTTTTCCCAAGAGTGATTTGCCATTGACCTCTCTCTTGAAAGCTAGAGGAGCATCAGGCAGAAAGCATGGCTGGCTTTTATGCCATCACTACTATTTCCATGTTGAAGAGACCCTCACATTTGAAGATGCATAAGAATTACTAAGTCTCTCAGTAAACATGCAGCTTCCCAGTCCTCACCCTAGAGATCTGGACTCAGTGGGGCAGGAGTGGGGCTCAGGAATCTCCAGGGGATTCTGACAGAGGTGAGCTGCATCCCACTTTTGGGAAACACTGAGTCACCCCACTGCCAGGCAACCTCCTGAATAACGGGTTCTTCTTCAGATAAGTAGATTACCAGGTCAAGGAAAAAGAGGGAATGCCTCTTCAGTAAAAGTTAGCAAAGTATTTTTGGAAAGACACTTCCCTTTTTACTGAAAAGCACTCAGTCCCTTTTGGACAGCCAGGTGTCTCTTCATGTTCTCAGTGTCCCTGAAGAGAAGAATGAAGAACTGCAAAGCAGATCCTCAAACTATGGGCCAACACAGTTCTTAGGAATGAGGGATCTTCCACAGTCAACATCCTTTTATGTCTTAAAGCAACCATGTCAAACTCGTGAGCCGTGAGTTTGCAGCCCACAATGAATATTTTTGTGGCCCAGCCAATATAATGGTATATAAGATATGTTATAATAAAAATTTCGTAACTTAATTTTTACAATATCCTGTTATACATAATTAATAATGAACTACAATGTTCACTAATGACTAATTACTATAATCATGTTGCATTCATTTCCCTTACACGCCTTACACGCAGGCGTACCATCTCTCTCCACTAATACTAGCAGCGAATATTTTAGTGGCCGATTGCCACATCATTAGCCTTGGACTGACTTGTTTGGTGTGCACAACAGGAAATATTTTGCTTTTGGAGAACAAGAATAATAGGTTTATTTGCATTACGCTTATTAATTTGTGCAGTTATTTAGTATCTGGTAAGTTAATGTTCAAGAAAAATATTAATTTTTATTAAAATGTTCTATTATTTTATGTTAACAATTACTCATTTATTTCAGTCCTTTGTATTCAGCATGTCTCTATCGAAATAAAACTACTATGAAAACAGAAGCTTTTATTTTTTTTTGCGGCCCACATAAATTTAAACCTTATTTATTTGGCCTTTATTAGCTTTTGAGTTTGACATGCTTGTCTTAAAAGATCACCAACAATGATGCAGAAAAACAAAACCCATTCCAACAAGCTAATAAACTGTATTCAAGGAATTTGGGGACAGGAAGGGATACGTTCCTTTATGTCTAGAAATACTCCCCTTTCCTGATTACTGTGAAAAAGCAGCCCATATTTACACTTATTTTTAAGATAGGCAAATTTTCATTATTGCAGCTTTACCCACTAGAATAAAAGATAATGGAAAGAAACAAGATGTTATTTCCAGTTGAGTACTTTTTTAAATAATCTGTATTCCATAGTTGTTGTTTTTTTAAATCTATTTTTATTGATTTCAGAGAGGAAGGGAAAGGGAGAGAAAGATAGAAACATCAATGATGAGAGAGAATCATTGATCGGCTGCCTCCTGAATGCCTCCAACTGGGGATCGAGTCTGCCACCTGGGCATGTGCCCTTGACCAGAATTGAACCTGGGACCCTTCAGTCCACAGGCCTATCCACTGAGTCAAACCAGCTAGGGTTCCAGTTGAGTATTTAAATGTAATAATTTGAACTTGCTCAATCTCTCCTTCCCAATTCAGTTTGTGTGTGTGTGTGTGTGTGTGTGTGTGTGTGTGTGTGTGTGTGTGTGTCCGTCCAGAGTAGTGCTGTACATTTGCAAAATGCAGTTATAATAATTTGTCACAAAATTTTGGAATCCATAGTTCATGGACCTAAAGTTCACTCAGAAGTCACAATTTCAACCTGTAAACAGGGAAACTTGGTTGGGGAAGGAGTGATGTTCTTCACTGCTATGTGTTTTTCCTGCAGAATTTCCCTGGTCCTCTAAAGCTCTCCAACCTTGGACATTGTTCCTGTGCTGTGCCCACATTCCATTGGCACAGGCATGGAATGGTATGCTTGGAATGTCTCCACCCTCCAAAATATTTTTGGATCAAGCTTATCCCTTTTCCCTGAAAAACCTCTGTTGTACAGCATTTGCTTCGCCAACTTTTATATTTTTGTATATTTTTGAATATGGACCAAATCATGAAAACTCCAGGGCCCCAGTCCACCATTAAAAAGTTCTATTAACCCCCTGGTATTAGCAGAATTCCCACAGAAGGAGAACAAATCTGGAGACTTCTGCTTAGGATGCAGACAATCTTTCTGTTCTGTTTTAATTACCTGCAGGCTCCTTGTCTAAATGCTCTTGAATTTAGAAATCAGCAGAGAGAGGTCTAACCTAAATGCCACCAGATTTATCTAAAAATAAAAATAATAATGACTTTTTTTAAAAGTTGCCTCTTGATGGTCTTTTTCTCCTTGTGCTAATTGACAATCTCAGCAGAAGACTGAAACTTAAGGGAGACTTGGAGGGGAGATTGCTTTTTTTTCCTAAGGAAATCTAGAATTTAGTGGGGTTTTTTGCTGGTATCAATAATCAGCACTGTTTATAATAACAGCACAAACACTATTTAATGTGTCATTGTTATGTGCCAGGTACTGGGCTAACAGTGTCACACCCATTATCTCACTTAATTTCCACAACAACCATAGGAGGGAGGCACTAGCATCCTTATTTTAGTCATAAGAACGTTTAGGTCATACAGGTAGCATGTGGAACACACAGTCATGATTATTTGTATTGCCATAGTGAATTTATAAAAGGAAAATGACAGTGAAAAGATTTGAAGTATCCCCAAGAAAATTGCCATTAAAATGAAAACTAAGTGGATTTTCTAACACAATGATGAGAGCAACATATTTTGGGGTCAGTCAAGTGGGTAGAGAGACTTTGGTGAAAAATTTCTTTTAAATTCTTGTTGGTATTTAAGGGACATTTTGGCGAAACACCATGGAAACATCTGGTCACATCCTCTCAACCTTCATTTCTTCCCTAAATGTTGCTTTTAATATGTCACAGTTGTTAAATTTGTAACAAGCAATGCCCTTGAGACTAAACAACAGTGCCTAGTGTGTGAAAAATGAACAATACATTTACGGCAATAAAAACCAAAGGAAATTTTAAATAAACATTTAATTGAGTACAAATAGTCTGCACGTCTTTTTTGGTGGAACTTGCCCAATCTGTGTGCTGACATAAGCAGCAGGATGTTCTAAATAAACTTTGTGAAAGTCAATGTAGTCTTCTTCAGCTGAGACATAGCTGATCGGACTCAGATCTTCTGAAGGATTATGGCTAGGGAAGGAACACTATTAGCTGAAAGAGAACTCTCCATGTGCAGTCTCAGAACAAATGCATAACCACCAAAGCGCCAGGAAGGATGAGCTGGGGATTTGGATGTTGTATAATGGCTTCAAAGTAGACAACCCAAAGTAGAAAAATAACCACCAACCACCAGTGTTTGTGTATCGGTCAGTTAGCCAAGGTCCATGGGCCTGATTCACTTCCTCTCTAACTCTAAAAGGATTTTTCCTTTTAGATAAAACCCGCATATTTGAATCTAATCCAACAAATGTACTTGTCTCGGGCTATATTTTGCTCTTGCTGTATTTTGGTTGTATGCAATGGAAAGTCTTGCAAAGAATCTACAGCGAAAGGGAAAAAATCAGATCATGGATCTTATTCAAGCAATTAGGAATGCAGCTGAAAAAGAGAGACTGTGTATGTCATCTCGCAAGTTATTTGAAAACAATTATTTTTCAGTTTTGTATATTGACTCTTTCTACATATGGAGAGACAGATGCTATTCAGCAGAAATGTTTTTCCACTGATATGGAATCCCCAAAGAAACCGTATTGGCTTTGATGTGATTCAGAGATTGTGTCATTCATCAACATGGTTTTAAAGAATGTTAGCAACCTTAGGGTTGATTCAACCTGAAAATAAACACAGATGGTTCTTGGGAGAACAAACTATTTTCCATAGCAGATTTAACCATACATGTAATGGAATATATATCCATTGTATTTAGTGCCACATCTGATTACATAAAATCAGTTGAAATGCATATGAGTCAGACTTTTTCCCTAGCATGATAAATAAATAACTTATCCCCTCCCGTTCCATTTTATTATTTTTTTCTTCCTTTGGAATTTTTTAAACATCCTGAAAAATTTCAAATATATACATATGTATATATTACAAATAATTTTATATTTTGGGACCATTTAAGAGTTAAGTTGCTGCAGTTACTCCTGAATAATTAAGAATGTATTTCCCACAACTAATGACATGAAAAGCAGGAAATTAACATTAGCATATTATTATCATTTACTACACAGTTTTAAAAATTGCCTCCACTGTGTGCTTTATAACAGTGGATCTCAAATTTTAGTATGCATCAGAACCAATGGAAAGTGTCATGAAACATAGATTATTGGGTTTCAGATTCAGTAGGTTTGTCCTGGGTTCCAATTTTTTATTTCTATCCAAGTTCCCAGGTGGTGCTGGGTCTGGGATCACACTTTGAAAACCACTGTTTTGCAGTAAAAAAAAAAAAAAAAGAGTTCAATCCAAGATAACAGATGGTATCTAACATCATGTCTGTTTAGTTTTCTTTAATACAGAGGCTATTTTTCAATTGTTTCTTGACTTATCTGATCTTGACATTTGGGAAGAATAAAGGCCAATTATTTTGTGGACTCTGCCTCAATATGAGTTTCCCCCATGTTTCTTCATGATTAGATTCAAGTTGTGCTTTGGGGTAGAAATATATCACAACAATGTTCATCTTATTGCACACTATTAGGTGGTATATAATTTAAATTGTCTCGTTACTGGTGTTATTAACTTTACTTGATTAAGGTGGTCCCTGTCAGGATTCTCCACTATAAAGTTATCCTTTATTCTCTTATAATTAAAATTATTTTAAGAAGAGATACTTTGACACTAAGTAAGTATCTTGTCTCTCATTAAATTTTTATCAACTAGTTCTAGCATCCACTGTTGTTTCATGCCTGAATTATTACTGAGTTGCCAAATAGTGTTTTTCTAATTCTGTCATTCCTTCTCCATTTATTAGTGGTCATTACACTGTATAAATTTTCTCTTCTTCCTATGCATGATTTCATTATTCATCAGCATGGAATTGCAGATTCCTGTTTTATTTAATGGGTTATAATTATTATTATTTTTTTTTTGATGCTCAAATTATCCCCAGAGTTGGCCGTTCTATATGTCCCAACTTTTCTTGAACATTCATTGCTTTCTGGTGTCCAAAATTTTTCAGGTTCCTCTTTTACTTCCTCTGCCCAGACTAGGAATTAACTTGTTTCCTCAGAGAGACTTGGTTGCTTTTAATGGAGAATGTTATTGAAAAGCCAAGATCTAGGTCTAAGATGTATTCTTTACCTGTTGGGGTATTGTTGCTCCCTGGTCCTCTCAGTAGGCAGAGCTAGGAAATATATATATATATATCACAGAATTACATTTAAATTTAGTTCTCTATTTATATTTTTGAAATGTGCATGTGTTCACCTAACTTTGCATCTATATATCTATATTTAGCTCTATACATTGATAATAATTATACCTCTGATTCCAGTCCAACATAATGGGATTCAATCTAGCTTTCCTCCTCTGTAATAATTCCCAATTTTTTCCCTCCTCCATTCATAATTCTCAATATTTTTACTTATTTGATTAATCCCCTGTATGTAACAAATCTCCAATTGAACCAAGTCATTTAATTACTAATTATTAAAAGACACCTACATTTCCAGGGGATTTTTGTATACTCAAAGAAAATCAAGCTAGCATTTTTGGGGGTGGCTTCTTGATTCTCTTTCTGCAATATATCCCAACTGTAACCTCATTCTACATAACTAAAAAAATTAACTCAACTACAATAAGAAAATTAAGTGCTTTGAAGCGTGAGCCTGTCTGGAGCTAATTCTACTTATATCAGCTCATTTCACAGGTTCTCCATTCTCTTCAGGGCGAAATCATGGAGTTAGGTGTGATCTCCCAAGACTAATATATTTAGAGTCTAAAAGCTTACTCCTCCCTGTAACCTGCCACCACCAATAGGAACAACTGTTGCCAAGCAGAACCCCCCCCTCCAGAGCTCCTAGGAGGGGCCTTCCAGTTAAACATGAAAGATTAAACATGTGCATTTACCTCTGGTTCCAGCTCAAGCCTCATCCAAATGGGGATGGATGGGGGTGGAAAGGGGAAGCGTGAATCCAAAAAAATTGGAAGGACTGAGCCGGTGTGGCTTAGTGGTTGAGCGTGGACCTAAGAATCAGGAGATCAGGGTTGGATTCCCGGTCAGGGCATATACATGGGTTGTGGGCTTGATCCTCAGTATAGGGTGTGCAGGAGGCAGCCAATCAATGATTCTCTCTCATCATTGATATTTCTGCCTCTCTCTCCCTTTCCCCTCCTCTATGAAATCAATAAAAATATGTTATTAAAAAAAGAAAATGGGAGGGAGATAATTCAGCAAAATTTTAGAAGAAATGGGAGATACCAATACCTCTGAAATTGGAAGTAGATGGTGGAGTTGAAAAGAAAATTCACTGAAAGTTTCTATAAGAAGTTAGACTCACAGGTTCCCCTTTCCCATTCTTTGCTGGAGGCAGCAGCCTCTTCCAAACTGATCAGAAAACTAAAACCTATAACCTGCTCTACACTGTAGAGAAAATGAACCAGTGAGACACAGATTCAGGAATGCTAGACAAAGCTGAGAGGGTGCACTGTATTGAAAACAGGAGGATTAAGTGAAAGTCTAACTACTGAAAGGCATTAATTTTCCCCCAACTCCACATACTCATATACCCTCTCCTCCACGTGGCTCTCAGAATCCTGAAAGCTAGGCTCATATAACTCAGAAAAAAAAGATACAAATTTCATCTTTGGGAAAACAGACCATCTGCTGTCGTCTGAATGTTTGTGTCCCTCCATAGTTCATATGTTGAGATCCTAAACCCAGAGAGATGGTATTTGAAGCTGGGGCATTTGGGAGGTTATTAGGGCATGAGGGAAGACCTCTCATAAATTGGATTAGTGTCCTTAGAAAAGCAACCCCAGAGAGCTTCCTTGCCTCTTCCACCATGTGAGGACACAGTAAGAAGACAGCCATCTATGAACCAGGAAGCAGGCCCTCACCAGACTCAGAATCTGCCAGCATCCTTTACCTTGGAGTTCCTAGCCTCCAGAAATAAATTTCTCTTGTTTATAAGACACGCAGTCTATGCTGTTTTGTTGTAGCAGCCTGAACAAACTAAGTCAGAAATTGATAGTGAGAGTAGGCTGCTACTATAATAAATACCTAAGACTGTGGTACAGCTTCGGAACTGGGTAAGGGGTAGAGGCTGCAAGAGTTTTGAGGTGCATGCTAGAAAAAACCTGCACCACCATGAATGACTAAGACACCATCCCAAGAGAAAAGACCCTAGAATTTTGACAGCTTGGAGTTCCCTAATGAAAGGATAAAGCCATATCATCCTACACCAAATGCTACCATTTGAAAGCCCACTGACTTTCCTCCTTTCTCATCTTAATTATGAGTGGGCAGGAAACAGATGAAAACTTCAAAACTCATGGAAGAAGAAATAGCAAAGCTGCTTGTTGAGGGCTCCCTTTACCAAGTCTTGTATTGAGCCTGAACATCCCAAGGACTCTTTTCCCTTGTAATAGATAAGATTCCTCAGAAATGATTAGAAAGGGGATTTTCATTCATTTGAGATTAGAGAAATTTATTAAATCAAGGATATGAAGACCTAACTTCTAAAGGTGCCTTGTTCTCAACATTTTGACTGCTCCCTATTTTATTTATATTAGGCAACTTGGAAGTTGCATTAACTCTTTCATATAGGATGTAATTATTTACTATGTAAGTGTAATTAGTCCCATAATTATTCAACTAGGCAGGAATTCTAAAACTCTACTGTATAGATTGGGGCTATTCTAACCTCTACAAATTAGGTTCACTGAGCATGTACTATGCCAAGTCACTATAAATTCAGGGACTAAAATGAATCTGAGAAACCCATCTCTATTGATGTCTGAAGAACAGTTTCTTTCTCCAGGTGTCTTAGCTCTATTTTTACAACTGGCGCAATGAAATTCCTCTGAATTCTAACATCCTCTGTCAGTTCAGATCCTCTGAGAAAGAAACATCAAGGCAAAATTAGACATGCAGGAGATATATTGGGAGGATTGATTATGAAAGATGAAGGGAAGAGTGAGAAGAGGCAGGCAGGGAAAATCTTCACACTTATGACCACAGGGGTACCTATAAAAGGAAAGAAAAATAAAGGAGGATTGGGTAGGAAAAGCTTCAAATTGCAACTCAGCTCTGAGATATCTCGGCCAGGTCAATGAGAAGCCCCAGAGCAAAGATTGCCCAATAGAAGAGCCCCACGTTGGGCAACAAGGGTCCAGCTCTAATACCCCAGCATGCTTGGCCATTGCCTGGAAACAGTGTGGTGACGTCATGGACTTGGTTTGAGCAAGCACAACAATGAATCCCACAGGTGTGGCAGCTGGAGGCTTGGGCTCCCTGTGCTCCTCGCAGCAGGTTCTTTCTTAAAAGGAAGTCAGAGTAGGGCTCTCCCCTGGCTGGCACAGCTCCCTGACTTTTTCCATGTCCCTTGCAATGCTTGATCCCTCACAGCTATAGTTAAAGGGAGAGCGGACTCCAGAATCCAGGTCTCCTCACTCAAAGGCCACTGGTCTTTGTTTCTGTTTCTGTTTGAATCTGTTCGGGTCCAGATGAGTGAAGAAAAATAGGGTGTCCTGTTTTATCATAACTGCCACAGGCGTCATTTCTTTACTTTGGCAGCAGATGTTAGCACAGTTTATACATGCAATACTTAGCATTTACCAGTCACCTATGACTCCACTGACAACAGACTCAAATATAATGTACCTTGTACATGGCAAGAAGTAAAAAGAGTATAAACATTTCATTTGGCAAGGAAGTAAGGATGGATGTGATCATAGGACTCGTAGTGGCAAGTGTCAGAAACTTGACTCAAAAAGCATCAGAATTATAATGACCGTCACAGAGTTTCCCCTTGCTCACAGTGAAAGTGGCCTACTGCTTGACTGAACTGAACACCTGACACTCCACCTAAAGCATCTGCATTGGCAGTCCACTTTAGAAGATATAAGAGAGGATTCTAAAAGCTGGCCTTTGCCACCAACACGAGACCCAGGCCTTTATGTTGAGCTGCAAGTTTTAAAAATGGTTCACAAGGGCTTTTACTTTGCAGATGAGCAGCTGACTTTCAATAATCCTATATAATAAAAGGCTAATATGCAAATTGACCGAAAGGCAGAATGATCGGTAGCTATGATGTGCACTGACCACCAGGGCCAGATACTCAATGCAGGAGCTGCCTGCCCCCAGCCTGCAGGCCCTAGGCCAGCCAAAGCAGGTTCCAGCAGGGTCCTCCCAATCGCCCCGCCTGTCACCCCACAGAGGGAGGTGACTGGTGGCAGCAGCAAGGGGTGAGGCTGGCAAGCAGGTGGCACCAAGCCAGCCAAGGCGGGTACCAGTGGGGCCCCCCAATCGCCCCACTGGTCACCCCACAGATCAGCCCTGATCTCAGGCCAGGCCTAGAGACCCTACCCATGCAAGAATTTCGTGCACCAGGTCTCTAGTTACTATATGTTCTAGAATTCAGGGTCACTTCATTATAATATCCATGGTACTATAACTAAGACAAATGCTAGCAAAATCCAGATGGAAAGACTTAAGTAGGCCTACAAAACAAAGGTTGGAAATTCAAACAAAATAGATTGAGAGTTAAGAACTTTATACTGTCCAGCTTGTGTGGTTCAGTGGTTGAGAGTCAACCTATAAGCCAGGAGGTCATGGTTTGATTCCTGGTCAGGGCACATGGCTGGGTTTTGGGATCGATCCCCAGTAGCAGGCATGCAGGGGGCAGCCGATCAATGATTCTCTCTCATCATTGATGTTTCTATTTCTCTCTTCCTCTCTAAAATCAATAAAAAATATTTTTAAAAGAACTGTATACTGGCATTAAACAAGAGTTGGTTTAATTAACACTAAGATTATTTGGATTCCTTGTCATAGAGCAGTTTTATGGGATAAAATACTTATTGATGGCCCTAACATCACTCCTCGAGATTTTGAGGCTAATCTATGACCTCTTCCAGGGCCCTCCTAGTTACAGCCTGGCCTGAAGACAAACAGGAGGCACTTCGGTTCCTCCAGCTTTAAAGTAACAATACTTCGTGGACTTTTCATCAGACTACCTGTGACCTTTCCCCCTGACAGCAGAGATATGAAAAGGACACAGCTTACAACTAGTTTATCTAGAAGACCCCTTGCCCACTCACACTCTCCATTTCCTAACACAATTATTTCCAGACTTTGTGCAAACAGGAGACTAGAGTAAAGCCATTATTAGAGAACAGGTCAATAGATGCTTCTTAGGGCCAGTGATACAGTGCTATTCATGTGCAAAATGAAAAAGGGCAATGAAGCACATCATGGGGTGATTAAGAAACATTCATCCTCCTATTTCCTGGGAAAAAATCCTTCCTATACTTAAAATATTTAGTGAAGTAAGATTTTTTTTTTAATGGAGTTTGTGGCTTGAATTATTCTGGGAAATGCCTCCTTTATTGACGTTTGCATGTGTAGATACTTAGATGAGAACTAGAGGCCTGGTGCACGAATTCATGCACTGGTATGGTCCAGCCGGCCCACCCTCCAATGGCCCCCAAGTGGCCATGAGCAGTTTGCTGGCCAGCCCCACCCCTGATCAGGGTGTGGGTGGCCACTGGGGGGGGGGGGGGGGCGGGGCTGACCAGGGTGAGGGGCCATAGGCGTTCCAGTAGTTCCACCATTGGGTCAATTTGCATATTACCCTTTTATTATATAGGATAAATCCAAATGATTGCATTAAACTCCTGTTGCCATTTCCTTAGATCTCAGAGATAATGATTTAAACTAGAACAATGGTTCTCAGAGTGTGATCTCACACAAGTCGCATCATATCACCTGAGAATTTGTCAGAATTATTACCCCTGGAAGCTCTCTGCCTCCCACACCTATTGACTGCGAAACTCTGGCATCTGGGTGGCCAGGAATCTGTGGTTTATCCAGCCTTCAGATTGGACCTAGCCTCATTCATAATAATGCTTTTTCTTCCAAAGTTGGCTAACATCTGTGCTGGGCCTACCTAATAGTTTTGTTCTTGGGCTTTCCCCCCTCCCCTCCCCCCCAGCAAAGGAAAGATCCCCGTGAGTGAAGTTGGCACTGTGGGGTACATGTAACTTGTGGGGGGCTGTTGGGACCTCCCAGTTTTTCCCTGTGTTTTATCCTTTCTATTCTAGTGGATAATAGGCTTTTCTTTTATTATCTGGGAAATTAACTTGTAACTTATTTTTCATTCTAATTCATTTGCAGTGGGTCTCCTAAAACATAACCTCCCTCTCTATTGGACACAATGAGCGTGCTGGTCTGCTCACAATTGACTGACATTCTTCCTGGGAGAACGTTATCTTTATTTGAAATCTCCATCCATTCACATTCTCCAAGGTCATTGCAAAGAGTTCTGGCTCAGGCCCAGTGGCAGGGTTCATGCTGGTAAGTAATGCTGCTTCTTGCCGCCACTTTCTTGTAAAGTGTGGATTTGTAACCCCACAGCCAGTACTTTGTGTCACCTGGATTACACCACCGGTGACTGTTTGAAAAGAATACTCTGGAAAGAACACTCTGAAGGTTCCATTTAAAAGCAAAATTTTAAATTAAGAAATTTTAAACGCTGCTTTATTTCAAAAGTTCTTCAAGGACTCTGTTGTTGAAAATATTTTCTCATTAAAAATACAAAACCTTCTGGAGGAAATGATACTCTGAGCTTTGCAGCACAAATCAATGCCAAATGAAGGCCATAAACCATGTTTTGTTATGCATTTGGCACCATCTCCAAATATCTTGAACAAACAACGTCACTGTGCTTCAGACCACAGACCCTTACTTCTCTGGAAATTTATGATTGTCCATTACAGGAAAGTAGAAATGCTGAGGATTAGCAAGTCTGGACTAGGGTGGTAGAAGAGACAAATTATAAGAAACAGAAACAATTTGAATATGGCAAGCATTTGTTTTCCCAAACCATCCTGGGGAAAGCCATTCTTGCCATGCCTATGGGCTCACAGGAAACTGGCTTGAGTTCTGATGATCGATCTCAGACTAAACTCAGTGTTCAGAGCTGGTCTAAGCACAGGTTTGTTGGGGAGGCAAGAGAAGGGAACAACAAGGAATTCTAGGCACCAGATCTCATGTTATTATTAGAATGTATGTCACTTAAACTGTCTAAATAAATACCAGCTTCCCCTATTTTGGGGGTAGGAGGAGGTGTTAGGTGGCTTTGTTGGAAAAGGCCATGACCTTGGTTTCCAGCCCTGCAAAATATACATTTGTGGTTACTTCTACGGCCAGGGAATCACAGGAAATCAGGGCCCCATATATGACCCATTTCCTAATACAAATCCAACTTGGAATCACAGGCAGAAAAAGGTGTTTAAAAGTATAAGCATCGTCCTGACCAGTTTGGCTTAGTGGATGGAGTGTCGGCCTGCGGACTGAAGGGTCCCAGGTTCGATTATGGTCAAGGGCACATGCCTGGGCTACAGGCTCAATCCCCAGTAGAGAACATGCAGGAGGCAGCTAATCAATGATTCTCTCTCATCATTGATGTTTCTATCTCTCTCTCCCTCTCCCTTCCTCTCTGAAATCAATAACAATATACTTAAAGAAAAAAAAAGTAAGCATCTAGAAAGCAACACTTCACATTACCAAATTACGTCATTAAAAAAAAAAATCTAGCATGACTGATATCTGACCTTTGCTCAAAGGAAAATAATTCAAAAGTGAATATTTTTAAAGTAAATATCTCCATCATTGCCAGTGATGGAAAAGAATTCTAAAAAGTTGATCTGAGAGTTTACTGGGACTAAGTTCACTTTCTCTTGCCTACGGTATGTGGCTATATCCTTTCCAGGAATGTGCAAATGGAACGATGGCTCATACCTACTTTGTCTAATCACTAGTCATTGCTGAATACCACTTCTCCCACCTGAACCTAAATGCAAACCTGAACTGGAATTTGAACCTAAGCTGGGATGCCGGACCGTCCTGGAGGTACCATTAAGAATTGGCATGGCACCATCAATGTGCAGTGTTGTTCTTTTGTGTGTCTGGGTATGGTTTTGAGCTGGTTTGTCTTTCTTTTAAAGAGAAATCTGTGTCTTATATGACATTTTTGCAATTCAGCTCTATATTCGCAGAACTCTGAGATGTCCTCATTAGCATGCTGCAGTCCTGAAGGTCAGTGCCTCTTGTAAACCCCTGCCCTTGGCAAATGGGCCCAAACTTACAATTGCAATGTCATTAATAATAAGAGTTATGAGTAAAAGTGAACAAAAATATTGGCCAAGGCCAATATGGATTTCATTTGAGGCTTAGTGTGGCACTCTAATTTTTCATTCAACTTTCCTTTTAGGAATTACTTTGCTAAACATATCCAGGTTGTCTTTGGTGCTTAATATTATTACTTCTCAGTACTTACTGCTACTGATAATTAACAGAAGTGACTAGCCTCAACTTTAGAAGTTACTGAGACTTGAAAGAAGCAGGGTTTTTTTCACCCTTGCTAATATTAAATATAAAAATTTGGTTTATAAATTTGGTTTAAAAGTTCCTTGCCTTCTGATAGCATTGAGGAGTCAATCAGCACATTCTCTGACTTGTTGACTTGTTTTATATTTATTTATTAATTCAGTCAATATATATAAGAAATACTTAATATCCAGAAACATTCTCAAGAAATTGCTCCAAATCAAGAATTGCTTATACAAACTTGTAGAAAGACAATGTTTTCACTTTGCACAATGGAGCTCTGATTTATTAGAAATAAAAAGGCTTGTTTGAGTTCTCAAACTTGATCTTCATACAGACTCCAGGAAAGTTATTAAAATCTGGAGGCAAATACTAGTGGTCTTTACTATGTACTTTTTTTTTTTATCAATATCTAAACTCTATTTTATATGGCCAGATTTTATAGATTGATCCTTAAAATGATCATAGGTGGGAATAAAATTTCAAAAAAATACTACCACATATGTTTTACAGTAAAGAGAATCTTTTGAAATGACAAAAACAGCTGTTGGTTAGGTTTTTCTGCTATTCTTGCAATGAATTCTCAGGAATATATACTAAAATCAATGTAGGCCCTGACTGGTTTGGCTCAGTGGATAGAGCATCGGCCTGCAGACTAAAGGGTCCTGGGTTTGATTCTGGACAAGGGCATGTACCTTGGTTGCGGGCACATCCCCAGTGGGGAGTGTGCAGGAGGCAGCTGAATCGATGTTTCTCTCTCATCGATGTTTCTAGCTCTCTATCCCTCTTCACTCTTCTCTGTAAAAAATCAATAAAAAATATATATATATACAAAAAAATAAAATCAATGTAGGTATCACATATACTCACTATATAGAACTAAATCTATCTTTTATCCATTAGTAACTACGAATAAAAATTATGTTGTAGTGTCTTTAATCTGCAAAAATGTATAGCTTTATGAAATTTATTGATTCAGACATTATTTTTAATAAATATAAAATTGAAGCTATGCTATGGGCCAGACATTGTTCTAGGCCCTGAGGATATAATTCCAAACCAAACATACATTCTTTCTGCCTTCATAGGACTTGGAATTATGTGGATTATAAGCATAATTTTTTTCAATTCTGCTCCATGAAAATAACCACAGAATATTTCCCTTTTAAAAGAAACAGAAAGCCACCAGTCAGGTGACTCTGAAAGTCACCTATAATGCCCTTGCTTAAATATTCTCAATTTTGGTTCTAGCTTTACACATGAGATTTTCATGACATAGGAAGAAGTCCTGGCTTTTCAAACAAACAAACAAAAAAAGAGCAAAAGAAAAGAAAACAAAAACTAATAAAATAATAAGAAAACACCCACACGTTTTCACATTCTTTTATAGTGTAAAGGAAATCATCTTTGAAATTCAGTCCTCCCTTACCCCCACCTCTCTCCACTCCCCATTATGTTCCCTTGATAAATCATTCCTCTGAATGGGTTTTTTCTTTTTTCAATTGTCAGGAGCATTCCTGCTGTGTCTGGGCATCGACCTCCTCTTTGGTATTTGATTAATTTCATGCACTTGACCTAACTAAGAAGCCAGACTGTACTTTGAATGTACTTCAGTTGACAGAATTAAATAAAACCCTAACCAGGAAAGCATAAGAGTCATGCTTCTATACCATTAAAGCCAAAGTTTCTCATTAGCTTTGACAAAAATTCAGATTTTTGTCCAAATAAGAATCAGGGAAAAAATGCTAATATGACAATAGCAGAGGCCACAGTGCAAATAGAGGAGAGGCTGGAGAGTGGCTTCCTGCTGAGGGAGGCCAGGAAGGCCTGCAGGATCTGAGCTGGGTCTGCAGAGAATTCCAAAGGGGAGGCCTTTAATCATCCCCTACCCCTAGTGCCACTTTGGAAGTTGGCATCATTGCTCAGACCAGAGTACCTTTGAGTGAGGGGAACAAGAGGAATAAAGTTTATTTTGTAACTAAAGATTAGAAATAGCTTTGCAATCATCTCCTCTCCCAAGTCACATATAAATCATTCAACTGTGTATCCTGATCACTTTGCCAGGATTTAACTTAGTTCAAATGTAAACTAAGCATAAACACCAATGGAGATGGGGAAAAATCCTTCCCTCTCATGAAAATCAACTTAGTCTACTGGCTTCATTGAATCTGTTGCTGCTCAGCTCACTACAGGATGTTCAGCCACTGAGAACTCAAAAAGCACTGCTCTCAACCTCAGTACCCATAAAAATGGAAGCAGGTGAGGTGGACCCCAACGCCCTTCGGCATCCTGCTCCCAGTGGGTGACTTGAACGCACTGTCTGGCAATGCTGGTCTGTCCTGCACGCAGGGGCATGTCTGAGGAACCTTGGGTCCTGGACTGGCATTCTTCCCACAACTCTGGGGTCTGCACCACTTCACACTCCAAGGGGGTCGTGTTGTTGTTGGCATTGTCCTCTCACTTTCTACAGATAACACATCTCTTAACTGATGAAAGGAAGTGAGTTTCCATTTCCTTCTGTATTACTCTCATAAGAGACTTGGCAACAAAGCTAGATTCTAGCTAATCCTTGGGTGGGCCGCCTGCTCTCTGCACTGTGCCAGTGGCCCCAAATGAGCTAGAAAGATAAATAGGTAGTCATTCTCCCTTTCAAATATTCAGCATGACATGATACCACTGTGGATAGCAGAGACTCTGGCTCTCTGACCGATGATGGAGGTATGTTCTGGGGATTTTGGAATGCTGGTTCCTTAGCCAAGGAGCACAGTATTTCAGGAATGTGATGGCTGTTTTAGTGGTTCGTGCATTTAAGCATCAGGCCTGCTTGTTCCTATATTAACTCTAAAACTCTTTAGTTGCCTAACTCAAAATTTTAGAATTCTGTGCATTTGAGTATGTGTCAGATTACATGAGATAAAGCATTTCTTTAAAAGCAAATTTGCTTGACTAGTGGTTGAACTTCAGGGATGAAAGCTGCATTCATTCATCCCCTTCCTTATTCAACAAAGGCTTACTGAACATCTTCCAGGCGCCAAGCGCTAAAGAAGAGACATCAAACACTAGAAAAGGCCCTAAGAAGCTAGTTCTTTAGAATTATCCAAGGAAGATGTTTGCTGTTTTAAATCTTTAACAAGAAACTCCACAATCTCTTGAAAAAAAGATTTAGAAGTGAATCCCACAAAGATTGAGAAATTCTTTCTATGGCCTGAAATTGTTCTTGGTGTAAGCCTTGCCTCATTGACTTGAGCAAAGATGGAAAATAACAGCATAATTTGTGGAACAATCCTCTGTTTACTCATTATCGTTGAGTTACCAGTTCCCATGGAGTTCTCAATACATTCCAGTTCAATATTTCTCAACCTTTGTTGGGTGGAACTCCAGTGCCCAGGGGATATTTATAGGTACTTTACAAAAATACGGCTTCATTGTCAAATAGAATGCTAGTTTAAATAAAGCAAAACAGGCTTCCTTACTGCAGGATGTCTTAGAGCCTTTAGTAAGTTAATGCTTTATGGATTGCCAATGGGTGAAATGCGTTAAGCAATGTTCCCAAGATTATCTGACTAGGTGAGGACCTAAGGACATCATATACTCCATTAAGTTCCATAAAACAGAGTTTGGGAAATGCTGGTCTAACGCTGTTGCCATAATTCTTCACTTTTTTTTAGTTAGACTCCCTTTTCAGAACCAAACAAAAGCTATTGGACACTCCCCTCACCAACAATGAGAAACGAACATGCACACATGCACACCAAAGTTGGCATATAACCTCAGGGGGTCCTAAAATGCAGGGATTCATCATGGATTTTCAGGTTTTCCTGGATCCCAGTCATAAATCCATACCCTAGGGGCTTAATCACAAGGAACAACAACAGCCTGTAATTATTAGAATCGAGAGTCTAGGTCAGTGGTCGGCAAACTCATTAGTCAAAAGAGCGGCAAACCGTGGCTCGCAAGCCACACGTGGCTCGTGAGCCGCAGTTTGCTGACCACTGCTCTAGGTAATCTAAATTTCTAAATAACTTTCTCTTCATTCATACATCCAGAAAGGGCCATAAGCTGGAGGCACAAATCTCCCTTATTGCATTGCATGTGTGACTGTTACACAGTTCTTTCTTAGTGCTGTGCCTCGGTGTGTACCATCTAAAACTAGGCTGCGTTGAGTGTATCTCTACGTTTATCTTCCCTTAGCTGGACTCTCACTCAATGTTCAGGTTCCTTCCAAACCAAAAGTCTTACTTAATTTGATGAATGAAGAGATAGTTGAAACATGTTTCATATTACTTTTAGGGTAATTTTAAGTTTTATAACAAAAAATGTCTAAAGAATGAAGTGTGAGTATTGTTCTTACTCCACTATGCAAATCTTCAGGAAATGTCATTGTTTATGAACACATGAACTTGGGGAAGGAGATCATCCTCATTTTTTCCAAAAGTGTACTTCATAACCCTAATCCTGGTGTCACTAGGAAAATGAAATATTTGGGGACAGTGAACAAATGAAAGAGCAAAGGGAAAACTGTTCAGATTAAATAATAGACCTAAATAGTTATAAAAAAGCACAGATAAAAAGAACAAGAAACCTTTCTAAGTGACTCTAGTTCTATAAAAAAGGAAGAGTTTTACAATGGGCATTTGAAAGGGCTAACTCCAGTACATGCATGTGGAAGCCAGATATGTTACTTCTTGTGCATCTGTCATTAATTTTATAATTGAAGTTTATGAATATTCCAGTTGAAAAACAAATGGTTTGTATCAATGGAAATGATTTCATTTTTATTTTTTATCAAAGTTAATACATGTTAATAATTCTTTTTTAGAGTAATAGCTGTTTGCACATTATAAGCATATGTCTCATTTTTTCCCCTTATAAGGAGATTTGATGGGATTTTTTTTTCTCCTTAGCCCTCTTATACTGAGCATATTTCCGTTCATACAAGAAGAAAGTAGTCATTTGAAGTCTATGGAGAAATGCCTGTTTGACTAACAGATGTCTATGCTGGAGTAAGCAGGAAGTCTTCCAGTTCCTCCCCAACACAAAGGCCCACTCATAATAAAAGAGAAGACCAAACAGCTTGGGAATACATAAGGCAATATCTGTTCCAACAAACATCTGTCCTAGGCCAGCAGGAAGGTGGAACTGAGAAAATCTCTAGTACCTCATCGTTAAATACATTTGTCTTTCTTTTACCCCTTGCCTACCCTTTCAGCAACCATCCTCAACATTACTGAAAAATCAGCCAGAGGATTGTTTTATTTGTTCCACCACCAATATTGTAATCTGGAATGCTTAACAGCCATCCTTTAGTCATAAGGAAGTAAGTATACTCAGAAAGAGATGAATTCGTGAGCTGAAGATGAATCTAAAATCCAGTTTAATCTTATACAATGTTATATGTCAATTTTATCTCAATAAACCTGGAAGGAAAAAACAATAAAATAAAATCTGAGTTAGTCATTTATATTTATTGAGCACTACTGCATGCCGTTCACTGTTCTAGGCACTGTGGCTACAGAGGTGTACATGGTGGGCATCCCTATAAAGACATTCAATAAATGTATCATCAAAGAGGTAAGCAAGTTGATGCTAGAGAGTGATTAAAAAAAAAAAAAATAGGGTGCCCTGGCTGGTGTAGCTCAGTTGGTTGAGCGTTGTTCCATGCACCAAGAGGATTCCTGATCAGGGCACATGCCTGGGTTGCGAGCTTGATCCCCAGTAGGGGGCATGCAGGAGGCAGCCGATGTTTCTCTCTCATCCATGTTTTTTTCTCTCTCTCCCTCTTCCTTCCCCTCTCTCTAAATCAATAAAAACATATATTTTTTTTAAAATAGTGTAATATGAGAAAACCAAGATGGCGACATAGGTAAACACCTAAACTGCTGCCTCGCACAACAATTTCAAAACTACAACTAAAAGACAGAACGGACACCATCCAGAACCACAGGAAAGCTAGCTGAGTGGAAATTCTACAACTAGAAGGAAAGAGAAAAGCTCATGGAGAATTGGAGGAACAGCAAAGGGTTGAGGTACGGCAAAGGGTCTTTGTGCGTGCAGAGAGGAAGGGTGGCTGAGAGTCTGGCTGACTTTCTCTGGCGGGAGGGGGAAGGAAGCCCCCGACTGCACTGAACCCCAGTTCCAACTGCACTGAACCCCAGTTCCGGGCGAAACCCCATGGACCCAGGCTCATACAGGGCGAGTCTGGACTGTCAGGTAGAGAGAAAGGCACTCGAAGACTCAGAGAGCTGGGGGAGCCCGGGCGGGCAGGGGTCTGGAGGCACGCATGTGCGCCAGTGTGCACAAAGACTGTTGAGGTTGCCACAGGCTTTCCCTAGGGGGAGGGAGTCGGAAGCTCCTGACTGCACTGAGCCCCAGTTCTGACTGCACTGAACCCCAGTTCCAGGTGAGCCCCTGGGGACCCACGCTCTTGTGGGGGGAATCTGGACTCTTGGGCAGAGGCTCGGGAGCCGGGGAAGGCAGAATCTGGAGGCGTGCGCGCGCAAGGGCAAGGCTGACGGGAAGCCAAGACTGTCTGTTCTGCCCTGAGACTGAACCACATCCAAGCTGAACACAGAGGCTTTTGCAATTTGGCAAGTCTAATCCTATAAGGCTATCTCCAGCACCGAACTTCTCCCAGTGTAGACACAGCTGATCCTCACAGTAAATGGCCTGGAGGTCAATTCCTCCCAGTGATACCAACAACAATCAAGACTTAACTACAACAAGGCTGTACACACAGTCCACAATGGGGTACACCAAGAGTGTCTACCTCAGGTTAACTGAGGAAGTCGACCCTCTGGGCCATATAGGAAACCTAGCACACAAAGCTACCCTACCAACTCAGGGAAGCAGTAAAAATGCGGCAACAAAGAAACATCACAAATGAAAGAAATGGAGGAAAACAAACGACTGGATATAGAATTCAAAACCATGGTTATAAGGCTTTTCAAGAATATCCTAGAAAAGGCCGATAAATATAATGAGACCCTCGAAGATATGAAAAAGGACCAACTAGAAATTAAACATACACTGACTGAAATAAAAAATATTATACAGAGACCCAACAACAGACTAGAGGAACGCAAGAATCAAGTCAAAGAATTGAAATACAAAGAAGCAGAAAACACTCAACCAAAAAAGCAAAAAGAAAAAATAATCCAAAAAGTTGAAGATAGTGTAAGAAGCCTCTGGGACAACTTCAAGTGTACCAACATCAGAATTATGAGGGTGCCAGAAGAAGAGAGAGAGCAAGATACTGAAAACCTATTTGAAGAAATAATGACCGAAAACTTCCCCCACCTGGTGAAAGGAATAGAATTACAAGTCCAGGAAGCACACAGAACCCCAAACAAAAGGAATCCAAAGAGGACCACACCAAGACACATCATAATTAAAATGCCAAGAGCAAAAGACAAAGAGAGAATATTAAAAGCAGCAAGAGAAAAACAGTTAGTTACCTACAAGGGAGCACCCATACGACTGTCAGCTGATTTCTCAACAGAAACTATGCAGGCCAGAAGGGAGTGGCAAGAAATATTCAAAGTGATGAATAGCAAGAACCTACAACCAAGATTACTCTACCCAGCAAAGCTATCATTCAGAATTGAAGGTCAGATAAAGAGCTTCACAGATAAAAAAAAACTAAAGGAGTTCATCACAGCCAAACCAGTATTATATGAAATGCTGAAAGGTATTCTGTAAGAAGAAGAAGAAGGAAAAAGTAAAGATAAAAATTATGAACAACAAATACATATCTATCAACAAGTGAACCAAAAAATCAAGTGAATTAAAAACCTGAGGAACAGAATAAACTGGTGAATATAATAGAATCAGGGGCATAGAAAGGGAGTGGACCGATAATTCTCAGGGGGAAAGGGGTATGGGGGTGGGTGCAGGAAGAGACTGGACAAAAATCGTACACCTATGGATGAGGACAGTGGGGGTGGGGGGAAGGTAAGGGCAGAAGGTTGGGTGGGAACCAGGTGGAGGGGAGCTATGGGGGGGGGAGGAGAAACAATTGTAATAATCTGAATAAAGATTTATTAAAAAAAATAATAACAAAATAAAAATAAAAATAGTGTAATATGATAGAAAGTGGTAAAGATGGGGAGGAGGCTAGTTTAAGTGGATGATACATGGAGGTGATGTGTGAAAACAGGCAAGAATGCTAAGAAACAGCCAACTTGTGCAGATCCAGGGCACAGTGTGCCAGAAAGAGAAAGTACCAAAGACCTGGGGAGGGAACAAGCTTGTTCTACCCAAACAATAGAAATAATACCCAAGTGGCTGGAGCATGGTGAACAAGGGGGAAGTAAAGGGAGATAAGTCAAGAAAGCAAAGTGTACATTATAGCCAGGCTTTCCATCATAAAGGAAAATGACAACTCTGGCCTCCAATACAGTCAAATGATACACGAAGCCAGTAGCTAAGTGAACAAAATAACTTCCCTGAAGATGGTGTTAGTTTCATTTTTACCACCTAGAAATAACGAAAGTCTTCCATAGGGAGCGTCTAAGTAAATGTTCCAGAAAGGGATTTTCTCAGAATAAAGTGCAAACCAGACCAGTCCACATGAGCAGGCACTGTCTTCCTTTCTTGGTGTTTGCCTTCATTGCTTTTCTCAGGTAGCAAATGCTCACTCATTCATCACCTTCTTTGCACCTGGAATCTGGGTGTTCCATATCAGTAGCGTGATAAGGAGAACCAAGCTCTGGCCTTGAAGGATTGTTCTGGAAGTCTGCCAGACCACTGGATCATTTCCCAGTGTTCTGCAGAATGATCACATTGTTTCCAGGTACAGCCAACACGGATTATTATCGGAGAGCTGGTTCACCCTAGATGAATTAATGAATTCTGACACCACACTTCAGGTTACTGTCTTTTGCTAGCCTTTTTGTAGCCTCTGAAAAATTGAAATGAGATAAAATCTGCTATTCCCCTCCTCTATATTAGGCTCTATTCCACTCCAAGTGCCAAATGCTAGAAGGAAGAAAAAGTACCAGGTGAGTAAAGAATGAAGGCGGGATTTTCACCAAGAAAACATCTATTATTTCAACAAAACATACATGTTTATATATAAACATAAGTAAAAGTGGGAAATCTCTACAACATAGTCTAGTTCAATAGTCTAGAACTAATTCAATGGTCTAGTTCAAATATATATTTATATATAATTTATATATAAGCATATGTAAAAATTGTATTATATTTATAATTGTACAAAATAATAATCTTCCTACAAAATAAAGTTGTAGGGTCCTGAAAATGTGCTCTCACCCCCCGCCCCCTGAACCCTCCACTAGGGTCAGTGTATAAAAATCCAGCTTTCTTGCCCTAACCAGTTTGGAGCATTGGCCTGCAGACTGAAGGGTCCCAGGTTCAATTTCGGTCAAGGGCATGTACTCTGGTTGTGGGCACATCCCCAGTAGGGGGTGTGCAGGAGGCAGCTGATCAATGTTTCTAACTCTCTGTCCATCTCCCTTCCTCTCTATAAAAAATCAATAAAATAAAATAAATCCAGCTTTCTTTATCCAACTAGTGAGGTGATGGTTTTCTCAACTCCTTATTTTTACATTTTTTAAAATATCTGTAAATCATACTCATTTTCATTCTTAAAATATAAAGCTCTCTTCAAATTGCTGCTGCTGTTTCTATTCCATTGTTTGTATCTATGTCACTCATTTGGGTTAAATAGCATTTAGAGAGCAGTAACCAAATCTGTTCAACATAAATATGTTAATGAACACCTTCAGTCATTAGTCTAATTGCTTGCACACTGATGACCCGTTTTGTATATTGAAGTAGCCCAAAATATTATTCTGACATTGGTTTATTCAAGATGAAATCAAACTGTTTATCATTGAGATGAGCTTAATGCTTAAATAAGTTTCCCCTAGATTGGCTATTAGTATACATAAACCTAAAAGAATTTAAGTTTTATGATTTTCCAATTCACTCTTCGATGTTAAATTTGCTTTTTTTTTTCAAAAAGAAGGCAATAAAACAGAAGACTCTAATCTAATTCCTATGATCTGATTGTTGCTTTAGATCTTGCATTAACTCACAAGCCTCAATTTATAAATATGTTTTTTAAAAATATATTTTTATTGATTTCAGAAAGGAAGGGAGAGGGAGAGAATAATAGAAACATCAATGATGAGAGAGAATCATCTATTGGCTGCCACCTGCAGTTCCCCCACTGGGAATCAAGCCTCAATCCAGGCATGTGCCCTTGATCGGAATTGAACCCAAGACCCTTAAGTCTGCAGGCCGACACTCTATCCACCAAGCCAAATCAGCTAGGGTATATAAATATGTTTGATAATATGAGTGAAATATCAGTCAGGTAAAGAAGTGGCTGATGAAAATCTCGGACATAAGCCGAAAGAACTTCTTCACTGATACTACTCCTAGGGCAATGGAAGCTAAAGAGAAAATAAACAAATGGGACTACATCAAAATAAAAAGCTTTTGCACAGCAAAGAAAACCATCAATAAAACAACAAGAAAGCCCACTGCATGGGAGAACATATTTGCCAATGATATCAACGATAAGGGTTTAATCTCCAACATATACAGAGAACTCATACAACTTAACAAAAGGAAGATAAACAACCCAATCAAAAAATGGGCAACTGACCTAAATAGACACTTTTCAAAAGAAGACAGAAGGCAGGCCAAGAGACATATGAAAACCTGCTCACAGTCACTAATCATCAGAGAGATGCAAATCAAAACAACAATGAGGTACCATCTCACACCTGTCAGAATGGCTTTTATCAACAAATCAACAAACAACAAGTGTTGGCAAGGATGCGGAGAAAAAGGAACTCTTGCACTGCTGGTGGGAATGCAGACTGGTGCAGCCACTGTGGAGAACAGTATGGAGCTTCCTCAAAAAACTAAAAATGGAACTCGCATTTGACCCAGTGATCCCACTTCTAGGAATATATCCCAAGAATCTAGAAACACGCATCAGAAAGGAAATATGCACCCCTATGTTCATAGCAGCACAATTCACCATAGCCAAGATTTGGAAACAACCTAAATGCCCATCAGCAGATGAATGGATTAAAAAACTGTGGTATATCTATACAATGGAATACTACGCTGCGGTAAAAAAGAAGGAGTTCCTACCATTTGCAACAATATGGATGGAGATGGAGAATATTATGTTGAGTGAAATAAGTCAGGCAGAGAAAGATAAATATCACATGATCTCGCTCATTTGTGGAATATAATGAACGGCATAGACTGATGAACAAGAACAGATCCAGAGGCTGAGAAACGTCAATCAGAACATCATACCTCAGGTAAGGTAGGGGAGGGTGGGGGTAAGGTGGAGAGATCAACCAAGGGACTTGTATGCATGCATATGAACCGAAACAATGGACACAGACAACAAGGGGGCGGGGCATAAGTTGGGAGTGGGGAGTTATGGAGAAATAAGGACACATAGGTAAAAAATAAAAATTTAAAAAAATTAATTAAAATATTATGAAATAAAAATAAAATACTAAATCTAACCAATACTAGTGGTCACCATAGCCTTAAGAGAAATTGTTTCATGTGACAGGAATTTTTAAATGAAACTCTCTGTAGACTGAAAATTATTTTGGAAGGAAACAAAGAGAAGTTTCCTTCAAAAGTCGTAAGGATTGTAATTGAAAGTCAAAATATTTGGCCTCTTGAACTAAAGTAAGTAATTTGTGTTTTTGCCTCCCTGACAAAGTTTATATAAAGCTACAAAAAGAAATTGACAGCCAGTTTGAAATGGAATTGCCAGGGCCTAGGGCAAAGAATATCCTTACATGATATTATTCTACAATGTCATTATAATTTTAGATATTTTACAATTATCCCAAACATACTTACAAACTAATTCTTTGAATGGTTGGCAGCAATTAAAAAAAAAAAAAAAAGGGACATGAAAGGATTTAATCCCTTGCAGAAGGAATTAAGGCACTGGGAAGGCACTTGAGCATCCTATATTGGCCCCTCTTGCCCTTTGTGCCAAGAGGGACCCTCTTCTCACAATCCAATTGCCCTCAGCTGTTACCTGAGCTTTCTGTTCATGCTGAGCTTGAAGCCTCGTGGGGGCTGGTACCAGGGATCTGTCTCACACCCAATTGTGTGAGCTGGGCCCTCACTGGAGAAGAAACCCGAGTTCCCCGTGATATGTGATCAGCACTGGGACCCTGCCAGCAGGCCAGGGGTTCCCAAGGCAGGTGCTGGGTGTGGAGGCCACGGGGGCATAGGCTACCAACGAGACAGAACTGAACCTCACACCACCCTGCTTGGCCCCGGAGGATGGCTGGTTAGCCAGAGACAGGTAAGATTCCTCAAGGAAGAAACAACCTAAGACAGGCACAGTCGCAGAGGGGCCATCAGGAGAGAACTTGGGGGGGCAACAGAAGTGGGGCACAGACCCTCACCCCCCCAATATAGCAGGGGCTTGAACCCTCACCCCTTCTGAAGGAGGTCTCCTGCCCCCATGGCTGCTTCGCGCTTCCCACACCCAGCTCAGATCGGGACCCAGGCAACAGAAAGAGACTTGGCCCAGCTCACATCGAGATACAGGTGACAGACAGAGACTTGGCCCAGCTCAGATCGGGACCCAGGTAACAGACAAGAGACTTGGCCGACAGCAGTTGCCCTATATCTAAATTCAGCCTAGCATCTAGAATGCTCAGGGCCCACTCAAGAATGCAAATAATCCTTCCCACTAATATTTACAGGGTAAACTAAGATTGTTGGTAGAGTATTAAATTTGACAGTAAAATAGTAATCGAGTTTTCAGATTAATTTAAATAGGCTAATTGAAATAAGTGAATATTCAAGTAAAGTTAATTGTACTGGACAAAAAGCTGTTCTTAAAGTAATAACTAAAATTTCTATTGGTAGTTCATCTCATGGTAAAATTCTTGAATATGCAATGAACCTAAAGCAGTCATATGTGTGGGCAAAAAAAAAAAAATTAAATTTAAAGTTATCAAGACTGCATTATAAAATTTACAAAAACCTCCATTAATAAAAAAAAAGGGGGGGGGATAGTAGGGCAATATCATGTAAGAAAAAATATCCTATAAGTAAATTACATCTAGAAAATTTTTCCTTTACCAAATTAAGTTTCATTTGCAATGCTAACAGCAAGACGGCCATTAAAAACACACATGGTGTCTAAATAAGACAAAGGAAAATCGTTTGAACAAAAATAAAAAGGATCCCAAATCAATTATATAGAAAAGATTCCTTTATTAACTTGTGGTCGAGAATACATTTGTATATTTTCAGAAAACAACCCTAAGACCAGATGGATTCCTGCAACAGAGAGGAATTGACAGGTGTGCTCCAAACACTAAGACAAGAGGAAAAAACAGTCCAGAGATGGAAGACGCTGACAACGCCTTGCCACGTGAGCAGTCAGCAGCTGTGCACCGCTGCAGGTTACCTAGGACCAAACCAGAGAGGGTCGGACCTGCATTGCCACCATGTGCCCACCATCCAGATATCATTGCTGACATGTACACATAAGGAACTGTTAGACATTGAAATGGGGACTCAGAACTGTTGGACATTGAAATTGGGACTCAAACATTTTTTTTGTTTTATCTTGTTTTGTTATTTATATGTTTATTTCTAGTCTGCAAAGGCAAAACTTTTTAAAGGAAAGAAATGGTGGGAAAAAGATACAGAGGCAAAGAAGCATTGAACAGACTGTCAAACTACATTGGGAAGACAGGGGAGGTTGGGCGAGGGGGGCTGTAAGAGACCAACCGAAGGACTTGTACGCATGCATATAAGCACAACCAATGGATACAAGACACTGGGGCGGGGGGGAGGGTGGGCAGGTGAAGGCATGTACTGGGGGGTAGGGGAGGTCGGGGGGAGGTCAATGGGGGGGAAAAAGGAGACATATATACTACTATTTGTAATACTTAAAACAATAAAAAAATGGTAAAAATAAAAAAAATAAAAAATAAGAAGTGGCTGATGAGTTACATAACAAGAGTTAGTACTACCTGGATAGCAGCTGTTAGAAAGACAACACCACTGGCTTACAGTCTTTAAGACTGTCAACTTTTGATTGACCAATTACCTATATATCAGTCCTAGAATAGCTAATTTGCTATTGAAAGCCTCTAAATAGCACCTGGAGGTGTCTATTACATAATTAAGTTCACAACGAATTGGCCCCTCATTATCTTTTAAGCAGATACATGAATTTCTCAGTTATCAGGTTTCCTTGCAAAATTATGCTTTTTAATGCCTTAAAACAAGTTTCCTTAATACTTTTAATAAATTGTACACCAAAATCATTTTACAAAATAGGAGTCTCTTGAGATTCTTGTTCTGAATAAATAATACACAATTAATAGTAATTAACCTGCATAGAGAAAAGTTAAAAAAACAAAACAAATAAAAAAAACACACCACAGAGCATAAAAAAGTTCTGCTCACAGACCATGAGCAGAACTACCATGCAGCAGTGTGTATGGGAAAACACTGCCTGTGTACATTACTATTTCAGCTAACCCACATCTGTAAATCTAGAGAACTAGTTGCCATGCGTCTTTCCAACTGAAAAAGGCAAAAGATAACTGGCTGCCATATGCTTTTTACAATGAAATTATAAACAGGTTACTCAGTATGGGCCACATGTACAGGATCTACACATGAATACCCCCGGGATGGATCCAGCTAAAAAGCTTCAGGCATCACAATATTCCCACACGTCCACTGTATAAGGCAAGAGATGACAGCTTTTACCCTGAAGGTTGTTTCCTACTAAGAATGAGACTGGGCAATGGGCAGATCAGGCAACCATCCAAAGGAGTTCTTGTGGCTTATACATGAGTCTATGTACTATATAAAAGATGTATACAAATGTTCTTTTTAAACCATAAGTAATGTACTAAAGAACTCTAGAACTCAATTATCTTTTGAGACTTCTTTGTCTTTCCAATATGCCTCCATTGCTTCTTCTCCCCTTCATTTCAATGAGACAATTGTTGAAGGAGGTATCTATGTAGCATGTTTTAACTTGGTCTCATCCCCTGGGGACAGCCTATCTTTTGCTCAAAACCAGCTGGCCCTACGTTTCCTCCAATCCAGACTGTTCTGTCTTCCAGTGACACACCCTAATTTTGAATTATTATTTTGTCCTTCAGTGTAACCTGCTCCTCACTCATCAGCTCCTGCATAATCCACCACCTCACTCATGATACATCTCCTACAGAAAGCCCTCCCTTTACGCATGGGCAATCCACACTCCATGAATACCAGTGTCTTCTCAAGGCAAAGTAAACTTGGCCAGTCATTGAAACTCTGGTGAGCAGCAAATAAAACTCACTTTTCATTTCTATACCAACTACTAATTTATTAGTAATCCATTTTTATAGTTATAGGGGACAATATTTTAATATCAACATTTATTTCATCCTTTTACATTATTATGAAGAGGGGGAAGTCTGAGAAAGTATCAAGTACATGGTAGGTAGGTACTAAGAAAATGTTTGTGGAATGCAAAAATTTTTCATCTTTGCTTTAAAATATTTGTTGCTTTGGTCACATGGAAGGAAATATTTCACATCAAGCACTACACATTCAGAAACTCACCCTAAGTTCCTATAGCCTGGAGAGAAGTAGGAAGAGGAAAACCAAAATAAAATGTAACTTAGTAATATGTTCTCTGGGTAGACCTAGCCTCTTGATGACTCTAAAGTGCTAAGAAGAATATTATCTGCTTGTACATGTAAGAAGTAGGATAAACTATCAGTCACTTCAATATGCTTTATAGCATTTGGTCCATGGCTATCAGGACCTTTACAATGAAGACACAAGAAGGTGGTGTGGCAGACCGAAATTTGGTGCCTCTGATGACCACCAGAATCCAAGCCCCTGTATCTAGTCATATTATACTGACTCTAGACTTGGCCTTGGCCATATGATGAGTTTTAGCAAAGCATGATGAGTCCCTGTATATTCTATAAGACTTGTCCGCATAGAATATACCTTCTCAGAACCAGCCGGCATGCTGTAAGTAAACCCAAGGAGCCCATGTGGAGGAGACTCAAGAATGCTGGTTTATAGCCCCAGCTGAGCTCCCAGCTAGAGGCCAGAGTGAACTGCCAGCCATGGGAGTAAGGCCATTTTGGACCTTCCACCTGTCCCTGCATCCCTATCAGCAACCTGTAAAGCAGAACCACCAGACAACCCACAGACTCATGAAAAATTGTAACCACTACTGTTTTAAGCCACTGAGTATTGGGGTAGTTTTTCAGGTAGCAATGGACAACCAAAACAAGCAGGCAGTGAAAGCAAGATCAACATTTTATTTAATGAACTCAAAACCAGCTTGGTATAGTTTTGACGCTGAGAACCACAAGACCTGGTGTGTGGTCCAGTGGTTTCCAACCTGGCTGTACCCCAGAACCACCTTCAGAGACTTTTCAAAGTGCACATAACTGGGCCCACCACAGAAATTCTGGTTCCAGAATAATCAGTAAAACCAGGCAACCAATGTCTGTGTGAAAGCTCCACTGGTTTGTCTCCAATGTTAGAACTGATAGAAGAGTCTGAACTGACATGACCAGTTGTTTCAAAGTGGATAATATCGCATATAACCTTACATCCACCTTCAACTCAGACAATGGCATCTCATCAAGACTCTGTTGTCATCAGTCCATTACATGGAGCAATACTATGCTCGGGGAGTTCTAAGAAAAATGAAGCAGAGTTGGAATATGTCTCTAAACCTTTGTTGGAAAAAATGTCCACACTGTATATTTTAATCACAAAAATGTTTCTAAGGTCATGCTGAGCACATAAACCTCAAGGAGTTGAAAACAGAGGATGAAAGGAAGCGGGGCAGCATGGAGTGTGTCACTGCAACCACTGCCCCTTCTGTCCCTCCTTCCCCCGGTTTCATTATGGTCAGAGGACAGGGAGAGGTTGTGCAATTGTATACAGAAATCCTGAGTGAGGATGAGGCAGGTCAGAGGAAGCAAGGGGTGGGGGTGGCCCATTTTCCTCATCTGCTCAACATAAGCCTCTGAGGAAATGACTGACTCTTTTAATAATATCAATGAAAGACAAACATCAGGGGAACAGGCATTGAGGCTATGAGGTCCAGCTGGTCTCTCTAACAGGAAGATTCTCCCCCTGTTGCCAACCTTGCAGAACCTGGACATATGTGTTTATTAAGAAAAGAGAAGGGTTTTTTTATGCGTGATGGCAGCAATACAGATGAGCAAGATATCTCCAAAGGGGGATGAATTTCAGGGGTCAAGCCTCCCTACCAATGTGAAGACCTTTCTTCAGCGATAATCTTTGAGAATCTGGGTCTGGCTTTATTAAGAAAGATAAAGGTTCTCTTTAAAGATAAAATAATGTGTCTGAAAACATGGGAAAGTGTAAAAGAAAATTTCATTTCTCTTCCCTCCTTCCACATGTGTCATTCAAGGCTCTCTTTGTTGCAAGTAAATGAAAATTACACAAACGACCTTAAGCATGAATGAGGAGTATATTTAATCATTAAAACAAGAGTCTAAGGGTACTCTGGCCTCAGCCAATGCTGGATCCAAGCAATTTTTCACAAGACTGGCTCTCTGCATCTTGTCTCAGCCTTCCTCTCCCCTCACTTCATTCTCAGACAGGATCCCTTTTCTAATGGCAAGGTGAAAGCCAGGGGCTCCAGGCCAGTTTTCAATCCTCTCAACAACCCTCTACAGAAAGACTTTCTCTTTTTCCAAAACAATTTCTAAGAACTGAGTCTCCTTCACTCTGATTGGGTCTCCCATCTATTCCTGAGCCCGTCACTGTGGCTACTGGCAGAATATAACTTCTGGGTGTCCAACCCTGAGGCAGGGAGTGGAGTCAGTTCCACCCAAGCGATATGGTCTGACAGTAGAAGAGGGGCAGCTTCCCATGAAAAATCAGAGGTTGGTTTTTGTTGTTGTTTTTTAAACCAGAAACAGGGTGAATGGATGTTGACCAGGTAAATCTTATCTCTGGCCTTGAAGAGGCAGTTACTGCATAGTGACTGTGCAGGCCCTGCATGCCTGCTGGAGCCCACGGATGCCAACTCTGTATCCTCCATGGAAAAGCATTTTTGAACCTGCTAGTCACCCTGAAGTTGACTATAGTCACCTGAGCTCAATCAACCTCATCCTCTGAGGCCTAGAACAGAGCATCCCTGCTATAATTTCTTCCTTCTGATGAAGTCAGTCAGTCAAAACTTGAGGATTCTTGGCATCAGCTCTTCTGCTGGCTTGTTGCTATGTGCCTGGAAAGTTAAACAACTGTTAAATCCTTCAGCTTTTTCTCAAATATATATATATATATATGGAATGAAAATCCAAGATTCTACAGAAAAACATTCTATTGAAATGAAAACATTTCAAATATACTGTCATCACTCTCATAAGTCTTCTCACTTCTCACCTGGACCAAGTAACAATGTGAGACAGATGAGTAAAAAAGAATGTCAATTTTATTGATTTTACCACCTCATACTCTTTTCAGGTCTGTGAAAAATGTTTAACGGGTGAGTAATTTTTTTATAAGTCTCTACAAATCTGCTCTACATCAAAGATTGTTTTTTGGGAGGGTGTTGCCCAGATACAGAACAGAATACTTAAGCTGGGATAGTTTGACTGATCTGCACCATTCCTGATACAATAAAGTATTGGGGGGGGAGGGGGCGGTTAATGAATAAAAGTCTCCAAATTCCTAGCTTCGTGGTCAAAGTATTTCATAGTCAAGCCAGCATCTTGTTGCTCTTTCATATTGTCTTCATGTATGCATTGTAGTTGAAGAAGTAAGAAGCCAGTCCCTTCTTCATTCTTTTCTTTCTGTCCTTAGCGTTCATCTTGATCCAACTTGCACTCTCAATTTGAACCCATCCAGATAACTATTACATTGTGTTATCACTTGTGAGTATTGTCTCAAATGCATAAGCATAAAAGAATGTGAGAGTGGTATAGAATAAAATGGAACGGTGAGAAACATACTCTGTCTACCTGCTCAAAATCCCCTGGTCTCCAAAATGGATAGAACTAAGAAGAAGGACAAGAGCAGTGAACAAAAATAGCAAAGGAAGATGCATCCTTCCACTTTTGGAAAGGCTATTTGGGTATCTTTCTCAGCACAAAGAAAAGGAATGACTTGCTTCATCTGGTAGCATTAGCGAGACACCCTAAAAATTCTCTAGTATGGTGGATTTTAAATAATGTATCATGTATTCCTTAAATCCCACATGAAGAGATTATTTTCATATCTACATGCAAATTTGTGCCTACCTTCTCATTTCCCACTACTTCTGTCCTCTCCTCCCAGCCAATGTTATGCCAGATAGAACTTGGAATCCAAGCCTCAGAAAACAAAGTTTCTACAGCCCTGAAAAGCCTAATGAGCTGTGAGCTAGAACACAAAGAGAGTCATGGCCACATGAATCTACTTTTTGTGCCCTCACTTTGAGCCTCATTGCCAGTCTGGTTCTTTGTTTAGGTGACCTTTGGCCCCTGGAGTCAATGTTTGTCTTCTAAATGGTATTTCAACACTAACATCTGGTGATGTCCCCCAGCCTGACATTTGTGAAGCAGATGCTTCCAGTGGCCTGGAGTGTGCCTTCTGGGTCAATGTTTTCAATAATGCCCTCTGGCATTGATCTCTGTGGTACCTCTCCCCAGGTAAGAAAAGAAATGCCACTAGGAAATGGCTGAGAAAGAACACTTCAGACCATCTGGAGGCAATCTTGGAATATAAAACCCCAGAAGTTCTTGTATAAAGAAATACCTAGAGGTAGGGAGTAGAGGAAAAAATCAAGTCCTTGGTATTTTTTTTGAAGTTGTACTTTAAATAATCTAGCAGTTCAAGCCTGACAAATCTATACTTCATTTTAAGTAATTTCTTTACATGTTTCTCACTCTGTGTTTGGAGTTCTCTCTCTCTTGAAACTTTGAAGTAATAGAGAATAGAATCTGTTGCTGAGAAAAGCCAGCCCTCTGTTCCCTCTTATTCTCAATCCATGGGATAGAGGAGAATGTGACTATCTCAAAATATAGATAGATAGATGGATGGATGGATGGATGGATGGATGGATGGATGGATGGATAATTAGCTATATACAGTTGGATACATACACACACACACACACACACACACATTTATTATGTGCCAGGATCTCTAGTGAGTGCTTTAAATATTCTACCTCATTTAGATAAGGGGTAGAGTTAAAATGGTGGGTAAACTAAAAGAAAGAAAAAAACTAACAGAGCAAGGAAAAGGACACAGATTCACCCCTCATGAGGTCACAGATTTGTTGGCAGTCTTGAATCAAGAGTTCATCAAATCATGATGTAAGTAATACTAACAGTTTTTCCAATTGCTGTCCTTGCGTGGACCATAGGCAGGTCTGTAATCACAGGTGTGAGCATGATATATAGATGAAATGCTTTAAACCTATCAGTCACAACCTATTGTAGGATCATGAGGCAATCATCAGAAAAGTGTGAAAGCTACTACTGATTGTTGTATGAGCTGTGAATTTCAGTACTTTAAAAGAAATGGTTAAGCGTGATAGATGTAACTTACACAAAACAAACCAGATGCAGTGCAGTAGTAAGGATAATGCTAACTGCTAAGCAGCTAACCTCCAAATCTCAGTAGCTAATTCAACAGAAGTTTATTTTTCACTCACATAAAATCTACTTGGCAGGGCTGGAGGTTGGGGTTATGCTCCAAACAATATTTCAGGGAAAAGATCTATCATCTGTGATGCGTGGTTTCTGAAGCTGCTATAGATATCAACATCCAGTTGGCACATGTGGGAAGATTTAGGATGAGTATCCTGGAAGTCAAGTATCTAACTTCAAACCTCATACAATTGGATAGAATTCAGGCAAATGGACCTTTCTAGCTTTAGAAGGGGCTAGAATAAATACCCACACTCATTCTGCTTTTAGCCTCTTATCTCTTGCAAGTGCTTCCCTTTGAAGGAACCCAAGCACAAGTCAGAGGGCAAGTGAATCCATTGACAACATTCATAAAAGTCAGCTTCCCATGACAGACTATGGTAGAGAACGGCAGGAAGAGAATTTAGAGAGATCACTGAAATATATTACATGAAGCAAAAGGACTATAAAGGAGCAATCTTATGAGTGAAAACACCTAATTTTCATAAGTTGTTTTCACTAAATCAGCTAATAACTAAAGATACTGTTGAAAAAAATTAGGTCATTGTTGGGAGTTGCCTCTGAGTTGGGGTTTTGATTGTAGAAAGAATACTAGGAGTCAGAAGAAATTACTTCTGGTCCTACTCCCCTCATACTAGCACCAAGGTCTTAGACAAGTTACTCATGGCTGAGCCATGGTTTTATATCTGTAAAAATTTATAATAATCACACCTTTCTCAGCCTTAACCATAGATTTGATTGGGGAGGATCTGATGAGAGCATATGTTTGAAAGCATTTTATAAATTAGAAACGTGGTCACAAATAATACTGGGGGATTTTGTGTGTTGTTACTGCCATTACTCAAATTATGGTCCTAGTTTGTTAGAAACAAGTGATTCTGATTAAACTGCCACTTTCTCAGTGACTTTGTACCAAATATGAAACAAAAGATCAATAAACTTCAATCTAAAATCCATCTCTACTATGTATACCATTCAAAGGACCTCCTGCTGATGTTTGTGGATGAAACATTTCCTTTTACCCTGGAATTATCATTTAAGCCTAAAGATGCCCCTCAAACTAAAGAAACACACAAACTAAAAAAAGCTACCCACACCAGAGCCAGGTACCTACCTCTTGGGTTTATCAGGTGATTTGGAGGTTGGGAAAGGAAACCCCAATCCCACCCCCTTCCTTTCCAGTCTATAGAAGATGACTGGAAATGATAAAGGAGTAGAGACAGGGTCAGTCCCCGCTGAGTTGGTTCCCTCCTCTCCCTCAAGACTGCCTGTCCCTATCCCTATCTCAAAGGGAACCTAAGCAGTTCCTGAAAATCAATGGAACACTGGGAATGCCTAAAGAACATGAGGGCTGAACTCTGTTCCTTAGTCATTTATCAGTTTCCATGGCAGATTTGTTGAGCTGCTCTGTGCCTGATAGAGGTGGGAGTGCAGTGAGGTAGGTGGAAGGAGAAAACTGGAAAGAGAGAGAAGGGACAGCAGTAGTGCAGCCTCCAATCACACCATGTGGTCTAATGCATCTCGACTGTCTCCAAGACAGGGAGAATGGCTTGCTAAACCACTGAAATGTCAGTTTCTTATTTTTATTTAAACCAGTGTGAAGAAGTTTCGCCTTTCCATAAATCCCTTAAAGGAAAATTGCTGACAGTGTGTAAACTGATGGACACCTCATTCCTCTGAGCTCATGGTCCACTTTATTTTGGTCATTAGGGCTCCTTCATTCCGATATGAAATATTCACTGTTGACTGTAAGCAAAAATGGTCTTTTTAATGCAAAAATTAAGATACCTCACAGAAGAAATGCTTTGTAATAGGAGGAAGAAACTATGATATGATCATAAAAGTCCCACCAGCTTTCCCTGTCCTTTGAAAGCCTCTTTTAATTAATATCTGAAATATTAACTGACAAATAAACATAAATGTAGAAGTTTAAGAAGCTTTTCTGATACTTGCTAAATTGGGGCACTTTTTCATATTTACTAAATTAAGTTGAATTACATTATAAAATC
This sequence comes from Corynorhinus townsendii, assembly GCA_026230045.1. Classification (NCBI taxonomy): domain Eukaryota; kingdom Metazoa; phylum Chordata; class Mammalia; order Chiroptera; family Vespertilionidae; genus Corynorhinus; species Corynorhinus townsendii. The sequence continues at coordinate 196,994,120 of JAPDVU010000001.1, forward strand.
TCTTGCTAAAATATTCTAGCTTATGTACAACTACTGAAATTACTAAGAGAATTTTATAGGGTAATTTGAATATGAGATAAATATATAAAATCAATAGCTTTTACTTATGACTAGCAATAAATCCCTAGAAAAGAATATGGAGAAAAATATTCCATTCACAACAGTGACACAATTTTAAAATGCTGAAGAATAAGTTATAGCCCTGGTTGGGTAGCTTTGTTGGTTAGAGCATTATGCCAATACGCCAAGGTTGCGGATTCAAACCCTGGTCAGAGCACATAAAAAAGTAGTCATTGAAGGCACAACTAAGTGGAACAACAAATAAATAAATCTTTCTCTCTCTCTCTTTCTCTCTCTCTCTCTCTCTCTCTCTCTCTCTCTCTCTCTCTCTCTCTCTCTCTCTCTAAGAAATACATAAATAAAATAGAATAAGCTATGAAGAATGCCTCAGAACCAACATGTATAACACTATAAAGTCTCAGTGAAGGACATAAATAAGCATTTGTGAACTTAGAAAGGTAAGTTCTGTTTTTAGATGCAAAGTCCTCACATCACAAAAATGTGACTTCTCCCCAAATTAATATATACTTTAATTCAAATTAAAATTGTAACAGTCTTTTTATTTTGATTAGATAAAATCATCTTTAAGAATAAATGGAAGATCAACTTCTGGCATGACAGGGTGTGGTGTACTATGAACCTGCTCCCCAGAAGAACTGGTGAAAATCGTTTTTAAAATATTTAATGTCTCTGGAAATGGACCTATGGGCATATAGCAAATGAAGAAACATCTACTCAAGAAAATCTGAAATTTTGTAAGAACTGAGAGAGTGTGATTTTGAACCAAGATTGCTCCCTCCCACCCCGCTCTAAGCTCAGAAACTCCACTCCAGACTGGTGCAGCCAAGAACACAGGGCTCCCTAGCTATAGGAATATATTCCCCAGAAGGGCAGAACAAGAGCATTTCTCATCCTTTGCCCAGCTACCTGCTGCTGGGTCTAAGATCTGGAAGAGAACAACCAACTGGAAGAGTTTCCTTCCATTCAGCCTCAACTAGTAAGTGGTATGGTATATGAATTATATCTCAGTAAATATGTTTAAAAATAAATAAGTGGAAGAATATATTCCAAATAATAACCAAGAGAAGTGTGAAGAGGGAGCACATGATGCCCCAGATAACAGAACTTAACATAAGGCCACTATAATCAAGTCATATGATATGGACAGAGGGATAGAAAAAACAGATCTGAATTGAGATCCAGAAATAGATCCCTATGCATATGATGATTTAATATATGACAATGGTATTTCAACTCAGTTGGCACAGATAAATTATTTTGCCAATAGTGCTGGTACAACTGGTTAGATACCTGGAAGGAAAAAATACAATGGAATCCTACATTACTGCATACACAAAACAAATTCCAACTATATTGAAGACTTAAATGGGAAAATTTGCAATAATATTCAGGAAACCCCATGTACAACCCAAGGTTAGGGAGGTCTTAACCAACACTGGAAACCCTGATGCTATAAAAGAAAAATAGACCTGTATTATTCATGACAAAGGATACTATAGACTTACAATAGACAAGTGTCACAGAAAAGCAAATCTAAATGGTCAACAACTGTAATAAAACTCCTACATTCAATAATAGTCAGAAAAACACAATTAAAATAGCAATGGGGTATCATTTATACCTCTCAGTACAGAAAAACTTTAATAGAGGAGTAACATATCATACCTAAGTTTAAGGAAGATAACAATGTGCTCATACTTTGCTAGTGGCCATGTTATGGCCCTTTTAGCATAGCAGTCTTGCAAAACCTATTCAAGCTTAATAGTCATACACACATTTGGCTTGATAATTCCATTCTTGGAATATATCAAAAGCACCAACACAAAAGGAATAATGAAGATGATTATTGTAGTGTTTAGTGTAATGAATAAAATAACCAAGCAAACCAAGTAAGTTCCCATCAATAAAAATTAAACAAATTTTGATACATGGACATCATGAATTAAACATGTACTTAGAGGAATTTATATAAGGCATTCTAAAAGAAGCAAGACACAGAAGATTGAGTATAATGTATTCCTACTTTTACTTTTAAATGGCTAAAATGACACAGAAATAAATGTCTCTGTGTGTGTGTGTGTGTGTGTGTGTGTGTGTGTGTGTGTGTGTACATTTTCATTTGAGTGTAAAAACATGAAGAAAAAATATGGAAGATTATAAACCAGGTTATCACTGCAGGTTACAGGGCAAGTGTTGATGACTGTGGGTAAAGAGGGGTATGGGTAAAAAAAAGGAAAATAAATAGTATAAAGGAGCACACCAATAAAAATAGATGTATAATATCTTCACATTTATATACTTATTTTAAACTGTATTTATGCTTACAGATGTAATTTTAAAAATAAATAATTTGACAAATTATGTAGAAATGCTAAATCTATTAAATAGCTCAATGGCTAAAAAGGACAGGTAGAAAACCAAACTCTCTGCAACTGCATGTTAATAAAAGCATTTGTTTCTATTCACACAAATCATCTGTCTTTTGTCTATGTCACCTAAACCCGATCTCTCTCAAGCTTTCCTACTTTTGACATCTGAAATTACACATAGCAGCCCCTACTCTTGTCTTAGTTCTTCCCATTCTCTTCACTAAAGCCAACCCATCACCCTCTCCTACCTTCTCCAGTAGCTGTCCATCACTGTATTGATATGCTCCTGTATCTTCAGTCCCTTCCTCAATTCTCTTCTTCGTAAGCTTCTCTTTTTCCAGACAACTTCTCTCACAGTCAAATTGCATAAGAGTAAACTGGTATGTTTTCATCATCTGCTAATGACTTTCAAATCTTGATTTCCCGCCCAGACTTTTCTTCCTAGCCCCTGCCCACTATTTCCAACAGCCTAACCAGCATCTCCACCAGGTTATTTCAAGACACTTCAGACTCCACATGTCTATATGCACTTGCTTAGATTATCATAACAAAGTACCACAGACAGGTGTCTTCAACAGCAAAAAAATTATTTTCTCACAGTTCTAGAGGCTAAAAGTCCAAGATAAAAATTCTCAGCATGTTTAGTTTCTCCTGAGGCCTCTCTCTTTGACTTGTAAATGACGACCTTTATGCTATATCCTCACATGGCCTTTCCATTGTGCATGCACATCCCTGGTGTCTCTTCCTCTCATAGGGACACCTGTCATGTTAGATTAGGGGCCTGCCTTAATGGTTTCATTTTAACTTAATTTACTTATTTAAAGGTCCTGTCACTAAATACAGTCACATTCTGAGCTTATAGGGGTTAGTATTTCAACATATGAATTTGGAGGGAATAGAATTCAGCCTATCTAATGTCCAAAATAGAACTCACTATTCACATTGCAAACAGTAAACATGCTTCTCCTTTTCTATTTATCTATCACAGAAAAAGATGTCAACCGAAGGTCCAGGCTAGAAACCTGAGTTATCTTTATCTCCTGTCCCTGTGCCCCACTCCCATCCACCTGTTCACCAAATGCAGCCTCCATGTCTCCAATATCTCTGGCATGGCCAGAGATGACCATCCTTTTAGATTACTGCAGCAACTCCCATCTTTTACCCAGCAAGTAGCCTCCTCTCTACCACCAGAACAATCCATCTTGTTTTAAAAATAAGACCTAATTATGCCATACCCTGTTTAAAAACTTCCACTCTCCATTGTCCGCAGGAAGAAATCCTAATTCCTTTGCTTGACATAAAGGACTTGTCTATTACCTGTCCCAACCTAGAGCTTCATCTTATCGTCTAGCACTCTATCCACTTGTAGCCCATGTTCCAACAGCACTGAATGTCTTTTCCCCAAACACATCATGTCCTCTCTTCCCTGCTTTACTTTTTCTGTTGCCTGTCCCTGAAATTCTATTCCTTCTCTCTTCCCTCAGGTAAACTTCTAGTCACTCTCCAAGGCCCAGATCAAAGTCTTTTCTGTATTCCCAGTTAATCAGTCCTTCTTCTGTTCCCCCAGACTGCTTTATCTACAGTATATAAAGTTATTTAACTATTGTAATTTTACATCGTTCATTTCTTTCTTCCCCACCAGCCTATATGCATCGCAAAGATGGAGGCTCTACTTACTTGGCACTCATTAAGTGTCTGTCACATGAGTGATTCACTAGGACTTGTGTCCCATAGCTCTTCAAACTCCACAGTCCAAAGTGAAACTCACAATCTTCCCTTCTGTGTGGCTCCTTTTCCCAATGTCCATGATCCTATCATGGATCTCCCTATTCCTCTTGCACATGTAGTGTTCAAATCTAGGACTCCTCTTGGATGTCAGCTCTATAAGGGATTGTTAGAAAAGCAACAGGCTGACTCTCCAGTACAGACCTGTTCCAAAGACAGTGGGTCTTAAACAGGGTAGTGACATGATCAGATTCACTTCAAAAGATCATTCTAGAAAATGGGCTGTAGGAAGGCAAGTCTAGAGCCAAAGAGAGACTATTGATGCCATCCAGGCAAATATATATGAAGAAAACCGGAATAATTACTTCTGTAACCTCTATTCAGAAACAATAGTTCTGAAATCATTGCCAGGATAGGACCTCAGACCTCTCCCCATTGCCATATTCAGCCCCTTCCCCACCTCTGTAGGCCCCCAGATTCCTGGAGAGGGGCAATAGAAAGGAAAACTAATTGTGACAGTGCTAGAAGATGTCCATGAACAGGTAGAAGTGAGAAGTGCAGACTGGTCACTCTTCGCACAGCTGATGAAAACCTCTACTTCGCTTTATACCACACTCCGCAGCAGTGACACTCCTGGGTAATGAACCAGACCTTTGGCTGCATCTCTTTTCGTTTGATTCTTTAGTTAGAATTTCAATGACAGAGAGTTTTTTGGCTTGCTTGTTTATTATTCTTGATTTGAATTTTCTCAAATAATATGCATATATGTTTTTAAAACTAACCTAATGGTATTAAAAGATTTATAGTGAAGAATATCAGCACTCTCTGCTTTCTCCCTCCTTATCCTCAAGTCCCATTGTCCATAAGCAACTGCTTTTAACTATTTTAATTGTATCTTCTGATACTTTACTCCTTATTTCTATAATCTTCTCTTGATCACAAATTGTCTATAATTTAATTCTGCTATGCCTTGGTGTAGTTTTTTCTTTTTCCAAGATTTTTGTGCTTGGCGTTTATTGAGATTCTTAGATCTGTGAGTTTATAATTTTCATTCAAATTAAAAAATGTGTCTACATTTTTTCTTCCCCCACCTTCAGAAACTACAATTACACCTATGCAGGATTTCTCGAGGTTGTCCTACAGCAAGCAGACATTCTGTTCATTTCTTTTCAATTTTTTTTCTCTTTGTGTTCCATTTTGGATAGTTTGATCTCTTTAGTTTCAGGCTCACTAATCTTTTACTCTATAACATCTAATCTTCTGTTAATCCTATCCAGGGCATTTTCTATCTCAGACGTCATAGTTTTCATGTCTGAAAGTTTTTATTTGGATCTCTTATATCTTACACTAGAAGCCCAGTGCACAGCTTCATGCACCAGTGGGGTCCCTCAGCCTGGCCTGCGGGGATTGGGCCAAAACCATCTCTCTGACATCCTCCAAGGGGTCCCAGATTGTGAACCCATGAACTGGGCCTCTAGTATGCATATAAGATCTTCAGTTAATCTCTTCCTACCCTCTTCCCTCCCCCTTTCCCTTTGAGATTCATCGTCTGTTCCATGTTTCCATGCCTGTGGTTTCCGCTTCTGCATTGAGCATCTGCCCCCTGGTGGTCAGTGTATGTCATAGCTACCAGACTGTCATATGGTCAGCCATTGGCCAGTTGGCTGGTCACTTAGGCTTTTATATATATAAACTAGAGGCCCAGTGCACAAAATTCATGCACATGGGGGGTATAAGGAGTGGCTATAGGGTCAAGCCTCAACTGACCTGTGGCAGGGCCACAAACAAGTCCCAGCTTGGAGGGCAGAACCCTCCTAGCATAATTAAGCTTAACCTTATAGTCCTCCCTAGTTCTTTCCTAGGTAGCTAATGGGCTGTAGGAGGTGCGGTAAGTGCTGCCAAAACAAGGTGAAACTCACAAAAACATTGTAAACATGTTGACCACTTCCCTTGTTTTGCTTTGTGTGCTCTGATTAAAATAAAGCTTCGGCTTGCAAGCTGGGTCTCTCTGTGTCCTTATCCAGGCACTAGAGATCCACCCAGCCCCAGTTGTATTCTCTTGTCTGTCTTTTCTGATCCTTCACCGCCCCCCCTCAGGTTCACCCATGGCCGTGCTGGCATGGCACAGGGGAGTGAGGGGGAGGGAGTTCCTCAGCCCACCCTGCAACCTCTCACAATCCAGGACCCATCCAGGGATGTCCGACTGCCAGTTTAGGGCCTAAACTGGCAGTTGGACATCCCTCTCTCAATCCGGGACCACTGGCTCCTAATCACTGGCCTGCCTGCCTGCCTGATTGTCCCTAAACACTTTGCCTGCCTGCTTCATCACCCCTAACCACTTGCCTGCCAGCCTGATTGCCCCCAACCACTCTGCCTTTCTGCCTGCCTGATTGCCCCTAACTGCTCACCTGCCTGCCTGATCACTGCTAACCACTCTGCCTGCCTGCCTGATCACTCCTAACCACCTCTGCCTTGCCCTCTGCCGCTGCGGCTTCATCCAGAAGGATGTCCGGAATGATGTCTGGAAGGTCATTTGGCTGTCTGGTCTAATTAGCATATTACACTTTTATTATTATAGATGTTTCTAACATGCTCATTTTTTTCTCTAGCTTCTTGAACAAATAGAATGCAGTTATATCTATACTTTATTCTTGTCTACTAATTCTACCACGTCATTTATGGATTGATTTTCATTGACTTTCTCTTCATTATGGGTCATATATTTCTGCTTCTTTGCATGCCTGGTAATTTTAGAATGGATCCCAGACTTTCTACCTATTGCCTTGGTGGGTGCTGATATTTTTATATTCTTATAAATATTCTTAAGTTTTGTTCTGAAGTATGGCTACTTAGAAACAGTTTGATCCTTTCAAGCTTTGTTAGGAGCAATATTTGGGCTAGAGCTAATGCTTCTTCACTACTAAGGCAAAAACCTTCTGAGTCTCTACCTAATGCCCGGTGAATTGTGAGGTTCCCAACTCTGTCTGGTAGAAACAGGAACTATTATTGGCCCTGTATGAGCTCTGAATGTTGCTCCCTCTGATCCTTTGCAATGGTTATTTCCCCTACCTTCTTAGTTTTCTGTCATGCAAATGTTTACTAGTACCCAGCTGAAGACTCAAGAGGGACCCTCACATATCTCCAGAACCCTCTTTCTGTGTGACTTCCTTCTCTTCTCAACTCAGAGCGTCTACCAGGTTCCACCTGGGCTCCCCATTTCTTCTGCAGAGCAATGCCAGAGCTCATCTCATTTGATTCCTATTTCTCAGAGAAATATTTTTATATATTGTGCCCAGTTTTTAATTTTAGCTAAAGGGTAAATCTGATCCCTGTTATTACATCTTGGCTGGAAATGGAAGTTCAATTCCATATTTCAAAATAAAAGGCTTATGTTGATATCTCTTAACAATTTTTAGGCATTATTGACTGTTGTCTTAACTGATCATAAATCTTTCCCAGTAAGCCCAGACCTGGCCTCAGAGTCATTCCCAAGACAGCATTCTAATTAGTTCTGACCAACACATTAGGTCTAGCAAACAAGTTGAAACATATTTGACATCCTGGGACTAGCTGTTATAGTGCCTCCCAGTTCTAAAATTCTATGTGATTCTGTTTAGATATTAGAAGATGAAACGTAAATCATATAAGTTATTATTGCTAATTGGAAACAAATACAGTAAAAATTTGCTAAGTGTCAAAGTTGTAACTGGTGGTTAAATAAAGTTTTGGAGGGGAAAGTGTGAAACTATTCACTTTTTTCAACTACTATTAAGAGTAGTCAGAGTTATAACAAGAGAAGAGATTGAGGGAAATGCAAAAGAAAGGAGATTAGTTTCTAGAGTTTCTCACTTCCCACTCAATAATAGTGTAGAAGAAAAATTACTAAATGAGGATCCAATCTCTAGGACAGTGGTTCTCAAACTTTCTAATGCCACGACCCTTTAATAAAGTTCCTCATGTTGTGGTGACCCCCAACCATAAAATTATTTTTGTTGCTACTTCATAACTGTAATTTTGCTACTGTTAATGAATCGTAATGTAAATATCTGTGTTTTCCGATGGTCTTAGGTGACCCTGCTAGCGGTTCTCAACCTGTGGGTCACGACCCACAGGTTGAGAACCGCTGCTGTAGAGCCTAAGACCATCGGAAAACACAGATGGTCTTAGGCTCTATTACAATTCATAACAGTAGCAAAATTACAGTTATGAAGTAGCAACAAAAATAATTTTATGGTTGGGGTCACCACAACATGAGGAACTATATTAAAGGGTCATGGCTTAGAAAGGTTGGGAACCACTACTCTAGGATCTTTATCTGCAGAAAATTCCAGAGATTTGCCACGTAAGGGAGTGAATGGGCTGGGGTCCACAGAATCCATAATGGCACCTACAGTTAGATTTCACATCTAAGAATTAAAATACGATTATGTCACAGATTTTGTGCACTGTGTAAATGTTCTGATTTGATTTTCATTTAATTCTTTGAAATAAAAGAAGAAAAAAACACAAGTCTGCAAAGGACAACTAATTGGAGGTAAGCTCACTTATAAAGTAAGCTTTCATTTCCTTTGATAAATTAATTTGCCTAAATATAAAGAGAACAAAGCCTACAGAGTGCAACTGAGATGGAAGTTTTCCATGTAGATAAAACTGGGAAAACTGGGCGCAACAATAACAAACAACCAGCTCAATGGATCATAGAACAAACAAGAAAAGGAAAGGTTTCCAATAACTTTTGTACTGAGAGGAAAATGCTGGCCCTACACACTCCCCTCTCTGGCCCAACCTCCTCAAGGAGGTATCTGTTAGCATCATGGGCACCATGGAGCCTCACTCTGGGGATGGAGGAGGTAACAGGTTTTCCCTCCAGTCCCATCCTGTCCCCCCACAGATGGCCTAACACACTGGTGGTACTGGAAAGGGAAGAAACTATGGAGAGGAGACTCTCAAAAACTCTAGCTGTGCTCTCTCCTTTGGAGGAAAGAGCAAGAGGTGCCTGCTACTTGTGGAGTTCATTTGCTTTTATAAAATTTCATGGGGTCAGGAATCCAGTAGTCATCTCTCTGAAGCTAACTCAAGTCAGAAGGGCAGGAAGAGTCTCAGCTATGTTTCCCAGCTAATACCTCGGGGATTTGCATGTGGCAAGGGGGTGGGGCAGAAGCTCTCTTCAGGGATGAGGAATTTGGCTAGACTATCCCCAAAGGTGAACCCCGTCTTTGAGCAGGTAGCTGAATCTAAAGGAAACTTCCCCTCCCTCAACACCCCTACAGCTGGAACTGAGGAAGGGAAAGGAGAAAGAAGAATTCTTTGTACATTTTTTTCAAGAGGCCCCAATTCGTTTGTATGCCTTATGAAGGATTAAGATGATTCTTGCTCATGCTTGCTGACGTACATCCAAGATTATCCTGCTAAATCTCCAGAAATGCCAACTGGGAAACAAATGACAGTTGTTCTCTTGAAAGATCTTTGTTTGACTGTATGGCTGTGATGGCCTGGTGGGCTCCTCCAGTACCAACCTGGAGACGACAATACACACAGGAAGAAGGCGAACCTCTGCAAAGCAGCAGACAAGGGCGGTGACCCTGGCAGCTGGGCTTTAGCTAAGTGCTGAAGCCAGATGCCAGAATCACAGGCAGGATGGAAGGGCACCGAGGACAGAGCCAGAGTCATTCAAGACCTCAGCACCGACTAGATAGAAGACTCAGCCAGCGAAGTCAGTTGTGCCCAGAGCTGGATTCAGGGAGGCTGAGGGAATCAGAATTCTGGGCATGGAGTCTGGAGGCAGCCCTGCCAGCAGGCCTTGAAGATGATGCACATGCGTCCAGCATAACACAGGGCCTAGGACTGGCTGTCTAGCAAAAACTGTCCATCTACACTCCTTTCTCTATCTCAGACATTTTTCCCTTTCCAGGCTACCTTCAGAGCTCATTTTTCCCTACTTCCCCTGAGTCAAATTTCTTAGGGCTTCCGGGGAGATGAGAGGAGGGAGTGAAAGAGGCTGAGCAGAGTGCAGTTGCCCCTCTGCCCAGCGCTCCACTGCCTTGGCTCTACCTCACACATGGCCCCTCTGCCCTGGAGGGGGTCCTGGACTCCCATTCTGAAGAGTCACCTCGACCCCATCCTCCTTCCCACGGTTTGGAAGCTGACACACCGTATGGGGGGGTGCACAGAGATCTGCCCTGGTTCTTTTCCCAAATTTCACTGGCTTAATTGACTGTAGGAGGCCTTAGCCTCATGGCCAGCATTCTCCCAGGAGCCAGGAAAGTGGTCTTCAATTTGAAGAAACTCTTACAGATTGACACAATTTGCCTTTTTAATGTAAAGGCTCAGCCATGGAGAACAAATCAAAGCATTTATTCAGAGATGTATTTTTCACTGGCGTTTGGGCTCTCAACTTCTGTTCTACCTGTTTTTTTAACTTTCTTATTTTGTAATGGAATAGCTAAGATAACAAGGCAAGAGGAAAATATACTCTTTATTTTAACTACTGTCTATCCATTCTATCCTCTTAAAAAGCATTTGTTTTCATTATTGCGCAAAGGCGATTGACAGGAATGTGAAGTTAGGGGCAAGAGCCAAAAGAAGCATGAGGACTTATTTTAAACACACAGCCTTTCTCTGAGACCTGGACCCCGGACCTAGAGAGATAGATGACTCCCACAGGTCTCCTCCTTGGGGAGCAAGAGGGAAGCCTGGAAAACAAGGCATGAAATAACTTGTTTTCCAAGTGCCCTCGGGGATCCAACTAGCATGAGTTTGACAAAGGCCAGCAACAGGGGACAATCTTCCTGATGAAGGTCCAGAATGAAAATAGGGAGGGCTCGGCCTCCAGAATCAGGCAGTTGAGTTCAACTCCCTCCACCTGTGGAGTTCAGGGAAATTACTTAACCCCTCTAAGCTTCCACTTCCCTGTGCATAAAATGGGAATAATAATAGCTACCACCTGCTGAGCATATACTATGTGCCAGGCTCCATTCTGACACTTTCCCTACTTCAGCTCATTAATCTTTGTTAACAAACCTAAGCCTTTTATCCATATTAGCCCATTTGATCCTCACAACAACCCTAGGAGGTAGGTTCTATGATATCCCCATTTTACAGATGGAAAAACTGAGCCACAGAGAGTTTCAGTTCCTCATCATAGGGTTTCCTGGCACCTGTCAAGTACTCAATAAATGCTAGCTATTGTTATTAGCAGCAGGGATTTCATAAAGCCTTAAGCAGGTCATAAGGAGGTGCTGAGTGGTTAAAGCAAGATCTTATGCCCTTTATTCTCTTTTGAGCTTCATTCCTCAGTTCCCAGTTCTCACGTAAATTTGCTATAAAACAGCTATCTTCTTACTGAGTCTCTCATTTCTCAAGCACATGGGTGCACGCGCGCGCGCACACACACGCACACACACACATGTTTTCTTAAGCTCACCACATATGCCCATAGCTCACCAAGCCACAGAGACTTTCTGGCAACTCTGAACTAGCTTGAGATTTAAGGGTGCTTTGATTCACCAAAAACTTTAGGTGGCCAATTTAGCTTGATTCTCTTGTGGCCCAGTTGGCCTGAATGAACAAATTCAAGAGCTATTTTGACTTTAGAGGCCTTAGAAATACTTTCGGGGGAGGGGAGGTTGGAGGAGGCGGTTCTTCACAGCTGATGGGGTTTCACCCTGTCCCTAGACCTGCCCAGGATGCTCCTCAGGAGCAGTATTTTCAGACAATGGAATCGGGACTGGCCCAGAACAGAATATCACACACAGATGTGTTTGAATGAGAGCAGGAGGAGACCTTAGCAGATAGCTGGGTAAGCCCCATCCTCATACAAGTGACACCTTTGGACTCAGAGCTTGACAGGGCTTCCCAGAGGTCATAAATCCAAAAGGGGCCTCTAGCTGAGGTCTCTGGACTGAGTTTAGTTTGGAATTGTTCTTTTTTGGTTTTTGGTTTTTTTTGGTGTGTGCATTTTCAGTATACCTCATACCAGCTTAACCTTCCTCATCATCTATAAAACAACAACGACAACAAATTGTGCCTGTCTCCCTTTGCCTACTTAGCATTTTCCTTTGTGGAAGAGAGGCACCTGAGAATGTGAAGGGAAGAAGGAAGAGGTCAAAGACCGGCCCATAGTATTGTTAAAGAGTGCTTGACCGTGGAGCTTAAGGAAACAAAAAACATTTTGATTCCCAAATTAAAAAGAAATATGTCAAATCCCTGAAACCTAGTCAGACTCCCACTCTGTCTTTAATGGAAAAGTATAACAGTCACTCAGGTAGCAAATGAAGTCTTTCCAGAATGTTCTTCATGACCAGGCACAAAACTTCAATCCTTCAAAAATGAAAAACTTTATTCTGTGCTTGTGGCTCCATCAACAGAGCTCTTCACAGATGGACTACAGAGCCGTGCATGTGCCTGGACCTTCAGGGATGGGGAGCAGGGCTGCGCTTCCTGCACCATCTGGTTCCCGGTTCCCAGCTCCAGCCTAGACTCCCACGACAGCCGCGAAATCAGAAGAAATCAGAAGAACACCTCAGGGAAAAGAATCTAGGACTCAGACTTAACTTCCTCTAAGGAGGATCAAACACTGAAGACTGTTCCTTTTCAAGTTTTATTAATCCTGGTTCATAATTTCCATCACATCATTAGTCATTTCCTATTTCTGAAGGGCTGGCAGCCGTTGCCGAGGCATCAGGCAGTAAATGGCCAGATACCCATGCCACCTGTGCGCCGTATTGACAGTTACCCACAGCCGCATCTGGGTGAGAGGCTAATGTGCTTCTTCTAAAAGGCAAGCCATTTAGAAGTGCAGCCCAGTTTTTGATCTCTTGCTAAATACTTTTATCCACATCATCTCCCCATCTGGGCCTGGAAGTCATCATGTGACCTGCGGTCCTTTGAAAAGAAAGCAGCCACGGCAAACAGCAGATCTGCCATAACCGCGGGGCAGGGTGAGCTCGCGAACCCCTCCCGAGAGTCCTCGTCCTGAAAGTCGTCCTCCTGTGCGGGGAGAACTCCAGGAGCTGACGTTTAAATGAAGAATGGAAAGTGACAAGAACGATGTCCGCCAAGACCCTTTTGAAAAACAGATGAAATAAAAGGCATGAAGAATTTGAGAGCTGCCTGCTAAGCCTCGTTCTGTGGGGTTCTACCTAGTTTGTAATGGCAGGTAGAGAGTCAGACAGATCAGAGGCTTCTCAATACCCAGATTCACAAAGGTGGGAAGGTCTCCCCAATACAAAGCCCTCAAGAAACTCAGCCTGTGACTGATAGTCAGGGTGCTGGGGGAGCCATCTCCCATGTAATCCAGGGATACAGGCACCAGAGAGAGGGCTAACAATAAAAGGTACATAGCAGCTCTGTTGCCCACACCCATGGCTGGAGATTCTGCCAGCAAACTGTCCCAAGAGCTATGACCAGCACCCACAATCTTCTGAATCTGCATTTCTGCCACTGGCAACTCCTATACTCAGCACTGTAAGGAAACAAAGTTCACTTGGGGATATTTTAATTTTTTGAAAGGCTGTACTCTAATACCTAGCCCTTCAATAACTTTCCCATCAAGATAACCCCAAGCACTTTGCCAAAAGTGGGGTAATCACATCCCTATTAAGCAAAGAGGGAAGTTCCCAAACTTAATTGAATCTGTCATGAAGGACAAAAAATTGAAGAGAGCAAGTTAAGGGGGATGCATACCTTTCCCCCCATTACCATTCAAAACAGAGTTTTGTCCTTTGGGAGAACTACTGTGATTATTAAAGCTGAACCATGACATGTGTTCACATAGTCAAAATCCCCCCACCCATCTCCACCCTGGTCTAGCAATGGCAGCACCACAAGATCAGAAAAATGCAATTCCACAGGGTGTAGAATCAGCAACCAAAGGAACAGGAGAGGGAAAGTTGGAGAAATTAAATCCCTTGTTCTTTTATATATACTAGAGGCCCGGTGCATGAAATTTGTGCACGGGGGGGGGGGGGGGGGGTTGCCCCTCAGCCCAGCCTGCACCCTCTCCAATCTGAGACATCCCTCTCACAATCCAGGACTGCTGGCTCCCAATTGCTTGCCTGCCTGCCTGCCTTCCTGATTGCCCCTAAACGATTCTTCCTGCCAACCTGTTCACCCCCTAGCCACGCCCCTGCCAGCCTGATTGATGCCTAACTGCTCCCCTGCCAGCCTGTTTGCCCCTAACTTCCCTCCCCTGCAGGCCTGGTCACCCCTAACTGCCCTCCCCTGAAGGCCTGGTCACCCCCAACTTCCCTTCTCTGCTGTCCTGGTCACCCCTAACTGCCCTACCCTGCAGGCTTGATTGCTCCCAACTGCCCTCCCTTGCAGGCCTGGTCCCTCCCAACTGCCCTCCCCTGCTGGCCATCTTGTGGCAGCCATCTTGTGTCCACATGGGGGCAGCCATCTTTGACCACATGGGGCAGCCATCTTGTGTGTTGGAGTGATGGTCAATTTGCATATTTCTCTTTTATTAGGTAGGAGGATATTGATATCAGAGATGGAGAGAGAGAGATAGAAACATCAATGATGAGAGAGAATGATTGATTGGCTGCCTTTTGCATACCTCCTACTGGGGACTGAGCCGGCAACCCAGGCATGTGCCCTACCAGGAATGGAACCATGACCTCCTGGTTCATAGATCAATGCTCAACCACTGAGCCACACTGGTTAGGCCTTTTTTTCTTATATTGGTCCCTGCTGTTACCAGTCTCAAGGTCCAAAAAGCATCAAACACCTTCCCATGACATTTTGAGAAGACTGTTCTACACATCTGGCCTCTTTTGATCTCTCAGGTGCTTCTTGGAATGAAGAAAAAACTCCAACATACTCAAGTGGGAATTTTTCTTGTTGACTACATACACACATACACACATACTGACATGCATACCCACAAACTCTATCCCAGCATTTGGACTCATTTTGAATCCTTAGATTCTACTCTGGATTTTATGTTGCAGTGAACAATCTACTTACTAGCCACCTCCAAAATATCAGGAAGGAATAGCTATCATGCCTTACTTTTTTATAATTACAACGTCCCTCCACTTAGAGTTTCAGCCTTGAGTCTGGTTTTCCCACCAAATGCTCCTGACTAAAACAATACTGGTGTGTGCACAGCACCCCAGTCATCAAGAGCAGACATAATTCCCTTTCTGCAATTTAACTCATTAAATTCTCATCAGGCCTTACCTTCCCTGTTCATCTCCCCTCCAGCAAATTGGGCATTGAGGACAAATTCCCCTGCCTGACTATTTAAAAGCAAGTCTGCCTCATTAACATAGCCCTCTGAGGAGCTGAGCATTCTAGCTCTGTCTCTGAACTCAATCTGAATGAGGGTAGCCCAGTGGAAGGAACCACCTAACACCTGATATGCACCATGTCTACTCACAAGGCCTCTAAGCCACTCCACGGAGTCACTAGGACCTTTGCTCCCTCGTTGCCAAACCTCCTCCAGGCCCTTTCCCACCGCCCTCACCGCAATTGCTCTAGTAGCTGAAACCAGTGTTGATTTTTATCTGCATGGCAACCTTGTGCTCCCACAGGTTCCAAACTGATCAAGTGGCCTTCAAAAATGGCCCCACTGCTTCTTAAAAAGGCTGAGCCAGGCTCTGGATGAAGGAGACAGAAAACAATCCCTTATCGTGTCGGAAGTAATACTTGTGGTTATCTAAAGCAAGGGTAATCATATCATACACTTTATCTGTGAGTGGCTTTTTCCTTCCAGCAGTAGGAATAGAAACTTCTCCTTCATAATGAGCACTATTGAAACCCCAGCGGGCCAGTTCTGCCTTTGGCGACATGCCATTACCTCACATAAGCATGTAATCATCTCAAAAAATGTAGCATGGCAGAGAGCAGGTACGAGTATTTTCTGTAAATATTGTTTGTAGAGGGCCAACTTATAATAGGGGATTGTTTGTCTTAGGTCCTTTTTGGCATGTGTGGTTGACAAGACCTTGCCAGCAAGTTCTGGTGCCAGCCCACTTAATCTGACAGGACCTTGTATAGGAGTCCAGAGGACAGAATCCAGGAAACGACATGAGCTTCTCCAATCCCCCCTCCCTCACCCCTGTCTGCATTGTTACCTCATGAGAGAAAAGTACTCTGCTATTTAATGTTTGGACAGATATTGTGGCTGTTGACGCACCACATTGAAACATGTGGTCTATCAGATCCTCAGCACCAGAGAAGACTTTACAACAAAGTTATCCAACAGCATCCTTCATTGAGGATGACAACCAGCCACAATCTCTGTGTGGACCCCTCGGACATGCAAACACTGCACCACGTGTACACGTCAGCCAGGGGCCCTACGGGTCAAGGCCTCTGACGGTCCACAAGAATGCATTTTTCAGCAGAGAAATACAATGACATTTCCTTTTGCAAGGACACATTTCCATCTTTGCTTGTCTAATCAGAAACCTGGAGTACAGGGCCAGGTGCCTGGTTAGCAAATATTGATCCAGAACAATGAACAACTATGGATTTGGCTTTTCCTTATGCTTCCCCTGGGAATGTGCCCCACTGCCCCTGGCCAGTCCCATAGACTTGCCTCACATTGAATTTTAATCCTTGATCCCAGGCTGACTGTGCAGGATCCAGGGAAAATGAGTCCCATTTGCCTCCAGATACAGTTTTATGTCAGTGAATTAATGTCACTAAGAGTGGCACAGAGCACTTTAATGCCTGGGACAGTTGTGGTCAATTCTATATCTCCTATATTGGGCTAGTGTGTTTGTCTTTCTGTATTATAAATATCCTATCTAATAAAAGAAAAATATGCAAATTAACCATCGTTCCACTACACCCACAAGCCATGCCCAACAGCCATACCCAACAGCCAATCAGGAAGGAATATGCAAATAAACCCAACCAAGATGGCTGCAGCCACAGAGAGCACAAGGGAGGCTTGGGTTTCCCTGGCAATGGAGGAAGCCAAGCTTTCCGCTTGCCCTTGCTGGCCAAGGCCTCCACTCAATGCTACAAAGTTTCAATTATAGAAGATAAATAAATCCCAACAGAAATGGCTGCCACCATGGAGCGAGCAGAAGGCTTGGCTCCACTCCAGGCTACAAAGTTTCAATTGTAGAAGATAAATAAATCCCAGATCCCAGGGCCTCTGCTTGGGTCGCTGGGGGGCATGACCAGCCTGCAAACCACCACAGGCCCCTTGCCCAGGCCACCCCACACCCCAAGGGAACCCCCACCCTGATCTGGGACACCCTTCAGGGCAAACCAGCTGGCCCTCAACCGTGCACCAGGCCTCTATCCTATCTAATAAAAGAGTAATATGCAGATTGACCATCACTCCAACACACAAGATGGCTGCCCCATGTGGTCAAAGATGGCTGCCCCATGTGGACACAAGATGGCCACCACAAGATGGCCAGCAGGGGAGGGCAGTTGGGGGCGATCAAGCCTGCTGGAGAGGGCAGTTAGGGGTGACCCAGCTGGCAGAGGAGGGAAGTTGAGGTCTGCAGGGAAGGGCATGGGGGGACCCAGGCCTACAGGGGAGAGCAGTTGGTGGGGTACCAGGCCTGCAGGGGAAGGCAGTTAGGGACAAACAGGCTGGCAGGGGAGCAGGTAGGCATCAATCAGGCTGGCAGGGGAGTGGTTAGGGGGTGATCAGGCTGGCAGGCAGAAGTGGTTAGGGGCAATCAGGAAGGCAAGCAGGCAAGCAGTTTGGAGCCAGCAGTCCTGGATTGTGAGAGGGATGTCCCAGATTGGAGAGGGTGCAGACTGGGCTGAGGAACACCCACCCCCCCAA
Source organism: Corynorhinus townsendii (assembly GCA_026230045.1). NCBI lineage: Eukaryota > Metazoa > Chordata > Mammalia > Chiroptera > Vespertilionidae > Corynorhinus > Corynorhinus townsendii. The sequence goes on from JAPDVU010000001.1 coordinate 197,012,057, forward strand.
GCACGAATTTTGTGCACTGGGCCTCTAGTATTATATAAAAATATTATATATATATGCAAAGTTTATCCAAACTACTTGCTCTGCTTCAGCAGAAAATTGTGAGAGTCCAATTTGTATAAATATGAGCTAAGTTAAAGTACACATAGTGTAGCAAAACCTACGAAGTGTTTTTTGGAATATTTCTGCTACATCTATTTCTGCTAGAAAATGTTCTATTAGATTTCTATTTAAGTGAAAATAGAGTTTATCTTATCTCAGTGTTAATTATGTGGAAGTTTAGAGACCAGGCCATTGGAATTTATAAAGGGCCGTTATTTGAAGATCATCTTCATCAGCTTTTGTCAACCCCCACTCAATAAAAAGCAGAAATTTAAACTGCATTGGGAGGTTAGATGAAAGGAAGAACTTCTTGACCATGAAGAATGGTAAATACCAAACTCTGCAACAAATGTCCTCAATTTCTATTCCCATGAAGCTCCAAGTTTGGGCTGCCTTGAATAGTTTTCAAATGTCAGAAGCATGCAGAATGATTTTGGGTTGCTTACTATAGTCCCTTCAACAATCCGGGTCCTCAGTCAGCACACACACCTGCACACAGCCACCCATTAGGGGTTCATGGCCAGAGGGTGAGCCGGACAGCGCTGACCATTCATAAACAAGACTATGCACTTTTCTCTCAATGACAAGATGGCTGCAATGACCCCTCTATGAGAAAAAGGGGTAGGACAGACAGATGAGAAGACACATTAATGCCACAGAGAAACAGAAAAGGCCACGGGGCTCCTGAAAAGAAAAGCTATTTGTCCCTAAACCTTCTTCTTTGCTCAGAGCTATTTCTTCAGAAAGAAGCTGCTGCCTTCCCTGACCATACAAAACGGTCCCTGAAGTTATTTATAGTGTTCATGGCCCGGAGGCATCACTCGGTTCCCCCCACCACAAGCCCAACCGTGTGTTACTATATTAAAAAATGTGAAAAAGTAATTATGGGGTAGAGGAGCCAGTGTCTGCAGACACAACCTGCCAAAGAGGAAGTGACAGGAAGCTTATGCTCCTCATTGCCGCTCAAGCACTGCCCAGGCTCCAGGCTCAGAAAAGAGCGATCTGTTCCAAGAAATAAGAGAGGAGCCTGCCCTGGTGAATCAGAAATATCCCTGTTGCTGAATATACAGCAAACTGGTTTCCATTCCCAGGTCCCCTCAGTGGGTCAGACTTTCCAGTCACATGGAGAGACCACTCAGGGCATCCTCCCTCCCACTAGACCCAGGAGACTGGAACATGTAAGGGTCTGGGCTTGGGCGGGAGCTGGAGCCACGGAAACTGGCCCCAAGTCCCTGTCCGCCACTCCAAGATCCTGATTTTGGCCACTGTGCCCTAAATCTAGCTTTGTGGTTCCTCTTCCCACCTCCACCCCTGGTTCCTTGCCCTCACATAGAATGTGATGAGCCACCCAATACTGGTTTCTGGACTGGGTGCACATGTTCTCCCCACCTCCCTTCCCCCGCAGCTTTCCCCTGAGAAGATGGGTTCTACCGCCATTGGGACAGTCATGTTTTCCAGCCCCGGAGGCAGAGAGAAAAGTATTCAAAAAACTGGCCCCACTAAACAGAAGTTCCTAAGGGAGGGGAGTTCATGCTCCCAGGAGAAAGACCAGGGTTCCCAGGAGGCCGCAGCTTAGGAATCGTTGACTGAGAGAAATTACGTTTCCTCCCCAAGACCTCCACTTGCCTCTGGTCTAAGCTCCAAAAGGGGTTCCCTTCTGATTTCACAGGAAAAAGGACACAGGTGCCAACCCTCACAAAAGAACTCTGGAAGCGTGGGGAATTCCTGCTGTGTCAGGAAGGATTCGCTTCAAAGTAAATAATTGTTGCTCTCTCATTATTCACCTTGATTGCCTAAGTGCAGCAGAACCTGGACACCCAAAGAAGCACAAATTCACCCCCACACAATGTGTCTTCTAAAAGGTGATTTACAGAAATCTCTTTCAAATACATTTTTAAAGAAAAGAGAGTCATAGAGAAGGCAGAGGCCAGAGGTCAGGAAAATATCCTCACTACCTCTGTAATGTAACAAAATAAATCAAATTAACCTGTTTCCCTAGTGAATAATATACTATGAGCATGAAATGTAGTTTTGTATTATAAACACACCAGGTTTGAGTTCCAATTTTGCACTCTGCAGTGTTATAGAGTATGAGAAAATGTCAATTTCTAAAAATTCCCTAAAAATAATCCCTTTGAGTTTGTTTTTCACCTCTGGCCAATGGCATAGAGAGAGAATTTAAACCTATCAACTGATGCCACTAAAGAGAAGACTTTAAAAATCAGAGAAAATATTCTTATAAAGCCAACCCATGGCAGCCTTCCACATTCAGAAACTGGTTTATAGCTTTTTGAGATGCCCTGTTAACCTCCCAAAGGTCTGTAGAGGAGCTTAAGTTATCTCATTATCCCTGTTATTCCCCTTTCATCTTTGACTTCTAAATCCCTTTCTTCACCACTGTAGTGTCCACAGTGCCACCTGCTGGTTATAGGCTGTACCTCCATAGCTCCTAGCTCTCCTTTTTGGAATTTGCTTAATTAAAGTCAATCAATGACTGCTGGAAGAGCCACTAGAAGATACCCTGAAGAAATAATAAAAGAATCTATGAGATGAGCAAGATACCAATTTATGGAGGTTTAACAGGACCCAACATAGTCTCCTGAGGCAAAGGTCTGGCTATTTTAAAGGCAATATTTAAAAAGTTAAAACTAGTGTTTGCAAACTTGCTTCATGCAGGTTGGCAATAGAACTCTGTGTGAGAATTTTTTTTTTTAATTAGCAAGACCAAAGGCCTCAAAAGTTCCAAAATTCTCTATTTTCTGTGCCCACCAATTGTGGACTTCTACGTTTCCCTTTCTTAGACAAGTATCATCTATTTTTTAAAGATATTGCATTTGCCATTATAACTGTGTAGATAGGAATAAAGCTTTAACACAATCCCTTGGCTCTAATTCATAGCACTTTCCTCTCCACCCTAAAGTTCCAGAAGCCCCTTTCCCAGCCTGGAATCTGTGAGCCAGCCACACAAAAGACAGGCACCAGCAAGCGCATCCACAGGCACGGGTCAAAGCAATGCCCTTCCTCCCATACTCAACCATTGGACGCTTCAACCATTCTCCCTGTGTCAGCAATCTGCCATTTGCATCTTAGTCCTCAGCCAGGCAAAAGATAAGAGGGGATAACCTTTAGAACCCACCACTAATGAATATGAATGAGGTCATTCTTGCAAGCTTTATTGTGGGACAAAGTAACACACAGGGAAAACATTTTTGCCTCAAGGCTCCTGACAATCATTAGCTAATCAAGTTTCCTAACAATCCCCTGGAGTCTAGACAAGCAACAGGTCATTATCCCTCTAGCAGGTAGGCCCACTAAGATACCCAAAGGTTACCATTTCAACATCAATTCCATGTCATTGATATTCTGAAGTGACTCTGGGAGAAGTGAGAAGCTTCTCAGGGACTGTTACTGCAGAGCAGGAAATACACCCAGATGGAGAGGCACTGAAACCTTGGGAAAGGATTGAAACAACCATTACTTGGTAATGATTTTATCAGAGCAGATAAAATCTTTAGACTTTAGAAATGCAGATTCTCTACCTAAGTAAAATATATATATATACATATATTTGCAATATTTCAACAGACACTGGTTAATGATTTTAAAGAAAAGAACTTTCTGTATTTATCAGTTGATGATTTGAGGACCTGGTAGGGTTTTGCCTTTGTCCCCACTCCTTCCCAATTAAAGGCTAAACTGATGGATACTAAAGATCACAAATGTGATTTTCAGCCTGTAGCACTCTTTGACATATTATCCCATCTTAACTGTGTTTGTATTTGCTTTCCTCTGTCCAAAAGCATAAACCTGACCTTTTTCTGCCTTCTACCAAATTCAGTAACTGTCACCTTTTCCTTTTTAAGTCTATAACTTCAAAATAATTTCTGTCTAGTTGCCAAAATCCCAATCAGCCCCTCACCACTGTAATTAAAGTTATTTCCTATCCGAATATAACCCTGACATGGAGAGGAATTAGAAGGGCTCTAGATAAATATCTTTTGATAGATTAGTTCCCTCACTGAACATATTTTTATACTCATCGCAAACATTTATACATCCTCACAATATTCAGAAGATTCTAGGAATTGCGAGTCAAAATAACAGCAATGGTCACATTTAAAGAGAGAGCTGATTTAGGATCCCCCTTTACAAATAAGCAAAAACCTAGAAAGCAAGAGGAGGAGGAGGAGGAAGAGGAAGAGAAAGAGGAGGAGGAGGAGGAGGAGGGGGAGGAGGAGGGGGAGGAGGAGGGAGAGGAGGAGGGGGAGGAGGAGGAGGAAGAAAAAGCCACAGCTCCACCTTTTATTTCTTTTCATGTTGATATAATGCGACACAAACTCATGGCAGAGCCAGACCAAGTCAAACAATATATTCAACTTCAAGGAGATGGTGCGGCAGGAAGGCTGTGTTACAAAGCATTATTCTTATGTCATCACTGCTTCCAGAAAAGGCTCCAAGTGCCAACATTTGTTCACTTCATACGGGATCCGCTTCTCAGCGGAGGAGGACCTTAGGAACAGCGCACTTAGCACTCAGCAGTTATGTGACCCATTTTCCTAATGTGTTTGGGAAGGAGGTTAATTAACAGTGGATGGCTATATCCTTAAGCTTAATTTTTCCAACAGCCCTGCTCATAAAAGGAAAAATTGAGTATGTATTGAAGGAAGCAAGCAATTAAGTTGCACAAATAGTGAGCTCATTGAACTGCAGCTGACTTCTATCATGTCAAAGAACAACTAAACACAGAAGCAATAACAAGATTGTTGCCACGACCACCACTGAGAAGGGACTGGCAATAAAGATGAATAACTTCCTACTTGAAGGTTACTTGATTAAAGCCCTTTAGAAACCAAATGTTGCACATAGGCAGAAACGGAGCAAAATATTTTAATGCGCACTTGGCAGGTTCCGAAACATTTTATAGTCCATTTTAAATGAAGGTTTATACAACAACAGTAAACTCCACTTAAGACGGCCTTTCCAATGGCTGTGCTCCTGGGGAAGGCTCAGCCATGCTGTGGGATGAAGGTCCCATACCTAGCGGAGGGAGCGGAGGGCTGACGGGGGCGGGGGGCAGCGGAATTCCACAGGGCTGGGTCCTCTGAAACCAAATCCAAGAGCAGAGCCAGAGACGCCCATTCAGATGGCTGTGACCCTTGAAGGCAAGTAAACAGACTCCCTGGAGCAATAACCAGGAAATCTCTCTCTCCCCAGCAATCCTCCGCTCCCCTTCCCACCTCCCAGAGCCCTGAAAGGTCAAGTTTTAGCCTGAGCTGCCCTTCAAGAGCGTGTACTCACATCTAGGAGTTCAATACAGGTTGGCATCGGAACCGGCTCCCAGGACTATCAGTGTCGGTGAGGTGGGACGGGCATGAGTTGACAAGGAAAATGTGTCTGACAGAGGATTCGGCTCTCAGCTTACAAGTGTCTATGGATGTGTCTGGAGAATATCAGCCTCTTTGAGGGCCGGGCCCAGCACTTACCTGCTGCCTTTGGAGGGGCTAGACCATGGAGAGTTATGAAAGGCCAAAGAGAGGAGGAATTTGCAGTCAAAGCGACTTATAAACGGACATAAAAAAATAATAATAAGCTGCCCTTTGCATCACCACTACTGTGTGAATTAAAGCCAGTTAATTGCAAAGGAATCATTCTGCCTCCCTGTTTCCATCCTTCCCCATTACCTCCATGTCTAACGTGGGAGGGGGCTGATCGTGTGCTTTTCTTCCGACAGTTCCCCTGGACTTGGGTTTTAAGCGTTGGGGCCAGGGGGGTGTGGGGTGGGGGGTGGTGGTAAGAGATCAACCAAAGGACCTGTACACATGCATATAAGGATAACTAATGGACACAGATACTGGGGGGGGGGGGGGGGGGGGGGGGCGGGGAGGCAGCAGGTGCCTGGAGGTAGGGAAGGTCAATGGGGGGGAAAAGGAGACATATGTACTATAATTTATAATACTTTAAGCAATAAAAAAAGGGGGGGGGGGCAGAGTCCCGAGTGAGATTATGACGAACAGTTCTCACCTTCCTCAGCTCCAGCCCCTTGCTCCCTCACTCAGAAGAGGGAGCTCCTCCCTGCTTGCTTCTTCTTTCTGTTCCACAGGGCACCCGGCAATATGCTGGGTATATAGGAGGTGCTTAGTACATGCATCTGGGGTACAAGCAGCAAGAAGGCTCATATTTATATCCCCTTTGAAGATGTGCTTTATCTTGACCATTCTTGCTGCAATTGTCAAAGGAAACTAAATTGGAGGAGCAATTTTGTGTCACAAATTACAGGGGGAAGAAAGGAAGCCTAATGTTCTTCATTTTCTTGAGTGGGAAATGAGACCCCACATGGCCTGAGTAGACTGCTAATGCCGATAGAAAGCACGCGGTGCCTTAAACGCACAATCTAGATCACACACTGTTTCCCAGAGACTCAGAGCTGAATCTATGGCCCAGGGTTTTTAAAGATTTGACTTCGGGAATTCTAACTGCAAACCTCACTCATACTGCAAACTTCAGAATGGCTTTCTCAGATGAAAAGGAGGTATTTGGAAGTGTGGTAACCCTTCTCACCATCTTACAAGAGGACTGGCCATCAGATATGTGGTATGCACATCTAATAAAGAAATGAGTTAGAAACGAGTTTGCTAGCCGGAAGGAAGCTCAGTGGATCGTCTCCCTCCAACTCTGGGGTGTCCGCCTGGAAGCCTTGCATCGCTCTGAACTTGGAGCTCTCCTCTATGACTCTAACACAGCGCACCCCAGCTCCGGAGGTGGGGTGAACTGTGCGGCCCGGGCTGGGGGCTGGAGAAAGACAGTGACAACAGTCCAGACACGGGAACCCCTCCGGCCATAGGCTCACTGTCCAAGCACCAAAAGCCAAGACTGCTCAGTTAAGAAAAATGTCGAGGAAAGTCCACAGTTCCCCTCCTCGCCGAGGAGAGGGAGCAGCAGAGCGACGCCTGTGTGCAGCCATCGCTTCCTCGGGGGCCGGTGTCCATTTCCACCCACTGGGACGGAGTCTGGCAGCTTCATAACCGGCAAGAGATACGTGATCCAAGAATCCATGTTGGCTCCAGTTCTAGCCTCAGAAAAGCCAGTTCGGCCCAACTCTGAGAATCCTAGAAGCATTAGTAAGGATTTCACATTGCCTCATTCTCAAGAGGAAGGCCAGAGGAAGGGGAGTTGAGTCAAAGAGTCTGTCTTGAGGAAGGCACAGCATGCTCTTTGAGATTAGGGTAAAAGGAGAATATATTCAGAAGTGATGGAAAGCAAATATACCTTTTCTTTTCCTCCTTTGAGGAGTCATAAAATGTCAAGATCCTAAATCAAAAGCTAAATAGGGTGTAATTCTAATGATGTCACAAACCTGCTCTTCAAAAAATAAAGAAATGGTATGTAACCAAAGTATATTAAAAATATCAATTTCAGCATTCACTGTCTTCTCCTTCAAACCTTCTTCTCCTAAACTTCATTCGTTTGTGTATTCCACCACATCCAATTCCAGACTCGGAACGTCTCTTGTCTTATTCTCTTATTTCTGTTTCTACTATCACTGTCCTATGCCATGTACTGGTATTCTATACCTGGGCTATTGTAATAGCCCCCCCAATGGGTCTGCTGTCACAACTTACTTTCTCTCCATTCCAAGTCATCTTTCACATCTCTGATAGTTCCCTTTCCAGAGTAGAGTTAGAATCATGGTGCACCCCTCAGTCCAAAAGCTTTTACTAGCTTTTTGTTTTCTTCTAGAATAAAGTCCAAATTTCTTAGCATAGCATTCAAGGCCCCTCATAAATTGAAATTTTTCTATATTTCAAAACTTACCTGCCATTTGCTTCTCACACATAGCCAATGTTCTACCCAGAACAGGCTCATCTCCTCTCCTGGATCATGCCATGGTTTTCACACTTCTAGAACTCTGTACTTTTCCTCTAACTTCATCTATTCAAATCTTGCTTCTCCTCTAAAGACTAATTGAAATGTCACCACCTCTAGGATGCCTTACCTGATTCCAAGGCACAATAAATTGTTCCCTCCTTAGAGCACAGATAACACTTTGTTCACCCCTTTGTTACAATGTCTGCCCCAATCTGACTTGTATTCATTATTATATAATTACCTCCTCCCGGAGGGGAGAGACAATCATGAATCCCCAGATGGCTCTGGGTACCAAGCATAGTGCCTTAAATAAGATAGGCATTTCATACATGTTTCTTATACTCAACTGATCAGTACAAAAATTATGAATGTTCACTGAAAACTGAATCATGGATGAAAGACCAAGCTGAGCCCTAACGGGTTTGGCTCAATGGATAGAGGGTCGGCCTGCGGACTGAAAGGTCTCAGGTTTGATTCTGGTCAAGGGCATGTACCTTGGTTGCGGGCACATCCCCAGTGGGGAGTGTGCAAGAGGCAGCTGATCAATGTTTCTCTCTCATCTCATCGATGTTTCTAACTCTCTATCCCTCTCCCTTCTTCTCTGTAAAAAAATCAATAAAATATATTTTTTAAAAAGAAAGAAAAAAAGAAAGACCAAGCTGGGAATCCCAATCAGGGAAGACTTGGAGGGTAAGAAGAAACCTCCATAAATGCCACCCAAACTGAGGCCCATGAATTAGTCTTTTATAAAAAGAATAAAGATGGCCTCTTCCATTGCTTCTCAACATTTTGTACTTCCACATCCTTGTGAAAAGTTTGACTCTGGTGGAGAATTGCTCCCCTGACCACCTCTTCTTCAGCAGTAGGGACTTAAACCTGCATTTAAAAGGGTTCAATCAAGGCTCCCTAGATAAACATCACAATAAAAAGTTACATATTATCTATAACATACTGTATATATTTTTATATATGTTATACATATATATGCATATATACACATCTGAGATACTGTCTCATTTAAATATCTCTACAGGCAGAGACCTAATGATGTCTTAATAAAACAAATATTTACTTCACATTTTTGCCATCATTCCAAAGAGGGAAAACAGCCAAGAACTAAAACCATCTCCTTAGCCTTATTGGCATTAAGTAATCAAATTCCCTGTGACTTGGAAATCTGAGACGGGCTAATTGCAGGGCTGGTTCTCAGCCGGAATGAAAAAATGAACTCAAACTTCCAAAAGAAAACCATAATTTTCCAACATCTTCTCATATGAGTCCTACCTCTCTCCTAAAACTTTCGAGTCAACTCTTCCTCAGATGAATCAGGTTGAGAAATGAATCTCTTAATTGCACCATATAAGCTAAACAGTAAGCCATGACCTCATCACCCTGGATGTAATAAAAGGGCAGAAACACTCCGGCATTTCAACAACATCTTAATTCCTGCACTGCTCTGGTTTATTATAAAGCAGGCCTGTGTGCAGGAAGACATTTTTTTAAATGCTTTTATCTCCCTTTTGCATGCTAGCAGATCTCGTGGTCCCGTATCTCTGCAGATAGAGGCCTGAGCTGTGCTACAGCGAAGGAGGCAGGCCAATGAGTTTACCTGAGAAAGAAAGAAACAAACAAAATAACCCTGGAACTGAAGAGATATCTGAATGCCCCAGCCAGACCAGAGAAGAAGTAATAAGAAGCCTATGTATCTAATTTGAGAAAAAACAGAGTGGAAACACAATACTACCTTCCTTGGATGGCATATCAATTTCTGGCCCTCGACTTACCATGAAGTCGTCCTTCTGCTGATCACTAGTAGCATTCTTATTTTGCTACAAGTAGCTTTGGTTGGTTCCATCTGTGTATGGAGACCTCTACAGAGGGCATCCTAGATGAGCACAGATGTCTACTCTGTACCTGGTACTAACGCATATTTATCCATAAAATGATGTTCAATGGGAGAACAAATTAATTAATTTTGTGAGAAAGTTATTCTCTGCACACAGAAGAGATTGTATTTGTGTCACCTCTACAAGTAAGTCTAAATAAAGATATTTCAAGAAGAATTAATGTCAAATCACTAAAATGCATTTAACTTGTTTAGGAGGATGGAAATGGCCCCCAGCATATCAAGGAGGAACAGAGAGACAGCCACCAGCAGAATCAGTAGGACTGGATCCTTCCGTAGGTTCAAACACTGATCTGGAGTGAATACTCTTTCCTTTGTCTCATTCCCTAGCCCCATAGCTCCATTGTCCCAAGTGGTTTTAGATGGTACTATTGATTGCAAAGAGCTGAGAGCTCGCTGTTTTGCATTCCACTGCTTATCACTGTCAACCACTGGGCCTTCTTTCCATCCTGAGTGTCTCAGTTAGAACTGAGCCGCCTCCTTCAGACCGAGCTCCCAGGAGAAAGAAGCAAAGTTGAAAACTTACCTGGAGGCTTCATGACATCACTCAGACTGTATTCCACAGATGCCAGGACTTCAGTTTCATCCTCTGTGAAAAGGGAAAAGCCACTTTTACTTAAGTTCTGAGATTCACTAGCTATGAAGCAGTGATTTCTAATAAGGACAGCAATTCTACAGACACTTTGGTAAAAAGTAGGCATATACCCTAGAAAAACTGTTCAGAACCAGTTGAGCAGATCATAAGCAGAGACCAAAAAGATCCTGCCTTGTAATCAAGTTTGAATCCCTTTCTGTGACTGGTAATACCCAGCTACAGTGTTTGTGACTGATGTGGCCTTTACTAATTTTAAGGAAAACACTTTGCTCTATCAACTGTAGCACACATTTTCAGCAATGGCATTTCTGCAGGAAAGGGGGGGCTAGAAAAAGCCTATTGTAAGATTCTTTTGTCCAAGTACCTTGGAAGAGTTCATTTCTGGTAACAGCCTGGAACCCTCAGAAGACAATAACTTTGTCCCAATCAGTTTCAAGAATGTAAGGAAGACAACAGCTCTAAGCCCCATGCAGTTGGTGGAGTTATGATATATATCACTTAACAAAAGCACTGCCCCCAGTGCAATGTAAACACACAAAACTTCCCTTTCTTCCCCCGCTTGTCCAATGCAGAAAGCAAGCAAGAGGGAAGGCGTTTCAACTTCCTGGGGTCCCCTTCCTGATAAGAAAGTTCCTCTATACCAATTAGGAATGAGGAAAATTGTGGTGATTTTTTCTCTTTTATTTCCAAATAGGATTCCCTAAATAGAAAACAGTATGTTCAGAAAAAAAAAACTTTTTAAATTGAACTTGATTTAACTACAACATTGGCTGGTACTTCCAAAGGAATGAAGAAGTGCTAAAGTGAGAATGAGGGATTAAATAAATATTCAAGACCAGGATAAAAGTCCATAAGCTTACTTTGGTGCTATTCTAGGAATGTTTTCATTAAACTTAAGTACAAAGGAAAGCTGTATGCCTATAAGGGATCAGAGACTGATACATTGTTTCTCTTTTTGTTTTCACTGTTTACAAAGCAACCTTGAGCAACCCCAGTTTATCTTTGCTGCTGTGTTTCCTAACTTGTCCATATTTAGATCAAGTTTTGATCCTTGGGTCTTTAGCTGCCCACCAAAAGTCAGCAGGCCCAGCGAGGCCAGGATCGGGGAGAGAGACGTTGCAGGGTTTATCTACTCATCCAAGAGGCTGTGTTGTGCTCATCCTTTGTAAACAGTAAGACATGTCAGCGTCCCTGGTTGCTGTCATTGCTGACAGTTCTCTAAAGGCCAGTAAGTGCTGAATTCTTTAAAGCCGGATTGTACCCACTGAGAGAAACCACAGTGTGAGATGAGGGGGACCTCATGGATATCTGAGTACCTTGGGAAAAGGGAGGAATTGAGGCTTTTCACTCAGCAACCTGATGAAAACTAGACAAATAGTCTTGCGTTTAATATATAGTTTCCACCAATTCATGCTTCTTTTGTTAGGAACAATTCCAGCCTGTACAGGAAGAGAGACAGATATAGAGAAATAATTTCTCATTGACAAAGGGGCTTCAGGTAAAGCAATGCTTATGAAAGGGCTGGAGACAGTTTATATTGGTAAATTTCCATCGCGAAACCATTTCATTGCTTTCATTTCATAGACCTCAAAACTTTATGTCCTTGAACAAGTAATCAAATGCAAAAGGACAGAACTAAATAACCCAGCTGGGATAGCCAGACTGTATGCAAAACACAAAGAATAAAATACAAGTCTTTAAGGAATAGGAATGAGAAATTGTAGCAAAGCCAGGAAGGACTTGAAAATAACTTACAAAAGTGTTATCTAGTGCTTTAAAAACGATGAACTTTATATGCTCAGCCTTAAAATCCATAAAGTTATCTTTTGAACAAGGCTCTACTTGATAAGTTAATTAGATCAGAAAAAAATCCCGATTCATAGCATTATTCATCATTTTTAACCTCAGACTTTTAAAATGTGTAAAATGAAGACCAAATTTTTTCATGGAAACTGATAACATGTGTTGAAGTAGAATAAACCCACATGAGGTGTCAGAATCTCATTATAACAGCAAGTGATAATGTGTTATACTGAAGAATAATTTTGCCATAACATGTAAGTTATAGATTTTGAGAGTAATAATGTTTCAGAAGAAAGGAAATTTCTAGTGTTTCTATTTTCTTCTTCCTAAGAAGGTTTCCTAAAAGCATCTGCTCCACTAAATGGTCTGAACGTTTGAGAAAGAAAATGTCTTAGATCCACTTGTAAAATATTAGGCTTCAAAACTTTGAGAGGGACCATCCTTTCAATGTCAAACTCATCCTTGAAATAAGGACCATCTCTACAAACAAAGCCAGAAATTAATGTTCCGTTAATCTAACAATAGAGTATTTAACTTGGATTTTTACTTGTTTCTACATAATAAACACTACTTGATAGTACAGAATCATAGATTCTTTTCCCAAGTTTGTCCTTTTATCCTCTTCAGTCTTCTCAACTGAAACAACCAGACCCTATCTCATACAGCTACAGGTTAAGTACTGAACCTGGGAGTCTGTCTGAACCATAGAACACAGAGAGCAATTTAAGAAAGAATTCTGCAAATTTCTATAAACTAAATGAACACTCACCCCTGTTTTCCTAATTTTCCTATAAGCATTCACGCTAAAGAGCTATTGGCAGGGTCCAGACAGACACTGCAGAGCAGCTTGCCGAAGAGCAAATGGTAAAAATAAAATAAAATGAAAAAGATTTGCCTGTCATGGGAGTTGGTCAATAAAATGCAACAGTGTTTATTACAACATTTAAAGTCTGTGATTAAGAACACCAAAAGGCCTAAACTAGAAAGGTTTTCAGCCTGTAATTTCCCTGCAGTCCTGGCCTGTACTTCCTTATGAGTTAGCTCAGCAGGGCTTTTTTTCCATGTCCATCATCAGCTTGTAATTATTGCCATTCTCAAAGCTATGCCAGATGGGTCTTTAGAAGCAGGCATGCAGCTTGTTTATGAGAGAAAGAGCTGTAATATTACTCTACACAGAGACCTATCTGGTCCTACTCAAAGAGCCCTGCTCCTCCCTGCCCCCCCCCCCCTCCCACTTCACCCCACCACTATTCTCTCTTCCTCCCCTAGACAACCCTCTCAGTTTCAGCTCCCTGCCCCAGCAGAGTGGCCTGGTGAAGGGCTGGGACCATGGGAGCCAATAGATATCTGTATCTTAAAGCAGATGGTCTACCATCAGCACCTCTGGCCATTCACATATGCAGATGAGGCCTACACCCAAGGGAAAAGCAAACTATGGACACTTTCCCCTGCATGTTCTTGTGCAGGGGTTTTATTTAAAACACCAGAGCAGCAAGTCTACCTTTCAAAATACAGATCCGCTGAGATACCACAACTCTGCCTTCCATTTCTCTTTTTCTGGGAATTCCTCATTGGCTAGAACTGAAATTCCCAGCAAGATTCTCAAGGACAAACCCCTACTCCCTTTGCCTGGTAGAAAGGATAAACATTTTTAAGAAGGTTGAGGTCAAGGAGCTGTGCAAACCAACACAGGGAAAGGCAAAAGCGCCTGACTGAGGTTCATCTGGTGATAGGTCTGGGGTGTTAGGTATCCCAGAGGGCCAAGCAGAGCTTCAATCAGCAGTTAATGAGGCAAGACCTGCAACAGATAGCCACTTTTAACTTACAAAAGCTTTTAGATGTCTCTGTTTACTTTGATCCATTTCAGTTAATTTGAGCCTGGTTAGGGTGCATTTTCCTCCCCACCCCCCCCACCCCCAGATAAACCCTCTGCTCCCACCCCATCTCCACCCCCACTTCCCAAACAATAGTGTCATTTACCAACTTCATACTTAACAAGTTTTGAGATCTTCTGTCAAAATTGGCAACAGTTATATAAAAAACAAGGAGAGGAAGACCGGTACCATAGGCTGCCTATAGAATGGTAATTTCAAAATCCCCCTGCCCCCCCCGCCCCCCCCAGTAAAAGATAAATGAAAAGGCTGGCTGGACAGGAAAGACTGCATTTCCAAAGGAGATTTAGTTATTTGTTCCTGATTAAGTGAAGTGCACATTCTTTTATCCCTTGTTATTTTGCCCACGTGATGACCGGAGAGCTTTCTTTGTTCAAAGGTTTCAGAGCAGATAAAACTAATTTACTCGAATGTGAAATAATCCAGAAAGAGACTGTGCCTGGTGGTCACTGCCGGGAGGTCACTTTAACTGGCCTGCGCTTCCAGGCCCCGGGGCTGGGCTGGGAAGCAGGGAGGCTCCAGCGCTCAGATATTTGCACGTGGGTCCGCCTGTTCACGGGGATGGGCTGGTGTAATGAGCTTTTAATTAGGTCAGCTTGGTACTTGACCCCAGTGCACTGTGGGCCTGCGCCTGGGGGGCACGGGGCAGGGGTGGGGGGAGAGACCTCCACACCCACAGGTGCCGGTAAACATCCTGGGAACCTTCCCGGCATGCCTCAGGCAGCCTTCCTATCCCAGCATACCTCAGGAGCCCTCTCCTTCCCCTGGTCCTTTTCACGCTCCCTCCCCATTCCCCCCTCTCCCCCCCCCCCCCCCCCCCCCCCCACACACACACACACTTTCCTTATTCTCTTTCTCTCTCTCTTTCTAGGTGCCACTTTCCAAAACACCTTTTCTTTGTTCGAAAGACTCTATTGAGGCAGGTGTATATTTCAAACAACAACAGCCTTCTCTAGTCATCTAGCCTGCAAAATTAACTTCACAAATACACATAGGCAGATTTGGGTTGACATATGTACTATATTCCTTTAAAATAGACGTTTCTCGAGTGAACTCTATACCCATTCTCCGCTCCCCTCCCCTGTCCCATTACATTCCCAGGAAGTGTTACGAAGACAAAAGTTAAGGGAAGGAACAGGATGAAATCTTTCTGCTCTGCTGTCCTGAGGCGAAGTGGAACTGCTGGGAAGTGTTCTCTTTGAAATCCCATCCACTGACAACCTGGAGAAAACATCAGGAAAGTGAAATTAGGGAAACCCGACTTCTACCTGGGATAGGAGAGGGCTAAGTACCCTACTTTGAGCTAACAGTACCTGCCAAGAATGGTCCCAAGCACTTATCTATAGTTCTCACATTAAGACCTCAACAATAATAGTTTACATTTATTTTGCTCTTAACCAAGTCTTTAAAATGAAAGTAAGATGCATTTATCACTAAAGAATAGTGAACTCGTTAGTGATAAGCCATTGAGGTCAGAGACATCAAGTCCAGAAGCCTTAAAACTATGTTTATAAGAACACCAATAATAGTAACAACTAATGATCATTCAATGCTTATAAAGGGATAACTGTGCTAAATGCTTTAGGATTTTGCATAATTTGTAGAATGTTTAACATACAAACTGACTGAATTATTTCAGCTAATGATGGTGGCAGTTGCTGAGCTGTAGGCTCTCTCGCTCAGGATCCAGGAGAGATGACAGAGGCATGTTGAGTCACTCAGGACAGGCTCAAACCACCCCAAGGAGTTTGCCTGATGAAAGGTTTTCCTTTCCTTCAAAGCCACTTCCTGTGTCACATGACCTATATCACTCCAAAGATAATAACACTTCATGCTTCCAGAACACTTTTATCCAAAGATCTCACAGCGTTTTCCAATGTTAATTAAGCCTTCACCATCCTGGAAGATAGCAATGCCAACCTTGCTGGTTAAACACTGTATTCCAGCACACATGTTGTTCTAATTCCTTCGAGGGAAATGGAGGCCTCTTTGAGCAAATCCAGTATGTAAGCCACCACCCAAACACTGTGACACCCAAAATTCTCCTACGTCTCCTGGAAACCACCACCGTATCTCTATTCTAAATTGCCTCCTGTTCCCATTGACTGTTTCCACTGGAAGAACCACATCCAAAAAAAAGGGAGGGAGGGGTAGATAGGGGGGAAAAAAGGTTTTTTAATAGTTCAACTTTGTTTTAGGGATAGAAATACATGTAATATAGTTCTGCAAATACATAAGTACTCTCAATAAACTGCTAGGTGTCTTTGCAATATGCTTTTTCCTTTATCATGATGACCAGAAGGATAAAATATCATCAGCTTTCTCCAAGGCTGAAATGTGACTGCTCGACTGCAGTTTACCTGCTGTCCTATTTTATAAGCAGAGTGTTCTGCTCTCCTACATCCAGAGAGAAATCAGAATTCAGGGATATCTGTTACCCTTTCATCTGGAAAAAAGGAGATCATGTGGCAAGCAGGGCCCTTCAAGACCTGCCTCTGCCTCCTTTCCAGCTTCATCGTCCTCCACTCTGCCACCCTGACTCTCTCTCCATGCTTCCAAGTGGGCAGGCTTTTTTCCTACCCAGGGTCTTTGCACAGGATTTTCCTGCGGCCTGCAATTCTTTGTCTCCTATTCTTAATAAAACTGCATAATTTGTAGAATGTTTAACATACAAGCTAACTGGATTATTTCAGCTAATGATGGTGGCAGTTCCACTCTTAGTTCCCAGATTTAAGGTCCCTTCTTCAGAGAAGACTTGCCTTTCTATTATTAAATTAGCTTCTCTATTATTCTCTCTAACGACAGACTCTTTTGGTTATATTTTGTGAAATTTTCTGTTTAACGTCTCCCCTCTAGATGATAAGCTCCATGAGAACAGGGGCTATGCATGTTCTGTTCACTGCTGCATTACCCAGGCCTGATTATTTGCATGTCCTAAAAGAAAAAGTCTGTTAAATAAATTAATGAGTGAATGAATCTTTTAATTTAGTTTGCAAATCACATTTTTCTTTTGAAGTGATTTTATAGGGTAAAGAGGACAACAGAGAAGTTTGGTTGTAATCATTTAAGGATTAGTTTACTTCTACCAACACTGAGAATTGCAAACAATCTTTGAACTACTTGAGTAAATACAAGTTTTCCTATATTTTAAGCTTTGGAGTAGGTGTTTTGCCTACATTATCTTATTCCCCCTCACAACAACCTTGAATAGTGGAAGCTAAGATTAAACGTGGTAATGAGGACTAAGTAATTTGCAGGGCTCTAAGATTCCTCATTCCATTTATTCACTTATTCAGCACTAGCTTTTTGCCAAGTACTTTGATGGTAGAGCGATGAACAAGACAGCCATGGTCTCCTTCTGGGAGCTTTTGTCTTTGACCCAACACAGCATTAGCATGGTGCATTCTGGCATGTAGTTGGTGCTCAATAAATATTTAAACTGTGTGGATTATGTTTTTAAAAAAGATTCAAGAACTGTGACTGAATACCTTCAGAGTTGTAAAGGTTCCACAACACTGCTACTGGTGTACTGGTGTTCATTACATGACTCATCTGGGGGAGATAGGGTTTGCCCTTCAATCTGTAAAGATGCAGAGTGCAGAAGGAGGTCACGAATCTCTCCAGTATTCTAATTTTAAAAGTGCAATGATCAATAATAACGAGAGTTTTCATCAACAGTGCCACATTGCTGCCAAAACGGTCTTTCTAAAACACAAATTAGAAAATTGGATCATGTCTCTCCCATGATTTAGAGTCTTCCAGGGCTTCCCATTGGCCTGGGGTTAGAGTCCATCTCCCCATCTCTTTGATGTGGATGACAAGAGGTTGACTCCCTCTTTGAAACCAGAAGAGCCTACTGACTTCACTCACTACTGTGCAGACTTTGTTAAAAAACATTTAACTCCTCCAATGCCTCTAGGCCTTGGGCATGCTACTACTCCATCTTTTTGTAACACCCTCCCCGCACTCCCCATTGCTACCATTCTCTGCCTGTGTTGCGGGGAGGGTTTATCTGTGTGCAGGATTTTTAGTGGACGGTGCTCTTGGGAACAATACCTGCGAGGAGGAAGAGAAGAAGACTGAGCTGAAGGAAAAACTGAACTGCAGTACAGGTGCAACGGAAGCCTCCACTGACCCTCTGAGGAGCTCTGGAGCTGAGACAGCCCTTGGGTCATGGGCCCCGAGAGATAGAGATAATCTTGAGTGAGGCAGCTTCCTTCAGCCTAGGGTGGTTCCTGGGGGAGGACCTCAGCAGAAAATCACTAAAAGGCAATGCTGCCAGCAGGGGAATGAGTGTTCTGATCCTTAAGGAGGTACCTGGGTGGTACACCACACATCCACTCCTCTCTGGTTAACTCTAATCACCTTTCCGGTCTCAACTTAAATACCCCTTCCTCCAGGCAGCCTCTCCTGACCCCTAAGCGCAGTAGAGAAGCTCCTGCAAAGCACCTGTTGCCTCCCCATCACAGCAAGCTTTGCATGCTCTTATACTCATCTGTGTATTTGTCTGTATTGCCCCAGCAAAGTATAAACTATGAGAAAAAAAAGGACATGGGTCTTATTCATATTCTATCTACCAATATATAAATAATCATGGGCAAATTAAAGAATGAATGACAAACTAAATATTCCATTTTTACTTTTTTTAAATGATACACAGATACCAAAAAGGTCTGGGAGATTATCCACCAAAATATTGCCAATTCTTATTCCTGGGAAGGGAGAGGGGCAGGATTCTGTGTGATTTTATTTCCTTTATTATACCTTTAGTTATATCTAAATTTTTGTAAGTACACTAGAGGCCCGGTGCACGAAATTTGTCCACTCAGGAGGTCCCTTAGACCGGCCTACGCCCTCTCGCAGTCCTGGATCCCTCAGGGGACATCTCACTGATGGACATCCTTAGCGCTGCTGCTGAGGCGGGAGAGGCTCCTGCCACCGCTGTTGCACTCACCAGCCCTAAGACGGGCTCAGGGCTTCTGGCTGAGCAGCACTAGCCCTCTGGGAGCACACTGACCACCAGGGGGCAGCTCCTCCGTTGAACATCTGCCCCCTGGTGGTCAGTGCACATCATAGCGACTGGTCATTCCGCTGTTTGGTTGATTTGCATATTACCCTTTTAGTATATAGAATGTGATTTTAAATTTTTTAAAGTTATAATCATTTGAAAATATTACCATGGTTCTTATAATAATAATTAATATCAATAAACTCATCCCATAAAGTTATTTTGTACCGCAATTTATAATTCATAAAGCAGTTTCACCTAAATAATTTTGTTTAGTCAACAAGAGGAGGCAAGTATGATATTCTGATTCTTACTGGATTGGCAAAATACTGCCAACCCTCTCAATCAAGAATGAGTCGATGCACCTTCACAGCCTGGGACCCAGCCATCTAACTTGTGTACTACTCCAACAAGTTCATTTTTTTATGAGGCCTTGCCAGGCCTGGGGCAAACAGTGATGTAGGAAAAATGTATATATGCAATCCTACTCTCTCTTCCCTACATCTAACTGGCCACATTCACTGTCCTCACTTTTCTCGCCCTCCCTACTCCTATTCATAAAAGAGAGTTTAATGCCTTGTCCATGGCTGTATTTTCATCATTTGTTTGCACAGGCCTAATCTACAAGGCAGGCGAGAGTTGAAAGCCCGGTTTCCCCCTCATGTCCCTCCTCTCTCCTGCAGTGATAACATTTCACATATGTATAGCACTTTCCAGAAGGCTTCCCCATACATCACCTCACTGGACCCTCCCAGCAAACCTTTGAGGTCTGCACATCAGATAGCATTACCCACTTTAGAGATAAGGAATCCAAAACACAGAGAGGTTACAGCACTTGCCAAAAATCACAGTTACTTGCTGATAAAGACAGGACTAGAATCTGGGGCCTTACAGAAAAGCCCAGAACCCTCTGCGTTTTTGCTTTGATCTTGTAGTCTAGCATATGACCCACTGATAGGGCCCTGTGGAATCTAAAGCTGGTAGCAAACTGAACTGATGAAGGCAAGATTACAGGTTCAATTTCTAAGTAGGTGAGTGTGACCCTTGAATTAGAGTGTTTTGCTTTTTGTTTTGTTTTAGATTTCTGCATATATTTATTTTTATATATTTTTTTGTTGTTGACAGTATTATAGATGTCCCCCATTTCTTCCCCTTAACCCTTATGCAAGCAACAGACCTACAAATGAAAGACCTACATTGCAAAGGGGACTAGCTAAGACTAGCTGAGAGTGTGTAGATGATTCAGCTCAATTCCATCATCGAATGAGTTAAATACCTTAATTACCTATTCTTTAAGCCTACATAAATATATTCACATAAATACATTTTAAAAAATCCTTTAAATAGACTATACAAATCTATACTTCTATGGCTGTCACCTTCTGTCATCACAATTTATACTTATTGTCCTGGTGCAATTAATGGCTCTCCCTTTCACTTTGAAAAAAAAATGTCCCAGTGTGGAGGATAATTTATATGGTCATCCTATATTCATCTTACAGAGGACTAATGTGCAATTTCAGTAGACACTGAACAGTATTGATTTTCAAAGTGGCAAGCCCCAATGTTGTAAGAAGGGTTGCTGTTATGGAAATACACTGCTGGAAACATTCCCAGCATTAAATGGCCTTCGCGAAAGACACGGTGAGACACACATCCCTTTGTGTTCCTTTGGGTCAAGTTTTAAAATGTAGCGAAACTCTGGCTAGCTTCAATCCATTTGCTAAATGATTTCGGTGTTTCGGCACCTCATTCCCTCACCTGATATTATATCTTGGTCTCATTGCTTATCAGAAGTGTTCCTTTCCACATTCATTAAAAAAAAAAAAAAAATTAGAGGAAACCAATTAGAATTCACATTTTTGGGGGGCTTACAATTATAATGCCTCCTACCTGTCCCAAAGGAATCCTGCCAAGGCAATGGCCTAAAACAATAGCTGTTTGCTAAAAGGTAAAAGGAAAGATTTTCGTGATGATGCCTACTCTTGCTACTCTTGCCTTTTGAGCTTATGTAAATCTTATCCCCCGCCCCCCATCTGTAAGATGGGGGGAACACCTGCTCGAGAGTTGCTAAAAAACCAGAAGAGATGCTGTGACTCACACAACTGATGACAATTTGCATTTTGCTCTCTTTAGAAGTGCCGCCTTAACCTAAAGACCTGGTCCTTGTTTACAGCAAGCTTACAAGCTTGTTCCCAGAGACAGATACTAAATAGCACATAATGAAATGCTGAGAGTGTATGTTCAGAAAGCAATGTGCTGGCCTAATGAGAGAGTGTATGGGTTGGAGTAGTAAGCAAGCAAGTCAGTGTTAATTCTTTTTCCCAAGGCACACCCCAAACACCTCAAGAGAATTATCTGAATGGTATACAGCCATTTACCCCAGATCCCCGCAACTCCGTAATCAGTGTTCGGCCCAGTTCTCCTGGATTTTGATGTGGGCCCTAAGTGACTCTCCCAGATATTTCATAGAAGACATCATTTCCCACCCACCCCCACTTAATTCAATTCCATCATCTGAGCAAACAAAGATGACAAAATCCATATTTTGTTGAGAGATCATTTGACTCTTTTTCACAAAGATCTGTTTCCCCTATCATTGTAACAAGCATACCAAGATAGCATTTCTTCCTGCAATATAAAAATATAAAGATTAATTTCTAAAAACCAGGAGAAAACATATGCCCAACCCATGTCACAGTAGAAAACAGACAGGAAAGGACAGAATAACCTCTGGTTCTTCGAAGCAAGAATCTAGCTTTTCTGTAATAATATAGCTTCTTTGTAATCATTAATCATCCAGTATTACTGAGCACCTACTAGGCCAGAAACAAGGAAGAAGATCTTCCCCCTGCTGGAATACCTTGGAAAAAGTGATTGCAATAGGGTGCATCTATGTAGGAGAGAAGGGATCTAACATTGGTGAAGACCTGCTATAGCCAGACAACAGATTAAGCTCTTTACACATGCTAATCCATAAATTATCTCCCCAGTTAGCCCCATTTAACAGATGAGGAAATATTACACCCAAGGTTGCAAACAGCAGAATTCAATCAGGATCTGCAAGCCTCGGCTCTTGTGACTGTCCACCTATCCTTTGTTCTCTCTTTAACTGAGAGTTCTGCCAAAAAGAGGGATCTGATATCTAGATGTTTTTTCCACCAGGATCTTCCCAGAAGAAGATGTCCTGACTTCAGTGCAACTAAAACCTGAGTGATAACATCCGATTTTACCAGAACAGAGTTCTATCCTGGCTGTCATACGGAAACCAGGGCCTGCAACAGTGAGTGCTCTTATGCCGCATTCTTTCAGTTCCAGGACAATGGAGGAAAACACCTTGTGGGTAACAGAAGTTTTTTGTTCACTTTTATTAAAAATCTTTTGTGAATTAATTATATAATTACTAGAGTTCCTAACCACATTTTTTAAGTGTTAAATTGTAATTATTCTGCAGGTTCAGGAGCAATGCTAGCTGACTATTGGGGCAAGTTGGCCAAGGAACCCGTGAACAGCAGAGACACTGACTTCAGGACATGATGCCAAAAGTGCTGGTGGCCTTGGACAGGTCTCTAACTTGTCTGGCCCCAGCTTCCTCAAGAAGAAACTGAGAGGTGGATCTAGGAATTGATTGATTGGTTTAGTAAATATTTATTTATTAGTTATCAATGCACAGTCTTGGACCTCGTGATGTTTATAGTCTAGTGAAACAGACAATTTCAATACAGTGTGTTAACTGCTATAAAGAGCTACATAGAGGATGCTATGGGAAGGCACAGGAGGTACTTCTACTTCATTCTGGGGAGTAGAGGAAGAGTGCGGAGAAGAAGGAGTGGCATCATAAGCAGAGGTATAAAGGACCAATAGGAGCTAGCAAGGCATATGGGAGAGGACAGTCAGAGGGAACAGTGTCGCAGGAGCATAGAGCAAAGGCCTGGAGGGAAGCTGCCATGTCCCCTTGTGGAGCAGCTGGCTTGTGAAAAGGCAGTTGGAGATGAAAGGGGAGCAGAGGCCAGACCCATCATTAGCGGTCTTATATATCATCAAATGGAGTTTGGACTTTATTCATTCCTTTAGAAACTGTTTATTAACCTTACTATGGGACAGCATTTTTCGAGGTTCTGGGGTTACCAGAATAGTAAGCAAGAGAGAAGGGTTCCTGCTTTTATAGAGCAAAATAAGAATCCATTCAAGGATTTAAAACAGTTCAATAACATGATCAGAGTTTTAGAAAGACCACACTGGTTTGGACAAGGATAAGGCTTTTTCACCTATAAAATTCAGACTCAATGATTAAAAATTCAAGATACAATAAATCATAAAAACTCTATGTTAACATTATACATTATGTATGACTATCTAATTACATTTTTTATATAAACTTATGTTTGGTTTACAGATTTCTTTGCAAGTCTTTAATAAATTGAGTGTTCAGACATAGAAACATTTATTTGGTGGGGAAGGAAAGAGAGCCAACATGCATGAAGAGCCAACTGATGACATACTGAAGACGGGGAGGGGGCAGGGGAAATTAATAATGCCCACTTTGCAGATGAAGAATACTGAGCCCCAAATTCAATTTACCTGGTATGAACAGAGTAAAGCTAAGAATCAAATTGGAAATCCTGGTTTGTTGGTTGGTTGGCCATCAAAGCTCATACTGTTTTAGGTCACAACGCATAATTATACATAGTCATCCTTTTCCCTGAGCTCTTAGAATAGTGAAAAGCTGGTTCATAGGTATCAGCTGGTTGACTCAGTATAGTCATTTCTCAGTTAAGCATGTCCTGTTTTTGATAAATTGCAATACTTCTGATGTGCAGGGACCATGTGCATTTCAAAATTCTGCTGCGAGTTTATAGGAAACAGAACTCAAATTTAATCTATCAAATATGGAAAGCAAATTTCAGGTAGGGAGAAGGTAGTATTTTCCTTGGCATAGAAATACACAGGTGGTAAGGAGAGAGTCAAAACATGAAAAATATTCAGTCCTTCCTAGAAAGGTGTTTTCCAGGACAAGAAACACTGCTTTCAAGTATAAGAATTCCCTGAGCTTCCTGAAAATAAACCAAAAATAAATAATAAAAACCACCTCAGGCCTCAGAGCCCATTCCTGCTCTGCTCACTTAATATTTCCTCTGCTCCTGGTACACTGGCTTCCACCCCTCCCCATGGAATCCCAGCTCTCACTCAGCAAAGCTCAGGGTTTACAAGGCCTCCAGGAGCCTGGTGGCCTCCATGCACTTCCTGGTCCCCGCCCACTACCGGGAGATCTTCCTGAGTTCCCAGCTTCCTGTCCTGGAGCTAAGCCCCTTACAGAACTCACAGGAGGTGGGGCATTTTCTTTCCAAGGCCCAGCAGGGCTCTGTTTCTTCATAAGTAAGACCCATGTCTCACTTCACTTAGCTATAACTGTTGAGTGCAAGATTGAGCTTTTTGGTTTGTTTGTTTTGTTTTTGTTTAAAATTTAGTAGTCAGCCTGTCTGGCATGGCTCAGTGATTGAGCTTTGACCTATGAACAAGGAGGTCATGGTTCAATTCCCAGTCAGGGCACATACCCAGGTTGCAGGCTCCATCCCCAGTGGGGGGCGTGCAGGAGGCAGCCAATCAATGATTCTCTCTCATCATTGATGTTTCTATCTCTCTCTCCCTCTCTCTTTTTCTCTGAAATCAATAAAAATATAAATAAATAAGGAAAGGAAGGAAGGAAGAGAGAGAGGAAGGAAGGAAGGAAGGAAGGAAGGAAGGAAGGAAGGAAGGAAGGAAGGAAGGAAGGAAGGAAGGAAGGAAGGAAGGAAAGATAGCAGTCAGTCCTATCTGTTCATCAAGGTATAGCAGACTTTGTTGGTTCCTTAACCAGAATTCCTAACACTAGATTTTCTTTGGGCAATCCACACACTACACATAACCTTGTGGTGATTTAAATTAGTAATGCTAATCCCATTGCCCTAGTTAGGAACTGGTTTTTGAGTGAGCATTTGTTGCAGTCCTGGCCAATGAAATAAGAGAAGTCTACTGGTGGGGAGGAGAGAGTGTGAGAAAGTTTACCTTCCTCATAAAAAGAGGCACCTAGGATGAAGCAGCCTTTTCTTCCTCTTGGAATCAACCTAACCATCTTGCAATCATGAAGGTAGTCAGTCTGAGGACAGAGCTGACATGTTCAACGTGGCAGAGCAACAAGATGGAAAGAACCTGGGTTTTTTAATTGACCTACCCTGGAGCTGCCCGTCTATAAGATTCCTTTTATGTGAAGTAAGAACTCTTTCTTAGTGTTTAAGTCATTTTGAGTCTCGCTTTCCCTGTACTTGAGAATGACCTAGTCCACTGCAGAACTGATGAGTGGGACAACAAACTTATTTGTGTTAGAGGTCAAGAAGTTAGGCATGGGAAGATTTAACAAGGAAGAAAGCTTTCTTTATCAAGGCAGTAGCAATGCTGGGTGCAGTATGTCTATAACATGAATTTGTCTTCTAGTCCGGCCATCCATTGGCTTTAAGGTTCATTAATAAATACTATAAAAACTACTCATTTTTTAAAAATTCTATAAGCAGCATGTTCCCTCCCCACCTCAGGACACCCTTTGATAGAATATATCATAGAGGAAGAGCTTCTCTAGTTAAAACGAAGCATTTTACATCTTAGGAGGCTCTAAAGTTTTATTGCTTTGCTGCAGTGAGAGACACTAGTGCTCAGCTCATACCATCCCAGCGCAAAAAATGGTGCTGAGGGTGAGGGCAGCAGTGGTGTCCATGGTGACAAGGTAGAAGCCCCAACCCCATTCCATGGCAGATGTAGCATCTAACCGTTCAGCACCAGAACCTGTCAGGAGACGATAGGCCAGTGACTCACTGAACTACCTGGCATGATGGATGGGGTTTGATTGTGAGTACATGTGAAACCCTCTGTGGTACTCCCAGAGACCTTAAAAGAATATTGCTGGGAACTGAGAACCAAGGATCCCATACCAACAGGTGGGAGCAAAGACAAGAAAAAGTTGAGTGATTGCTGTTTCTAGCACTTCATTCATACATACCCACAGGTGGCTAAGAAGAAAGCGACTGAGGAGAAAGAAAGCCTTCATGGCTCAATAGGAAGGGAAATGGCATAATAGTTTGATGGAATTTCCAGCAAAGTAATATATCACAAGTTCAGATAGAGTATGAAACTGCCCTTTTGGAGTAATTTTGCTTTGAGTTTATCCACACAGGATCACAATCAAGGAGATAGATCAGGATAACATAGTGAGAGGAGAAGCGTCTACTAATTAGATCAGCCTTCAGATAATTCTGGTAACATGAATCATTGCCTGAAACTTTATTTAACATTTTTTATCAGATAAACTAAAAAAAGAAGCATTACTGAGATTCAACCATGGAGAATTTTAAGTTGTAGAAATCTGGAACAACCGACCTGGGACTATAAAACTAGAAGAATTAAGCCTCCCAAGATTTACTGGGAGGTCAAAACCCATATGTGCCTAAACCTAAAACTGATAGGCGTGGCTGCCAATAACTAAGAATCCACTGAACAGAGCAGGAGGAAGCAACATGAAGTTACCAAGATGAGACTTCAAAATGGTCTGAGGTGACAGAACTAGCAAACTATTTTATCTTAATCTTTTTACCTTCCTAAACCTCATAGAATACAATCGCACTTCAGGTGACCCAGTGAAAGGTTGCAGTAAATGTCACATCAAAAATGTTCATTCTGAAAAATGGAGCAGAGAGGCAGGCACTGATTATGTCATGGTCTAGAGCAAAGTTATGTTCTAATCATTAGTTAATTTTAAAAGCAGGAATTCTTTAAGTACCTATCGTTACTTTCAAAGGCATGGTGGGGCTTGCACCAGGGTGAGGTTCCACATGCTTAATCATGATCAAGCAGGAGCATTAGAGTCAGGAAGCAGAGTCTGAATGCAAATACAGAACCATATTCAAGAGATCAAACCAGAAAAGTCTAGAACAATGCAAGATCAAGGGGCTGGCTCATGGCCAGGAGCAGGAAAGGAAGCCAGGAGAGTGGAGGAAGGAAAACAGGGGAAGGTGGGGTTCAAGGTAGTATATTTCAGAAAGTTTATTTGGTACAAGATCAGGTGCCCCAGAAGTTCTCCCATTGGATCTGGTCATACGGGCTTGAATGGTCAGCCTGGCTTAAAGGAACAAATAAGGGTAAAGGGAATGACTCAAATGAAAATAAATGACAGAATAATTCTGGTTTTTCTATCTCCACCCCCAACCACCTCAACTTCTTTTTTTCTTAATATTTATTGTTGAAAGTATTATATATGTCCCCTTTTCCCCCATTGGCCTCTCCTGCCCTCCCCCCCTCCTCCCCAGACCTTCACCACCCTATTGTCTGTGTCTCTGGGTTATTCCCATGGTCGGCAAACTGCGGCTTGCGTGCCACATGTGGTTCTTTGGCCCCTTGAGTGTGGCTCTTCCACAAAATACCACGGCCTGGACGAGTCTATTTTGAAGAAGTGGCATTAGAAGAAGTTTAAGTTTAAAAAATTTGGCTCTCAAAAGAAATTTCAATCGTTGTACTGTTGGTATTTGGCTATGTTGACTAATGAGTTTGCCGACCACTGGGTTATTCCATCTCAACTTCTCATACACAAAATACACGGGGGAAAATGATCCCCAAAAGTAGACAAGCATCTTATAAATAAATAAAATATTTAAAATGTAATTGCAAAAACAGTTTCAATAACTTACAGGAGAAGTTCAAAAGAAGGAAAATCACTTCAGTTAGGAAAAGAAAGGAAGAAAAATTACTAATATTTTTTAGTCCCTAGTATGTGCCAAGCATGGATTCTCACCACAGCCCTCAAGTATTATTAGCACCAATCTTCATCTGAGGAAAAGACTCAACAGGTCCCTCCCCAGAGACAGATGCAAGGCCAGACAGGACTCCAAAGTGTCCTCCTGGGAAAATCAGGGAAGTTTCATGCCACACAAATGGCATATGGCTGAAACTCACAAGGTGGCCTAGAGAAGTTGAAGGGGAATTGGCAGAGATGAGCATTCTAGGAGTCAAAGCAAAGTGAGCAAATGAAGAAAGGAGAGAAATGCAAATGCTGTCAGAAAATGTAGATTGCTGAGTTCTTCGGAAACAGTAGCATAACAAGAAAAACACCGGAAAAGTGAAATGAAGAATCATTTGTGATCAGAGCCTGGAAGTAATTCCAGCAAATCCTTGTGTGACTCTGTGCCACCTGTATGTTCTACAGCCACTCTCAAGGGTGCCCTGAAGTGAATCAGTGCAGGTCAAGTTAAAGTTTGACTAGTTTTCAGAACAAGAATCAAGGCTCCTTAACTTGCCCCAAATCACACACATGGACTCTTTTGGAATCAGGGGAAGACTTGAAACAAAGGCTCAACCTGGCAGACATCCAAGGGAGACCTCATTCTTGGGCTTTATAGTGTGGTTTGTTTTCAAAGACTATTGCAGCTTCTGGAATATCACACTTATTTAAAATGCTATGATCTATCGAGATGAAACTCCCCACTTCATTCCTGAGCTCCCAGGCTGTCACATAAACTAGTGTTTTACTTCTAGCTTATACCTTAGAGAGCGTGGAGACTACTGGAGCTTTTACTGTGTCCCTGAGAGGGGCACAGTGCTGCTGTCCCTCTGCAGGCTTCCTCTGCAGCCTGTGCCTCTGACCTCTGTGCTCATCTGTTTCCCATGATTCCTACTGGGCCCCAGGGCGGAGCAGTATAACACAGTACAGCATAATTCACTTTTATAGAACATCCTTCATGCGAGCTATCACAGGGAGCTAATCAAACGCTGACGGGAAAGGGTCTGCTGCAGGATAAGATTTAAAGGGAGGAACTGATTTAGTGGCTCAGGGGGCAGAAAAGAAATTTCAGATAGATGGGTTAGGAGAAGTGGAAGAACAACCCCCACTGCGGTAAAATGTGGGGAGAGAGAAGTGACTAAGTTTGGGGAGAAAGAGCTCATAGGGGTAGGGAAGCTGCTGGCATCCTGAGAAACTGCCGATACTTTCACAGCAAAGGTGAAAGGGATTTCATTCAGGAAAGTAACATGTCCAAGGAACCCATTCAGATTCCAAGGAATTGAAACCCCAACCCAAAATGATTTGAACAACAAGGAAGTGTTTTTATCTCACATAATATGTGCTATTAATTCAGCGGCCCAATAGTGTTATCAAAGCCGCAGCCTCTTGCCCTCTTTCTACTCTGAAGCCCTCGGTGTGTCAGATATGTCCTCTGAGCTGCTATGCCCCAGGTCACAGGATGGCTGATGCAATTCCAAGCATCACACCAAAATACAGCAACCTCTAGACACAATAGGAAACAACAGAAGAAAGGGACGCTATTTCCCCAGTAGGTCTCCTTTGAAGAGTGTGAGTCCTCTTTCCCAGAAATCCCCAGCAGACTTAGCCCTCATGTCTCTTTGGCCAGGATGTGGGTCCAGTCCTCTTCTAAACCAAACACTGGCAAAAAGAATAGAATCATCATGATTGAGCAAACAATTCAAGATTCACTTCTAAGTCTCATTAAGAGAAGGACGGAGCCCAAAATCAAGGCTCTGCCCACAAGCAAAGAGGAACAACAATAATCCACCTTGTCTCATACAAAAATAATGGGAATTGGGCATTGTGTCTGTTGACCTTGGGAACAGAATACATCTAATACATAATTAGCTATAAAATTCAGATTAATTGGTTAGAACTTAGGAAGACCATAGTAGGGGAAACCCCTGTAATGAGAAAGAAAATAAGAATTTCTAAGTATAAGGGCATATTGGGAGGAGATGGTAGAGGGAGCTGAATTTTGGCCTCATTCTAGAGTGAGATTAAACATATTGAAAGATGGGATGTTTGGGATCAAGGATTTTTGCTCTTGGCAGATGAGTTTTGGAAAGGAGAAATTTTAGTTCTAAGTTAAATAATGTAATAGTGGAGTTGGAGCCTTTTGAGAGCAAGAATCTCCTGTTTCTGGGGTTGGGGGAGCACTGTGAGAGGGAGATATGCAAGACTGCACAGCCAAATATCAACTCGGTGACATGCAAAGTCCAACGCAAAGGGTTGTGTGAAACCCATAGGAATAAGAGAAAGACGTTTTTGGTAAGTGTGGAACTAAACTAAACTTCATGGGGTCTGAGCTTCTTGCTGATCCTGAACCTTTGGGGATTTGAGTTCATTTACTCTGGGAAAATTCATCTTCCAAGTACCAAGGAAAAAAATTTAGCTCCAAAGTTTGCTGAATACCAACTAACTCTTTAAAAACCATACAGGGATGAGTTAAGTGAAAATGAATCACAAACATGCAGATTAAATTTCTCCTGAACTGCACCAGAGTTTAAAGGGCAAGTGAAAAAGCACTTGAGGAAAAAGACATTTTGGCTTTTGCAGAACCTAAAACATTTTTAATGAGTTTGAATTCATTCAATTAACTTAAGATTCAGCAGAGTTCTTTCTTCCCAGCAGTCAGCCTGATGATACACATACAGTTGCCATTCTAGATCTGCCATCACCTTAAAGAGGCGATTACTTTTGTTTTATGAAAATGAATTTCTTGTGCAAATTGGTAGTCACAAAATAATCACAGGGATGTAAAAGTACAATATAGCAATATAGTCAATAATATTGTAATAACTCTGTATGATGCCAGGTGAGTACTAGAATTATCAGGATGGTCACTTTGTAAATTATATAAATATCTAACCACTATGTTGTACATCTGAAACTAATATAAAATAATATTGACTGTCAACTGTAATTGAAACTTTTTTATTTTAAAATGAAAATTAACTTCTTGACCCAAGAGCACTGAGAGAAATATCATGATAATGACAAAAATATTAATCCAATGGCCTTTAGTATAAATGATAGAACTCCAAGTTCTATACTTAATATTGGGCACAAGACTAACAACCCTGAGAGATATGCCATAAAAATAAAGCATTCTCTTCTAAAAACTTTACATTTCAAATGCTATAGTGAGTCTATAGCAGAAATTTGTGTGTCATCCAATCACCTGTGGAAAGTTATTATTGAGTGTGCACTAGGTAGCAGGTACCATTGGAGATAAATAGTAAGGATGTAAAGTTATCCATTTATTCATCTGTTTACTTCTTGTTCAAGAAGAACATCGTTTGGTAATTAGTTCAATGTGTTATGTTACTAAGGTTTCTTTATAGCCCCTCTTCCCTCCTTTTTGGACTAGGTGAATATCCCCTGTAAATCTATTTTCTTTTGTCATTATCTCTCATCTCTCAGCCTGTCAGATAAACATACATCCTTCCTTTTAATAGATACTCAAACACTGAGAAGTTGTCACATCATTAATCCACTTATTTCTTCACTAGACTCCTCTACTTTTGCCGGCCTACTTCAGACAAGGCTCCCTCTGCCCTTTTTTTTAATCTACTCAAAATAGTATATAACTAACCTTGATTAAGAGCTCCTCAGTGGTCTGACTTGATCTAGGTGTAGAATTTAGAATATTTGAGAATGAAAGTAGAGATTCCACATCTTTCAGGCAACTGTCCATGACTGTGATACCTTGAGACGGAACTTGAGGTAAGTTTTGCATTCATAGTTATATTCCTTTGGAATGTAGAGTCTAGTAGACAGCCTGTGCTAACTACAGTTTTCTGATGTCCCTCTCAATAAAACTCAAACAATCATTATAATACAGAGGTGTCTGTATATATCATACTTTGGTTGAACACATTTGATGTCACAGACACTGTGTGCTTGCATCTGATATGGGCCCAACAAAATAGGTATCACTACTATGTCAATGTACAGATGAGGAGTCGACATTTCAGAGAAATTCAGTAACTTGACCACGCTACCCTGCTGGAAAGTGGCAGAGGCAGAATTTGAAGAGGTCTGTAGGAGCCAAGCCTGATCTGTTAACTTGCACTTCTCCCAGGGTCCAGTAAAGGGAGATCTTTGGCTGGAGTAAGAATGCAAGAGCTAGAATTTTGTTTTGTTAGCCTTAATTTGGTTAAGGGAAAGGAATGGCACTTCAGGGGAAAGAACCCGAGTTGGGTTGTGTTTTTCCTTTCAATTAAATTATATTTTACAAGAATCCTTAATGAAACCAGAGGGAAAGTCTTATTTCTCCTCTCTCCTTCAAACAAGTCCCCAAAATGTCCCTTCTAATCTCTGACTTCTGTAATTATCATTGGAGTGGCCTATCTGTTAAAGAAAAAAGCACTGTGGTCCCCCTGCTTCAGAAGACTTCTCCATAACGGGAGAGACTCCCCACATCCAGAGGGAAAAGGTCACAGATCTTAGATTATAATGTGAATATGTATTTGGAGAAAGAAACAGGAAAATAGTATATGATTGACAATGGAGAAGACAACTGGTCAACCTATTGTCATTGTACAAGTCCTGGGAACTTCTCTCTGAGAGCCAAAATAAAGCATTCATCTCCTTCGTCCCTTTTGTAGAAGACTCAAAACAGTCAATGGATTTCCATTCCTCTTCTTAAAGCCACTTCTTTTCCCCTCCCTCTACAACCTACACTCCCACCCCAACATAAAACTTTTTTTTCCCCTCAGCCAACAAATTTTCTGGTCACCACAACAAGCAGATTCACAGAGCAAATGAGCAATTTGAAATGTGACAAGTATCTCATCTGATTCACAGAAAGAAAAAAGTCAAGGTGGCTGCTGCCAAAATGGAAACACTTTCTGGAAATTTCTTGAAAATATCCCTAAAATCTCAAATTGGGCAAGTGAATATACCTGAGGAAAAACTTGGAATGTCCCAAAATATAAACAAGGTAAAAATTTTAAGTGTTAAGATGATGGAAATAAAAATGCTGATGGGTCCATATAAATGAACTTCTTTTTTCTTTTTCTAATATTGTTTACTTTTAACACTTGAGCTGCTGATTAGAAATCCCTGCCAGGTAGGGAGTAAGTAGTAATGATACCAGAATTCATATAGAAGGGGCTTATGGGAGACCATCTGGACATAAGGGGAGGTTGGGAACTTGAAGACGATCTAGCAGCTCACAGATATCACTTAGATAGTAGTTATGGGTAGGAGAGTAAGCTAATAAAGATTATGGTGAAACTTAACACCCATACACACTCCGGACCACAGGAGTCAACACTGCCGGTTTTCTACCCAGCATCCATTCCTCCTGTCTTTCTCCCTGAGAGAACCCTGTTTTTGATCAGTCAACCACTAATTCTCTACACAGCCATACTCCTTAGGGGCGACATGTTCCAGAACCAAACCCAACTGCTCTAAGATAACCCCAGGGGCCTTTTAAGGAATGTTTTCAGAGTAAGTATATGACTGGACTCTAGCCAACATGATGTGAGGAAAAGTCTGCTGGAGGGTCCTAGAAAGTATTTCCTCACTCATAAGCCAGTCTCCTCTGCCATGTACCCTGGCCTGAGTGGACATGACTCCTGGCACTGCAGTAGTCATCGTGCTCCCAAGCTGGAAGATTCGGTCAACCCAGGAGCTGGCTGGTGATGGAAATGGAAAGAACCTGGGTCATTGATAACATTACTGAGCCTCTGAAGCACCACACTCAAGAGACCACCCTTTCTCTGGATTTCTTATCATGTGAAACAGTAAATCTCCATGTGTTTAATCCAGTTGGTTTAGGATTTTCTGATTGCAGCCCAAAGCAATCCAATGGATATAGCTGCTCCCTGTCCCCCATACCCATTCCCACCCCCACCCCCAACCCTTGACACAGACACTGGCTTAGAGGCTAGAGGAGCTTCAAGATGTCTTTCCAGAATTCAGGGACAGGAGCCAACAACCCATATCTTATATAAGACCTAAGACCTGCTCATTCAGAAAATACTGGAATATTATACTGCATTTATATGAAACACTCATTTTGGTCAAAATCTCCAGAGTTGTTCTCCTGCTAATAGCATATTAAAAAATCAAGAATAGTATATTAAAAAATCAAGACTAAAAAATACACTGCTTCCATCAGTTCTAAGCTAAAATATTTTCTCATAATTTTTAAATGTTTATTATTCATATGCTTCAAATCTACTTGGTGTAGGGAAATTACAAAAGGCAATGGACAGAAAGTCTGAATGAATGGGAGGAGCTGGCTCCTGCATTAAAAGAAAACTGATAGAAGGAATATTTAAAAATATTGAGTGTCATGTAAGGAAAAATATTCTATAAGTAAATTACATCTAGAAAATTTTTACTTTACCAAATTAAGTTTCATTTGCAATGCTAACAGCAATACGGCCATTAAAAACACACATGGTGTCTAAATAAGACAAAGGAAAATCGTTTGAACAAAAATAAAAAGGATCCCAAATCAATTATATAGAAAAGATTCCTTTATTAACTTGTGGTCGAGAATATATTTGTATATTTTCAGAAAACAACCCCAAGACCAGATGGATTCCTGCAACAGAACGGAATTGACAGGAGTGCTCCAACCACGAAGACAAGAGGAAAAAACAGTCCAGAGATGGAAGACGCTGACAACGCCTTGCCATGGGAGCAGTCAGCAGCTGTGCACCGCTGCAGGTTGCCTAGGACCAAACCAGAGAGGGTCGGACCTGCATTGCCACCATGTGCCCACCATCCAGCTATCAATGCTGACATGTACACATAAGGAACTGCTGGACATTGAAATTGGGACTCAAACATTTTTTTGTCTTGTCTTGTTTTGTTATTATATGTTTATTTCCAGTCTGCAAAGGCAAAACTTTTTAAAGGAAAGAAATGGTGGGAAAAAGATACAGAGGCAAAGAAGCATTGAACAGACTGTCAAACTACATTGGGAAGACAGGGGAGGTTGGGCGAGGAAAGCTGTAAGAGACCAACTGAAGGACTTGTACGCTTGCATATAAGCACAACCAATGGATATAAGACACTGGGGCGGGGGGGAGGGCGGGCAGGTGAAGGCATGTCCTGGGGGGTAGGGGAGGTCGGGGGGAGATCAAGGGGGAAAAAAAAGGAGACATATGTACTACTATTTGTAATACTTAAAACAATAAAAATAAAATTAAATTAAAAAAAAATATTGAGTGCTTTTTTTATTGTGTGTTTCCATGTATGTGACTTCTCCTTAAGTAAGCCTGAAGTGTTCACCTGCTATTGTGAAGTAGGGTTGTTTTAGGAAGAAAGTAAAGAGCAATAAGGAGTTAATATTCAACTTTTAATTTTCAGAATAGGATTCCTAAATAAGACAATAGGTTCGTAAGCCAGGTTTCATTAAGAGGAGATTGTTTATATTAATGCTCTATTGTAAAATTATTTATTTTGTTTTTTCATTTTTAATCTTCACCTGAGGATATTTTTTCCATTGATATTTTAGGGAGTGGAAGGGGGAAGAAAGAGAGAGAGAGAGAGAGAGAGAGAGAGAGAGAGAGAGAGAGAGAGAGAGAGAGAGAGAGAGATGTGAGAGACACATCGATAGGTTGCCTCTCACAGGCACCCTAATTGGGGCCAGGAATTGAACCTGCAACCCAGGTAATATGCTCTTGACCGGGAATCGAACTTGAGACTCTTCAGTGTATAGGCTGATGCTCTAATCACGGAGCACACTAAGAAGAGCTATTGTAAAATATTTTAAATATACCAATAAAAAGAGATAATGACATTGTCAATACCTTCATATCTATATCCAAAACAACATTTTTCCATATTTGCTTTGGATCATTTTTTATTATTAAGTCTTTATTGTTGAAAGTATTACATATGTCCTGTTTCCCCCCCATTGACCCCTTCTAGCCTGCCCCCATTCCTTGCCCCAGGCCTTCACCACCCTTTTTTGTGTGTGTGTCCATGGGTTATGCATATATGCATACAAGTTCTTTGGTTTATCTCTGCCCACCCACCCATCTTCACCTTCCCTTAAGATTCTACAGTCTGTTCCATGCTTCTATATCTCTGGATCTATCAATTTATTTTAAGATCATATGATACTTGTCTTTCTCTGACTGGCTTATTTCACTTAGCATAATACCCTCCAGGTCCCTCCATCCTGTCTCAAAGGGTAAGAGATCCTTTTTTTTTACTGCTGCATAGTATTCCATGGTATAAATATACCACAACTTTTTTATCCACTCATCTACTGATGGGCACTTGGGCTGTTTCCAGATCTTAGCTATTATAAATTGCACTGCTATGAACATAGGGTGCATATGTACATTCTTTCTGATTGGTATTTCAGGTTTCTTAGGATATATTCCTAGAAGTGGGATCAAATGGCAGTTCCATATTATTGATAGAGACTTATTTATTGCCATTTTAATTCTTTATGCCTATGTTTCTCTCTCTATTTCTTCTTCTCATTACGGCTGTCCCTTTAGCATTTCTTGCAATGCTGGCTTGATGGTGATAAACTCCTTTAGCCTTTTTTTGGTCTGAGATTCTTTTTATTTCACCATCTTTTTTTAATGATAATTATGCTGAATATAGTAATCTTGGATTCAGTTCCTTGCTTTTCATTACCTTGAATACTTTATGCCTCTCCCTTCTGGCCTATAGAGTTTCTGATCAGAAAACAGATGACAGCCTTATGGGAGCTCCTTTGTAGGTAACAAATTACTTTTCTCTTGCTGCCTTTAAGATTCTCTCTTTGTTTTTAATTTTTGGCATTTTAATTATGATGTGTCTGGGTGTGGGCCTATTTGGGTTCTTGTTGCTTGGGACTCTCTGTGCCTCCTGAACTTGTGTGACATTTTCCTTCCCCAGATTAAGGAAGTTTTCTGCCATTATTTCTTCAAAAACATTCCCTGTCCCTTGCTCATTTTCTTCCCCTCTGGCACACCTATTGTGTGAATATCATTTCATTTCATGTTGTCCACAGTTCCCTTAAGCTGTCCTCCCATTTTTTTAATTGTTTTTTTCTTTTTAGTTCTCTGATTGAGTGATTTTTTTTCTACCCTGTCTTCTAACTCAATGATCTGATTCTTAGCTTCCCCAAATCTGCTGTGTATTCCTTCCACTTTATTAGTGCTATGTCATTCTTCATAGTTACTATATCTTCTCTCATGCTGTTGAACATCTTTGCCATCATTATTCTGAACTCTATGTCTGATAAATTTCTTATCTCTATTTCATTTAGCTCTTCTTCCAGAGAATATTTTTGTTCTTTAGTTTGAAGATTGTTTTTTTATCTCCCCATTTTGGCTGCCTGTTTGGGTTTGTGTCTGTGTATTAGGTAGTTGTGCTATGACTCCTAATCTCTAGTGCAAGACAATGTCAGACACTGTTTGTGACTGGTCTAGAGTACCCTGTTTGGAGCTATCAGCAATCCACAGTTTGTGGCTCCCTCTGTTGGGGCTGGGTGCCTTTGGAAAGAACCAAGATGTGCACCAGGGTCTGCTTTTCCTAGCCCCAGGCTTGGATTAGATCAGGCAGAGACAAGGCCTTCAGAGATCCACCTCTGTCTTTAGCCTCATTGACATTCAGACTTGATTAGCCTCAGACTATTAAATACAGGGTAATGCAAGAGGTCTTCCAAGAGGGTGGGGCAACTGCCTTCTGCCCAAACAAAAATCTCCTGGATAGCAAAGGTCCACTAACAGAGAAAGATTTCCTCTGCAGCCAAAGGGAATGACTCAGCACGGGAAACTGGGGTTGCTACCCTCCAAACTCTGACCCCGGAGCCCCCAATCCTGGCTTCTGCTCACACAGCTCCAACCCACTCTTCCCTCCCTCTGCTGGAGCCCAAGGTGAGTGGCTGCACAATAAATTTTGTGTGATGGCCCTTTAAGAGTGTGCCTGCATTTCCAGCAATCTCTCAAAGCAACCCTGATGCTTTTCACAGCCAGATGTTATGTGGGCACCTTTCTCAGTTCTGATGCTCTGGACTAGGGAGCCCAGCTTGGGGTCTAGACCCTAGAGGTGTCAGTGGGAACCCTCATAGCTGCGATATATATCCAGAACTTCAGCTGCTGTCTGTGGGAGCCCTACTAGCTCTTTCATACCTCTACCACTCCTATCAGTCTCTAGTGGTCTCCACTTTCCATCCTTGGTTATCAGGGTTCTCCCCAGCTAGTCTTCAGTTGATTTTTCAGGGTGGTTCTTCTGTATTTTAATTGTACTTCATTTGGTCCTGGAAGAGTGTCAGTGTAGCTTCCATTTACTCCGCCACCATTTTTTGAATCTCTGGATCATTTTTTAACAAAACATAATTAGAATCTTCCCAAGTCTATTACTCTCTGCTCTGATCAGTGATCCTTCCCCTGAATGTTTGTATTCTTTACCATATATTAATATATACACACCGATACATCTTATCATTTTGTGTGCTTTTAAACATTTCATAAATTATATCATAATGTACAATTTCAATTGAAATCTTCACATCTCTTTAATTCGTTTTAATTATCCCTCTGAGATTTATGATGACGTGGTAGAGGTAGCTCTTTCCATCCAATTTATCAGCTTTACTAGTATAGCACTGTGATTTACTCATTCTCCTATTGGTGAACATTTAGATAGTTTTCAGTTTTTGATTATTGAAACAATGTTGCAATAAACATTGACCTTCTTCTAAACATTGTATGAGGGTTTCCTTTTGATGTTTATATTGAATCATGTGAAATTGCCAATATTTAACCATTCTGAACTACAAAATGACAAATTCATATGGCTCAACTTATTACATACCTAGAAATGACAATGCCAGTTGATAGGTATAAACTTTTTAAACTCAATCATGTGCAGCCAAAGTTTGAGAGATGGTTTTCTAAAACCCTTTTGAAATAAACATCTATATCTTAAATACTCAATTTACAGAGTTTATTCCATAGAGAAAATATGTCTCTACCTCTGAGAGAGAAGGATTGAACAAAGACAAAGAACCTGGAGTTTCCCATGTAGCTCTGTCATCTAGCAAATTTTAGAGATGATGATACTCTGCTTTCTTTCAAACCCTCAAGTTTCCACTTCCCAGAGGCAAAGGCATCATAGATGACAGGAAAAAAAATTGGTACACTATTCTAGTAGATCTATTCAGTGAAGTGAGCTTGTTTTTAAGAAACAGCCCATGGAAGTATTTGGAATTACAAATAGTCTAATGTTAAAATAGCAATATCTTTGCTTGTAGCTGCTTTTTCTTAACTAGATCCAGAAAGGAAAGTGAAGAGATTCTTTTTTTCCTTTTTTACTGAATGTACTAGAGGCCCAGTGCACAAATTTGTGCATGGGTAGGGTCCGGCCAGCCTGGCCCCAATGGGTGGATCAGGACTGGGCCTGTCAGAAGGAGGAGATGGTGGGAGGTTGGCCAGCTGGCTGGCCTGGCCCAACTGGGGCCTGATCAAGGCCAGGCTGGCTGGGGGTAGGGGCCGCAAGTGATTGGCTGGCAGGCCCCGCCTCCATTGGGGTTGGGGAGCTGATTGGAGGTGAGGCCAGCCATGGGGAGGGGCTGTGGCAGTGGGCCAGCAGGCCCCGACCCCAAATGGGGCTGGGGGATGATTGGGGGCCAGTGGCCTGGGGGGGGGCCCTCCCCTGATTGAAGTGGGGGGGGCCGATTGGGGGCAGAGCTGGATGGGGGGAGGGGCCATGAGGTGATGGGGGTGGTGGGGGTCCATCAGGGGCAGGGCCGGTCAGGGGGAGGGGCCACAGGCGGTTAGCCAGCTGGCCTTGCCCCTGATGGGGGGGGGGCAGTGATCTGGGGTGGGTCCAGGCAGAGGGAGAGGCTGTGGGCCAATCAGGGTGGGGCAGGCTGATCAGGGTGGGAGAAGCCAATCAGGGGTGGGGGTAGCTGGGGGGAGGGGCCACGGGAGGTTGGCCAGCCTCACTCCCCATCAGGCCTGTTCATTGGCTGCAGTGGGTATCACAGCGACTGGTCATTCTGGTCATTATGGCATTTCAGTCACTGGCTTTTTATATATATAGATTAGGGGTGACATTGACTAATAAAATTATATAGGTTTCAGGTGTACAATTCTATAATACATCATCTGTATATTGTATTATGTGTTCACCACCTCAAGTCAAGTCTCCTTCCATCCTTACATTACTATTTATCCCCTCCATATTCTCTTCTACCTCTCTGGTAATCACCATACTATTGTCTATGTCTGTGAGTTGTTTTTTGGTTGTTTGTTTTGCTTTGCTAAATCCCTTCACCTTTTTCACCCAGCCCCACAACCCCCTTCCCTCTGACAGCTGTCAGTCTGTTCTCTACCTATGAGTCTGTTTCTATTTTGTTTGTTAGTTTATTTTATTCATTAGATTTCACATACAAGTGAGATCATGTGACACTTGTCTTTTTCTGATTGGCTTATTTCACTTAGCATAATGGTCTCCAGGTAACCTCCATCCTGTCTCAAAGGATAAGATTTCCTTCTTTTTTATGGTCAGGTAGTTTTCCACTGTGTAAATATACCACTGCTTTTCTTTATATACTCATCTACTGATGGACACTTGGGCTGCTTCCAAATCTTGGCCATTATAAATGACACTGCAATGCATAGGAGTGCATATATTCTTTCAAACTGGTGTTTCAGGTTTCTTCAGATATATTCCCAGAAGTGGAATCGCTGGGTCACAAGGCAGTTCCATTTTTTATTTTTTGAGGTAACTCCATACTGCTTTCCACAGTGACTGCACCAATCTGCATTCCCACCAACAGTATATGAGGGTTCCCTTTTCTCCACATCCTCACCAACACTTGTTTGTTGATTTATTGGTAAATAGCCATTCTGACAGATGTGAGGTGATATCTTATTGTGGTCTTAATTTACATCTCTTGGATAATTAGTGACATTGAGCATCTTTTCATATGTCTATTAGCCATCTGTATGCCCTCTTTGGAGAAGTGTCTATTCAGGTCCTTTACCCATTTTTTAATGGGATTGTTTGGGGTTTTTTTGGTTTTGAGTTTTATAACTTGTTTATAAATTGTGGATATTAACCCCTTATCAGATATATCATTGGCAATTACGTTCTCCCATTCAGTGAGTTGTCTTTTCATTTTGCTGATAGTTTCCTTTCCTGCGCAAAAAAATTTCAGTTTGATGTAGTCCCATATTGCCCAAAGCAATATATCAGGAAAAAAATATTACTATGAGAAATGTCCAAGATGTTACTGCCTATGTTTTCTTCTAGGATTTTTATGGTTTCGAGTCTAACATTTAAGTCTTTAATCCATTTTGAGTTTATTCTTGTGTATGGTGTAAGAAGGTGTTTTCTTTTCTTCTTTTTATGCACATATCTGTCCAATTTTCCCAACACCAATTATTGAATAGACTATCTTAACCCCATTATAAGTTTTTGCCTCCTTTGTCAAATATTAATTGACCAGAACAGTGTGGGTTTATTTCTGGGCTCTCTATTCTGTTCCATTGATCTATATGTGTGTTTTTTATACCAGTACCATGCTGCTTTGATTACTATGGCCTTGTAGTATAGTTTGAAAACAGGTAGCATGATTCCTCCAACTTTGCTCTTCTTTCTCAAGATTGCTATGACTATTCAGGGTCTTTTGTGGTTCCACATAAATTTTTGCAATATTTGTCCCAGTTCTGAGAATGCAAGGCATAAAAGTTTGTGTCTTGACACAGGATAAGATGAGCTGATATTTGCTTTCTCAAGTGTATATGTTATTCCCATGGATGATTTGGCAATTACACTCTGGAGGTCTCCACTGGAAGTTATCATGTAACTTGTACTCCTAAAATGTGCACCACCTGCCTGTAAAAACTATTGACAGTGCTTGCAGCTAAAAATGCCAAGACTTCGTTATCAAATATGATATCTAGATTCTTAAAATCCATTTGTAATGATTAGAAATGCACTGACTACCTTCCACCAACAAATATTGCCTTAATAAACACAATGCACAAGATTAGATCCTTGTGGAAATCTTTAAGTATTTTAGTTGGGTCAGGAGTCCTGAATATAATTCCTTAGATATTTCTTTTTCCAGGTAATTGACATTTAGAAAATGTCTTTATGTCCTCACTAAGTTAAATGCTATCTGCATTGTATAGATAAATTATGATATTGTATCTAATATGTCCACATTTTGCTACAGTAACAAACAACCTCAATACATCAACCGTTTACAACAAATATCTATTTTGCTCTGGTTTCATGAGTGGTGTTGGTTGGCTATAGTTCTTCTGGTCTCTGCTCAGCTCCACACCCACTCAACTCCATTGGCCAGAGTATGTCACACAATCAAGCTCAAAGCCATAAGTCAAGCAAGTATAGGGAGGCAGGAGCAAATCACACATCACAGGAAGAGGAATGTAGAATTCCATTACGGGGAGGGAATGAATTGTGGTAAACAATAATCCAATATAACATAAAGTTTCACATAACTCCTTTGTTCAGTCAATGATAGAAAAGGGGAAAATACAATGTAAGTTGGTGCTCATTAACAAAGTTGTACTTTGAAGTCACATAAAATCTGACACATTCAGTGTAATAAATACTACAGGCCTCTAAGGAGGAAGTCAGGGATTGCTGAAAGTTTTTATTCCAATTCTCCCAGTTCAATCACTATTTGCTTTTCCATCTGAAGAGTATGACGAACAGATAATGAATAATATCTTTAATAGCATAAAGTATATGGTGCTTCCCTTGCTCAAATATTTTTCCATGTTCTCTTCTGGCCTTGTCTTCAAAGGTACAGTCTGTTTCTCATGAATGGTACCACTGGTGGGGGGAAAAATGTCCCTTCTTGGAGGCTGGATTTGAAAAGTGCAACTGGTATCAAGTCTTCTGACTCAGATAAATAAATGGTCAAGGTAAGTGACAGAGTTGGGGACAGGCAAGAGCAAAATGCCGCATAAAGCAATTAGTAGACTTCTTGAGTAGTTTGCATACTGGTTCTGAAGGTAATTTCAAATGAGCATTTTCGAGAATATTTTCTTCAATGGGAGCATCATTAGTATAAATGCATCAGCTCTTAAGGTGATTCTTTAAAAAGTAAAACTCACTTGATGATGCAAGTTCTGATTTTTGTTGTTTTTGTTTTGTCTTCCAAATTCTCATTATCTGGTCTTCCCCACATGTACGTCATAGTGATGACTTGTAGTAAACATAGTTAGTATTTGTTTCCATTTTCTACAGCAAGCCAAAACAGGTTATCCAAAATGCCAATAAGGATTCTGAGAGCCTGAGATGATCACTCCATTATGCTCGTTTCCATGGGGATACAAAGTCAGTTCTAGTCCTTGACCAATTTCATAAATTTGCATGTTAGACATCAACTATGAGTCCACACCGGTACTTTAAGCTGATAGCCTCTTCAACTCAAAGCAAAGAGAAATTGATCATCTCTATGTATGTACCAGTGGAAATTCTAAATAAATGGGAGATGGCAAATTAAACTTTCCCTTATGATAACAAATCTAAGGTAATTGATGCAATGTGGGCCTCTGACAAAACAAATACTGTTCAGTTACAAATATATGGAAATATGACTATTTCTCTCCAAAGTCATACCCAAGTCTTGGAAATTCCATGTAGGAATAAACTTTAGAGAGGGGATGCCTAAAGCTCATAGCATTGCACTGTAACTCATTGATTTCCATTGTGAAAGCTGACTTTCCTTCTGAAAATCAGCGAGAGATTTTCAAGCTCTCATGGTGTGAAAGGGTATTCAGGAACCTGATAAGGACAATAGTGCCAGCCCCTAGATTATGGCTGGGGCCCTTAATAGGATAGACCATGGTGAAATCTGTCCTACTGGGGCGCAGCTGGAATTAAGCCCCCTCTGCCCAGTCTGAACTTTACATCTGCTAGCTTATCTCCCTTCAGCTTTATTTCCTTTTTCTTCCCTTTTTGGCAGGGGGTAGGGGATGGAGTGGTAAAAAAAAGGGGGGGGGGGAAATAGGGGGAGCTCGTTGTGGAAATCGGTTGGCCAAAGGCATTCACACCAGTGTCAACTTCAAACCAGCCCGGGCAACAGAATGACCTCCAAGTCAGTCTTTGTAAATTTGAGTTCTTCTCCCTGTGCAGTCTTTAAAAGTAGTATCTCTTGCACCATCTAGCCCCTCTCAGGCAGTCCTGCTGTTGAAATTTCTGAGCTATAGGAATGTTCTCCATTTCAGTATGTTCACATTAAAATAAGTGTAGAAAGGAAAAATCTTCGCTGGCCGCCTTGACAGAACTCAGAAATACACTGCGCTGAAATGCGTGGTAAAGCCCCGGCTCGCGCCTTCCCAAAGAGATTTGCTTTCAGAGGTCCGTACAGGAGAGGCTGATTGGGTCTCCTGAGATAGATCTCATCCTCTGACTACTCACCGAGCCCCCACGGAATCTCGCTCTTCGCGTCTAATTACCTGCCTGATACCCGAGCCTTTCCCCCTCGCAGCCCGACTCCGGTGCGCAAACTCTCCCCTGAGACGCGGCAGACGCACAGCTGGGGGGCCGGCCTGGGCGGGGAGCGGCCCCCCATCTGCCTCTGGAAATCCACATTTTAGAGCCTTGTAGTCATTTCCTTGCT
Organism: Corynorhinus townsendii; assembly: GCA_026230045.1. Taxonomy (NCBI): domain Eukaryota; kingdom Metazoa; phylum Chordata; class Mammalia; order Chiroptera; family Vespertilionidae; genus Corynorhinus; species Corynorhinus townsendii. The sequence goes on from JAPDVU010000001.1 coordinate 197,056,629, forward strand.
AGTGCGAGGAACGTTGTGTGTGTGTGTGTGTGTGTCTGTACTTTTTTTTTTTTTTTTATAAAAGGAGGCCAGAAGAGAACACCCTCCTCTTACTTCCTAATATATTATGTCCTCCCCTGCCGAGTCCGGGACTTAGTCTGGATTTGGTAACTGAAGTAATATAAATGTTAGCTAAGAAGTATTCCCGCAATGTGGTTCCAATTTAGGCCTGTTTTGAAGTCTAAAGGCCCAATATGTCTCGTAGATTCTTCGCTGGACATTAGCGCTAATGTAATTTGCGGAGGAGCGCAGGCCGCGATCTAGAAGGCGGGCCCCGCCTCTGCGGATCGAGGCGCTTTCCCAGCGCCGGGGGACCCGTGCCTTCGCCGGTAGCTCCCCCCACCGCTTTTGATGTTGGGGGCTTTGCTCAGGAAATTGCCAGGGTTTGCAGATAAATGGAGCAAGGTAAGTGCTGTACCCTGTCACCACCCTCTCTCCCCTCCAGGCTCTGGAAGGAGGCAGCCCAGGCTGAATGCAGCCTTTCTCTGCAAGCTGTTTGCACTTTACTTCAATAACATCTCTCTCCCAACACCCGCCTGATTTGCGAAGACGCGTGCATTTTCGGAGCTGGGCTGAGGCACCCCCAACCCACACCCGCCCCCAACCCGCCGCCCAGCACCGCGCGCTCACACCCCTCCCGAGCCCCGGCTGCATCCGGGTAATGAGCATCCCCCTGGAACCGCCTGCCCTTTATCTTGCTGGGGGGACCCGCACCTTTTGAACTGCCATCTGTAGATTGTGTTGGTGCACTGACTTGTTAACTGTGCCATGCTGTGAAGGAAATGGCATGATTTAGATCAAGTGCTCAGGACGGCTGTTCATAAGAAACACTTGAGCCAAGCTGTTGCTGCTCAGAAAGTGCCCTGGGGAGAGGGGTTCCGTTTGGGGTCACGGTCCTGCCTTGTATGAGGGCAGGCGCAGAGAGCTGCTTCGCTGGGGCTGGAGGGCGGGGGCGGAGAGAAACATTATGAAACCATAGAAGCGAGGCTGCCAAATTAACTTCTCACCCTTTCAATCACACTCCAGAGGATAAAAGCCTAACATTTCTGCCTCAGAAACAGGCTCGGTTTACACCAAACAAGTTATTTCTCTAATTTATCAGCCCGGCCAGCTATCCTTCTAATTACTAAAAATCTCCGCCGTTTCTGAAGCCGCTTGCCTAGGTGTACGATGAACACCAAGCTAGACGTGGGCGTTGGAAAGTTGGGGTGGACTGGACTTCCCCAAGGCTGCTTATCAAAAGAACTAAAAACAAAAAAAGTGTTCTGGCTTCAGCTGTTTTGTTTCTATGCACATAGTTTTGCTTTGTTCCAAAGGGCAAACATGAGATTGAGGAACTACAAGTTTGGGTCAGCACAAATCATGAAATCTTTACTTCTAAATTGCAACTGTGTGAAAGTAGAGTTTAATTAGGAAGACAAAGGTAAAACCGAGAAAGAAGAGGGAGGGGCCCTTAGCTTAATTCATCAGCTCCCAGGCTAATACCAAGGGCCCTGATTTGTCCATTATATGGAAATAGATGATTAGGGTCATTCTCTAAGACAAATTTACTTTTCTGCACACTCTAAATCTGTTTAGTCACTTTAAAGGTGTCAATTATTGGAACAGGCTAAGACTATGAATTTCTTAGTAATAGCTTTAATAACATTTTGAAATAAATGAAAAGCAGATACCTTGAAGTCAGCCTGCTTTGAAAAGACATATGAGCAGCTCTGGTTTTAATTTGGGTAGCATTCTACATCTGGAATCCCTTATAATTAAAACTAAAAACTGAACTACTACTTCCACCTGTCAAATGATGAAAAGATGAATGCACTAATAAGTTACTAAATAGCCCAACATGATAGAGTTTACATTCTCATTCTATACAGTAAAACAGAATTCTGGACAGGAGGCTAAAGGTCTTTGGTCATTACTAATAACACGCTTTCGGTATTAACCTGTATGTCCTGCTGCAACTACTGGCAGGGTCTTTTTTCCATTAAGAGTTCGTTTCTGCAAGTCTTTGTCTTAAAAGCAAATGTAGATTTCAGGAAGAATATTTGAGACACATAAACAGAGGTGTACTTTCCATCCTAGGTGTTGGGGTTTCCTCATTCTTAAAACCCTTCTAGAACCTTCCCATACTAATTGCATGCAGTTGTCCCAAAGTCCAGTATTTAAAAAGGTTTCTCACGCACCCAGCGTGTGCACGGTCTTGAGCTCAGCACTGAGAATACAGTGCTGAGAATACAGTGCTGAGCAAGAGAAATCTTTGGGGGTAATTTTGAGTTAGGAAAACTTGCTGTTATGTCTTCAGAATGACCAAACGCGTGTTTTTGCCTAGATTGCGATAAGAAGGGGCCGGTTTCCCAAACGTTTGCTGTCACTCCAATTCAAACAACAATGGTCATTAAAGTGCCCTTAGACTGTCACTGGTGATTGGGAGGTTAATTATTTAAAAATGTAAATCCTGACTTGCAATCCCTATCGACGCGTTTGGAACAACTCCCCCTGCAAAGGTCGAACTGTGTGGGCGGCCCCTAAAGGCTCATTTTTCTTATTACACAGTCTTGCTTCTCTGTCATGAAATAAAAATGGAAATATCGCATTTTGAAAAGAGCCTCGGTTCTGCTAGAGGAAAATAATGAAGCGTCTTGCCGGCAGTTGACAGGGTCTTCCCCCAAGTAGGTGCTGCTCTGCCTGAGGTTGTCCTGATTTTTGCCTTCAGCACAGTAACTGCCTTTGGCCCCAGATAAACAGAAAGAAGCAAGACCTGGAGGTAATCACAATGAGCAGAGTTCTTCCTCTGAGAAAGTATGCCCAGGAAGAGAATTCCAGCCTATTGTAACTCTTGGGGGCCATTCAATGATTGCTTTAGTATCCCTTTCTACGCACAGCTACTTTGCATTAGAGAAAAAGTAGCATTTGGCTGACACAGGCTTGTTATTAGGCAAAGGTCACAACTAGCCGCCCCAGGCCTCCATCCAGCTTGAAGACATGCTGTGCTGGGCAGCCAGCATGCTGTTCTGAAAATCAGGAGATTCATAGAAGCATTATTCACAACAGTCAAAAGTGGGAAGCAACCCAAGACTCTATAGACAAATGAATGGATGAACCAAGTGTGGTACATACATACAATGGAATATTGTTCAGCCTTAAAAAGGAAGGAAATTCTGACACATCTACAACATGGATGAACTTGAGAACTTTATGCCAAGTGAAATACGCCAGTCACAAAAGGACAAATATTGTATGAATCCACCTATATGAGGTTCTTGGAATTAGTCAAAACCATAAAGACAGAAAGTAGAATAGTGGTTCCCCAGGGTTAGGGGGAGGACAGAACAGGGAGTTATTATTCCATGAACACAAAGTTTCATTCGGGAAGATGGAATAAGTTCTGGGGCTGCTTTCATAACAATGTGGATGTACTTGTTGCCACCAAATGTACACTTAAAAAAATGGTGGAAATGGTAAATTGTGTTATGTATATTTTGCCATGATTTTTAAAAATTGAGATTTTATATTACAATAGAGATTTCCAACTTCTCTAGAAACAAAGATAACCAAGTAACTTTTAACATTAACTAGCACATCTGAGGTAATAGAGATTGACATGGAGTAGTCCTTGCACCCTTACATGTGTGCATCCGGTCCCAGGGCCCCCACTCCTCCTTCTGGTTTTCCACCCATTTTACTTCACCCACAAGGGCTCCCTGCCAGCCCCTGCAGCCTTCTCCTGCTCTCAGGGGCCTTATGGATAGCTCTCACATACACATACACCTTTCAAAGACTCGCCTAGAATCTGAGTTTAACATGCAATACCACAATTAATGCAGTCTCTCTCAGGCACAGGTGAGATGAGATGAGAGGCACGAGAGGGCCTCCAGCACAGAAGCATGACTGAGAAGTTCCTCTCCTGCAAAATGAACCCTTGACACCTTCCCCCCTCCCACCTCAGGAAAGGGCAGTGGATGTCACATTCTGGACCAATTAGGCCATGATTCCTTATCAATAGTTGCAGACAGACCATCCATAGATGCTTATAAAAGAACTAGAAGCACTTTTCAGGAGCAGGAGAAGTTTCCTACTACCCATTTTTCTGATATTGGCTTTGTATAAATTTATTACAGATTTTAACTCTGAGTCAAGGAGCAATGATTTGAACAATCTTTTTTGAAGTCTGGATTATCTTCAAATTGTGAACTTTCCTTCTAAGCCATTGACCATCTAAGGGTTTTTTCCCTTTTAAATGCTACTGTCAAACGAGCATTTTAAAACATTTATCAAAAACCAGTGGCTGCAAACTTCAATCTGTACATTCCATATAAAGCAAAACCCAGTCTAGTGCTGATGCATAAATGATGTGTTGGTTTAATCTATTTTTCACAGGGGGTGTCTGAGAGTAGGAAAATTAAAAACAGGTAGAATAGACTATTATTACTGTCCCATAGTGTGCTTTTTTACATGAGGTCTGGATTAAGATAACATCTGGTCTATATTTCTTGAACTATTTCCCTTTTATCACAAGAAAAATCGGCAACCCATCTCACAACTGCTCTTAATTTAGATCTAAATATCACTGATGAAACATTGTACAACATGCTGTTATCTATTAAAATGATTTCCCTGAAGGAACAGTTGATACTTTTTTATATTCCAGCAAAGCTAATCATGCCAGGCCTCCTTAGTAGGACTTACCTTATAATCATATGTTCAAATGTTCCACCTAAATCATTGCTTTGGTACCAAATGAGTCTTATTCTGAGATTGATTTCACTACTTTGTTAAATACAGTGCCCAGGTCTGAGAGCCACCAAACGACAGAGACCCCTTCAGGAGTCCAGAATTTTACTCTGGAGCAAACAAGCCATTGTCCTCCCCCCCACTCTCCCCCACAGCCTGCACTGTGGGCTCTCCAGAGCCCCTTGCAGGGAAAGGCAGTAAGCTGTTTTCAGTACTTTCCAGCGTTCAAGTGCCATACAATGTAGTATATTGATTTCACAGAATAAAAACGTTGGGGTTTCCCCCCCCAGAATTGTATAACTTATTTCCACAGATAATAAATCAGGAAAGTATTTTCTCTAAAACTGTTTTGCATACCTGTGGTGCACAAGCATTTTGTTCATTTTAAACTACACCAAGACTGAGAATCACAGAAGGTAAATCTATGTATTAACCAGTTACATGGGAAATTACTTTCTCCAACTCTCACCTTTGATTTGGTAATATCATGAGTTCCTGATTTTTAAACAAAATATAGAAAACGAAACACACAATAATTATGGAGGTTTCAAAACCTCAACTAGAAATAATTCTTGGGTAGCTGTAAAAATATAAGAATGTTTATTGCAGTAGAAAATGAAATTAGAAATGTATTACACACAAACTATAGAAAAAAAATTTTAAAACAATAAAAATGTTTATACACAGGGGATTGGTTAAATGAATTATGTTACATGCATAATATGGACTATCTTACAGCCATTAAATATGGGAAAAGAATATTTGTGTATAGTAAGGAAGGATCTTTATGATATATTAAGAAGAACACAATATGAATAGATTGCATCACTTTTTGTCATCATTAAAAAGAAAAATAGACATATATGTTACTGTGTACACGGGGTGGGCAAAAGTAGGCTTATAGTTGTAATACAAATAAGTAATACAATAATTAATAAGTAATGATACAAGATTAAACTCTGTGTTTTGCATACTCCCAACTATAAACCTACTTTTGCCCATCCCTGAATGTAGACGAGTCTGGAAGAATTCACATCGAACTGTTTCCAGTGATTAACCACTACAAATAAGAGCAGAGGAGAACACTTTACTTCATAAACTCCTGTGGGTTTTCTAGCTCTTCTTAACACATATATATTACTTTCCAAATTAAAAAAAAAGAAAAAAGAAAAGAAAAGTAAAAATGCATTGAAGAAAAAAAAGCAAATAGAACAGAGATCAACTGGCCATTTCCCCACAGGGATAAATCATAAGAAGGGAGGTGGCTGGTGGGGGAGGGAGGTGCCTGCAGAGCAGAGCAAGAGGAATGCGATTGACAGGCAGCCTGTCATCTTGTATTTTTTGGAGGGAACGTTGAGAATAAAAAGCCTTTGGAAGTTATCAGCGGTCAGGCTGGAGCCATTCATTTTTCACCTGCCTGTGTTTGTTGTCTGGCAGCCAGTCAAGGGTGCTATTAGCAGAATTAAGATCCAGAAGAAAAGATTATCCCGGAGAAGGCAAGATAAGGGGCTGGAAAGTGTGGCTGGTTATCAATATCACAATACCAGCCAGGTCAGAAAGGATTCCGGATAGGTTTCACTTGAAGCAGGTAATCTCTGCAAAAATAATGGAGTGACTGTTCCCCTGAAACACTTCAGTGCTGCAGCATGCTGCAGTGCATTTAAGATAAAGCGGCGGTTTCTCCAAGAGCCCCACCGCTGCATTAGGCCGGAGAGTGGGTAATAAAATCCTGCGACAACGTCCTTTTAGTCTCCCTGATTCAGGAACCCGGGGGAATGAAACGGCCTTCCGTCTCTCTCCCAGATCATTTTTAATATTTTGAATGGTACACTTTCATTCATTCTTCTTTCCTCCTCGCCGAGGAAAGCTCTAAATGGAATTCCATGGCACAAGTTGACAGAGAAACAGGAGGGGTGATTGTAACGTTATTTAAGTATTTAATTGTTAGATTTTTTTTTTAATTGCTGATAGGAGTGCAAATTGAGAGCAGCAACTCTTGTTGAGGGAGTGTTTGCCACTCTGGTACGGAACATGTGTTTTCTAACAACGAATTGGAATGGTGAAGGGTTTGAGTTCATGTCAGCACTGCAATTTACAAGAGTTCACATACGGCATGAACTTACATAGCATTTCACCATGTTGTCTATGAATCATTCAATTTTAAACTCTGCAGCATATGGGCAACTGCAAAATGCAAAGAGGTAAGAAAACACATTTGGTGTTTCCATTTTATAAACCTCATATTGGAAATAAGTGCCTTTGTTCTCCCAACTATTTTTCATCTAAATGATAAAGGCTCTTTCATTTTCTTTTCTCTTTCTTTTTAGCAATCTCAAGTAAAGAGATATTATCTTGTCCAGCTAAGTAATTTTTCAATGTACTGAGTTTGTATTATTTGCACTCTTATAGAGGGAGCAACAACCAGTAGGTTATTTATTTTGAGTTACCATCCCAGTAGTTGTGATGAATTGACAATGGTTCATCCATCTAAGACTTGACCAGTAAAATACATTCCCAAGACAGCTGCCACGAAGGGAAATGACCAACCACTGACAGAATAGAAAGAATGAAGACTGTGGCACTGAATCACCAGTAACCAAGCACACACTTAATGACTCAGAAGCTCTCAATTTATTAATGAAAAACAAAACCAATATACATGTAAAATAAAAAAAGAACTTTGATCCCTGGCTGGTTTGGTTCCGCGGATAGAGCGTCAGCCTGCGGACTAAAGTGTCCCAGATTCTGGTCAAGGGCACATGCCTGGGTTGTGGGCTTGGACCCCATTTGGGGGCATGCAGGAGAGCAGCTGAACAATGATTCTCTCTCATCATTGATGTTTCTGCCTCTCTTTCCCTCTCCTTTCCTCTCTTAAGTCAATAAAGATGTGTTTTCTAAAAAGAACTTTGATATTTCTTTAGAGGCATAGATTTGAGTCTGCTATAGCAGTACATGAAAATGCTCTTATTTCAGCAATGACTTTCAAAAGCTATCAATGTCCTGTTGTTAGTATAAATGACATTGTGCTATGCCCATAAAAGGATACAAATATTTTTTATTCTTTTTCCCTATTTTTGTGTGTTCTTCCTAAGAAAAGAGGAAACTTTGGTAATGGGACATTAACACCTAGTTTTAAACAGTTTTTAATTACATAAGCAATATATGAAAGCATTTTTATTATTTTTAAATGTCAACAATACAAAACCTTATACAATAAAAGCAAAAACCTCCACCAAACACTCACAACCCTCCCCACATAACAACACCCTCCTCAGTGGTAACAACAGTTAGCAATGTAGAGACTATTTTATAGACCATTTTCTATGCATCTACAAATATATATGTACATATACACCTATATATGGCAGGATTTTTTTAATAAATGGGATTACACTGTATGTATTGTTCTATAGGTTGCTTTTCTTCCTTTAACAATTTGTTTCATATTGCAAACTAGTATCTTGAAGTTCACAAATCCTTTTGAATTTTTAAAATTGTTTCCAACTTAAAAAATTGTTCATATTTTCCTTTTTTGAAAAAAAAAGGAAACCAGGAACCAATTTATCAGAAATGGGAGTCCCTCCAGTGGGAACCACACTCCCTGTACCACAAGCTCCTGTCTCCAGCCCCATGTTCAGCCTGGCCCTTTAGACCTCCAAGGTTGCTACCCATCATTAGATAAACCTACGTGATTCTGGTAAAAGGCTAATAATGGCTCAGAATACAGAAACGCCATTTCCCTATTTATATCACGTTTTTCAAATTCAACCTTTCCTGCTGTATTTCTTAGAGTAGAACCAAATTACATATTGAGAAATGAACTCACCCTTTTTGTGTTTGCCATTTATTTTTCCCTACACTTTGTAAAGAGCCTGCATCCATAATTGATACTGCCTTACAAAACTTTGCAAAAATACAAAGGATTGTTCTATATTTTTCCCTTTGAAAAACGATATTGTAATTGAGAGACCAGAGGCCAGGGATGAAGAGGGACTACTAAAAGATAAAGAAAACTCCACCCAAAGCTCTTTGGGATGGATTCAGTGTGTTATTTAAGGCAGGATTTTTCTCTTTAAAAAAAAAAAAAATCTCTGCCTTAAAAGTGACAAAAATCTGCTGAATAATTAAGGTATTTTCTGTTTTCTTTCATCAGCTCTATCTGTACTCATTCTCCTCTGCCCCTTCTTTTTTTATACACTCAGATAATCTCTGAGGGCATATAAAGTTCCCATCACCAGGGTTTGCAACTGTGAAAATGGCACAGCAATCCAAAAAGTTCAAAAATTATTTCTCCAAAGTAATGCTGTTCGTATGAATAAAGCTGACAGACCTCTAGTAAGAGAAGCCAAATCACAGTTATAATTTAGTAACTACAATATACACTTGAGCCCAAAATCAAAGCACATGCAAAAGTGGAAAGAAACTTGAATTAAAAAAAAAAAAGTCTATCAGCCAAAATAAGAAACACACATGGAGTGACGCAATGCTAATCTCAGAGGAACAGAATTTTTGCCTATGTAATTTGATGTGAGATAGGAGTTCTGCTCAAGTAAAAACTAGACACTGAGACAAACTTTGCCTACCTCCCACGGTTTTTTCTTCCTATTCAAATTATCATAGAATCCCTAAACGTGTGTGATTTTTCCCCAGGGGGCTACAGAAAATACAAAAGTAGAGAAATGTTTGCATAATGTTGTCCTGAGGATCATATTTATCTGATACATATTTATTACTCAGAAGGAAATCAAAGTCTAATCATAGCCTATTGTTTTCTCCGTCTTTCTAACCAAACTAAAACATTAATGATTTTTCACTGGCGGGTTTGAGACGTTGAAAGACATATGTGTATTTATTGAATCTCTTCTAGGTGCTGAGGTATAAAGAATAGTCATCTGATTATTTTCAATAGTCAGCATCTGAACACTGTATGGAAAACCACAAATAATTGTTGAAATAAACCATATTTTAAACTAAAATTGCATGTCGGTTTTGAAATAACCCATGTGTTATTTCGTCACTTCACGGATTATTTGAGCTACTTAGATATTTTCCAGGTAAACTAAAGTGAGAACTTCAGGTTTTACACGAAGGGCGTCTTATGCTCTTCACAGGAACTGGGCACGTGGCAGTGACTAGATCATTGGCTCCCGCTGACTTAAGAGGCACCCAGTGGGGCTACTCTGGCATGTTTAGAACCATAGTCTCTTAAAAAGAATAACAAAAATGCTTGCGATTCCTTACAATAGTCCTTTCCCCCTCCTTTCAGGCTGCAACGATAAACTGAAAGTCATCGCTTCACATTACCTTTCAATGAATTTCCATAATATCTGCTCCTCTCCTATAATGATCAAACAGAGCTCAATAATAATTGTTTTAAAAAGTACAGCTCCTTTGATATTCCAATTGTGGCAATATTAAGAAAACTGCAGGCAAAAAATTCAAAGTCTCAGGGCGGATACAAGGTATGAGTCTAAGGTGAAATACGGCAGACTCCCAGGTCTACTCAAGCCTCGCAAAGCTTGGGCCTCCGGATACTCTACGCTGCCCTTCTTGGTCACCATACAGAGGAGCCTAAGGCTGATAATCTAGTCACAGAAAGATGGTGCAAATATGGATGCCTGACTGTACCAAGTACTGTGTTAGGGACTTGAGGTATAAAATGGGTAAGATATGAGGCTCACAGTGTAGTAGTATCTGGGAAGCCTGATGAAAATATAACTATAAGGGATGCCTTGAAGCCAGTGCCCAAATAGAGATATGCACAAGAGAGCCCAGAGAGGGGACTAGCTCTGCTTCTCATGGAGAAGTAGGCAAAGGCCAAGAAAAGCAACTAGACCTGGTGTGTTATGACAAGGGCAAGAACTACTCCCTTTTTGCCCAATTGAAGTGGTCACTTACCCGCTGGCCATCTGTTTGATTCCTGGCGAAGATCTGCAGGTTGGTCTCTCAGAGCTCTCAGGGGATTTGTTTGTATTCTCAAGTGACCTTACAATGATTCCACAATTTGAGAAAACTAAATCATGATTTCTCTTCCCATCCTTCATGCTATAGCAGGAATAGTAGGAGATGAGGAACTGGCCCCAAAGTGCCTCTGTGTGCATATTGTCCAGAAACACCTGAACATTTTCTGTGGCTATTTTTATTTCAACCTTAAAAAGCACACACAAATGGGTAAGCATTTATGATGAAACAAGGAACACAGAAATATGATCAGGTGGGTATTATATCCCTTTTGAATGCTGCTACCTGGTACCTCGATTAGGCCAAATTAAACGTATCCTTGAATTCACAAACACATCTCCTCAAGAGGTAGCCCAAGAAATCTCCACACAATTTCCCATTGAACTTATCTGATTATACAGTACATTTCTAAGATTTGTGTTAAGAAATAATATTAGATAAAGTGGCCCATTTTGTATTACCAACGAAGCAGCCTATATTTATTACAGTGAAATCTCAACAGCTGGACATCTGAAGAGCTATGAATCCTCTACTCAATCATAGCTTTAAACTTCCACAACTTTTACTGTATTTAAAACATTAACATTTCTGTTCCTTTTAAAACACGGTAAGCAGGATAAACTAGGAGTTTCCAGAAATACTAACATTGATAAGACTATTGCACCTCAAAATGCAAATCTTAAGAAGAATGAAATATTTTTTTTTTTTTTTTTTTTTTTGCCTATCGGCTGGCCAAGAATTTAAAAAGCAGTAATAACCAGTATATACAAGCATAGAAAGAAATGAACACATATATACAATATGAGTAAGAGTGCAATTGGTTCATCTTTTAGAGGTAATCTGACAACATGTGTCAAAATGCACACACCATTTGAATTAGCAATTCAATTTCTAAGGATTTATGCCAAGAACCTAAGCAGAGATGAATCCAAGGATTTGCACATAAGGAGCATGCACTTTCAATATACCTGAGAAACAATTAAATGTGCAATATTAGGGATTAGCTAAAGCATGGTACATGCATATATTAGAGCACCATCTTGATTTTAAAGAGTATTTAATAATACAAAATATTTGAGATATGATATGGTGGGAAAATGAAAATTATAAATCAGTAAATATAATAATTACAATTTTTCAACACACACAAGTATACTCATGTAAATGTATTCAAGCACAAAAAATAGGTTGAACATGTATACTAAAATATTAGTGTTATATATATTTTACATGATGCATAACATATCATGTGTGATAATATGATATGTACATATTAGTTTAAAAATCAGACCCAGGTTTTAAGGGAGAGCACAAAGCCAAATCCTAAAAATAGCAAAGTTGAGAATTTAAATATATATATATATATATATATATATATATATATATATACACACACACACACATCATGTCAAGCATTTTGTGGAATGAATAGTCTTATTCCTTAAATCAAGTTTATTCTATAATATAAAATAGAATAAGTGCCAACATACAATGCCTTAAAATAAAAAGGTTATTTTGACTTTTTCCCTTCCCACAGGGCAAAAGACTCACCCTTACTAACAAAACACACTTATGTGAAACAAAGATTACTATTGTGTTGGCAAGAGGTAATGCCTTTATGCTTCTAGAACTCTGGTGGATGAAGTTAACACCATTTGTCCTTGCCAGCCCTAAATATCAGCTGTCTAGTTCTAAGTTAAGCACATATGATTTCTATGGCAACCGCTGGCCAGTATAGGCTTCTCTGAAGGTGAAACCCAAGGAATTCACTAACTAATTAACAAGAATCTAACTCAGATATGCCAAGAAAGAACTATTATGCATTAGCACCTGTTTCCTTTGCACTTATTTTTAAAATTAATTTAATTTTTAATTGAATTTATTGGGGTGACACTGGTTCACAAAACCATAGGTTTCAAGTGTGCAACTCAACAAAACATCATTTGCACACTGCATTGTGCACCCATCACCCAAAGCAAAGTTTCTTTCCATCCCCATTTATCTCCACTTTGCCCACCTCCACCTACCCCCACCCCTCTTTCCCTCTGGTTATCACCATACCATTATCTGTGTCTATGTGATATATAGATGTTCCTTGGTAAATTTCTCCCCATCCCCACATCTCCCTCCTCTCTGACAGCTTTCAGTCTATTCCATGTATCCATGCCTCTGTTTCTATTTTGTTTGTCAGTTATTTTGTTTATTAGGTTCCATATATAAGTGAGATTATAATGGTATTTGCCTTGCTCTGACTGGCTTATATCACTTAGCATAATACTCTCCAGGTCCATCCATGCTGTCGCAATGTATAAGAATTCCTTTCTTTTTATGACTGAGTACCATTTGTGTGCTTCTTTTATAAGTACAATGATACGTTATTTCCCATTTGCACCAAAATATGGAGAGAGCTCCTGGAAGTACCCAGCCAGCCACTATCTGTATGAAACTTGGTAACAGAAGGTAGGTGATAGTGGTCGCTTAGCCACTGTTGTTTAAAAACAAACAAACAAACAAAAAACCTGTTTCTTGCACATTTCATCCTTAATTCTTGACAAAAAGAAGTGCCACAAAAATTTGACTGTGCTGGGGGTGGGATTAAACTGGAGTGTCAGCTTTATCTTTTCAATATCCTGTTGCAGATAACGCGGACATTTAAGAGCATCCTAATGTGTGATTATGTGGCCATCAGTTCTCTTTTTCCTTTAGGGGAAAATTAACCTTTCCAAAACAACTTCTATTTAGCAACATTTCCCATAATTAACACCTATTTGAATAAAGAATATATAAAAAAGATGATCTTGAAACTCCAGGATATAAAATGCTTCTCTTGGAGAGGTCATAGATGTGCTGCTTTAGTGCAGAGACCAGAGCAGCAGTAGCTGGATTCACCTAGGGATGCCAGTCTTCCTTGTGGCCTGAGAGAGAGTTAGGGTGGGGAGTGATCTTGTTTTCTCATTCCTTACTACTCATGACCTCCTTTTGTCTCTTTCTGAGAAGAATTTCAAATCCAGAAGTGAGTATGACTTTTTTATTCAGAATCTCTTTTTCAAGAATGTCTCAGAAACCAATGGATGATCAAACAAAACTACAAAATGGTCAAGGGAAGGAAGGGAAACTTTGTCCCAACATATAATGCTCCCATTTTATAAAGTTTCTGGAATAAATCCTTTATCTTATTGAGACTTAAGACATTGTTATTTGGGGCTTCCTGGGGTCTAAGGAGTGGGTGGCAAGCAAGGCTCTGCATAATCCCTGAACTACCACAAATCATAATACTAAATTGGACCAATTTCTGAATAATCCCTCATAAATAGTAAAATGTATTTCAAAATATGAAACAAAAATAACAAATTAAAAAATGTTCCTGGGACTCTTTGAGACTCATAGTTAAACATCTCTCAAAAGAGGGAGCAATTTTCAGGAAGATTCTTCACTAGAAAACTGTCAGCTTTAACACAAAAGTTAACCCCAGACCTCATACATTCCAAGTTCCTTTTGGACAAGCAGAAAGGAAGAAAACTACATAATTGCAGTAGAGGGAAACCTGATATAAACGTATCTACACATCAGTTATAGCCCCTCAAAACAATGATAGTGAAGAAGTGATATACTAATATTGTCAATGTTCCTACAAAGTCACAGGTAGAAAAAAAATGCCCTTATACCAAACCCATAAAGATTCCAAAGGAATCAAGATCAAAGCTTTTTTAGCTTTAATAGCTATAGCAACATTCACACATGCATGCACACACACGTATGCATGCACGTGTGCACACACATCACCGCCACCAAACAGTTTCACAATTGCCCCCCATTTATACATTCAACAGGCATTCATTGAGCCTCTATCTCATGCCTGACACAGTGTCAGGCATTATAATTACACTAGAGGCCTGGTGCACAAAATTCATGCAAGGGGGGGGGTTCCCCTCAGCCCAGCCTGCACCCTCTCCAATCCAGGATCCCTCTCATAATCCAGGATTGCTGGCTCCTAACTGCTCACCTGCCTGCCTGCCTGATCGCCCCCAAACTTCCCCCCTCCCCGCCGCCAGCCTGGTCGCCCACACAGCCTGCTGTTCAGTCGTTACTGTTACTGTAACGGCATCCCGGACAATTTGCATATTCCTCTATTATTAGTATAGATAGTGTATTGGTGATGATTTTCAGTTATAAACAACAAAACCCACTCTGGCAAATTTAAATGGGAAAAGAAATTAAACAGCATTATTAGGTAGCTCAGGTCTCTCTAGACAGGATAGAGTGTCAAACCCTGAAACTACACAGCCAGAAATAGTGCTCAACCACAGCATGGGGGCCTTCTCTAAGGAAACACCACTGCACCAATACCCAATACCTATGACCCTAAGGACTAAAAGCCAGGAACTCTGCCACTGTCACCTCCCCCACACATCTCCACCATCAATCTTAGCAGAAGATTGTTTCCCTCCCATGCAGACACCACCTCCTGTGGCCCACTTCCAAGTCTACCTTGCATGGGCCACATCACAGATCTTAGGTCACAGGCCTGCCCCTTAGCCACAGAATCTGAGATATGCATTATCTGGCTTCTATGCATTATCTGGAAAGATAGGTCCCATAATGTGAGAAATCACCAAAAGGCTGAGTGACCGCAAGTGTTCAATGTAAAATATGACAGGCTACCAATGTGGAGCATGCAGTACAGTATATCCATATATGAACACAACCAAAAAAAAAAAATTCTGCATGCAGTGATGACCAAGCATCATGCAGACTTTTGTATATACCATCTAATAAAAATACTGATGTTAAATAACATGTACATTTTATCTAGTTTGAGATTTTTCTTCCCTAGAGGGTTATTTTCTCTGCCTTTATCCATAGTTTCATACTTAACATGGATTGGTGTAATCACTTGGCTATAGGCTAATTATGTTAAATAAACAACATACTTATCTGCTAGATAAGGCATCTGTATGTAGGATTATAACAGAGAAAAAGGACTTCTGGATTCAAATTCCAGCTCCACCCTAGGACATACTAGCTGTGTGTCCTTGAGTAGGCTCAGTCTCTGCTTCTGCTGTACCTACTCTGTAGAATTGTTTAGGAAGATTGAAAAGAAAAAAAGCATGCCAAAGCCTTTGAACAGTACTTAGCTCTGTTAGATGTTATCCACCCATTATTTAATACTCACAATGACATTATAAACCAACACTGTTATCCTCATCTGAATTGATGAAGAACACTCTAAAGGTCAGAGAGCTTAAGTCACTTGCCCAAAGTAACAATGGGCCAGTGTTGGGATTTGAGCCCAGGTTTTCCAATGTCAAGCCTGGCCTTTTCCCAGCATGTCACCCACTAAGACTTAAATACCATTATAAATAAGAATTCACAATGACTCATATAGGTACTCAGAAAATCCTCCCTGTTCCATTAAACAAAGTTGTGTTTTTCTCCATTGCAAGAGAAAAAATAGTATAGTAGCCCAATAAAGGAATATTCTTTCCCCAGAGTGTTTAGAGTCCCAAATAGTTAGGACTAGAAGGAAATTTAGAAGCTAACCACTCTAGGCCTTAAAACTTATTTCAGAGAGAAACCAAGACAGCAGTATAGGTAAGCACCTAAATCGCTGCCTCGCACAACAATTTCAAAACTACAACTAAACGACAGAACGGACACCATCCAGAACCACAGGAAAGCTGGCTGAGTGGAAATTCTACAACTAGAAGGAAAGAGAAAAGCTCACGGAGAACTGGAGGAACTGCAAAGGGTTGAGGTATGGCAAAGGGTCTTTGTGCGCGCAGAGAGGAAGGGCGGCTGAGAGCCTGGCTGACTTTCTCTGGCGGGAGGGGGAAGGAAGCCCCCGACTGCACTGAACCCCAGTTCTGGGAGAAACCCTGTTGACCCGGCTCAAACAGGGGGAGTCTGGACTGTCAGGTAGAGAGAAAGGCACTCGGAAACTCGGAGACCTGGGGGAGGGGGTCTGGAGGTGCACACGCCAGTGTGCACAAAGACTGTGGAGGTTGCCACAGGCGTTCCCTAGCAGAAGGGAGTCGGAAGCTCCTGACTGCACTGAACCCCAGTTCTGACTGCACTGAACCCTATTTCCAGGCGAGCCCCTGGGGACCCACACTCTTGCGGGGGGATCTGGACTCTCAGGCAGAGGCTCGGGAGCCGGGGAAGGCAGAGGTTTGGAGGCGCGCACATGCACACACAAGGGCAGGGCACACGGGAAGCCAAGACTGTCTGCTCCGCCCTGAGACTCCACCCCATCCAAGCTGAGCACAGAGGCTTTTGCAATTTGGCAAGTCTAATCATATAAGGCTGTCTCCAGCATCGAACTTCTCCCAGCGTAGACACAGCTGATCCTCACAGCCAACTGGCCTGGAGGTCAATTCCTCCCAGTGATACCAACAACAATCAAGACTTAACTACAAGGCTGTACACACAGTCCACAAAGGGGTGCACCAAGAGTGTCCACCTCAGGTAACTGGGAGGCCGACCCACTGTGCCATATAGGAAACCTAGCACACAAAGCTACCCTACCAACTCAGAGAAGCAGTAAAAATGCGGCGACAAAGAAACAGATCACATACGAAAGAAATGGAGAAAAACAAATGACTGGATATAGAATTCAAAACCACAGTTATAAGGCTTTTCAAGAATATCCTAGAAAAGGCCGATAAATATAACAAGACCCCGAAGATATGAAAAAGGACCAACTAGAAATTAAACATACACTGACTGAAATAAAAAATATTATACAGAGACCCAACAACAGACTAGAGGAACGCAAGAATCAAGTCAAAGAATTGAAATACAAAGAAGCAAAAAACACTCAACCGAAAAAGCAAAAAGAAAAAAAATCCAAAAAGTTGAAGATAGTGTAAGAAGCCTCTGGGACAACTTCAAGTGTACCAACATCTGTATTATGGGGGTGCCAGAAGAAGAGAGAGAGCAAGATACTGAAAACCTATTTGAAGAAATAATGACTGAAAACTTCCCCCACCTGGTGAAAGAAATAGACTTACAAGTCCAAGAAGTGCACAGAACCCCAAACAAAAGGAATCTAAAGAGGACCACACCAAGACACATCATAATTTAAATGCCAAGAACAAAAGACAAAGAGAGAATATTAAAGGCAGCAAGAGAAAAACAGTTAATTACCTACAAGGGAGCACCCATACAATTGTCAGCTGATTTCTCAACAGAAACTATGCAGGCCAGATGAGAGTGGCAAGAAATCTACAAAGTGATGAATAGCAAGAACCTACAACCAAGATTACTCTACCCAGCAAAGCTATCATTCAGAATTGAAGGTCAGATAAAGAGCTTCACAGATAAGAAAAAGCTAAAGGAGTTCATCACCACCAAACCAGTATTATATGAAATGCTGAAAGGTATTCTTTAAGAAGAAGAAGAAGAAAAAAAGTAAAGATAAAAAATAAGAACAACAAATACATATCTATCAACAAGTGAACCTAAAAATCAAGTGAATTAAAAACCTGAGGAACAGAATAAACTGGTGAATATAATAGAATCAGGGGCATAGAAAGGGAGCAGACTGATAATTCTCAGGGGGAAAGGGGTATGGGGGGCATGCAGGAAGAGACTGGACAAAAATCGTACACCTATGGAGGAGGACAGTGTGGGGGAGGTAAGGGCAGAAGGTGGGGTGGGAACTGGGTGGAGGGGAGCTATGGGGGGAAAAAGGAGAAATAATTGTAATAATCTGAATAAAGATTTATTTTAAAAATAAATAAATAAATAAAATAAAACTTATTCCACCCTAGGACCATTGTCCCTTTCTTTAGGTTTTTCCCTGTTTTCCTTTGCTTCTTTTGTGTTCTGAAAACATAGGCAGAACCTGGAGACAACAGTAAGGCACCCAGGAAACTGCTATGTTAGCATTTCCCAAAGTGTCTTCCTCTGGAACACTCTTTGGGATGTTAGAAGATATTCCACAATGAAAGTGTTCCTTTATCAAGTAAATTTGAAAAATGTGGGAGTAAACTAAGTTAATCAGGTTTGCTCGGAAATTTTAATGTGCTAATGAGAATAATGAACCACAAAATGAGGATATGATATGCAGTGTTGGATTTTTTCACCCCAGAATCCTTTTATCATCAAAGCATCTGATAGGACTAGTGAGCCATAAGACATATTTGAGAAACACTAAGTGAGGAAAGGAATTTCACATCAGAATGTAAAAAAAGAGGTAATTCACAGGAAGCTTGCAGTACTACTAGGGAAGAAGGGGTTCTGAACCCCTGGCTCAAACATCTAGTTTGCTTGGCATAAATCTTGACACATCAGATTATATGGCTTGATGGACTCAATATTAATATTGACAAAATGACTCCATGTTCAACATTCACTGTTCTGACCTTATTTTAGCTTTCTCTGTAATCATCCTATGGAGAAAAGTGCTAGACAAGTTTGTATAAATGCCTGGCACACTTGAGAATTTTATTTCTTGTTGTAAATTAATAAAAATATTCTATCCAGTCAATAAGGGTGTTCAGTCAATCTAACAGATCATTTCTCTGTATAAGTCACAATATCATTGCTTTTTACAATCTCATTCGAGTTTTGTGGACATGAGATAGTCTTCAAGAGTTTCTAAGTACCACCTGGCCAGTATGGCTTAGTGGTTGAGTGTTGACCTATGAACTTCCCGGTCAGGGCATATGCCTGGGTTTTGGGCTCGATCCCCAGTAAGAGGTGTGCAGCAGGCAGACAATCAATTTTCTTTCATCATTGATGTTTCTATCCCCTTTCTCCCTTCCTTTCTGAAATCACTAAAAAATATATATTTTTAAAAAATGTTCCCAGGTACTGACAAGATCCAGTTTCCAAATCTTCAAAGGTTCAGAGCCAATAGACCTTGGGCCTTATTGTCTTCACCAAGTAATGGACCTTGAGGAGTACCTGGGCACCGTTCCTGAGGTTTGGTTCTCTCCTTTAAGATTAATCATTAAGATCCCTTACATTTTCACTTAGATTTACCAACCCCTTCAGCCATAGATCCTTGAAAAAAAATAGCTTTGAAATGAAAGGAAAACAGTTTTCCTGACCTGTCTTACTTATCAATGAGCAGTTCTAGGGTTCAGGTTTTGAAAGCATGTACACAGACTAGCACATTACTCTAACTCTCACTGACAAAATCTCAACAAGCTAAAACCAAAGGAACTCGGCAGTGCCACAGAGAACAAGCATGCATCCCTTACCTCACAGGCGGGGGCCAGCTGCCATTCTGAACTTGCCAAGCTACAAGTTGGGAAGTCCATGCAGGAAGACAGCTCTGCACCAGTTGGTTCTGCCCTCAGGGATGCCTGGATTGTGTATCTCTCCTGGAGAGGAACCGGGGTGCTGGGGAGATCATTTTATAAATACACTTACTTTCCTCCTTTGAACAGGCACACCTGTTTTCTCTACTAACTCCACTACTTCGGTCACTTATGCCCCTAGGGAAAGCAGTTGTAAGAAACAGCAGATGCAGAATTTACACAGCAGAGAGCATTCCATCCCTTCAGTTTACAAATTCTGTAGAAAATGACCCAAGCAGTGCAGGACTATTTTATGAACTGTGACCTCAAGCCACTCATTGGAAATGCAGTTACTATCAAATTGTTCTTTGCAGGTTTCCATTTTAAATGATGAACACATTTTGGGTTAGTTATATATGAACCAGCCACATTTATATGACAAAATTCTTTGCAAAAAGTTTTTTATTATATAATATCACATTCTTGTCTCCATTTTACAGATGGAGAAACTGCGGCATGAGCAACTTGCTCCAAATTTCTGCAAAGTGACACAAAACAAGACTGCTGCCTATTGCAAATGGCAAAAATCTAAACAGGAAGTACCATAAGGAGGCTGCTTGGAAGTGGGGAGTTTTCAGTGTATTCCCTCTTGGCCTGAGTCTCCTTGCAGGTGCATTTGCCTGGTGAGACTTACACAAAATTGACCTCTGAGAAGAGAGTCTGGCTCTAAGGTTACCATTAAAAACAGAAAAGTACCCCCTGGCCATTTCTAGTTCAATGACTCAGGAATGGGGAATAAGATTATATAGTAAGTATCAAAGGGTAAATGATCCAAGCAAGAGTAAAAACCACAAATTGGAAATCCTTTTACTGAGCACCTGGCAGAAGGAATTCAAACAGGCAGAGGTCTGCACACATCTGAGTAGGATCCAGCTTGGGCAGGTGAGCACAAGAAAAAGTCCTCAAAAAGGGCAAACGAAGGAAGGGGCGGGAGTGAGAAGAGGAGGATACAGGTCTGCAGGCAGGTGGATGCGAGAGAGAGGGGGGGGGTGGGGAGAAGAAGAAGGAGGAGGAGAAGAAGAAGAAGGAGGAGGAGGAGGAGGAGGAGGAGGAGGAGAAGGAGGAGGAGGAGGAGGAGGGGGAGGAGGAGGAGGAGGAGAAAGAAGTGAGTACCACAGAACTGTTACACAAAATGTTAACGGCTGCTTTGTGTAAAGGGTTCCATAGTAAAATTGATTTGGGAAACAATGGAATAAAAACAAATTACTCAGATCCAACAATGTGTAAAAATAATTATACACCACAACCAAGTGAGATTTATCCAAAGTAATGCAAGGTTGATTCAACATTCAAAAATCAATTAATATAATCCTTCACACCCACAAGCTAAAAAAGAAAAATTGTGGGGGAAAATGGCGGTGTAGGTAAACACCTGTACCTGCCACCTTCCACAGCCACATCAAAATTACAACTAAAATACAGAACAACCATCATCCACAACCACTGGAAAGCTGGCTGGATGGAAGTCCTACAACTAGAGAAGTAAGGAAGAAAGCACAATGAGACTGGTAGGAGGTGCAGAGCTGCTGAACAGCTGGTCCGGCACCCACATATGCTGCTCTTTTAATGGGGAAGGAGATGTCTCTGCAGAGGCTGTCCAGAGGAGCAAGGGGTCCCAGCCCCACACCAGATCCCCAGCCCAGGGTCTTAGAGCTGGGAAAAGAAGCCCCTAAGGGCAGTAAGAACTACAGGCTGTAAAAACCAGTGTGGATTGGGGCTCAGTAACACAGAAGCTGCTGGAGACCCAGCTATTCCTCTTAAAAGGCTGGCACCAAAAACTGAACTTATAAGGTCCTGCTTCCTCTGAGCTCCAGTGCTGGGCAAGGCTCTGGGGACACAGACACATACAAGGAGGAATGGGATTGTCAGGCATCAGAGCAGAAACTCCTGGCAGCTTTCTCCCGGATGGAGGTGCTCACAGGGATCACTTTCTATGCTGGGACCTCCCTGGTTGTAGGGCTGACTGGCAGCCATTTCTGTTTGCTCCACCTGGTGATTCCCTAACACCCTGCCTCATGTAATTTAGAACCCCACCCAAGCTGTGTGCAGCAGCGTTTGCATATGAATGGCTTTTCCTTGCTCAGAGTAAGGTCTCTCAAACATGCTGCAGCTGGGTTAGGGAGCCCCAAACGTATCAATAAAAGGTCCAAGACCCATCACCAGCACCAGCCTGCCTTGCTTCATAGCTGAGCCTCATTTGGGCATTTCCAAACCTGATACAAAGAGGAGGAATCTGCAAATCTCTCTGTAGCTCTTGCTGGGTGACCACAGGCTGTGGCTGACTTTGCACCTCCCTGGAGACCCAAGAGCCAGTGCACCCAGTGATCAGTGTCAGACCATACCAGATTACAACTCTACACATCCATAAGCGACACACTCAAAGGGCAGATTCAGTGAGCATCAAAGCCCTACTGAAGTAAGTCTTGATCCATAGGGGTGCCTCCTGCACAGCAGCTCTCCCGTTGTAGTCACAGCTGTTCCTCACAACCAATTGACCTAAGATCAGTTCCTCCCAGTGACACCAACAGCAATCAAGTCTCAACTACAAGACGGTGCTCACAGCCCACAAAAAGGTCCACATAGAGCTCCCACCTCAGGTGACTGGGAAAGCTGAGCCACTGGGCCCTATAGAACACCTACTACACAAGGCCACTCTCCCAACTCAAGGAGACACAGCAGCTCTACCCAATACATAGAATCAAACACAGGGAAGCAGCCAAAATGTGGAGATAGGGAGGCATGTCACAAATGGAAGAGAGCAGAGTACTGAACATAGAGTTCAAAACCATGGTTATAAGGTTACTCAAGAATCTTCTAGAAAACTCCAAAAAAAATGGAAAAGGACTAGTTAGAAATTAAGCATACACTCACTGAAATAAATAATAATATATAGTACAGGGATTCAACAGTGGAGTGGAGGATTCTGAGAATCAAATCAACTATCTGAAACATGAGGAAGCAAAAAACACCCAACCAGAAGAGCAAAAAGAAAAGGAATAAAAAAATGTGAGGATGGTGTAAGGAGACTCTGGGACAACTTCAAGCATACCAACATTCACATTGTGGGGGTACCAGAGGAGGAGAGAGAGCAAGATATTGAGGACCTATTTGAAGAAATAATGATAGAAAGTTTCCCCTACCTGGTGAAAGAAATAGACTTACAAGTCCAGGAAGTATAAAGAGCCCCAAACAAGAGGAATCCAAAGAGGACCACACCAAGACACATCATAATTAAAATGCCAGGGGCTAAAGACAAAGAGAGAATCTTAAAAGCAGAAAGAGAAAAGCAGTTAGTTATCTATAAGAGAATGCCCATAGGACTGTTAGCTGATTTAGCAACAGAAACTATGCAGGCCAGAAGGGAGTGGCAAGAAATATTCAAAGTGATGAATAGCAAGGATCTACAACCAAGATTACTCTACCCAGCAAAGCTATCATTCAGAAATGAAGGTCAGATAAAGAGCTTCACAGATAAGTAAAAGCTAAAGGAGTTCATCACCGCCAAACCAGTATTATATGAAATGCTGAAGGGTATTGTAGGAGGAGGAGGAGATGGAGGAGTAGAAAAAAGATCAAACATATGAACAACAAAATGGCAACAAATACACACCTATCAACAATTGAATCTAAAAATCAAAATAATGAGTAAAAAATCTAATGAACAGAATAAACTGATGAATAAAATAGAATTGGAGGCATGGAAATAGAATAGACTGATGATTCTCAGAGGAAAGGGGGGGAGATACAGAAAGAGATTAAACAAAGATCTTATATGCATATATGCATTACCTATGAACACAGACAATAGGTTGGTGAAGGCCTGGGGTGGGGCAAGAACCAGGTGGAGGAGGGCAATGGGGGGGAAAAAGAAGGACATCTGTAATAATCTCAACAATAAAGATTAAAAAAGAAAAGAAAAATCGCACTATTATATTAGTAGATACAGAAAAAGCATTTGACAAAATCCAACACACTTTCATGATAAAAGCTCTCAGTAAACTAGATAGAGAGAGGAACTTCCTCAATTTGATAAAGAATATTAAAAAAAAAAAACACCTACAATTAACATCATATTTAATGATGAGAAACTCAAAGCTTTACCACTAAGATAAGAAACAAGGCAAGGATGTTTCCACTCACTACTCCTTTTCAATATATTACTGAAAGTACTAACTAATGCAATAAGGCAACAAAAGGGAATAAAAGGCATACAGATTCAGAAGGAAGAATAAAACTGTCTCTCACAGATGATATGATCAACTATGTAGAAAATGTGAAAGAACTGACCAAAGAAACCCCTGGAACTAATAAGTGATTATAGCAAGGTTGTAATATACAAGCTTAATATATAAAAGTCAATCATTTTCCTATATACCAGCAATGAGCAAGTGTAATTTGAAGTTAAAAACACATTGCCATTTACATTAGCACTCAAAATATGAAATATTTATACATAAATTTAACAAAATATGTACAGGATCTATATGAGGAAAACTACATAATTCTGATGAATGAACTCAAAGAAAACTAGATAAATGGAGAGATGTCCTATGTGCATAGATAGGAAGATTCAATATTATCAGGATGTCAGTTCTTCCCAACTTGATCTATAGATTCCATTCAATCCCAATCAAAATCCCAGCAAATAATTTTGTGGATATTGATAAACTGCTTAAGTATATGTGGAGAAGCAGAAGGCCCAGAATAACAAATCAATATTGAAGGAGCAAAACAAAGTTGTAGGACTGACAGTACGTGACTTCAACACTTGCCATAAAGCTACAGTAATCAAGATAGTGTGGTATCGGTGAAAGAATAGATAAATAGATCAATGGAACAGAATAGAGAGCTCAGAAATAAACCTGCATAAATATAGTCAACTGTTGTTTGATAAAGGAGCAAAAGCAATACAATGGTGCAATGGTAACTTTTCAACAAATGGTGCTTAAACTACAGGACACCCACATGCAAAAAATATAAAAAATAAGCTTAGACACAGACCTTAGACCTTTCACAAAAAATTAACAAAATGCATCACAGATCTAAGTGTAAAACATAAAACTACAAAATTCCTAGAAAATAACAGAAGAAAGGCTGGATAACCTTGGGTTGGACTAAGACTTTTTAGATAAAACACAAAAGCATGGTCCATGAACAAAATGCTAAGCTAGAATTTACTAAAAATTAAAAAATTCTACTCTGTGAAAGAAAATATCAAGAGAATGAGAATACAAGTCAAAACTTGGGGGAAATATTCACAAAAGACCCATCTAATAAAGAACTGTTATCCAAAGAACTTGAAACTCAATAATAAAAAATGTAGGCAACCTATCCTGGCCGGGTGGCTCAGCTGGTTGGAGCATCCTCCCATACACCAAAAGGTTGCAGGTTTGATTCCTGGTCAGGGCACATACCTAGGTTGTGGGTTTGATCCCCAGTTGAGGCATGTATGGGAGGCAACCAATTGCTGTTTATCTCTCTCACATTGCTGTCTCTAAAAATCCACTCTCTTTAAAAATCAAGTAAAACATATACTCAGGGAAGGCTTTTTTTAAAAAGTAGGCAACCTAATTAACAAATGGACCAAAGACTTTAACAGATTATACTTCACTAAAGAAGATATACAGATGACAAATAAGTATATGAATAGATGTTCCACATCATATGTCACCAGGAAAATGCAAAATAAACAACAATGAGATACCACTATCCACCTATTAGAATGGCCCAAATCCAAGACACTGACAACACCAAGTGCTGCAAGGATATGGGGCAAAATGAACACTCACTCATTGCGGAGGGAATGTAAAGTGGTACAGCCACTCTGGAAGACAGTGTGGCAGTTCTTACAAAACTAAACATACTCTCACAGTAGGTACAGTCTAGTTTCTTAGTATTTATGAAATGAACTAAAAACTTATGTCTACATAAAAACCTGCACATGGGTATTTATAGTAGCTTTATTCATACTTGCCAAAACTTATAAGCAACCAGGAAAAGACTACACACTGTATGATTCCAATTCCATGACAGTCTGGAAAAGGCAAAACTAAGGAGCCAATAAAAAGATCAGTACTGCCAGGGGTTGGGGGTGGGGGGGATGAGTAGGTGGAGCAAGGAGGATTTTCAGGACAGTGAAAATAGTCTGTATGATATCACAATGATGGATGTCATTATACATTTGTCAAACCCATAGAATGCACAACACCAATAGTGAGCCCTAATGTAAACTATGGAGTCTGGGTGATTATGCTGTGTCAATATAGGTTCATCCACTGTAACAAATGTACCACTTTGGTGGAAGATGTTGATAATGGGAGAGGTTGTGCATGTGTAGGAGCAGGGGACTTTTATATTATAAACATGCTCTCAGTTATATTATTTAATCAAAAAATAAAAAATTAGATTAATAGAATACAATCAGAAGTAATTTGGGATATTTATAGAGGTCACCAATAAAACTGCTCTTTAAAAAAAAAATGACTGAGAGAAATTCAATTCAGATTAATTGCAAACATGTGTCACTGCAAAGGAGCTTTTTAAAAGTCAGAGTAAAGGTTACATTGTGGAGATCACAACTACACACAAAGAGAATGACTGGAAAATCAAATAACTCCCTAATGTTACACAAATGGATAACTGTGGCTTGGAATAAACAGATTCCAACAGTGCCTGTCTGAAACAGACGTGAGCACCATGTGCTATGTCAAATTGTGTTAGAGGATCCAGAAAGAAGGCCTGGCCCAGCCAGTGTGGCTCAGTGGTTGAGCATCAACCTATGAACAAGGAGGTAACAGTTCAATTCCTTGTCAGGGCACATGCCCAGGTTGCCGGCTCAATCCCCAGTGGGGTGGTGTGCAACAGGCAGCCGATCAGTGATTCTCTCTCATCATTGATATTTCTGCCTCTCTCTCCCTTTCCCTTTTTCTCTGAAATCAATAAAAATATTTTTAAAATTAAAAAAAAAAAGAAAAAAGGCCTGGATATTACAAATAGAGGTGAAATCTTTTAATAAAATAATTTCATAAACTGTGGGAGTGAAATATGCTATATTTCTAATTTAAATCATTTTATACAGTAAGTGATTTTGAATATATATGTATAACTATGTGAATAAGCTAATTTATCTATATGCCTATATCTGTATATATATATATATATATATATATATATATAAAAGCCAAGCAACCAGAACGACCGATCACTCTGACATGCACTGTGGCTGGCCAATGGCCCAATGGCAGTGGGGTGGGGGAGCCTTCTCCCCCAGGCTGGCCCCGCCCCCAATCAACCTGCCACATCCCCTCCCTCCTGCCGGCCCAGCCTGATCAGCCCAATTGGCCCCCATCAGGGTGGGGTGGGGGCACAGACAGACCCCACCCATGCACAAATTCATGTACTGGGCCTCTAGTGTTAATATAACCATTTCATTTTCTTATCTACTAGATAGCTAGATCTCCAAAGGGCCTGGTATCTCAATCCTGGTATTTCTCAGAGCCCGCCTTCCAAATGGATAGCCTACCATCATCCTTGATTCAATGAGTTCTCTTTGCAGAAAGAAGGCCCTAAGACAAATGAACTAGTACATATAAGAAAATGTTGGTAAGGAGACATACATTATTCTTTTTTCCAGTGTCCCCAGTCTGTGAGTGAGATCTGATCCCTCAGTTAATGATTCAATATTCAGAATATTGTTTTTCTTGGGTTTTGGATACCATATTGTGAGCTAGGAGCCATTTATCACATCATGTTCTCATTGCTCTACAATACTTTCCCCACCCGCTCAGTGCCTGCCCCGACACCACTGCTCTGGGCCCGTGCTTGGGGAGAAAGGCAAGTTATCAGCACCCAGCGGTATCAGCTGCCCAGTTCATTAGGAAGGGCAGGAAAGAAACCTCTAATTAACCAAAGCATTAACTTTCCTCTGATGTACAAGATTTTAAGCACATTTCAAGCTATTTTGTCAGAAACAGAACCCCTCAAACCAGATCTAAATATTAATATTTGTGTTGACAGTCTTTTAAGCTGTGACTTCATTGAGAATGGAATAAAAACAAAGGGAGATCTGTGCAACCCCCTTGTTCTTATCCTAGCACATTTTGGGTAGGATACCTCATCCATCTTCCAAAAGGGAATCTGGAGCTCCAATTATATTGAGCACTCTTTTTTCTTCTTCTCATGCAGAGGTAGGCAACTGAGAATTGCATAAATGGCCGTGGCTGGCAGAAGGAAGCCAAGCATTTCTCATCCCTTTCTTCTCTCCGCCAGGCTTACACACCCCATCAGAGAAGAAAGCACAACTTAGCTGACCTTTCAGGGACAAGTTGCCCTGGAACAAGTGAGCAAGCCAACTCTTGAGAATACTCAGGAAAAGCAAACAGTGGAATATCTTGGGTGTGTTAACCCTGTACGCAGGTTTTCCTACTTACCATGGACACTCTTCTCTGCTTTGGAATTGCCAGACATAACTCCATCAACAGGCCACATCCCAAGCCCTAGCTGTGTCTATTTCCTCCTCCTAATGCTCCAAACACCTCAATCCAGAAGACACATAAGCATATCAAACAATCAAAAATTCTAAAATCTATTCACACTGTGATTTTCAATAACGTTACAGCTGGGAAGCGGGGGATGGGAGAGGCATAGCTTAGAGATCATCTAGTCCACAGATTGCAAATTCAGATTCCAAATGGGCTCAGGGAGATAGTATAAATGAGTGAAACAAGCCACATGTAAGTCTATAGGGAATAGTGAGGACTGTGGCAGACTGCCTAAAAATAGTCCCTCTGATTCTAATGCAACATTCCCATTTCAGACGTGAGGAAACTAAGTCCCAAAGAAATGAAGTAATTTTTTGAGATGAAAATTCATTTTAGCTCAATCTCCACTAAACAAGTTGCCCTTAGGCAAGAATTAAAAATGATAACTTTCCCCAAATTAGCAGTTCACTTGTTTGGGGGTACATAAAACCTTTGTTTTAGGGTAGTAAAAATACCACCCTCCTGGAGATGTGCCCTCCCAGTTTTACTCCACCCCATGAGCTGTGGCCAAGGCCGCCGTCGTTCTCAGGAATGTTCTGTCTAGGGAGGATTCCCGGGATGTGATCTGTGGTCAGTGAGAAAGCCCTTTTGATCCCAGCAACAAGAATGCAGCTGAGCTCAGAATCCCTCTCTCCATAAATCAGAGTCCTCCCAGGAATGGCCGGGCGTGGCTCCCCACGCAGGTGCCTGGCTGCTCCAGTGATCCTAAGGGGGCACTCCCTCACTTTGAACGTCTTCTAGGAGCTGCTGGAGTCACAATGGTAAATCCATAAGACTCTGTGTTCACATATGAATTCTTGCTGACTTTCCGGGCATCTGTTTTGTTCATTCCTAGCAGCCAGGTGTGAGTGTCTGTCTGCCTTGCTTCTGTTTGCTATTTCACGTCCAACCCTCAGATCGGAATTTGGCTCAACTTGTGAACACGGGCCAAAGAGTTCTGTGTGCACACTGCTCTTAATGTGTCCTAGTATGCAGGGGAAGCAGCAATTCAAATCGTTTGGGGAAGTGAGAATCCTGCTGTGGCCTCAGGTTCTGGGTCCAGCAAGCTGGCTGAAAGCTGGCTGGTGAATTTGGAATCTCCCTCCAGGGAGACATGCTCTCCCCTTTGCCAGCAATGAACTTCCTGCCCAGACCAGAGTGAGGTCAGCCGGAGACACCTGCCAGGAGGACTGGAGCCCAGGTCCAGCTTGGAAGGCTCAGACACTAAGCAGCGATGAGGTTTCTCAGTGATTCCCACCCTCTGATGCTTAAAAGTGCACCTTCCTGACTCTTACATCCATGAAGATATAACAGTAGCTGCATTTACTGAACACTCCATGGATGACAAGTGCTTTACAGAAATTCATTTCTTACAACAACCCCATGAAGTAGTTTCTATAAATGAGGGAGGTCCTATGGGTAAGTGAAGCAAGCCCCTGTTACAATCTCCAGGATACGGTGGGGAAAACTGAGGTTTAGAACTGTTCATTTTCAAGAGTTCCCCAAATTAACAATAGTGAAGCAAGGCTTAGAATGCACTTATTCCAGGGAACCACAAACCTGGAAACACACATTTTCAGTGAAAAATAACACCTTTGAAATATGCCTGAGCAGTCATCCTATGGAGAGGCCAGGGACTGTGGGGGCTTCTGGATCACAAGCAAAGAGGGAAGAGGGATAGGGCCCCAAGTTCATGTACACCTCATGGGCAAGCCAGGGGTGCAGGCAGCCGCCAGCAGAGCACACGCCCACCTGGGACCAGCCTTAGACACACAGAACCAGGCCTTGGAAAAGCCACCATGCCCCATGCAGCACACACACCAAACACAGGGCACTGGTTGAAATCTGTCTGCTCCCTCCTGCTACACAGGGTGAGTGCCTTCCAGGAGTGTCCTCAAGGCCAAAGCAGGTCTGGGCACATGTCACCGGGTCAAAGCAGGCAGGAGCAGTGCGAGGGCAGGATACAGCAGCAAGGCTGCAGTCTGTCCAGGTCTTTCCATCGCCGGCTTCCCCGTCCTTCTCCTTCTCTTCCTAAGCCTCAGAGAGAAGTCCTTTTCAAGTTCTTAAGAAAACATGCACATGGCCAATGTCAAGGTGCGTTTCCTTGCAACCGTGTTATTTTAAAGGCAGCTGCATCTCCTGAATGGAGCTACCATCCTCGCGTGGGGCCCAACCCATGGAGGCCATTTTCAGTGGAGACGGGCTGTGTAC
Organism: Corynorhinus townsendii; assembly: GCA_026230045.1. Classification (NCBI taxonomy): domain Eukaryota; kingdom Metazoa; phylum Chordata; class Mammalia; order Chiroptera; family Vespertilionidae; genus Corynorhinus; species Corynorhinus townsendii. The sequence goes on from JAPDVU010000001.1 coordinate 197,087,395, forward strand.
AATCAGTTCAGACTTCACAATGCTGATTTATTCTTCTTAGGAGCCAAATCACACCATGTGGACTGGCTAAACCTGAGACTCCTTATTTTAGGCGAGACAAGCACAGTTGTGGGGATGCTGACAGAGTGAGCTATGGGCAAGGCCTGTGCCCTTCAGGGCCAGTGCTCCCGCATCCAAAGTTAGGGACCACCCTTCTCTCTCCCCTCCTCCCTCTAGCTCCCTGCCTCTAGCTCCCTGCCTCTGGCCACCCTGCCACCTTTAGTGCTTTTCCCAGATAGGGAGTTAAGAGGAGGTGACATTAAAATAATCATACACACTCTTTTCAGTGGCTAAGTGGAGATGATTCAAGTAATGGCATTGCTCAAAACTATCTGCATAACTATTTCTTTTATAGTCACTCTCCTCTCAAAATATTCCAGAAACCTATGAAAGTAGAACAGTTCCAATATTTCTATCAACAGGAAGCAGGAGAGCCTCCCTGGGTCTTATCCTAGTTCGTTTGGGTGGCTATACCAAAATGCCATGGACTGTGTGGCTGTAAACAACACAGATTGATACCTCACAGCTCTGGGGGCTGAGAAGGCAACACTCAAGGCGCTGGCATCAAGGTGTCCCGCGGGACATTCCTGGTTCATGGACGGCCATCTTCTTGCTGTGTCCTCACATGGTGGGAGGGACTAGAGAGCTCTCTCTGGTCTTTTTAATATAAGGGCACTAATCCCATTCATGAAGGCTCCACCCTTGTGATCTAATCATCTCCCGAAGGCCTCCACCTCCTAATACCATCACTGTGGGGATTAGGTTTCAACATTTGGATTTTGAGGTGACACAGACATTCAGCCTATAACAGGCCTCAAGACAGCTTCCTTCTTACTCACTTGTCTGGGATGAGGCTTCAAACAAACGGAAGTGGGGGAATTAGCTCTACGGTGCTTTCTGACCCAACTTTGCCCTCAACTCAATCTCAAGTGACCACAGTGCCTTTCCTTGAGCTCTCTTCTTCCTCTTTTTCCCTTCGCCCACTCTTGTGTGCCATCGGACCATTTAATTCACACCTGTCACTAGAGTATGAGTAACATCTACACTGCCGGCTGCGAGTTTGACATGCTTGAATTCTACACCAAAGTATTACACTCTGAAAGAGAGAAGGAAATTCTTACCTGAAAGAACATTCTCTAATTGTTTAACAGCCAGTACCTGTGTGAGAGGGTCCTCTGGGTTCCACCAATTGCCTCGAATATAGTAAGTGCCCAGGGGCAGGCAGGGACCTGAGTGAGCAAGGCCTAACGTCTGGGTGTCCGGGGGAAGGGAGTCCCCCAGAGGAGTCTGCAGACAGTTATCTCCTTGTGAAAGTGCTATTCCTGCTCTCAGAGCCTCCAACTATTCAAGAAAAGCCAGAAATCTAAATTTGCAAGGCAAATCACAGTTTTTTTAGGTGGGTTAGCTGAAAAACTTTTAAAGCATGTCAGGGCAAACAACCCTCACCAACCAGCTGGTATGGCTCTCAGGATACCCGCTTCCTCACCCTTTGTCCAGTCATGCAAACTTTCTTGGTCTCCAGCACCATGTCTGGCACTCCTGATCACCATGGCAGTGAGGAGCAAAGGGGTTCCAATCCCACTTTGTATGCAGTCAGTGCAGTGGGACCCCTGTCCCCAAAGGACAGCATGGTCAAGGCTTATTTGCAACACAGTCCCGTTCCTGCTAGGCATGGGGCTCAGGGGTTCTGCCTACATCCATGAGATGAAATACAGCTGCTTCTTCTTGACTTTTGCCTCCACCTCCAGAAGCCCACCACCCAGCCAATGTTATAGTCAAGGCAACCCCAGCTCCAGCTCCAAGATTCTGCCCAAACTTGCTGCTGTACCCATGTTTCACCTTCACCTTCTATTCTGGGGGGAAATACGACTTCGGAAACTTGAATTCTCTACCAGCTGCCCTGCCTCAATGTTCAAGAGATTGGAAGGATTAAGCTTGTAAATGCACAAGGCTATTTCCTCAATTCATCAAAACTCCTAATCACTGCCTGTCCGGATGTTGCTAAGTGGTTGAGTGTCAACCTATGAACCGGGAGATCGCTGGTTCTATTCCAGTCAGGGCACATGCCTGGGTTGTGGGCTCAGTCCACAGGCGGCAGCCAATCAATGATTCTCTCTCATCACTGATGTTTCTGTCTCTCTCTCCCTCTCCTTTCCTCTCTGAGCAATAAAAATATTTTTTAAAAAACAACAACAAAACTCCTAATCACTTAAACACTTCAGAATCAGTCCTAAAATTCCAAAATCTGTCTGCAAATGATTCATATTTCTCCCCAATAAAGAATGTTTTCACAGTACTTTGTCCCCCAAATAGAAGCAAGCTGAATCGTTAGCAATGTACGGAGAAAAGCAAATGTCCATAAAGGAAAAATTTTAATGCACTTCACATTTCTGTAAAACTCACCCCTAAGAATCCCAAATGACTACTGACCTCTGGAGAAAGGTCTTCATGGGTCAGGACAAGCGTTCCTAAATTCAGTTGTCTTAACGAGCCAGTCCCTAGATCTTTGGGTTGTCCAACCTTAATATTCCCCAAAGATTTCATGTCTCTCTTTAAATTTAACCAGACCAGGTTAAATCAAACTGAAAAAGAGAGACTTAGAAGCCCTTAACTGCCTCAGAACGTGTTTCCCAAGCTTATTACAGAAAACAAGGCCTACAAAAACAGGTTTGTTTAACTCTTCCATTCACAGGCTGAAAGAATAAAAGGAAAACAAGCTATTGTGTTAATCTTCAGATTAGCCCTCTAGTCTGTCAATGTAATACTGATTAGTAAACAATGTCCATAATTAAACTGTTGTCAGAGACACAAATGCCCCACGAGCCTGAGCTAATGAGGCAGGATTCAACTCCTTTACAGAGGCCTGGCCAAACACAATTCCAGGAATGTTAATGCTGCTGCGTGTATCTGGGATGCTCTCAGCGGTAAAGACCTCTGAGCTGAGGTAATTAAACCTCCGCAGCCTGCAGGAGAAGCTGCCCAGTGCTATTTGTTTGTGGAGGGCATGTGCTTAGGTGCAAGGAATTGGAAATCTCTGAAACCACGTTGAGCACATCGGGCATCAAAGCCCCCCAAGTCCTCTGCTGAGGCCTGTGACATGCATGTGCATGACAGGGGGACAAGGGGGCCATCATCTCCTAATTGTCCCAGAGCCCTTTTAGTCTGAGGGGAGCCTGCCTGTCTTGGCTTTTGCGGAATTAATTACACTGAAGTCCTCGGTGAAGGCTGCCCTTGAAGTCTGGCTGCATGCTCACTCGGGCTCCATAGATTTGTTAGAGGATACTTGCTTTTTGCTCTGGGAGACAGATGCTCCTGCACAAAAGACCATCACACTGAATTATTTTGTCTAGAAACTAGAGAATCACTTCTATTTTTCTCTTCTAGACAGTATTCCCACTAGGAACATTTCATTTTCCCTTCCATTTTTCTTGGATTCTCTCAAAAATTCCAGTATGTGGCTCAAGGAACAGCACATCAGAGGAGTGTTTCAAACCAAGGATTCCCCATAACAACCGCTTCCACCGCGTGTCCACGGTCATCGCCCACTCTCACCAGCCGGCAGCCCCTTCACAGCTGGCCCAGGGCTACCTACATCCCTCCAGTTATTCCTGGGATCCCAGGAAGGTTCCCGAGCTTGCCTCCTGGGGCACAGGGACATCACCTGGAGGGGCTTCCTGCACTGTAATGAGGATAGGAGGAGATAAAAGAGGAGAGAGAGGGCACTGCACACCTGATGTCAGCATTTCACTGTAGCCTTGAAAATGTCATCAAGAGGTCAAGCTCCCTGGGGGGACAAGACTATGACACTTCTCTGGTCCCACTGATCAAAGGAAACCGATTCCTGTCACAAAACGTAGAGGAGGGCAGGAAAAATACAGGACTTTGTGAAACTTAGCTTTGTCCATTCATTTATTCACTCAGAAATGTTGACGCAAGTCCAGGATGAGCCTGGCCCTGGGGATACAGAAATGAACAAATAGAAACAAATAATCCCTTCACTCACAGACCATATGGCCTACTGGGGGAGATAATGTTACCCAAACCATTGCACACCGAACTATGAAAAGTGCTCTATGCAACAACAAAACCCAAGTGCAGGCTGTGTGTCCTTTCCATATCTATTAGATGCCAAGTGCTAACAGGAGGTCCCTCTAGGTGGTAGGACAATACCGTGTTTTATTATTATTATCTCTTTATGTACTTTTCCTTGGCTGCTAGATAATTTGATAATGCAGATCATATGTAGGGAGGCAAACCAGCTCTCTGAGCTTGAGCAATTGACTTAAATTCTCTGAGCCTCAGTTTCCATGCTCTAAACCTAAAACATGGGTAATGACAGTCCCTTCCTCACTGGTTGGCTATCAGGATGAAATAGCATGAACATCCAGAGTGGGTGTATTTTATAAAGTAGATACCCTGAGAATATGTCATGTCTACAAGGAATGAAAATATGTCAAGCTACTAATCTAATGGTTTTTTAAATGAGGAGATGGGTCCAGGTAATCTCTACGGCCCCAGCACCTCTCAGTACCAGGATCCCAACACTGGAGGTATAGTCATTCTTCCTGGCATGCTCCAGGTCTCTTGTTGAGGACAACACTGGAGTCTGTTTCATACTCCGATGTTTCTCTTCACAGCTCTTCTGTGATGGTTTCCATCCCCACAGTGTCTCATCTCCAATACGGTGAAGGGATGTAGTTGGTATTCAGAGATTGGGACTGAGGAGAGAAGAATGCTTCTTCTGCTTCCCACGCCCAAACTCAAGCCCTACCAAAGCCCAAGGTTTAATCATAACGACAAATACTACCATTGGTCACAAAATGATCCGGCCCTTTTGAAACTGCAGTCCCAGAGCTTGACTCACTGACCTCTCATGACAATGCATTCCACAGACTTCATGGATGGCTTTGCAGCCTTTAAAACACGGTTAAGTAAATAAATAACTTACCAGTGCCAAATTCCTACACAGCCCATTTCTTCCAACTTGTGTGAGGGTGACCTCTGGCAAAACTCAATGAGAAGAAAGAGCGACCCAGTCATATTCCTTTGCACATAAATATCAGGAGCTAGTCACCACAAAATGCATCCCAGACAGTGAGCTGGAAACGACATCTGCCTGCACCTCTATGGGGCCTTTTGCTATCCTCTCTCTTCTTCTGGAAGCAGGAACTTCCCAGAAAGAGGTGGTAAGGGCTACAAGGCCTCTGATTTTGAGCTAATTGGGAGCTAGAAACTTTATTTAAAATTTAAATAACAATGTAAAATACTCTACTGTCATTTTATTCCACTTCAGACTTTTTTTTTCTAAATGTGTTTTTATTGATTTTATAAAGAGGAAAGGAAGGGAGGGGACAGACGGAGAGAGAGAAACATCGGTCAGCTGCCTCCCACACCCCGTAACCCAGGCATGACCAGGAATGGAACCAGCAACCTCTTGACACATGGGAAGATGCACGGGAAAATGCACAACCAACTGAGCCACACTAGCCAGGGCCACTTTAGACATTTTTCAGCCACCCAAAAGGATGAGGCTCTGATTTCCTAACTCTACCAAAAAAAAAGAACTGTTATTGTTAACATGATACATGATCATTAAATGTGTCGTCTATAACTTGACTCATGTTTTAAGAGTCCATTTTAACATTAGCAAAGTTTCAACCAAAGCCCATACAAAACATGAACATTTTGCTGCAACGGAGAACACCATGGAATCCCCTCTCCACCACATACTAGCGGCGTGACCTTGGCTTAGTCTCCTACCCTTTCTGAACCTCAGTTTCTTCCTCTTTGGAAGAAAGATAAAGCCTCCAACTCCTTTTATGGAAATGAAGTTGGGCAGGGTAAGGAGCTGGTTAAGCACACAAGACAGCCTGGGTTCAGACCTCAGCTCTACCACTGATGAATGTGTGCCTCAGTTTACACAACAGTAAGGTAAGGTATAATATCCCCTTGGTCACGTGCTTATCATGATTACTCAAGGAGTTCATCTATTGAAAGCATAGAGAATGGTGCCTGGCAGATAGTAAGCTAAAAAAGCCACAGCTATCATTGTTGCTATTATTATATTAATAGAATTAAGAATTATAATTATTAATATGTTAGCATTGCATCAACAGGTGTTTTACTAGAAGACAAAGGAAATAGGCACGAACACATAATCATGTATTCTGTGGGCCAGTGAATTAAGGATTTTTTATTTAATCTTCACAAAACCCTTTAGGGTTGGTATACATTATTATTTATATTTACAGCTGAGAAATTTGGAGCTCAATTAAAATTTTGGAACTCAAAAAATTTTTCCCAAATCACAGTGTTGTTAGTAACAGAGACAGGAATTATTTCTACAATTAATGAAGAAATTGAATGAGCACTTCCTAAGTGCTAAGAGAAATGGTAAGTGCAGGAAATACAAAGATGCCCATGATAGATAGTCCCAGCCCCCAAGAGGCTTATAAAATAGAGGCATTTGAATTTGCTCTGCCTTAGGGAGAGAGATGCGGAAAGAGGATCTTGCAAGTAGATAAAGCAAGGATAGTATGTCCTCAGGCTGTTATTTAGGCACAGAGCTGAAAGGGTGAGAGAGGGCAAGATGGAGGGGAAGAGATCCCTGAAGGGAGAAATACAGAAGCTGAATCTTAAAAGGTTGGTGGGACTTCATCCAGATGGGGCAGCAGGGATACGTCAGACCAAGAGGTCTACAGGCACCAAAGAGAAAAACAGCATGATTCAAAATGAGAAAAAAAAAACAAAAAAAAAACTGTTGCTGAACCATCTCTCAAATGTGTGTCAGGAGAAAGGAGCTGGAGAGCAAGATTGCAAAACCCAGAGAGCCTCACCCGGTAGGAAGAGGAGGCCAGACTCCATCAAGGAAAGGGTTTTAAGCTGGGAAAGACTCAGTGGATTTGCATTTTAAATTGTGATGGCTGTGTGGAGGGTGGATTTGCAGTGCCTGAGATGAAACAAGAAAACATTTCAGAAGGATGTTGCAATAATCCAGAGAGAGCAGGGGTCAAGGGGTAAATCAGTAGGCATTGTCTTATCATGACTTTTATTCTGGTAAAATGGTAGGCTAGAAATCCTAAAATCTGCCAGCTACCAAAAAAAAAAAAAAGTTTTACACATATATTATTCTATGTAATTATAATATATATAAGTTGTACAATTACTGGTATATAGACATACATTAATTGGACTGCTACCAGAGAGCTAAGAGAGTTCTAATGCAGCCATTGTGTAAGACAGGAAGGCAGACTTGGAGACCCATCTGCACAGAGCTGTCATTCACAGGGTTTATTCCCTCAGGGAAATGTGAACTAAAAGAGAGCCTGTCCAGCAATAGCAACCATCAAGAACACTTTGGCTAAGGATGGAGGTTTAAAAAACAAAACAAAACAAAAAAAACTCTTCCTCTGATATTTTAAAAACCCAAGTTGGCCCCACAGAGGAGTTCAGGGCTAGAAATCACACATCTGTGCCACCCAGAAAATCTAGAGGAGAATTTCATTTAAAAGTGGACCCAGGTACGTGGTGCTCCCATGTGCTTGGCAAGGACAAGTGGACATCCACCCAGAGAAACAAACCCTCAACCCAAGTCTCATAGAGCTCCCTCAGAGATATAAACAAATATGAATGCACAATCAAAAATGACAAAATCTACCAGGAGACAAGCTCGCATGAACAAGAGTCATCAGAAACAACAAACAATAGAACCAACCCCATAAAAGCTTCAGATAATGGTATTATCAAATTCTAAATGAAAGAGAAGTATGTTTAATATTTTCTAAACAAATGAAGGAATTAAAGTTGTGAATAAGGAGAGAGTCTGGTGTTTTTTTTCCCATATCTGAAATGGGGAAGAAAAAAAAAAAACAGATAAATATTTAAAAGAACTAAGTAAAACTTCTAGTGGTAGAAATAAAATAATTGTTATTTAAAACTCTGGGAAATTCCACAGTACAAATTACCTGTGTTTTCAACAAATAAATGGCAAGGAGAAAAACAAAGGGGATGTAAACTATTGCAGGTTAAAAGAGATGTAAAAGACTTCAACAAAACACAATGTGAGAATTCTGTTTCAGATAAACCAAATCTAAAATATTGTTAAGGTATTACATTTATAATCGTTTGAAGAATAGCAAATGTTTATTTCTGTTGATTTTGCTAAAATGTACTTTTGTCTTAGCTTATATTAAGGAACAATATAAGAAACAGCCGAATAACAGCTCTCCTTACAGTTTCACTATAAGGACACCATATGGGATAATGTCCACTACTGTACAGTGTGCTCTTAACAAAGACCAATGGGAGGACTTGCTTTCAAGTCTCCACAGAAAAACTGTACATCTTTAAACTGATTCAGCTTTATCCCAAGGATATTACAGCTCTTGAAACCATGCCTTTTTTCTTTTTACTTTGGTCATTGGGAAACGCAAAGCCAAATATGCATTTCACCTCAAACAGCTGCACAAAACCATATGGGATACATTCCTGGTGCCATTTTATCCCTATGTAGCTCCATTTGCCTTTCCCTGGCACAAACTGTATCTTTTTCAACTTTATATCACACATAATGCCTTGCAGACTTAAATGAGCTGTTGACTAAAAGAACTAGAGCAGTGGTCGGCAAACTGCGGCTCGCGAGCCACTTGCAGCTCTTTAGCTCCTTGAGTGTGGCTCTTCCACAAAATACCACGTGCAGGTGCACACATACAGTGCGATTGAAACTTCGTGGCCCATGCACAGAAGTTGGTTTGCGGCTCTCAAAAGAAATTTCAATCATTGTGCTGTTGATATTTGGCTCTATTGACTAATGAGTTTGCCGACCACTGAACTAGAGCATCACTAAGACCCCACACAACAGTGTAACGCTTTGGGGATTACTGACAAAAATGAATCCTGAGCCACATTCTTTGAAGCCAATGTTTGAAACTCTGCAGTAGATTTCCATGACCTACTACGACACAAAGTCCTGGAGATAGACATAAGTACTGATGGGTATTTGGTAGGTTGATATATTGCGTTCTACTCCTGATTATATTGAAAATATAGCCCAGATTAAAACGGGAGATGCAAGTCAAGGCTAACGCATTAGACTCCCTCCTCTTTTATTTTTTTAATTTAATAAATCTTTATTGTTCAGATTATTACAATTGTTCCTCTTCCCCTCCCCGCCCCCCACCATAGCTCCTCTCCACCCAGGTCCTACCCCACCCTCTGCCCTTACCTCCTCCCCCCCCCCCACACTGTCCTCATCCATAGGTGTACAATTTTTGTCCAGTCTCTTCCCCCACCCCCCACACCCCTTTCCCTCTGAGAATAGTCATTCCACTCCCTTTCTATAGCCCTGATTCTATTATATTCACCAGTTTATTCTGTTCATCAGATTTTTTATTCATTTGATTTTTAGATTCATTTGTTGATAGACATGTATTTGTAGTTCATAATTTTTATCTTTACCTTTTTCTTCTTCTTCCTCTTCTTAAAGAGTACCTTTCAGCATTTCACATAATCCTGGTTTGGTGGTGATGAACTCCTTTAGCTTTTCCTTATCTGTGAAGCTCTTTATCTAACCTTCAATTATGAATGATAGCTTTGCTGGGTAGAGTAATCTTGGTTGTAGGTTCTTGCTATTCATCACTTTGTAGATTTCTTGCCACTCCCATCTGGCCTGCATAGTTTCTGTTGAAAAATCAGCTGATAGTTGTATGGGTGCTCCCTTGTAGGTAATTAACTGTTTTTCTCTTGCTGCTTTTAATATTCTCTCTTTGTCTTTTGCTCTTGGCATTTTAATTATGATGTGTCTTGGTGTGGTCTTCTTTATGTCTTGGTGTGGTTCCTTTTGTTTGGGGTTCTGTGTGCTTCCTGGACTTGTAAGTCTATTTCTTTCACCAGGTGGGGGAAGTTTTCAGTCATTATTTCTTCAAATAGGTTTTCAGTATCTTGTTCTCTCTCTTCTTCTGGCACCCCCATAATTCTGATGTTGGTACGCTTGAAGTTGTCCCAGAGGCTTCTTACACTGTCTTCAAATTTTTGGATTCTTTTTTCTTTTTGCTTTTCCATTTGGGTGTTTTTTGCTTCTTTGTATTTCAAATCTTTGACTTGATTCTTGTGTTCCTCTAGTCTGCTGTTAGGTCTCTGTATAATATTTTTTATTTCAGTCAGTATATGTTTAATTTCTAGTTGGTCCTTTTTCATATCCTTGAGGGTCTCACTAAATTTATAAGCCTTTTCTAGGAAATTCTTGAAAAACCTTATAACCATGGTTTTGAACTCTATTATCTGGTCATTTGCTTTCCTCCATTTCTTTCATTTCTGATGTTTCTTTGTCTCTGCATTTTTGCTACTTCCCTGAGTTGGTAGAGTAGCTTTGTGTGCTAGGTGTCCTATAGGGCTCAGTGGCTCAGCCTCCCCAGTTACCTGAGGTAGACACTCTTGGTGCACCTCTTTGTGGACTGTGTGCTCAGCCTTGTTGTAGTTAAGTCTTGATTGTTGTTGGTATCACTGGGAGGAATTGACCTCCAGGCCAATTGGCTGTGAGGATCATCTGTGTCTACACTGGGAGAACTTCTGTGCTGGAGACACCCTTATGAGACAAGACTTGCAAAATTGCAAAAGCCTCTGTGCTCAGCTTGGAGCAGAAAGCCTTGGCTTCCCATCAGCCCTGCCCTATGAGGCCCCTGGGTCTCAGTGTCCCTCAGTAATCGCTGCAAGCATCTCTGAGAGAAAGCCGCCCTCAAGTTTTACCCGCTGCCAGACAGTCCAGTTTCTCCCCCAATGAATCTGGATTCCCAGATTCTCGTCCGGAACTGGAGTTCAGCACAGTCAGGACTTCTGCCTTCCTCCCGCTAGAGAAAGCCAGCAGCACAATCAGCAGTCAGTCCTCTCTGCATACACTGGCGCGCGCACCTCTGGACCTCTGCCTTTCGCGGATCCCCTGAGTTTCTGTGTGCTCCTCTCTTTTCCCAACATTCCAGACTCCCCCCGTATGAGTCTGGGACCCCAGGGTCTCACCCAGAACTGGGATTCAGTGCAGTTGGAACTGGGATTCAGTGCAGTTGGGAGCTTCCATCTCTCTCCCGCTAGAGAAAGCTAGCCAGGCACTCAGCCACCCATCCTCTCCACGCGCGTGTCTCCATACCTCAGCCTTTTGCAGCTCCTCTGAGTCTTTGTGTGCCCCTCTCTTTCTTTCTAGTTGTAGAATTTCCACTCAGCCAGCTTTCCTGTGGTTCTGGATGATGTCCATTCTGTCTTTTAGCTGTAGTTTTGAAATTGTTGTGCGAGGCAGCAGTTTAGGTGTTCACCTATGCCGCCATCTTGGTTTCTCTCTGACTCCCTCCTCTTTTTAATCTGTATTGTTTCTGAAATTTTGTCCAAACACTTATATGCTGTTCATCCTAGATCACAGCACATGATAATTAAGTATCAGACTCTATTTGAAATTCCAGCTATCCTATTTTCTGTTTGTATTAGCATAATCCAAAGAAGACTAGAGGCTAAAAAGCAGAAACACATGCAGTGGGGTCCTGGCAGCATGAGTCTCAGTTCCCAGGGAACCACAGCTATAGTACTACAGTAGAAATGAGAGATGGACCAAACTGGAATGACCCGGGGTACCAAAAGCAACTGTAATATCTGCATTTATTCCACATTTTTAAAGAAGAATTTATTATACCCATTTTACAGGTGAGGAAACTAATGCTTCCAGAAGTTAACTTCCCTGAGATCCACAATTAGCAAGTGACAGCCAGATTTTGAATCTAGAGATATCTAATTCTATAGCTTCTGTAGCTATCTAATTCCCAGCCTACAATGGTGAGAAATACCACCACAATAATAAAAACAATGTATTTGGGAGTTTGAAGGTATGAGAACAACAAGAGAAAGAAAGAAAAATAAACTGATGGGAAAGCAAAGTGATACTTATTGAGCAATTACTGCAAGCCAAGCACTTTCACATGCATTACCTTAAGTTCATACAACCACTTCGTTGGAAGAACATTTTTGTCCAAACAAGATGAGTCTCAGAAAAGAGAAGTGACATCCCCAATATCATATAGCCAGTAAATACATAGCTGGGAATCAAATGCATATCTTGTGACCCAAAGTCAGAGACTCCAAATGCCATTTCTCCAACACAAAGGACTTTCATCCTCCTATTTCTATTGGTTTTTGTTCATATCAATCTGAACAAATCTCAAGAAGCAGACCAGGAGAGGCCAAGGCTAGAGACAGACAATCATAACTATCCTGTCTAGCAAGGCTCGGGTTACCAACCCTCCTGATTTCTCCAGGTCTGCAGAGTACAGTACCTTCAGTGCTGAAGTCAAGACAATTTGGGGATCAAGGTGGGATATCCACCATAGGGTTAACAGCTCCTTGCAGAGGTGGCATTAACATAGCAGCCAAGGAGTAGGGTACTGGGGTGGAAAAGGAAGATATCACAGGGACAAGCAATCACAATGATATGGGGTTGGGTTCTGGGGATCCAGGAGCCCCTCTTGTGAAGACAGCCCATCTATGATGACCTTTCTCTTACATAGGCCAGGAATGCTTTCTGTATTTGAAAAGTATTTTGATAGCATCAGAATGGCCCCGATGAACACTTAACTCTACCTGTTTGTTTAAGACAAAGAATTTTTTTCCCCACGCCCTCTGCCCCACTTCCATCTACATTGCATAATTTTGAAATTGATGGTTTTGAACTTTGGCTTCTCTCTTCTCACCCTAAGCACTGACACCCTCTCTTTGGTGTCTTTACCCCTGTGTTTTAGGCAACCAGCATTTTGAATTTTGACAATATTATCAAAATTTGAAAAGGCTCACCCTAGCCGGTTGGGCTAATAGATAATACTTCAGTTGAAAAGTTTAAAAAAGTAATACGAAGAACATTCTTTTTTCAAAAACTGAACACATTCATGTAACCAGCACCCAGATCAAGAAGCAAACTATTACTAGTGCTTCGCTACCCATTCAGAGATAAAGCATTTTAACTGTCTTTGAAATGCATATAAACAAAATTGTCCAATATGTATCCTTTGCTAGCTGGCTTCTTCCAGTCAATATTATTTCTGTGAAATATTGCTGCATGTAGCACTAGTTTTTTCATTCTCATTGTTGGATAATCTGCCTTTGAATGAATCTACCACAAAAATTTTTTTTCATTCTATTGTTGATGGCCATTTGGGTAGTTTCTAGCTTGAGGCAACTACAAATACTGCTGCTGTGAGCTTTCTTGTGCATGTCTTTTGGTGAACAGATATATGCCTTTCAGTTGGTCATATATGCCTCAGGGTAAAACTGCAGTGTCACAGGATATGCATGAAAATATCCAACTTCAGCAGACATTACCAAACAGTTCTCAAAGCCTTAGCTCTTTCAGGGGAAACCACAACTGACCTTGGAATCGCAGACTTAGAAGAAATTCTGGAAATCAGTGAGCACATTTCCTGGTTTCTGGCTGACTTGCCTTTTCCATTTACTCCAATGGGCATAAACCTCTTAATAAAGACAGTATATCCCCTCCTTTTCATACCCCTTTCACTAGTCATAACTTGGTAAAAGCAGCCATGGAATGACCCCAGTGTAGGGCCCCTGACTTTAAACTCACAATTCCCCTTAGCCCCCAGCCAACAAGCATGGTAACAGTTTGAAGAACATTTTCTAAGTGCAAAGACCTGGATTGGATTCAGTCATATATTAGCAAGTCATTTAGCTTCTTTGAGCCTCAGTTTTCTTATCTGTAAATTGGCAATTGTCATTTAAAGGCACTTGTTCAGGGCTTGTCACTTTAGTACCTAGAGTTGCCATAACCAGTACCACAAACAACCAGGATTATTCCTTCACAGTTCTGGAGACCAGAAGTCAGAAATCAAGGTGTCATCTGAGTTGGTTCCTTCTGGGACCTGACAGATAATCTGTTCCGTGCTTCTCTCCTACCTTCTAGTGGCTGCTGACAGCCCTTGGCATTTCTTGGCTTACAGCTACTTAACTCCAATTTCCACCTATGTCACTGCATGGTCTTCTTCCCTGTAGGTGTCTTTTTCTCTGTGTCTACCCTAATCCAGTATGACATCATCATAATCTAACTAATTATACCTGCAAAGACCCTATTTACAAATAAGGTCACATTCTGAGGTTCTAGGTGGACATGAATTTTGGGGAGACACTACTCAACCCTATACAGGGACATTCAATCAATAGTAATTATTATTATCTACTACTTTTTAAATATATTTTTTTCTTGATCTTAGAGAGAAAGGGAGAGAGGAGGAAGAGAGAGATAGAAGCATCAATGATGAGAGAGATCATTGATTGGATGCCTCCTGTACACCCCACACTGGGGATCAAGCCCACAACCCAGGCATTGTGCTCTGACCAGGAATTGAACAATGACCTCCTGGTTCATAAGTTGATGCTCAACCATTGAGCCACTGAGGCCAAGCAGTATCTACTTCTTTTATTATTTGACTGACTGACGGATGGATGGATGGCTAAATCTTTCATTCATTAATACAACCAATATTTACTGAGTTTCTACTATATGCCAAGCATTTTGGATGCTGGTGATACCATCCCTGCTCTCACTTAAGTTACAGGCTAAGGGAATAGGAGGGAGATAAACAAATCCACAAATAATCATGTAATTTGTCATATGGTGCTCATAAGAAGAAAAGGAAGTCAGGGACAGGGTATCTAAATATTCAAATGTTGTTTCCTCTATTCTATCCTTTGTGAGACCTCTGCTCTGGGCTGTTGTTGTCATTGTCATTGTCTCAGCCCTTTTTACATTCTTTGCAAATGATGACATGAAGCTTTCTATCTAAAGATGAGAAAACCCATCCCAGAAAGCCTTTTTCATTATAGTGAACAAATTAATCATGATTATCCCATAAACTGAAGACTTGTATAACTGAGGAAATTGTTCCAAATGAAAAAATGGCTCACAGGGTAGGAGGTAAATCGAATTCCACAAGTGATAATAAGAGAGCAAAAAGAGGGCAGTTATGTATCAGGCTGCATGAATCATTTACTATAAATCCAGATGTTTGCAAAATGAAAAACAGGCCAAGTCCATGACCTCGTGAACTGATGGAAGGACTGGTTAAAATATGATGGGAGAATAAAATATCATGGAATGTGTGGGGTTTTTTTAAGTCATGAAAAGTACATTTACCTATCTATCACCTAAAAACCTATAGGAGATATAAAAATATTAAAAATGTTATTCTGACCTGCCATCAACTATTTGAATTTTTTAGCAAACTTTCAATTATTATAAATCAGTAGCACAGCATGAGTGGCTTGTTATATCATTGTGGAGAGAAAAACACTTTGTTAACCTCGTTTCCAAGGAAATGAAACGCTTTTCAGACATGTCATTAACATTCATAAAATCCCTCCGAGCCAAGCAAAGGGCAGATGTGAAAAATCAGAATGGTCACAGACCATCAATAGAAGGAAATTTCATTTAATTGTTTGGGAATAAGTATTTGCTTATTTATACTTCAAGGAACTGATTTTAAAAAGGAGACTGAAGTAATCTGTATTATTAAAACACATATCAAACAACATAGAAGGAACCTAATTTTTAAAAAAATAAGTAAAGTGCTAATGGGGAATTAACCCAGCACAAGCAAGCAAAACACCAAAAAAGTGGAAACTATCTGCCCTTGTAAATTCATGAGGCAAAGAATCCTGAATGCTCAGGGTTCTCCTTGAGTTTGTATTTACCCAGAATTCATTTCCACACTGGCCCAGAACATTGCCAGTGCCCCAATATTTCAGGTCAACTATATTCCACACTCTCCTATATATCATACTCACATTCATATTTCCAAATCCCACATTTCTCTGCATCTTCCCTGAATTGTTCTGCTTCATTATTGGATGTTTAACCACAATTCCTATCCTCCTCCCATCACTAATGGGACGTGACATCCCCACCTCCCATGCATCCTCACTTAGTACTGCATCCACCTGCTTCCAATCTGCTTACCACTCTCAGAGACTTGCAAGAGTTTCCCCTGCCTCCCAGGACAAGTAGCCATCATCTCCAATGCATGAAAGGTGGCAGCAAGAGTCAGGCTTTCGGGGATTTTTTTGCCCATGGTAAGTAGAACTGTGTGAGAGCCACAGAGGCCCTGAAAGACAGTGCTGAATTCTGTAGTGTTCATTCATGGAAGCACTCAGTAAGTCAATATTTATTCAGTAGTGATGGGTGGGAAATTACCTGGACACAATGGTAGGCTCCAAGCTCTCCCTGGGGTCATGGAACAGAAAGGCTCTCTCACTACATTTATATGTTTGAACCACATGGTTCATTACATTAATTTAAATCCCACAGCAAGGAGCAAGGGGAACAGATGTGGTGTAAGTTGTCACACTTAGGCTAGAGTGCAAGCAGGTGGAAGAAACCGCACAACCTACATGCTGGGTTCTGCTTTCCCCATGGATGGTGTTGCTGTGAGGACCGAGTTAGGTAGGGGCAAGAGCGCACAACAGATGAAGGTTCCTGGGGTGAAGGGCACATAGTTGCTCTATCAGAAGAATTCCATCTGGTCCTAGCTGAAGTTTGGCAATTAGCCTATTGCGTAGCCATGAGTTATATTTGCATTTCTTGGGTAGGGGGACAGACAGGGCCAAAATGGATGTGCCAGTGGGTATCCAAATGAAGTTTTCTTAAATATTCAGCATCTTGTGTGTATTTAATGTATCATAGTTATTTAGTAACTACTCGGTCCTTCCAGCCCTTCTTGTCTATGTTCATAGACATATACTCTACTTAATTTATTTGTCCAATGGGCTACTCATGGCCTGTGCTTAACACATCTTAATGAGTTTCATTCATTCTATTTGTTTTCTATGGCAGAACTCAACAGTCTCAAACATACAGAAAAATGCACTTAGGAGCAACTACTGTGCTCCAGACTCTGTGAGCAGGAAGATAATCAACAGAGAGTGAGCCCTTGGGCACAGAGGCAGCAAAGACACCCTGGAGGGGTCGCTACATGAGGTCAGACTTCAAAGCTGAGTGGGACCCGCTCTGGGGAAGCAGAGGGTTTGAGCCCTCCCAACAGAGGAGGGAGGACTGAGCAAAGGCACTGAGGCATGACATGGCCAGGAGCCTGCAGAAAATAGAGCGCCAGGTGCAAAGTGCAGAATAGGTGTGTGGAAGGTAGGACTGGAGTGGAGAAAGGCAGCTAGCAGGAGAAAGCTCTGTATCAAGCAGGGGTTGGGAATCATCTAGGAGGGATGGGCAGCTTCCCATGAGGGCTGCGTGCTGACTCGGGGACCCCAACCACGGCTGCGTGACAGATGCTCTGTGAACCAGAGCACGCGCTGTGGAAGTGGTAAAACTCTAAGGTGGCTAGGGTCAGGCATGCAGAAGCACAAGTTCCGGGAGGTGGAAGGCACAGCTCAACTATAGCCCACACCACCCCGGGCTCTACTGCACCAGTCCTGTGGCTTTGTTTGCCAGAACAGTCTCAAAGTAAATAAGCAGGTTTCATCTCTTTCCCTTCCAGCAGCTGATGGATGACCTCACCCAGTGGTGGACAGTGTTCAACACTATGTCATCGCACATGGATATCCCTGTTTGGTTCCTTAGGGGAACAGGACCCCACTCAGAGCTCAGTGTTGATTTCACATAAGGTTCCCTTTGCTCTCCTCACTACAGATAAACAAACTTTCTCTCTGGGCCCCTTCTCAAACACAGCTTATTAGGTAGTATTTAGATTTATGATAAAGGGATAAACACATCCCAATTTCTCTTAATATCCACGAATGAGTTCTTAAGAAACTAACTAGTCTAACTCCTGATTCCCAACCCATCACTTGGGGGCAGAGGAAAACCTGTAGGAAAGAAACAAAATGAATAACTGTGTATTATAAAGTACACTAGAGGCCCGGTGCACGAAATTCGTGCATGGTGGCGGGTGGGGGGGGGGTTCCCTCAGCCCAGCCTGCAACCTCTCCAATCTGGGACCCCTTGAGGGATGTCCAACCACCCATTTGGACATTCTCAAACATACAGAAACGGGCAGTTGGACATCCCTCTCACAATCCAGGACTGCTGGCTCCCAACTGCTCGCCTGCTTGCCTTCCTGATTGCCCCTAACCACTTCTGCCTGCCAGCCTGATCACCCCCTAACCACTCCCCTGCCAGCCTGATTGATTCCTAACTCCTCCCCTGCAGGCCTGGTCACCCCTAACTGCCCTCCCCTGCAGGCCTGGGTCCCCCCCAACTTCCCTTCCCTGCAGACCCAGTCACCCTCAACTTCCCTTCTCTGCTGGCTGGGTCACCCCTAACTGCCCTCCCCAGCAGGCTTGATCGCCCTCAACTGCCCTCCCTTGCAGGCCTAGTCCCTCCCAACTGCCCTCCCCCGCTGGCCTGATTGCCCACAACTGCCCTCCCTTGCAGGCCTAGTTCCTCCCAACTGCCCTCCCCTGCTGGCCATCTTGTGGTGGCCATCTTGTGTCCACATGGGGACAGCATCTTTGACCACATGGGGGCAAGCCATCTTGTGTGTTGGAGTGATGGTCAATCTGCATATTACTCTTTTATTGGATAGGATAGAGGCCTGGTGCACGGGTGAGGGCCAGCTGGTTTGCCCTGAAGGGTGTCCCGGATCAGGGTGAGGGTTCCCTTGGGGCATGGGGTGGCCTGGGTAAGGGGCCTGTGGTGGTTTGCAGGCCGGCCACGCCCCCCAGTGACCCAAGCAGAGGCCCTGGGATCTGGGATTTATTTATCTTCTACAATTGAAACTTTGTAGCCTGGAGTGGAACCAAGCCTTCTGCTCACTCTGTGGCGGCAGCCATTTCTGTTGGGATTTATGTATCTTCTATAATTGAAACTTCGTAGCCTTAAGCAGAGGCCAAAGCAGGCCAGGGCTGCAGAAGCTTGGCTTCCTCCATTGCCACAGGCAACCCTAGCCTCCTGCTGTCTCCAGCTCCATGGCTGTTGCCATTTCTGTTGGGCTTTATTTATCTTCTATAATTAAAACTTTGTAGCATTGGGTGGAGGCCTGGGCCTGCAAGGGCAGGCGGAAAGCTTGGCTTCCTCCATTGCCAGGGAAACCCAAGCCTCCCTCCTGCTCTCTGTGGCTGCAGCCATCTTGGTTGGGTTTATTTGCATATTCCCTCCTGATTGGCTGGTGGGTGTAGCGGAGGTACAGTCAATTTGCATAATACTCTTTTATTAGATAGGATGCTTCCCAGTTCCTCAGGCAAGCTTCAATGACAATGGCTGATCCATTCTCTCATTCACTCGCTCAACAAATGTTCTATGACGCCCTAAAGTGTGAGCAGCACATGTGTTTCCCACAATGATTTGCCATCAGGCCAGGTAGTGTTTGTATGACACAGTTTCATTTAGTTAAATCAGAGATGACCTCACCCTAAATTATTAAGCTTAAGCTTCAGGGTCCCTCATTGGAATAAGTACTTTCCAAGACCCTGAGGGGGAGGGGGTAGACTTAGCAAAGAGTTTACATAGTTGAATGTTTTATGAAATGTACAAATGTATAATATTTTAACTGCAATTCACTTAAGCCTATTATACATTTCCATTTGGGGCTTTCCTTCAGACACACTTCCCCTTGAGTTGTGTGGCTTTAGAGTGGCTATAGGCATTTTGGGGGGATCTGGATAAGAAGTTAAATTGGGGGTACATTTAATTTGTGTTTAGCAGGATGTATGTATGTGGTTCACAGTCATTTCCCATGGAGAACTAAGTTAGTCCAAGATAAAGGTATAGGGTCAAAGGTCATATCATAATCTGAATGTGTCCTGCTGAACCCCATACCCCAAGTATGTGGGTAACAGAAGCAACAAGGTTTAAAATGGAAGGAACCAGAAGCTAGTCTAGAGAACATTTTTTCAGCCATCGGATATATAAAACTGGATCCTTGGTTATGGGGGAGATATGGAAAAGCCCACAGACAAATCACTGCCCAGATAGTCCAAGCTTTCCCTGAGAATGCAAGAAAATCAGAAGCAATGTGGACCTATTAAGTGATAGACAGGAAGGAGACATTAAGTGGAGAGGGAATGGAAAGAGAAGGGAAAGAATGGCTTTGCTCACTGGGAGAACTTTATGCTATCTGTGAGCTCAGTGACACAGTGTAGCCTTGCTGTGTGTGATCCTGAAATTTCACACAAGTCTTTGGTGCCCTACTTCCTTGGCTCTGAAACCTGGAGAAGAAAAGTCTCTGGCCTCAATTCCAGACGAGTGTAGTCTGAATGCCACTGCTTACTTTTATGAGCAAGTCTCTGAGAGTTCGTCTACAATTTTACCAATCAAGGACCACCTCTGCCTGCCCCAGAGCATCCACCTTCCTATTCAGGATCCAGAAGCACATGGTCCTCTCCACGCATCCTCAGCGCAGAGCCCTCTCAATCTGAAGATAAACTGGGGGCACCACATGGCAATACCAAGTTTCCAGGCCACTTGGAAAGTTCAATCTGTCTGTGCTCCACACCCTTTGGGCTCCAGATCATTACCAGCCAACACTGCCGTACTCATACTGGGAAAATGTTATTCATGTGCCTATGAAATATGTGCTTCAGAGGTCTAAGGGAAACAGATATACCAACCAGAAACATCAGTAATAAGAGTGAAGTACAAACTAAGAGACTCAAGAAATAAAAAGCATAAGACCACCACATAGCATATGGGTTACTGTCCTAAATGGATGATGATGCTTGATGGAGTTTCTTCCACATCTTCAGTCCTGTTCTAATGCATAAAGCTACTGCAGGCAGTTCCATACTCATAACTCACATGTTATTTAGGATGGGGTGCTTTGGGTAGAAAGCCTGATTCCAACTAGCTTAAATAATAAGAAATGAATTATATAAAAATTAGAAGTCAGGGAGGAATCCAAGATGGCGGCGTAGGTAAACACCTAAACTGCTGCCTCCCGCAACAATTTCAAAAATACAACTAAAAGACAAAACGTCTATCACCCAGAACCACGGGAAAGCTGGCTGAGTGGAAGTTCTACAACTAGAAGGAAAGAGAAAAGAGCATTGAGATGTGCACGAGCGCTGAAAAGCTGAGGTACGGAGGCGCGTGATCCGGGCTGGCGGTGGGCATTGCTTTTTTCAACCCAAAGGGAGACAAGCCCCCGATTACTCTGAAATACAGTTTCTGGGGAGACGCGGGGGACCCAAACTCCTACGGGGAGAAGCTGGACTGTCTGCCAGTGAGAGTGGCTTGCTTGCAGAGCTGCGCGCAGGAATAATTGTTTGCTGCACTGGGGCACGGGACTGCCGACAGGGACGCAGAGCCGGCTAACTAGCAGCCATTGCTGTTTGCCACCCCCTAACCTAGTGACGCCCTGAGGCCCCGCCCTGCACAACCTACAAACCCACCCAAGCTCCAAGCAGCGGAGTTAGCATAAGAAAGCCCTGCTCTATCGAAGCTTAACCTAGCAAACTTGCAGCCCCGGTCAGACAGCTCCAAAACCTCCAAACCACAAGCAAAGAGGAGAAAACTGTAGCTCTCACTGTAGCTCCTGCTGGGTGGCCTCAGACAGTAGCTGACCTGCACCCCATTGGAGATCCAGAAACCAGTGTACCTGGTGGTCAGTGTGAGACACCAGATTTCAACTCCTCACATCCATAAGTGACACATTCAAGAGGCAGACTCAGTGAGCACCAAAGCCCCACTGAAACAAGTCCTGCCTCATAAGCGTGTCTTCAGCGCAGCAGTTCTTCCATTATAGACACAGCGAGTGCTCACAGCTAATTGGCCTGGAGGTCAATTCCTCCCAGTGTACCAATAGCAATTAAGGCCTAACTACACCAAGACTTTGCACTCAGCCCACAAAGGGGTGTACCAAGAGCATCCACATCAGGTGATTGGGGAGGCTGAGCTACTGCCCCCTATAGGTCACCTACCACACAAAGCCACTCCATCAACACAGGGAAGCAGCCAAAATGCGGAGACAAAGAAACATGTCACGAATGAAAGAAACGGAGGAAAGCAAACTACTGGACGACATAGAGTTCAGAACCACATTTATAAGGTTACTCAAGAATCTTCTTAAAACTGCTGAGAAACTTGATGAGGCATTTAAGGATATTAATGAGAATGCCAAAAAAATGGAAAAGGATCAGTCAGAAATGAAGCATACACTGTCTGAAATAAAGAATATACAGAAACTCAACTGTAGATCACCGTACCCCAAGAATCAAACCAAAGATCTGAAATACGGGGAAACAAAACACATCCAACCAGAAAAAACAAAAAGAAAAAAGAATCCAAAAATATGAAGATAGTGTAAGGAGCCTCTGGGACAACTTTAAGTGAACCAACATCTGAATTTTTGGGGTGCCAGAAGAAAGGAGAGAACAAAATATTGAAAACCTATTAGAAGAAATAATGACAGAAAACTTTCCCTACCTGGTGAAAGAAATAGACTTACAAGTTCAGGAAGTGCACAGAACCCCATACAAGAGGAATCCAAAGAGGACCACACCAAGACACATCATAATTAAAATGCCAAGGACAAAAGACAAAGAGAGAATATTAAAAGCAGCAAGAGAAAAACAGTTAATTACCTATAAGGGTGTACCCATACGACTGTCAGCTGATTTCTCAACAGAAACTATGCAGGCCAGAAGGGAGTGGCAAGAAATATTCAAAGTGATGAACAGCAAGAACCTACAATCAAGATTACTCTACCCAGCAAAGCTATCATTCAGAGTTGAAGGTCAGATAAAGAGCTTCACAGACAAGAAAAAGCTAAAGGAGTTCATCATCACCAAACCAGGATTACATGAAATGCTGAAGGGTATTCTTTAAGAAGAGGAAGAAGGAAAAGGTAAAGATAAAAATTATGAACAACAAAAGGACATCAAATACATACCTACCAACAAGTGAATCTAAAAATCAAGTGAATAAAAAATCTGAAGAACAGAATGGACTGGTGAATATAATAGAATCAGGGACATAGAAAGGGAGTGAACCGATGATTCTCAGGGGAAGCAGGTGTGAAGGGTGCGGGAAGAGATTGGACAAAAATCTTACTCCTATGGATGAAGACAGTGGCGGGGGGTAAGGGCATGGGGTGGGGTGGGGAATCAGGTGGAGGGGAGCTATGGGGGAAAAAAAAGAGGAACACCTGTAATAATCTGAACAATAAAGATTTATTTAAAAAAAAATTAGAAGTCAAAAGTAGGGTGATTCTAGGACTAGTTAATTCAGCAGCTCAATAATTTTTCCACTCCATCATCCTCAGTATGTGGCGTGACCTTCCAGGTCATCTGCCCCACATGGTACCAAAATGATACTGCAGCTTCAGATAATCAATGAAGGTATTGTCCAAAGGCAGACAGAAAAGGATGTGCTTCCTCTAGCATGTGGCTCTTTTCAAAACAGTCAGGCTTATGGATATATGTTACATACAGTAAAATTCACCATTTAAAGTGTACAATTTGATGAGTTTGACAAGTGTATACAGTCTTTTAGCAATCCAGGTGTAGGACATTTCCATCTTGCCAAAAAGTTCCCTCATGGCCATTTGTAGTCAATCCCCTCCCTCAACCTCAGCACCTGGCAAGCACTAATCTGATTTCCGTCCCTAACGGTTGCCTTTGCAAGGAAGTCATACAAATGGAATCATACATACAGTAAAGTAGCCATTTGTGTCTGGTGTCTTTCTCTAAACACAATGCATTTGAGATCCATCCACATTGTTGCAGGTGTCAGTAGTAATTTGTTCTGTTTTATTGCTGAGTGGTATTCCATTATATAGATATACCATAATTTGTTTATTCATTCACCAGTAAATGAACATCTGGGCTAGTTCCAGTTTTAGCTATTATGAATGAAGCTGCTGTAAACATTCACAGACAGGCCTTTGCATGGATGTATGTTTTCATTTCCCTCGAGTAAATTCTTAGGCATAGGATTGCTGAGTTGGAAGGTTAACACACATTGCTTTTTAAGAGCAAGAAAACTTTTCCCATAAGTTCCTTCATGTCTTATTGCTTATAATTGGATCACATGTCCCTGCCTAAACTTCTGGCAGAAGGAACAGAAAGAAACTAATCAAAATCCACTTTCATGGCTACAGGGAAAGGACACTCTCCCCTGCTTATACAGCTTCATATAGAAACAAAATCTAGGCTCTTCCAATAGGAAAGAGGAGAAAAATAGGTTTAGGCAGGCAACCAATGGTGACCCTCCCAGAAACTATGCTACCTCTGGCCCTTCTTTATTAGATAACTTGAGGCCCAGTGCACCTGAGGGGGTCCCTCAGCCTCAGCCTGGCACAGGTAGGGTCCCTAGGCCTGGCCAGTGATCAGGACTGATTGGGGCCTTCCTGCTGCCGGCCACGGCCTCCCTTCCCCAGCTGCCAGCTGCCAGCTGCCGGCTGGGGCCTTCCTTCATTTCACGCCACTCCCTGGTGGTCAGCGCATGTCATAGCAAGTGATTGGTCTCCTGGTCGAACTCCCATGGGGAAAATTTGTATTTTAGGCTTTTAGATAGATGATAGATAGATAGATGATAGATAGATAGATAGATAGATAGATAGATAGATAGATAGATAGATAGATTAACTCCTTATTTGGTAAACTACTTGAGTCAGATTTTTTTACCAAAAGTATCCTAAATGACCTATGTGTGACCGCCTGAAGCAGTTTTACCAATCAGAGGAGACTGTCATGACTTGCACTTTATAACCACAGGGTGCTGGCCACATGCTGGTCAGTGGCCAATAAGGGGCTCACTGAGGTGTTCACGCTAGATCTGTCTGAACCCATCACATCATTTCTGGGAGAGTTTGAGGTCCAGACAGAGGGGAAGAGACAGTAAGTAGGTGAAGCATGCAGCAGAACCAGGAGACAGACACAGAGACAGCAAGGAGAAGGCATGAGGGAAGGAGAGTAGAGCGGTGCCACGGCAGAGTGAGAGAGTGGTCTGGAGTGATGACAGAAGCAGCAGCAGAGATTAGCAGGATTATCTCGAGGACATAGTCTGGATTGGGGGTGATGGCCATCACTTCTGGGAGAAAGAATGATGCCTACTGGCTGCCACAGCTGCCATGTATCTGGAACAGTTCTCTGTTTTGGCTGAGACCACTGGGATGATCGCTAGTCTCTTTGGTTTCCCCAAGGGTCCATACACAGAACATGCCACCTGAGATTACCCCGAGATAGCCAGGACTTGCCTGTCTTTTGTCCCCAGAGCTGGCTCACTTCACAGTCTTCTAATCACAAGCACCTGAATGTGTCCCTGAAGGCCAAATTATACAATGAAAACTAGGTCACAAATTCGGCCATAATTACACCCCTCTGAGCACCTCAGCAATCTAGGAAGGGCAGAGACCATCGCATGTGACCCTACAAAGCAGATTCCCTGGGGGCTGACTCTGCGCTGGGTTCATTCATTGAAACCTAAAGACACTCTGATGAAGGTACTATTCTTTTTTCCATTTTACAGGTGAGGTCACTGGTGCCTGGTGCTAATTTGCTGAGCTTTCCCAGCCAGGGAATGGGAATGTGCTCCCATGATGAGCCTGGGATCCAGGACCCTGATGGGGACCGAGCATGGAGAAGTGGCAGGGATGGCAGAAAAGCACCCCAGTCCCTCTGGAAGCTGAGGACACCTGGCTGATGAGGAACTCCAAAAGCAGGGTCATAAGGAGCCCAAGCAACACTCACGCATGCACGTTTCCAAGCCACCAGCCCACGGAAAATGTCCCCACTTCAGAGTTCTGGCCCAAGGACTGAATTAGACCTCAGGCCAAGAACAAGCAAGCCACTGAGACCCAAGAACTGGCTCTCTAAGGCCTCACAACTCAAAAGTTTGGACTGCGGAACAGCAGCATGGGCAATGGCTGGATGCTTTCCAGATGTGCGGGCTCTCAGCCCTCCCTGAGACACAGTGAATCTGCAGTGTATTTTACAAGACCCCCTATGTACTTAAAACAAAAGTGATACATATGTACTGAAAAGTCTGAAATGCTTTCATTGAAGGAGACGTGGAGTCTTTGGAATAAGGGATGGGAGCCGGGAAGAGAAGAGGGGCTGGAGCTCTCAGATTTTACCCAAGTGCAAATGTGGTTGACTGGCCAGGATATTTTTCAGACCTTCTATTTAATGATGTTCGGACATAGCCGCGTCTGCACTGTGGGGTTGGTGTTTTGAATGTCCATTTAACAACAAAAACATGAATTATTTTTTCTTTATGAATTGCTTTTCTGAATCTCCTATATGTGTCTCCTCTCTTCTCCCTGGCTGTGTGTGTTTTTGTGTATGGAAAAGAAGCAGGGTTTAAATGTCAGAAGGAAGGTATCAGATTCCCTATTCTCTTGCCAACCAAGAGCACATTTACTAGTCTCTTCCCTCCATTAAACGTTAAATGATGTTTATGAAGCACCCACATAGGCCTGGAGCTTTCTCAGGGCTCGGGATTGCCAGGTGGCCAACATAATGGCATTACCCTGTATTTGAACTTTCTACTCTGGTGTTCTTGGAGGCTTTTAGGAACACTGTGAACGGGCTCATATTTAAAGTGAGAACGAGGAAGGGGCACAGCCAGGACACATGCGAGGTTGCCCCCGAATCTTAATCAGGAAAATCAGTGAGCTATGACTGGTCAGTTCCATCCTGCCTCAGTTTCCCCCACCAGCCCTGTTCAACAGCTGTCCTCAGCTTCTCTGGCCAACCCTACCCTGGCTGAACTCCACTTGCTCCTTATGGTCCAAAGGAAAATGTGACACTCCATCAAGTGCTGAAAAGAGTGTCAAGAAAGACCAGTTTTTCCTATTAAAATCTTACAGATGGGGGACCAGACTCACCAACTTGATTCTGGGGTTCATGTTTTTTAATGATGGGAAAGTACAGTTTAAACCGGAGCAGGCTTGGAAAACCCAGATCATATGGTCATGAAAACTACACACCACAGAGGTATAAAAGTGGGCATTTTATCTTAACACATGAGGAAAGGAGTCAGGCTCCTTTAAAGATGTAGCCTTTCTTTTGTGTCCAAACCTGAGATCTTTCAACAACTTGTTCAGTGCAGCAATTGCTCTGTAAACGCAGAGTGGGTACTGATCTTCCTATCATCACCATTTTGCTACTGTTATGAATCGTAATGTAAATATCTGTGTTTTCCGATGGTCAGGCTCTACAGCAGCGGTTCTCAACCTGTGGGTCACAATACACAGGTTGAGAACCGCTAGCAGGGTCGCCTAAGACCGTTGGAAAACACAGATATTAACATTACGATTCGTAACAGTAGCAAAATTAGAGTTATGAAGTAGCAACGAAAATAATTTTATGGTTGGCGGTCACCACAACATGAGGAACTGTATTAAAGGGTCGCGGCATTAGAAAGGTTGAGAACCACTGAAGTAGACTGTCACATCCTCCTACTCGAACAGCACGGTTAGTGAACGAAGCATCCACTTCAGGGAATGCACACAGGGACTCTTTCCCAGGAGCTCATCTGCAGAGAAGGCAGGAAGGAGGAGGAGGGAGGGAAAGCTGTGGGCCACCGGACTCTTGCCCTGCTCTCTCTCAGGCTCTGCTGCTCCATTCAGGAAGGTGCTTTCAGGCCAGTGATGATGAATCTGACGCCTTGTGAATGAGATTTGCAGGTGTGAGTGGGAGGCTGCCAGGGCAAGCTGGGATGAATGGGGGTGTGGGGAGAGGAGGCTTTCTAGGACACAAGCAGAAGCTGAGGTGGTGCTTGAATGAGCAATAATGGGACAGATGCCTCTTCCTGAAGGAGGGTGGATGGGTCATCCAAGAGGCAATTTAGAGCTCTGAGCTGCACAGCCTTCATGCTATTGCCAGGGGAGGATGCAACGGGACTGAAGGCAGCCTCATGGACCAGGAGAGTCAGAACTGTTTGACGACTTGAAAAATCGACCAAGCCCATTGGAGCTAACTCCACAGCAGCTCAACCCCCATGAAAGCAAATTAATGGGCAAGCCAAAGGCACAAATACCTGCCACATAGTAGGCACCCAGGAAGTAGTTAAAATGAATGAATGAACGGATGGATGGATGAGCCAATTTAAGCTTCAGCGATAATCAGTTGGTCCAGGAACTATATCCATTCATTCATTAGTTCCTTCAGCACATGTATTTTGAGTGTCCACTTAATCTCTTGAACTATGTTCCAGTGAACAAGACAGAAGAGGTCTGCCCTCGGGAGCTCCTAGTGGGAAGATACAGACAAATAAATATGCATGTAGGTAGATAATAAGATAATTTATAACCAATGGCAAGTGCTATAGACATATTGAAGTGTAGTATTTGAACAGACTAGAACAGAGGTCAGCAAACTTTTTCTGTCAAGGGCCAGAGAGAAAATATGTTAGGTTTTATGAGCCAAACACTCTCTATTGCAGCTGCTTGACTCCGCCATTGCAGCCTGAAGGCAGCCATGGACAACATGTAAATAAATGAGCACAGCTGTGTGCAAATGAAACTTAATTTATGGGCACTGAAATTCGAATTTCATGTGATTTTATGTGTCACAAAATATTCTTCTTCCCTTGCTTTTTCCAACCATTAAAAAACATAAAAATCATTCTTAGCTCTCAGGTCATACAAATGCAGGTTGATGTCCAGATGTGGCCCCCAGAGCATAGTTTGTTGGCCCCTGAAATAGAGTGACAGGGCAAGGAGGGAGGCTCTGCCAGGAAGGTGACATTGGAGCTGAGACTAGAATGAGGATAAAGAGCCAGCCATGCAAAGAGAGGAGAGAAGAACATTCCAGGAGCAAGAAGGAGTATTACAGAGGCCTTAAAGAAGGAACTTGGTATGCTCAAGGAACAGAAAGATGATCAAACAGGCTACCATACAGTGAGCAAGTTGCATGAGATGAGTACATCTAGATATAAGTCCACAGTACTATCCACTGTAGATGGTTGTTGAACAGTTGTGAGGGAAAACAGATCTTGACACTTCCTTGTCCTCACTTGGGCATGGTTTGGAGATGTAGGGATGAAGACAATGCCAGTCTCTGTGCTCATCACTCAGGTCTGAAGCTTCTCATTGGAGAGGCATACCTTGTGCACTTGGATTGACAGGCACGTCTTTGGACAAAAGAGATTCTGACTTTACTGGCCCTGGTTTCTTTTCTGCAGATTTGTTCATTGTTCAAGATTAGTCATTCTTGGGTTTCAAGTAAAAGCATCTCTCTGGAAAAATTATAAGGGAAGCAGCTCACAAAATGAGATTTTGTTTCATTGGATTTGTTTTAATGCACAATGACTACTTTGGGGTTTACAACTTTTTGTGTTACGGATTGTTGGACTCCTGGATTCTAACCAACATCGATCAGCCTGGTTTCACATAAGTGTTTTGACATAATCTCATTAAATCCAAATTATCAGACGTTTTCTGGAATTCTATATTCAAAGGGAAAATAGACAAGTCCATCCATCAAGCACACACCCTGACAACTATGGATACCATCAAAAACTAGGTGAAGCAGGTTTGGGGAAACCCCTCCTGTATCTTCTCTTTCTCCTATTGGTTAGGGCAGAGCAAGAGGGAATGAGAGGAAAACAGGCCAGCCTGGGTGAAAGGAACTTGTCTTTGCAGCCTATTGTCTTGATCCTTTGGCTTCTGGCCTCTGCAGCCTTTGGACTTGAGTCAAGTCCTGTTCTTGTGAAAGCTGCCCAAGTCCATACTTTACCCTTCATATGTGGAGTTTTACTTTGTCAATTAACATTTCTTGCACAGAATTAAGGCACAGAATAGCATCTCAACTCTTCATATCCCCAATTGGGCGGGGGTGGGGGGGGGGTGGCCGTGGCGCAAAGCTACTCAGCAGTTTTCAAGGTCCTGGCAGCATCAAAAGAGCATCTGCAATCAATTACCACCTTTTTTTCCCTGTTTCTCACCATCCTTTGCTTAAAAATGGCTAACTTATTTTTTTCCTTCATATCCTTGTAAAAACATATGCACACACCAACACACACATGTGCTCCCAGGCTGAAAT
This sequence comes from Corynorhinus townsendii, assembly GCA_026230045.1. Taxonomy (NCBI): domain Eukaryota; kingdom Metazoa; phylum Chordata; class Mammalia; order Chiroptera; family Vespertilionidae; genus Corynorhinus; species Corynorhinus townsendii. The sequence continues at coordinate 197,117,404 of JAPDVU010000001.1, forward strand.
CACAAGTGCCAGCGCTCAGCCTGCAGAGAACGTTTATGACTGGGTTACACATCCCCGAAAACAGGGGTTTATAATGGAAACACTGACAGGTCATTAACTATAACAGCATAAACCGAGGCACAGAATGTTCATGTTGTCTCCATTTTGTTTGTGTCAGCAGGATTTGCAGGCCCGGAATCTGCTTGTGGCTCATGAGCTGTGCCCGAATGTGTGAGGTGAGTTTGAGGGCAAGAGGATAGCCCGGAGTAAAGGACTCAGAGCGTGCCAAGTTTTCAGGTGCAGCATATCCTGTGATGTTGGGGTTCAGTAATGATCACAGGAATCTCAGCATGCAGAAGACACCAGCTGGGCTAGAAGCCCAGGTCACCATCAGCCATTCCCCTCAAGTGACCAGTTTCTCCTTGACCCAGGTGTGACTTCTACTGATATACACTGAGTGGCCAGATTATTATGATCTCTGAACGCATAATAATCTGGCCACTCAGTGTGTGTGTGTGTGTGTGTGTGTGTGTGTGTGTGTGTGTGTGTGTGTGTTAGAAGCCCAGTGCATGAATTCGTGCATGGGTGGGGTCTGGCCAGCCTGGCCAGGGTGAGGGGACATGGGCAGTTGGCCAGCCTGCCTGCTGGTTGAACTGGTCAAGGGGACAATTTGCATGTTAGCCTTTTATTATATAGGATATACACTGAGTGGCCAGATTATTATGCGTTCAGAGATCATAATAATCTGTCCACTCACTGTAAAACAGCACCTTAAAGCAACAAACTAAGTAGTTGATAGAACAGAACTATTCCCTGCCAGCTGTCATTCTGGTTCTTGTGCTCTCTTCTAAGGGGATCCATCTATGTCTGGTGCTTAGAATATTGCCTGACACATAGTAAATACCCCATATAGATTTGGTGTTGCACGCATAGCTGGGTGGATCAGCAAGCTAATGACAAATTTCTAGCAGCCTCGGGTTTCTCAACTGTGAAATGAAGTGGATTGACAAGATCAGTGGTTCTCAACTCCAGTTGCACAGTAGAATAACCTTGAATCACTTTACAAAACTACTAACACCCATATCCTACCAAAGACCAAATAAGTCAGAATCTCTAGACATTGGAACTTGGGCATCAATAGTTTTAAAAAACTCCCTAGGGCCCTGGTTGATGTGGCTCAGTTGGTTGGGCATTGTCCACTGCACCAAAAGATTGTCAGTTCCATTTCCAGTCAGGGCACATGATGGGTAGCAGGCTTGATCCCCAGTAGGGGCATGCAGGAGGCAACTGATTCACACATCAGTATTTCTTTCTCTCTCTCTCTCTCTCTCCCCCCTTCCTCTCTCTCTAAAAATCAATACAAATGTTTTTTAAAAAACCACTCCTAGATGGTTCTAATGTAGACTAGATAATTCTAAAATTCCTTTCTGTGTTTAAAACTCTATTGATTTTAACTAATTTGGGTCATAAAATTCAAGGCCTAGAATTTCTCATTCCCCAACTCAGAGAGATAAAAAGAAGAGGAGTGAAACAACATCAAGAAATTATATTTACGAAATAATTGCCATTTGTTGGACTCCTTGGTGCCAAGCACTGTACATTATATATATTATCTCCAATCCCTCTGACAGGTGCCATTATCCCATCATCCCTGTTTTTCAGATGAGGAACCTGGGGTCCAAGAAGTTGAGTGAGTTATCCAAGGGATAAGGAGTTATCTGGGGAAAAGCAAGCCTCCTGAGCTGCTCTAGGGTGCTATCGGTCAACCCCTTTTCAGAATTAAATGATGTTCAGCATCAGGCAAAGATTGATGTCCAGGCAGAGTGCAGGAAGAGAGAGAAGAACTTCAAGACACACCACACCGAACTGTGAGGTTTGGAGAGGAGGAATTCCCTCCCACCCATGCTCCTCTCCAACTTGAAAAAGGACAATCCTGCCTCTCCCCCAGGCCTGGGCCAGCTGTCAGAGATGAGCCCTGATAAAGGCCCTGGGCCTCCTCCTTGAATTCCTTTGTTCCAGAACCCATCCCATTAGAAAAAGGTCACACATCTTTGGCCCCTTTTAATTTCAGGGGTGGAGAGGTAAAAGCCCAGTCAGGGAAACATGTGCAATTATGAGCAATTACTTAAACGGCTTTCAGACAAGCCTTGGCCCTCCACCAGCAGGCAGAGGGGCCAGCGTCTGGGTTTTGTAGGCGAGAAGGAGTGAGGGTGGGAAGGTGGGGAGAGGGGGAGGGGAGACAGCAAAGCCTTTTGTCACTGGGCTACAAAAAAAAAAAAAAAAAATCGGTATTTCCTGCCACTGGACTAGCTGACACTAACCAGCCCCATGCAGGGGAACTATTCACTTACAAGTCATCGTTTCCTTTACTTATCTGCCTCTAAAGAAACAAATCTATTAGCAGCAAGAAATCACTCCAGCAGCTTTAACTAAGTGCTTCTCCTGCTGACAATGCTAAAGCCTGCGGTCAGCTCCCGCCCACCATCCCCTGGCCTTGCCCCTCCCAGGCAACAGCTCTGAGCTGGCCTGTGTCAGGTTGTCTCTGGCCACTGCAGATAACAAGAGCCATTACATTTCAAATCCTTCCCTAACCTCCTCCCCTCCCACCAAAATCCCAAACCCAATTTCTTCCTGGCAGATCAAAGGCTGCCCAAGCTACAGGAGAGTTCACTCGATCAATAAACTCTGACAAGGGAATAAACAGAACAATCCAATATTTTCCTTCAGGATTCATGTGGCCCGTGGACTAGCAATGCATGGCTATGCCTTTCCTGTTGGGAACCGTGGAAATTTGGTGGGGCATTCAAAGTAGTTCACTCTCTGAAATAAAAACAAAAATGCCCAAATAACCCCAAGAACACTTCACTTTTCTAGTCTTTGTTGGTCTTAAACACACGAACCATGTTGTGGTACAGATGTTGGACTTTGGGGTTCTTCCAAAAGCAACTTTCCATTACTCCCCCTAAGTTTGCAAGAGTTACTGAAGAGCTCCCTAAGCAAGTAGATCTAATTTTAACAATAAACTTTGCAGTAGAGGAAGTATTATAACAATGAATATGCTTCTCCTAGTTGTCATGCTAAAGAATTCCAAAGTGCTTCACAGACAACCATCTGAAACTATGGACCAAAAAGCACAACAAACAAAAAGAATTAAATCCAGGATGCTGTGTATGTGGGATATACCATTATTTTTAAGCCCATAAGAGTATTCAAATAATTAATTCCATTGATTCCTATATCACTCTCCTATGACTTTCTTTGATTCCTAAATCCTTAATCCATGAAGAGAGAGTATGGAGATCCGAATTGTTAAAATAGTCCATGGGACGCATTTGTTATATAGCCATCTACATAGCTTTCCCCATTAACTACGTATCAGCTTATCTTTACTCACACGTGCCTTCGTGTATCTTACCTATATGTTACAATTTTATACAAGAAATCAAGTCTTGCATCTTCCTCCTTTATAAGCTATATAAACATATGCTACATCAATATGAGCTCTTCATTAGTAGATATGGAAAATGCTCAATCATAGAAGCATATTAAACCACTCTGATTTAGGATCTAGATAAAAGAAAGCAAAGTAGTCAGCAACACAGGCCAGAATATAAGGAAGTGTGTGTGGGGGGGGTGGGGGGGGGTGTCTTGTGACACAATGATAGTTATAGCTTAAGCCAGGAATATAAACAATGGGATGTGTCAGGTGTGCATTTGCAGCCTACAGGGAGAATACAGACCCCTTGTGTATTTGTATATTTCTTTCTAAAGCATGACTTAATATTGATAGCTACCATTTATTGAGAGCTCACATTTACCAGGCACAGAGCAATGAACTTGACAAGCTTTACATTATTTCTTTTAGGTCTCAGAGTCCTGTGGACTAGGTACCATTTCACAGATGGGTCCTATTCACGATTAAGTGGTCTTAAAGAGGTTGTCTTCCCCAAGGTCACATGGGAGTAACTGGAAAGGCTGCGATTTGAGTGGAGGCATCTGACTTCAGAGCCAGCACATGAACTGCCAACCTGAGACCACATGTCTGCACTTCCTTGCTAGCTCCCACTTTTCATCAACCAAGAGGCAACAGCCTTGCTCTTCTGTAACATCTTTTCCCAATCTCCTCCTTCCAAATTATGTTTGTTTTATTTATGAATATATTTATGTTGCCTATCTCCAATTATACTATTTTTCAAACACATTCCCCTCATTCTTGCATTTCTGTTAATTCACGGGAAAACCAATATTTCATAGGAATATAGGAACGCGGACCACAGAGTGCATTGGTGGGGACCTAAAACAGGTCCAATGATGCATGTGCCTTCCTCATGAGCCTTGTAACCTGCAGGAAGCACATCTTTTACATGGATTTCTTTTGTTTTCAAGGACAACAGTTTAAAGAGGCCTGGCATGATTTATTGACATCTGTGCCCCAGCAGGCGTATATACATTTTACTCATTTTCCTCTTCCTCCTCTTAGCACAATGATTTGTACTAATCCTTCCAAGGGGCAGTGGGGAAGCCTTTTGTTCCATTAAGACAGGGGTGGGGAATGTCCGGCCTGCCGGCCATATAAGACCTACAAAATCATTTGGTCTGGCCCTGCCAAGGCATTAGGGGTGAGTTAATTAAATGTTTGGCCAAATACAGCCGGCTAATTTTTAAGTTTATAATTCTGTATGGCCTGAGAATGATGTTATAAATGTCCAAATGGCCCTTGGCAGGACAAAGGTTCCCCACCCTTGCATTAAGGTAGCAAGCAACTGTCTTCAGACCCTGTGTTTAATGACTATGTTGCCAACCCTCTCAAGTAGTTCACCGTGAAAGTTCAGGGTCAGACAGCCTTTGGATGGATGGATGGCACAACCTCAGCAAACTTACCTGGCATGGCCTGCCTGCCTGGAGACAGAACTTGGCATCCTTAGCCTAAGGTTGATCAGTACCGCCGGTCCACCTTGTGGAAACAATTCAAAGTGATGAACAGCAAGAACCTACAACCAAGGTTACTCTACCCAGCAAAGCTATCATTCAGAGTTGAAGGTCAGATAAAGAGCTTCACAGACAAGAAAAAGCTAAAGGAGTTCATCACCACCAAACCAGGATTACATGAAATGCTGAAGGGTATTCTTTAAGAAGAGGAAGAAGAAGAAAAAGGTAAAGATAAAAATTATGAACAACAAAATGACATCAAATACATACCTACCAACAAGTGAATCTAACAATCAAGTGAATAAAAAATCTGAAGAACAGAATGGACTGGTGAATATAATAGAATCAGGGACATAGAAAGGGAGTGGACTGACGATTCTCAGGGGAAGCAGGTATGAGGGGTGTGGGAAGAGATTGGACAAAAATCTTACTCTTATGGATGAAGACAGTGGCGGGGGGTAAGGGCATGGGGTGGGGTGGGGTGGGGAATCAGGTGGAGGGGAGCTATGGGGGAAAAAATAGAGGAACACCTGTAATAATCTGAACAATAAAGATTTATTTAAAAAAAAAATCAGCCTGGTGGGACTGACTGAGGTGACAGGGCAGGGGCTGGCGGCTCCGGTGGCAACCATCGCGAATAATGACCCGAAGAGCCTCTCACTGCAGTCATGAAGAGAATCCCTCTGGATGCAAAGTCACCTGAAAACCCAGACCACCTTCCTTGACTCACCTGTTTTGGCCATCAGCTGCTTTAAATATTCATGCCACAGTATTTTTTCTTATCATCTTTTTTACACTTTGATAAATCATGGGCCTACTTAATGTACACTGTGCCAGCTCCATAAAATGTTTATGCACTCTTCTAAGATAGAAGGTGCTATTCCTGTGAGAAATATGTGACTCTCTCCTTGGAATCTATGGATGTGAAGATGGCTCCTGCCTGCTCCCAACATGGGAATCAGCGAAGAGTTTAAAAACTGCTACAAGACAAATTAAGACTCTAGAGGGCAAACAATAGGAAAGCATGCTCAGAGGGAAGATCTGACCCAACAGAATTACAGCAGAGTATATTTTCAGGATGAATTCCTTGTTTCTGCCATCTTTAGAATAAATTATTTTTCTGCTTTCTATGGGAAAAAAAGAAAATCAAATTAGGTCCCTTCCCTTAATAGTGTATAACTTGAAGAAGGGCCTGTCATATGCTGAGATTTATGGCAAAATGTAATCAAACTAAATTGTTGAATAGTCAAGGAAACAGTGGATGGACAAGGAACAGTGATGTCTTAGCAAATGGAGGGAGAGCTAACTTGCCCAATGAGTGCGCATCCGTGAAGAGTACAATTACCTAGAACATGCCTCATGAAATTTCTCAAATATCAAAAGATTTTGCAGACAAGGGAGGAGCCTCAGCTCAAAGCATCTCTGTGGGGGCCACAGTGAGGCAATTGCCTGCCCTGCGACATGCCTGCGGCCACGGTAGATCTGACCTGTCTACTGACACCCTGTCGCCTGGCCTCCTCATAGCCAAACTGGCTAAATGAATTCTTGGCCTTGTAACAGAACAACCTCTGGTGTTGGACCCCATGACTGTGAATTCATTAGCACCATGCCTTCCCCAAGAGTATTAAGGAGCTGTACTCCATGTGGCCATGTTACCTATCATGAAACCATCAAGCATGTGAGCCCTGGATGGGCGGTAAATGTTTGGGGAAATTAAGGCTGAAATACTGTCTACACATCTATTTCTAGGAAGTAGTGTACTTCATATAGGATGTTCTTCCTACTTTCAAATATATCAGAATTGCTACAGAATAAAAAATGGTAGACTTTGAGCCTTTAAGAGAAAAAAAAAAAATATATATATATATATCATAATAAAAGCATAATATGCTAATTAGACCAGACGTCCTTCCAGACAAAGCCAGGGCTACAAGGGAAGCCCGGGTCCCAGATGCCAGAGGGAAGCCAGTGCTTGCAGCTGGGAAAGGAAGGCATTCTCTTACCTTTGTGCATTGGGCCTCTAGTATATATATACACACACACACATATATATATATGGTAGATAGATATTTTATTTATAAATGTAATATATATTTATTATAACATACTATGTATTATATCTATACCAATAAAAGGGTAATATGCTAATTAGACTGGAAGACCAGACATCTTCCTACCATCAACTTCCTTCCAGACAAAGCTATGGTGGTAGGGGCTGAGGCAGAGGCGGTTAGGGGCAATCAGGCCAGCAGGGGAGGGCAGTTGGGGCCATCAGGCTGGCAGGGGAGCAGTTGGGCGGTGATCAAGCCAGTAGGCAAGCAAGTGGTTAGGAGCCAGCAGTCCTGGATTGCAAGAGGGATGGGGCCTAAACCAGCAATCAGACATCCCCCGAGGGGTTCTGGATTGGAGAGGGTGCAGGCTGGGCTGAGGGACACCCCCCCACCCCCCGTGCATGAATATCATGCACCGGGCCTCTAGTGTTAATATAATATATTACATATTAATATAAGATAAATTATAGTTACATATTAAATTGTATATATAATTTTAGAACCTTCTTGAGCAAAAACTGAAATAAGTGCAGAGCTTTCCAGTGGCTCCATTTCACTACATTTCATGAGAAGACTGGAAATGAGGATTTTTTGCTTGTTTTTCAAAGTAAAATTACCACTAAAATCCTAGTGTTCCTTTTCCCAGCAAGTCCTCCTTATACTTAGTCTCCTGGTCTTTCTCTTCATTGGGTGCCAAAAAGGCACATTGGAAGCCTCCACTTTGGGGACTTAAGTGGAGTCTGACTGCTGAATGATTTCCTACAGTGACTGCACTTCCCCTTTCTAATCCTTCGCTCCTTGTCTCTGTCTTCTGCCAGGACCTCAGCCTGCACCACTCTCCCCTCCCCTCCCCACATTCCTAACATGATGGCCTCTCTCAACACACCAAGCTTCTTCCTGCCCATGGGTGCTTGCACTTGCTGTTCACTCTACCAGAAGGCCCTTCCCTGTCTCCTTCTCATTTTCATTTTCTACCTCAGTAACCATCTGCTCAGAGACCCCTCTCTGAGCTCCCTCCAGAATCAGTCCTCCACTCCTACCCGGGACTCTCTTTTCCATACCCCTGAGATTTCTCACCATAATCAAGAAATCTCCTGTGTTTACTTATTTATTCATTATTAGCTCTTTCCTCCCTAGAATAGCCATAAAGTGGAGACCTATTTTTTTCACTCTCAAACACCCAGCACCTAAGCAATGCCTGGCACATAGTAGGAGCTAAACAATCAATGAATTAATTGTCTAGTGTTCCTCAGAGGCAAGGCACAGCTTCTCCAGAGAGGTGATCAAATATTGGATATCTTGCTACTTAGGAAGTTTGAAGAATAGTAACCACTTCAAACACTCTGACACTCTGTGTAGTGTCCAGGTATTGTAAGAACCTGCCTGACTTTGGGGGATCCTCCAGTTTCCAAACACAAAATTGCCTACATATTATAATGCTTAGATACATATATATAACATCAAGATAATGATAATCGTTACCACATAGTGAATACTTTCCCTGCCAGGAACGTGTACAACACATTCTTTCATTAGCCTGCACAGCAACCCTATGAGGTAGGGGTATTATCTCTACTTTACAGATGAGGAGATTGAGTCTCAAGTGATTTGCAGAAACACATGGAACAAATAAGTGTTAGAGCTGGTATTTGAACCTTGTCTGTCTCATCCATCTTGAAGGCGTATGCTTTTAACTACTTCTTTGTTTTGAGAAGCCAAAACAGCAATATAGTAAAGATAACCAGCTCATGGTGCACACACATATGATCTTCTTGCAAGGTTTGAAAGCATTTGTGTAATGTTATTTGTAGTAATAGTTTTCCAATCCCTTCACACCCATTCTAAACAAATGCTTATTTGCAAGATAAGAATACAACTGCTGCCGAAACCGGTTTGGCTCAGTGGATAGAGCGTCAGCCTGCAGACTGAAAGGTCCCAGGTTCGATTCTGGTTAAGGGCATGTACCTGGGTTGCGGGGACATCCCCAGTAGGGGGCGTGCAGGAGGCAGCTGATCGATGTTCCTCTCTCATCAATGTTTCTAACTCTCTATCTCTCTCCCTTCCTCTCTGTAAAAAAATCAATAAAATACATTAAAAAAAGAATACAACTACTTCAAGTATCTTGTGTGTTTTTCTGGGTTTTCAAATATTGCTCCCATCAGCTCCAAGGAAAGAAAGCAGAATTATTTGAGGTTTAGCACCTGTAGAAATGGCTGCTCTTTGTTCCAAATGACAAACACCTTACATTTATGGAAGATACAAGCCAAGTTCCTCCTTCTTTAGTAGTAAACATCTACTGAAAAACTAATATTCCTGAGAATAAAACTTATACAAAAATTTACAGCTCCTAATGTTTCTATAATAAGAACTATATCATCATCAACACTGCCCAAAGCTATAAAAATTTGGGATAATATTTCAGATAAAAACAGAGAAGGAAATAAATGCCTCTCTTCCAACCCTCAGTTACTGTTGTTTTTTATCCTGGTACCTGACTTTTCTTTCTTAATCTGTCCATCATGTCGCACATTCTCTCTGAGTCTCTCTTTTTTTAAATTTCTTCTTTCCTAAAACTCATCACAAGAGTATCTACCTATCCAGCTCTTGTCCCTTCCACCCGCTTTTTAATCCCTCCCCCAAGCCCCAATGAAGTTTACCAGCTCCTCCCTTCCTTTTTTTTTTTTTTTTTCTGTGAGATGAGCTTCCAAGTTCTTACTCCTTTCTGCTTGACTTTGTATAAAAAAGCAAGTGTGCAAGATTTACAACTGTGCTTAGCAGGCTCTCTTTCCATCTACTCTGGGGCTTGACTACTGAGCTAAAAATCCCTCAGCTGAAAGAGCAACAGATGGAAGGTTTTGAAGATACATCCAAATCTCCCAGTTCAACAGAAAAAGCAACAGCTTTCAAACTTGCTGTGTTATGGTGGAGAAGGAGTGCCCACAGGCTGACCCGCCTTCCTCAAAGGGCACTTTCAGCTGCCTCCATGATGGATTAGCCCAATGATGGGATTTCATAAGAGCCTTTCACAACAGGGAGAGCCTGTGTGCACATGACTCTTCTCTCTCAGGCCGTTTTGAACAGAAAGTGTCCATGTCACAGGGCATCTCCCCACTCAAGTTTTATGGGGGAATAAGAGGTTTTCAAAAACCAAAGGCAAAGGAAATGCAATGCAGAAGAATATTGGAAAGAGGTAAGGCCTGGTGGTTAAGAGCAATAACCTCTTTTTTCCCCCCATAGCTCCCCTCCACCCAGTTCCCATCCCATCCTCTGTCCTTACCCCACCCCTCACTGTCCTCATCCATAACTGTATGATTTTTGTCCAGTCTCTCCCCCCACCCCTGAAGATTGTCAGTCCACTCCCTTTCATGCCCCTGATTCTACTATATTCACCAGTTTATTAGAATTTTATTTATGCGCATCTCATATTATATTCACCCATTTATTGGGGTTTGGGGGAGGTCAGTGGGCACAGAACAGTTTGTGTGATCTTGGGCAAATTGACTTCTCTGAGCCTCATCTGTAAAGTGGGGCTATGCATAGTACCTAATGTGTCATTCTCTTGGAGCAAAAACCGCCATAATTTGACAAGGTCGTACAAAAAGCACTAAACGCTCTTGCAGCACCACAGTGGGTAAGTGGATCCTATCATTGTTATTGTTTTTGTTTGCTGTAACATCCATGATAGCAAAGGAACTTGAGCCAACAGGTACATGGTCGGGTTTCCTTCCTAGATAACCCAAATTTCTACCAGATGAATTAAGTGGAAAAAAGGAAAAAATAACAAACAAAGGCCCTTTTAAATGTGTTTCCAATATAAATGGTCTAGAAGCAAGAAAATCAAAGGAGACGGACAGACACAACAGACAAAGCTTGCATCTCTCCCAGATTTAGACATAAACTAGCGAGGATCTGGAAAAGACCCATCCATCAGTTCTTCAAAGTTCTTTCTCCCCCAGAGAAGAGAAATGATGACTGGCCTCCAAATACCAAGACAAAGTTCGAAACTCTGGCCTTCGCATTGGGGTCACCGTCTCTGGGGCAGGAGTGTTGACCCATCTGCAGCATTTCTGCTGGTGGAACTGCTGAGAGAGGGTTCCCGAGGATTCCTTCACTTTCAGTCCCGAATGCCCTCACTTTGCAGGGAACGACTGGAGAGCGAGGCCGACTTCATCAGTCCTACCAAACCGCTACTTCCGTGGGCTGCCGTTCTGACCTAAGAGGGACAGAATAATCTTCCCGAGACTGAGAGTAACCTCACCGAAAGGTTGTTTAAAAGGCATGTCGCTCAGAACAGACAAAACAAATTCAGATGCGCAGTAGAACGGGGCGGGTGCTGGTGCCTGATGCCAAGACCACAGTTAGACTGGCTGCCACTTGGATTATTTTAAACCTAGTTTATTGGGGGCCAGAAAGCTCCACAGCTTCGACATCCTGACATACAAGCTGCCAGCAGCGTCGGATAGCTTTTGTGTTAATTCTTTCTCAGTGGGGCTGAAGGAGACCTTGGACCCACCAGTGACTGGTCCATGGCTTAGTAGTAGATAAATATTTCCTCAGTGTGTGCTTTACAGTGTCACCTGTAAATTTCACCAGCCATGTGCCTCCATTACCTAAAGACCAAGCCTTCTCCTCCCTACAGAAGTTTAATTATTCTGTAAAATACTGACTGTTTTATTCATGAGGAGTATCTTTTTCACCAACAATGATTTTCAAAGGCTTCAAAGATCTGAAATCATTGTCAGCGGTAAAATTGATTTAACTGCTTCCCCCCGCCCCACCTTCATGAAATAGCTCCTTAGAAATACTCAGAGAGCCGAGCTCATTTACATTGCAAACAACACCAAGCCAGTCCCTTGCTTCTTTCTCTCGCCTCATCTAGCGACCTGGGGCCTGGCAAACGTTTCTCCTTTTATAACTACTTGAGCGTGGCAGGCTCTTCCTATTAGCTACATTACATCACCATTATCAAAGACGAAAGGAAATTAATTTTGTTTTTCAAGGTCTTGGCAATAAGTCGGTTCTTTACTTCATCAGACATCTGCTGTTTTTCTACGTGTGTCATTTGCGAAGTCGACTTTTCCTTATGACTTTATTCTCATAACAATTTATCACGCACCGGTGTTTACCAGGGAACTTGTGCCGACGGATTTTCCCCCTCTCCAGGCAAAAAGTGTAGCATTAACTTAAAGCCAATATCATCATCTATATTTCGTTCTCAGATAGTTTTCTGGGCTTAAAAAGAAAATAAAAGCCAACTAGACTGTCAAGAAAAAAATAACCACTTATGGTCTTGGCTGAAACATATTGCCAGTGTAACCCCACTTTGTTTTAACAGATGGGCCTTTATCAGCAAATTACGTGGGCAGCTCACCGACTTCCTTTAGGGATGGAGGAGTGGTTCCATTTACTTGGGCTCTTATCTGTTCACTTAAAGCCACATTTGACCACAAAATTCTAAGAACTTTTTTTCATATATTGATATGAAGGGTAAACTAGAGAGAATCTTCTGTTCTCCAATAATTAGTCATTCCTGGGTGATTGATACGTCCTTATTTCACATCAGTGGAGGGTTGGGGAGGAAACTGGTGGTTCACATAAACACCTTGGCTTCTCTTAGGTGCTACTTTTATTCCTTTGCCTAATGTAACAAGGGCTGCTGCGAAAGCTCTTCACGATACTTATTTTGATGAATGATCAACTGGTGTTAGACTCATTTTTTTTTTGTCCTTCTCCAACATCTCACTATTGCTCTCACTTTCTCCAGCTGCTGACTAACTCCTAGTAGCCTTAGTTCTGCTGGTTGGCACAGGAGCAAAATTCATGTTGTTTCCGACAAAAGTCCACAGCTCTAGAATGGGGTGTGCACAGAGTCTGAAACCGACCTGGGGGAATATTAGAGAACCTCACTTTGCCACATGCTTCACATATAGGCCTGTGCTTTTCTGTTTATATTTTTTTATTGAGGAGATTTGTGCCAAAAAAAAGAGAGATGAATGATGACTCTTAAAATTTTATTTTACCATGAAAATTACTTTCACCTTTCCTTGTTGCAATTTGCCATAATCATTTCCACAAGAATCAAATCCCTAGGCCTCAGTTTCTCTAAGCCTATAAATGAGAAGGTTGAACTAGACCCAGAGTTGTGTGTTCATGAGAAACACCTGGTGAGCTTGTCTAATATGCAGATTCCTGAGTTCCATGCCCAGCAATTCCTATTCAGTAATGTTGCAGTCGGACCCAGGAATATTCCATTTTCAACTCACCATGGACCATGCTCCAAGAACACTGCTCTGAGGGATTCCAAGGCGCTTCCTTTTCCAATAGCCTGGGACTCCACAAAACTTTAATGGGATATTAACTGATTATCTGGGCAAATCTTATATTTAGTGGCAACCTATCTCCCATTGGGCACTTGCCTTGTTAGCCTCTCCACTCTCTGTGTCTGCTCCACTGGGGGTTTGAGGCTGAGCTCTGTGTGGATGGCAGCCTTGGCCTCTAAGATTGAGCATCTCAGCCTAGCCCAGCCCAGCCTGCAGGCTCCTCCCAGCATCAGAGAGGGGGGCTCTTCAAAATGCTACATCCCTTTGGTGTTCAAAGTGAGTTCAAAACAGCAGACGCTTCAATTGTCAAGGTTAAGTTCAGAAACCTTTCATTTTAAAGGCAAGTGGTGACTTGGGGATCACCCATGATTTTTTATTTACTATATGACAAGTCTCCATTAGCACAATGAGGGAATGTTGTTGGGATGAAGTTAGAAAACCGATTATGACCCAAATGACAAATGAACCACAACTGAGCATGGAACTTTTCAGAACCACTCATCTTAACCTCAGGCCTCATAAATGAAAACCAGAGAAAGTGCATGGCTGGTCTGACCCAGCGCCCAGTGCCCATGCATGCTGACAGAACTTACAGGGTGCTATGTGGACAAGAGTCCAGCTAGGAGCGAAGTCAGAACTCCCTCACTAACTACTGTGTGATCTTGGCCACGTTACTCCACTTCGCTGAGTCTCAGTTTACTATGTGTAAAATGGGGCTCAGGTACAATAGTCTCCCATAATTCACAATTTCATTTTCCATGGTTTCAATTACCAGCAGTCAATCGTGATCTAAAAATATTTGATGGAAAATTTCAGGAATAAAATTCTTAAAAGTTTTAAATTGTGCACCATTTTCAGTAGCATGATGAAATCTCACCCTGTCCTGCTCCATCCCACCCAGGACATGAAATCATCCCTTTGTCCGGGATATTCACACCTTATGCCTACCCGCCCCTTAGTCTCTTAGTATCCATCTGGGTTATCACATTGACTGTCACGTTATCACAGTGCTTGCATCCCAGTCACCCTATTTCACTTAGTAATAGCCCCAAAGTGCAAGAGTAGTGATGCTGGCGATTCAGATACGCCACAGAAAAGCCGTAAACTTCTTTCTTTAAGTGAAAAGATGACAAACTACAACAAGATATCTTGAGAAAGAGAGATCACATTCAAAGTACTAGAGGCCTGATGCACATAATTGGTGCAAAAGTAGGCCTTCCTTCCCCTGGCTGCCACCACCAGCTTCCCTCTGGCACCCAGGACCCGGGCTTCCCTTGCAGCCCCAGCTTCGTCCGGAAGGTCGTCTGGAAGGACATCCAAAAGGATGTCTGGTCTAATTAGCATATTATACTTTTATTATTATAGATATTGTTATAATGGCTCCATTTTATTATTAGTTATTATTGTTAATTTCTTACTGGCTTAATTCATAAATTAAACTATCACAGGTATGCATATATAAGAAAAAAACAAAGTATATTTAGGGTTCAGTACTCTCCATGGTCTCAGGCATCCACAGGGAGTCTTAGGATGTATCCCCCACAGATAAAGGGTAATGGCTGTATTCAACAAATCTTTTCCGAGTGCCTGGAGTGGGCCGGTAACTATAAAGTAAGCTCAAGCACTGAACAAAACAAGCAACAATCCCTGCCGTCACGAGGAACACAGACAAAAGACAAATAAATAGAAACTGCAGTGTCCAATCGTGGTAAATTGATACACACCATGGCAAAAAGTAAAGCAGAGTAAGAAGTTAGAGAGTAATGGGATGCTATTTCAGATAAGGTGGTCAGGGAAGGCCTCTCTGAGGAAGGGGCATTTGAACAGGGGCCAGAATAAAGTGAAGAAGAAGCCTTGTGATAACTGGACCCTCGAGGCAGAAGCAAAGTTCAGGTGCAAAGGCCCTGAGGCGGGAGCACTTGAGGAATGGTCAGTGACAGCAAGGAGGCAAGTGTGGCTCAAGGAAAGGGAGGGAGTGAGAGTGGTGAAACGAGAGCAAACAGGTAGTCAGATCAAAAAAGGCCTGAAAGTGAGCACTTTGAGTCTCACTTCCTATGTCAATGAGGAGCCATCAGAAGTTCTGTGCAGCATAGACTGACACGTGTTTGAAAGGATCATTCCAGCTGCTGTTTAAAAGGGAGCAGGGCAGGCAGGGTATATCAATCAGGAGAGGCTAGGCCATCTTTCCTCCTTAGAATAGGACATAATCATTTCTACAAGAATCAAACCCCACCCTAGCCGGTTTGGCTCAGTGGATAGAGTGTCAGCCTGTGACTGAAGAGTCCCGGATTCAATTCTGGTCACCGACACATGAGGGTTGTGGGATTGATCACCAGCAGGGGGCCTGTAGAAGGCAACCAATCAATGATTGTCTCTCATCATTGATGTTTCTATCTCTCCCTCTCCCTTCCTTTCTGAAGTCAATAAAAATATATTTAAAAAAATAAAAGAATCAAACCGCTAAGCCTTGGTTTCCTTCAACCTATAAAATGGGAAAATAATAAACAACCACAAAAGCAAAGGCTACTTCTCACTCACACTCCATGTCAATGGAAGTTAGCCAGGTCCTGTGCCCCCCTCCTCACTTTGGAGCCCAGGGATGGACCAGCCTCTGTTTGACTCATTGCAGATCATCATCATGACAGAAGGAAATGGGGCCCATGGCAACTCTTGCACAGGCTCTCCAACCTTAACCTGGAAGGGACGCGCACCACTTCCACTCCCACTCCACTGGCCAGATTGTTTGATCACATCCAACTGCAAAGGCTGTGAGAAGGTTCAATCCTTCCGTGTGCCTGCAAGACGGGATGGTGGGTAAACAGCACCAACGCACACCACACACACCAGAGGGAAGCAGAGATTAGGAGGCTAGTACAGTCATCCAGGCAGGACATGAGAACAGTTCAGCCAGGCAGTCACAGAAGAAGTGTTAGGAAACAGATGCAGAAGACATTTTGAAGACAGAGACAACAAGATTTGCTGATGGATTGGATGTGGAATAATCTTAAGCATCAGACAGTGTATTTATTTTGGTGCAAATTAGATGAGATGATGTATATGAAGGTCTTGCCCAGTACCAGACTCACTGTAACCCTCAACAATGGTGATTATTATTGTTGTAGTTCTAGATTGAAGAGGTGCTTATGATAACAGAACAGTTTATCTTTGAATCATACTATTTTCCAAGACATATAGTTGCTTTACTTTTAGACACTATTACACACACACACACACACACACACACACACACACACACACACACACTTTCCAAAAATAATCACAGTAGTCGCTACGACTTTAAATGGTCTTCACCTCTTGACCAGCCGGTGTGTGGTCAGTGGTTTGAACATCAACCTATAAACCAGGAGATCACAGTTCAATTCCCCATCAGGGCACATGCCCAGGTGGCAGGCTCGATCCCCAGTGTGGGCCATGCAGGAGGTAGCCGATTAATGATTCTCTCTCATCATTGATGTTTTTCTCTCGCTCTCTCCCTTCCTCTCTGAAATCAATAAAAATATATTTAAATAAATAAATTGTCTTCATCTCTAAGAAACTTTCTAGTAATTAAATCGTTTTCTTCATTTTCTTAGTTTCTGTAGAGAAGCTTTTATTCCTATGGACACATGTTCGAGACCAGAAAGTAGCCTGCGTAGAAGTCAGGAAGCCCCCCGCAGGTCTGCTCAGATGTTGTAGATTAATCGTCATTCGATTTGGGAATGTGAAATGAACTGATAAGAAAAGCTGTACGTACCAATGACATTCAGGAATGAAAACTGACAGATCACCTGTGTTAGAAGATTTGATTCTTCAGATTTCACGGGGGGGGGGGGGGGGGGAGGCGGGAAGACCTTTAGTGACATGTGCTCTCTTATGGCTTACATTAAACAATTTAATATATAACATGAGGGAGAGAACATGATATAAACAATATATCCATGAGGAAAAATAAATGACCTCAGTCCCAAGAGGCACTGTTATGCACTGGTACTATTCATGTACATTAGAAGGTATGATGTATCAGTTTTACTTCTAATCAGTATCTAAATATATCACCGTCGGTTCCTGGAGTGCATTACACTATCTCACAATGCATGCTCACATTTTACATTAATGTGGAAAGTATCCATCTGTTATCAGGCAGAACTTAATTCTATATTGAAAAATGAGGTGTCTGCTGGGTACACTTCTATTTTAAGTTTTAAAGTCATTGAGAAACGAAACCTAAAATAGAACTTTAGGACTAAACCATGCTGGGTTTTTTTATGGCATGGATGCTGAGAGATTATGGTTTGTTGGGTGGCTGACTCAGAGGCATCACCTATGTTTTGGGTGCCTCTGGTTTCCAACCCTGTTTGGGAGTATCTATCCCAATGGTGTTATGAAATTCTTAAAAATATTATTAGAACAAATGTTTAAATAAATATATGGTACATGTGACTATCTCTGAGTTAACTATCCCCAAAAACAAGTAAAACATCCCAGAAATGCCACGGGTTCAGCCATGTGCTCAGCCACTGTGGATGTTTCATAAAGTGGATCCAGTAGACTTCCTGAGCATCTCCTGTGGACCTAGGATGTAAGTGCCATGTGAAATAATAAA
Organism: Corynorhinus townsendii; assembly: GCA_026230045.1. Lineage (NCBI taxonomy): Eukaryota > Metazoa > Chordata > Mammalia > Chiroptera > Vespertilionidae > Corynorhinus > Corynorhinus townsendii. Next base: position 197,135,286 of record JAPDVU010000001.1, read on the forward strand.
ATATGGACAACTATCTCTGGTCTCAAACTCCTCAAAACAATCGAGGATTCAGGAAACACAACTTGAAATAGCTCAACCAAAACACGAAGTAGAGAGAAGTGGGAACTGGTTGGCTCATACACCTAAACCATGGGGACATGTGGATCTAGCTATAGGGACAGAGGGATGAAATGCTCAAGTGCTTTCTATGTCTCACTCCTGTGCATCAGCATCATTTCCTCAGTCTGGGTTTTCCAGAAAACACAACCCTGACCTCCCAGTTCACATCTTGACCACTTAGCTACCAGAAAGAAAAGGACCCTTCCCAGTAGTTCTAAGAAGTGGTGCCGATTTCCCACCCTGGCCAGTGTCAAGCGACCACCCTGAGGCCACTGTATGGCGAATCAGGAAGAGATGTCCACAGGGGGCTCTCCCGGGCCTGACTGAGCAGGTGGGAGCAGGTGCGAGCCAGCTCCAGCACACCACGGAGCATACTACCCAGCACACCCCTCCATCCGCACCTACAAAAGCCTGAATTATACCTGGCCCTTGCTTTCAAGGGAATGTTTCAGAGGAGACAGAGAAGGAAATCAATAATTTCAAGACAGTGTGGTAACTGCTAGAATACAAGCACACATGGAGATGGTCCATAGTTGAGGTGATCCCGCTGCCTGGGCTGGAGTTGGGCCCTCAGAGGCTTTACAGGGAGAGATGCCTTTACACTTGGAAACATATTCACCAGACTCAAGTGTGGTGGGGGAAGGGCGTGCAGAGGAAACACTATGCACAAAGCCCCACCAGAATGCAACAGAAGGGGGTGGGGGAGCAAGAACTGTTTGAATGGCCGGAGGGAAGGCCCAAGAAGCTGCGAGACACATGTGAGGCTCGAGTTAACTGGAAATGGGTCAGGAGTGCTTTGGATGATTACCTTGTCAGCCAGGCATTTGCAACCTGTTTTCAGTAGATGGAACCCTTTTACTATGAAAATGTCAGGTGTGATTGCAATTTATACAACAAACATTTTATGTAATTAATGTATACTCACTGTATTAAAAATAAAGCTGACAGTGTTACATTGGTTAGAATATGAGTTGTGAACTGGTGACATCTTAAGTGTTACAATTTGGTACATAGTGCATTTGAGAGAGTTCATCTTGCTAGTTCTTCAATGACTTTTTTTCCTGAAATAATTTCCAACTTGAAGTTGTAAGCCTAGTATAAAGTACACCCATATATACTTTACCCAGATTTGCCTATTGTTAATATTTTGCCTTGTTACCTTTATCGTTTGTTTTCTCATTCTTGCTCTTTAAAAAAAAAAAAAATACGTATAAATATGTGTGTATACAGTACTTGATTTTCTGAACCAATTGAAAGTAAGTTATATACATCATGACTATCTATATACACTGAGTGGCCAGATTATTATGATCTCTAAATGCATAGTAATCTGGCCACTCAGTGTATATCCTATATAATAAAAGGCTAATATGCAAATTTTCCCCTTGACCAGGAGTTCGACCAGCAGGTAGGCCAGCCAACTGCCCATGTCCCCTTCCCCTGGCCAGGCTGGCTGTACCCCATCCATGCACGAATTCATGCATTGGGCCTCCAATATATATATATATATATATGTGTATATATATATATACACACACACACACATACATACACACACACTGAGAGGCCAGATTATTATTATTATGCATTCAGAGATCATAATAATCTGGCCACTCAGTGTATATAAAAAGCCAGCAACCATAATGGCCATAATGACCATAATGACCAGTCACTATGATGCCCACTGTGGCCAACGAACCTGCCCAATCAGGGCATGGGGCCAACCAGCCAACCTCGTGGCCCCTTTCCCCTGCTTGCCTGTCCCTGATCAGACTCTCCCACCCCGGGCAAGAGCGGGAAGGACCAGCCAAATGCTCCCCCAGCTGGCCCGCCCCTAACTGCATCCCCCACCCCAATAGGGGGCGGGGCCAGCTGGCCAATCTCCTGCAGCCCTTCCCCCTACCTGGCCCCACCCCAGATAGGCCCTCCCACCCTGATCAGGGCAGGGCCAGCTGGCCAACTACCATGGCCCCTCCCCCAGGCCACTGGCCCCCATTCAGGGGCAGGACTGGCCAGCCCACCACCCACATCCCCTTCCCATAGCTGGCCCTGCCCCCAATAGGCCCCCAACCCCAATTGGGGGCAGGGCCCCTGGCCAATCACCCATAGCCGCTTCCTCCAGCCGGCCTGGACCTGATTGGGTTGGGCTGGCCGGACCCCACCAGTGCCTCTAGTTTACTGATAAATACCTCAGTGTATATTTCCTAAGAATATAATATTCTCTCCTATAGTTACCAGTTTCAGTAAAAGTAACATTTATGCAATATTTTACTTTTCTACTCTAATCCCAATTTTGTCAATTATCCCAAAACTGTCATTGATAGCATTTCCTCCTCCAGTCTAGGACCACATAGTATTTTTAGTCATGTTGTCTCTAGTCTCAGTAATGTAAAACAGTTCCTTAGCCTTTCTTTGGCTTTTAAAACATTGATGTTTCTGACTAATAGTCTCCTTCCACTTTTTATTTAATAGAATGTTGCTCATTTGGGGAAGTCTGATATTCCTTATTGATTAGATTCAGGGATGATACATGAGTGGCACTGTGTCCTTATCAGAGTATCCCAACTGGAGGTACATTGATGTCCTTCTGTCCCTCATTTGAGATATTAATTCTATCTCCAACCAAAGTGCTTTCAATTTCTCCATTCTGCGTAGTTATCATTAAGAGATGTTTTAGAATCAAGCAAATATTCTGTTTGTCATCAAAACTTTTCTCTTGGAGTTAGCATCTACTGATTCTTTCCCAAAGCAATTTTACTGTGATGGTTGCAAAATGATCTGCCAATTTTCGGACTCCTTCCACATTTCTCAGTAGGCACTTGGCATTCCACTACAAGCAAGAGTCCTCCCGTATTCACCATTGATTTCTTTATTCATCTCTTTAGTATCAGCATGGACTCATGGATTCTTTTTTCTTTAATGTTTTATAATTCATTACTGTCTTTAATTTTAGTGGTCAAATTATCTCTGCATTGACCACTGAGAATCCTTTTAAACTGGCCCCTGCATCTTAGTGATATATTCTATTATTGTTGGTTTTTTTGTTGTTTTTAGCATTTTTTTTACTTTCTGGAATAACAAGATAATTCCAGGTTCATCTTGTACCTACTTGCCTCAACCCTGGAATTGGCCATTTCTCCAAGGAGCCCTGGTTCCTTCTATTGAAGAATGACATTAGAGACCACAATCAGAGCACTAGATGTGCTCATTGCTACTGGGATGTCATTGCTTCTTGCTCTTTTCAGTGGACAAAGCTAGGAAATCTACATATATATGTATCCAAACAGAATACACACACACACACACACACACACAATTCTATTTTCTGAGTCCATACCAATGCTTCTAATTCCAATCTGTCCTCACAGAGTTCTTTTTTTACTTCCTATTTCACATTTGTACCTCTCTCATTCCACAGTGACAACCCTTGTTCAGAAGGGCTTCTCCAAAAAGCAAACCTGATAGAAAGAATCCAGGAATTGTTTGCTGTTCTCCCACCTCCCTACCTACCAAGCCTATGTGTATATAGTCTGATACTATGTTCATAAACTACTTTCGTTGGTTACTTTCCCCCACTTCATTGTGGTAATGTTATTCATTTGAAATGAAGCTGGGTTCAAATGCTCCCATTTTTTTCTAATTTTAGGATAATTTTCACCTTGCATCATTGCTGATTTTATTTTACTTTTTGAATTTATAGAACATTAACATGCTTTCAAAAGTCAAAACAGTATGAAAAGGCATACTAAGTTTGCACTTATTCCTGCTTTTAAATAGGTAGCATTCTTTTTCCATAATGAAATCATCCAATGGAAGGAAGAAGGAGAGAAGGACAAATGCAATGATGGCAGTAAAGAGCAGAGAGAGGAGGAATATATCCTGTAACTAGGAGTTGACACTATTCCGAGCTCTATCACGAACATGTGGGGAAATCAGAATATGGAAAGGGTGGAGGACAAAGCCCAGTTTTCAGGCTGGAGTGCCTGGTGAGATGGAGGTGCAACTCTGCAAGACACAGCTCACAGGGGAAGAAAGTGGTTTGGACAGAAGACAATGAATTCTGTCTTTGACATGCACTGTATTCTGGGCCAGCTTATCTTCTGGAAAGCCAGAAGAGGCCAGACTAAATGGGAGGGGCAGAAGAAAACAGCCACAGAAAATGTGGGGAGGACCAATGAAAGCTGCACAGCAATGAATACTTGAAATCTGTCCTTAAAACTACCTTGAAATTGCCTGTCTTTTTTTGACTGGTCCATTATTATAGCTGCAAATACACCATCCACCCGAAGCCTGTGGTCCTTGCCTTTCATTGGCCCTAGTAGGTCCTTTGTGGGAGTGTGAGGGTTAATGGCTTTGCCATTAGAGAGACATTACCTCAAATCCTAGCTCCACCACTTCCTCGCTAGGTGACCTTGTGCATATGGGCTCATCTTTCTAGTCCTCTGTTTCTCTTCTGTAGATGGAGAGAGTGACAGAGTGCCTGCCTTGCCATGTCCTTGTGGGAAGTATGGGATAATATAAGGCAAGTGCCCAGCACAATGCCTGACTTAGAGAAAGCATTTCATCCTTTCTCTGTTAATCTCAGGGAGTCAAGTTTCATCTCCTGACACTCTAACAGAAGCTATACAGTACTCTACTGCAGTGGTTCTCAACTTGGCCACACCTGACAATCAGCTTTTAAAAAAATACCAAGACTCAGGCCTCACCACCTAGAACGTTGGACTTCATTGGCCTGGGACAGAGTTTGGCTTTGGTGTGTTTTGTTTCTATTTAACAGTCTCCAAGGTGATTTTAAGCAGAGTTCAGCATCACTGCTTTCTTCACACATTCAATCTGAAGAAGGGCTCTCCTAGGTTGTACTCCCTCTTGACCTTTCTGACAGCACTTCAGAGGAGAAATAGATTGCTTAAATCGTTCTGTTTATCCCAGACACCCAAAGCATATAGCCATATGTTATTCTCCAGGAACTTCTTTTCTGAGAAACATAAATACCACCTTCCCCACAGGAAGAAAGGAATGTTCTTCCCCACCCAAAGGAAACCTGCTCCATTCTCACCCACCCAGGCAGACCGAAGAGCAAAACACAATCAGAGCTTGGTCAGCACAGACTAAGCCCAGAGGCAAGGAGCCAGTAAGGAGAATGTCTTTCCATGGGCACAGTCCAAGCAGTCCTGACCAGCTTAAAGACCCAGAAGTTGTCATTGGACAAATCCTATGTAATGGCTGTCGGCACTCTCTCAGGAAGCATGTGAATGGCACGGTATTGGTGCCACCTCTGTCCCCCAATCCCATGTGTGCACGTGCGGAAAGTCAATTCCTCAATCTATTCTAGTCACTTTTATTTTATTTTTATTTTTTTTAATTTTTATCATTCAGATTATTCTAGTTGTTCCTCTTTTTTCCCCCCATAGCTCCCCTCCACCCGGTTCCCACCCTACCCCATGCCCTACCAACCACCCCGCTGTCCTCATCCATAGGTGTATGATTTTTGCCCAGTCTCTTCCCGCACCCCCCCAACACCCCTTTCCCCTCCAGGATTGTCAGTCCACTCCCTTTTTATACCCCTGATTCTATTATATTCACCAGATTATTCTGTTCATCAGATTTTTTATTCACATGATTTTTAGATTCACTTGTTGATAGATATGTATTTGTTGTTCATAATTTTTATCTTTACCTTTTTCTTCTTCTTCCTCTTCTTAAAGAATAGCTTTCAGCATTTCATATAATACTGGTTTGGTGTTGATAAACTCCTTTAGCTTTTTCTTATCTGTGAAGCTCTTTATCTGCCCTTCAATTCTGAATGAAGCTTTGCTGGGTAGAGTAATCTTGGTTGTAGATTCTTGCTATTCATCACTTTGAATATTTCTTGCCACTCCCGTCTGGCCTGCATAGTTTCTGTTGAGAAATCAGCTGACAATTGTATGGGTGCTCCTTTGTAGGTAACTAACTGTTTTTCTCTTGCTGCTTTTAATATTTTCTCTTTGTCTTTTGCTCTTGGCATTTTAAATATGATGTGTCTTGGTGTGGTCCTCTTTGGATTCCCTTTGTTTGGGGTTCTGTGCACTTCCTGGACTTGTAAATCTATTTCTTTCACCAGGTGGGAGAAGTTTTTGGTCACTATTTCTTCAAATAGGTTTTCAGTATCTTGCTCTCTATCTTCTGGCACCCCCATAATTCGGATGTTGGTACGCTTGAAGTTGTCCCAGAGGCTCCTTACACTATCTTCATATTTTTGGATTCTTTTTTCTTTTTGCTTTTCTCGTTGAGTGTTTTTTGCTTCTTTGTATTTCAAATCTTTGACTTGATTCTTGTGATCCTCTAGTCTGCTGTTGGATCTCTGTATATTATTTTTAATTTCAGTCAGTGTATGCTTAATTTCTAGTTGGTCCTTTTTTCATATCTTTGAAGGTCTGGCTAAATTTATTGGCCTTTTCTAGAAAATTCTTTAAAAACATTATAACCGGGGTTTTGAACTCTATATCCAGTCATTTGCTTTTCTCCATTTCTTTCATTTGTGATCTGTTTCTTTGTCTCTGCATTTTGACTGCTTCCCTGAGTTGATAGAGAGGCTTTGTGTGCTAGGTGTCCTATAGGGCCCAGTGGCTCAGACTCCCCAGTTACCTGAGGTGGACACTCTTGGTGCACCCCTTTGTGGGCTGTGTGCACCATCTTGTTGTAGTTAAGCCTTGATTGTTGCTGGTATCACTGGGAGGAATTGACCTCCAGTCCAATTGGTTGTGAGGATCAGCTGTGTTTACAATGAGAGAACTTCTGTGCTGGAGACACCCTTTTGGGGCAAGACTTGCTTCAGTGGGGCTTTGGTGCTCACTGAGTCTGCCCCTTGAGTGTATCCCTTATGGGTCTGAGGAGTTGTAATCTGGATGGTCCTACTCTGACCCTGGGTACACTGGCTCTTGGATCTCCAAGGAGGTTCTAATTTAGCCTCTGCCTGAGGCCACCAGGAGCTACAGAGAGATCTCCAGATTCCTCTTCTTTGTTTGGGTTTTGGAGGTGCCCAGATGAGGCCCAGATGTGAAGCAATGCAAGCTGCTATTGGATCTTGAGCCTTCTTTTGGATGTTCTGGGTCTTTCTGACTCAGGTGCAGTTTGTCAGGTAAGTTCAGAATTCAAAGGACCAGGCCATTCATATGCAAAAGCCTCTGTGCACAGTTTGGGTGGGACGAAGTCTCAGGGTGGAGCAAACAGCAATGGCTTCCCATCAGTCCTGCCCTAAGAGGCCCCAGATCTTAGTGTCCCTTGGTAGTTGCTACAAGCACCTCTGAGAGAAAGCTGCCCTCAAGTTCCACCCACTGCCAGACATTGCAGTTTCTCCCCGTATGAGTCTGGGTCCCCAGAGTCTTGCCCAGCACTGGAGTTCAGAGCAGTTGGGAGCTTGTGTCTCCCTGCCGCATACTCAGTTGCCAGCCCTCTCCAAATACACCTCCATACCTCTGGACTTTACTTCACAGCTCTTCTGAGTCTCAGTGTGCTTTTCTCTTCCCTTCTAGTTGTAGAATTTCCACTTAGCCAGCCTTCTTGTGGTTCTGGATGATGTCCATTTTGTCTTTTAGTTGTAGTTGTGAAGTGGTTGTACGTGGCAGCAAGTTCAGGTGTTTGCCTATTCTGCCATCTTAGTTTCCCCCAGAGTCACTTTTAAAACATTGGTCTGCAGGAGGAAGGGGAATAAGTTACCATAAGCAAAGGTAGAACACTAGCGAATTGGTGAAGCCCATGAGATGGGTCTAAGTCATTGCTTATCACCAGTGTCTTTCTTCAAAACAAAAAAGAGAAACCTTTCTGAGAACAGGAAGTAGCTTTATGGTCAATTTATCTTTCCTTTTACAAGCTCTATCTAATCTAAAATGTTTCATTTCCATTGTTTACCATTTAGGAGCATTCTGATGAGGGAGTTTCAGGATATACTTTCCCTAGGGCCTGGAATCCCAAATTCCATCTGGTAATGAGGCTTAGGGCACCCAACTGCGCTCCAGGGACCCTGAAGCCTGGAGATATTCAAGCAAAAACAGGCTGACACATCACCAATAGTGTTGGGCAGAGCACCTAAAAAGACAGTATAGATGCCAATGCCATACTAGGTTTTAAGCAAGACAGTTTTCAAACATTGATGGGATGTTGAGCCTGGGCAGCCTAGCCCCAGAGAGTCTGGCCATTCTTTATGTGCTCAGGCAGCCCAGTCCAAATGTATCTTCACAAACACAGGGGTCCAATGGCTAGATGTCCATGCAGCCTTGGGATCCCCCACCGAGTCTGAGCCATGATTGCTGCACCTATGCAACATCCCACAGCCATGGACCCAGAGTCCTTAGCAACCAGCAGTTCAACAACATCAACCCCTCCCTCCACTCCTCACCTCTTTTTCTGAAACCTGCTTGGAGTGGGAAGAAACTATAATCTTTGGCTAAAGAACATCTCTTTTACCTCCATCAGGTGTCAAAAAGACCCTGGGGCACAAGATGGAGAATGAGAAATAAATAAATAAATAAATAAATTTAAAGAAAAGCAGGCCCGATCCGTGGGAAAAAATGGTGGCAGAATAGACAGACGTGTCCCGAGCCTTGTCCCAGAGCAGATAGAAAGAACAGCTGAGGGTCGCATGGGAAGTATTTGTTGGTGAGTTGAGGGACAACTATACTCCAGGAGATGGTGGGGGACTGCTGGACGGGGCTCCCCTGACCGGGCAGCCCCCACTGCTGCTGGGTTCCCTCCTGCTGCGACTGACTCGGTCGTGGAGACCGCACCATCTTAAAGGGGAAAGTGTATGTATCAGAAGCCTGAAAATATACAACTACATCATCCACTGAACAGCTGCGAAACCCAGAACACCGGTTCCCAATTGACGCAAACACACAGATTCAGAGGAGCTCTACACTCCACCACGGAAAGGTCAGATTTTGCCTGGGATAAGGTGAGGTCTCTGGTCCCAGCAGGAGAAATGCGTGCACTGCGGGAGCTGGAGGACCGGGGCAAGTTTGCACCTAGAAAAATCCATGGCTGTTGGGGCTGGCCAGGGAATGTGGAAGGGGGTCCTCAGAGCTGCTAACAGAAGGGGACTCCAAAAAGCAACCCATTTTGATCTGACGCAAAAGGACAGCCTAAAAATTTTAAAAGTGTGCCGGCTGCTTAGACCCAAGGGGGAAAAAAAGACAGCACAGACCTGTGCGCAGCCCCAGAGTTCGCACACTTACACTGGCTCTTTTTTCTTCTTCTTTTTTCTTTTTCCTCTTTAAATCCTTGCTTCTGATTACTAAGCCCAATACATAGGATCACCCAATTGGGGACATCCTAAGAGATTGCAGGGGAAAGTTGTTTTTCTGGAACCTGGGGATCAGAGTGGGGAATAACCATCAGAGAACCAGCTCTGGGGCAACCCACTCCCACAAACCAGTATTGAGTGCCACAGGGAAAGCAGGATCTAAGCACTGGCTAGAGAGGACCTATAGACTTGGAGGTCAATCCAGAAACACTGCCACCCAGGGGTTGAATCACAAATTGACTCTTGTGTAAACACAAATAAAGGAATACAAGAAATTAAGACACACTGCCTGCTTAAAAATCAGGACTGGCTTACAACACTGAGGAGCAGTGGAACGCAGGGAACTGCAATACTGTTCTGACTAGGAACAGGCATGCCAAACAGAACAGTAGAGGAAGTGAATGGCCTTCACTACTGCACATTTTTATTTTATTTTTTCATCTTTTACTTAAGAAACTAATTTTTTTCTTTTTTCCTCACTTAATTTTACCTTTTTAATTATTACATTTTTATTTTCAATCAGCATTACTACTATTACTATTTTACCTTTTTTTTTTTAAGTGTCATTTTATTTTCTCTTTATTTTACTTTGGGATTAGTGTTCTACATTCTATTTTCATCTTTCCTTTAGCATCATTTTACTCTATCTCAACTTTACCTTTATGCCATCACTCTATTCCTAACTTTTCCCCTTTTGTTGTCCTGTTTCTCTTACCCTTTTTCTGCTTTAGATTTTCCCTATTCTTTCTTTTTACCCCCTGTTAAAATTTCACCCTACTTATATATCTAATTTCCAATCCCCTGCTCCAAGTCCATACACACCTCTCTCTTCTCTGTCTTCACTATCCAAAAAAATTGTTTTTCTCTCTGTCCTTTTGTTGTTGTTTACTTGATTGTTGATTATATCCATTTTATATGCTCCTTTTGCTTATTCTTTTTTTGTTTGTTTTGTTTTTTGCTTCTGTTTTCCCTCGCCTCACTTGATATTAGCTATTGTTTGTAGTTTGTATTCATCTCCAGATACTTGTTGCTGGCATTTGTTGGGATTAGTGGCTGTTCTATTGGAGTTTTCTCCTCATATATATAGTTTGTTCCCCTCTTCTTTCTTATTCTCTTTCTTTTCTCTTACTTTTTTTCTTCCTTTTCCCAATTTCATTTTTGCACTCCTTTCTTTTTAGTTTCTCTTCTTCTTTCTCTCCTATCCTCTAATTTGCCTCTCTCTGGTGGTCACCTTTATTTTGGGGTTATTAATATCATGAATATATTTCTGTTCAGTGCCTTGTGCATTGTACCTGGTTGTGTTGTATTTTGTGCCTTTAAATCAATGCAGGAGAGAGAGAACTACATAACCAGACACCCGGAGAAGAGAGACCACAGAGAGACAAAGAAACAGCCCGCATATGAAAGAAAAGCAGGCATCACCAGAAAAGGAAGTAAACGAAATGAAGGCAAGCAACCTGTCAGAGAAAGAATTCAGAGAAATGATCATCAGGTGACTGAAAAGAATGGAAGACAAATTTGACAATATGTGTAAGAACCAAAAGGAAATGAAGAAGAAGAAATGAAAAATGACATCGCTGCTATAAAGAACTCAATAGAAAGCATCAAGAGTAGACTAGAAGAATCAGAGGACCGCATCAGTGAGCTAGAAGACAAGGTAGGAAAAAATACCCAAGTAGAGCAGCTTCTAGAAAAACAAATTAAAAAGCAGGAGAGCCTAAAGGAACTTTGGTACAACATGAAACAAAACAACATCCACATAATAGGGGTTCCAGAAGGAGAGGAAACTGAGAAAGGAATAGAAAACTTGTTTGAAGAAATAATGACAGAAAACTTCCCTGATATAGGGAAGAAAAAACCCACACAAATCCAAGAAGCTCACAGAGTTCCAAGCAAAATGAACCCCAAAAGACCGATGCCAAGGCACATTATAATTAAATTGGCAAATACCAGCAACAAAGTAAGAATCTTAAAAGCAGCCAGAGAGAAACAGAAAGTTACCTACAAAGGAACCCCCATCAGACTAGCAACTGATTTCTCAACAGAAACTCATCAGGCCAGAAGGGAATGGAATGCAATATACAAAGTCATGCAAAGGAAGGGTTTGAATCCAAGAATACTGTGCCCAGCAAGACTATCAATCAAAATTGAAGGTGAAATCAGGAGCTTCACAGACAAAAAAGGACTAAGGGAATTTATTATCACCAAACCAGCAACGCAGAAAATGCTAAAGGGTCTGCTGTAAAAAGAAGAAATAGGAAGCGAAGAAGGAACACAGGGATAAAGAATAAAAATGACAACAAATAAGTACCTATCAATAATAATTTTAAATGTAAATGGATTAAATGCCCCAATCAAAAGACATAGGGTAATGAATTGGATAAGAAAACACGACCCATATATCTACTGTCTACAAGAAACCCACCTCAGAAAAAAAGACACACACAGGCTGAGGGTGAAGGGATGGAAAAAGGTTTTTCAGGCGAATGGAAATGAAAAAAAAAGCTGGGGTAACAATACTTATATCTGACAAATTAGATCTCAAAGTGAAGGACATAACAAGAGATAAGGAAGGTCACTTCATAATACTAAAGGGAGCAATACAACAAAAAGAAATAACTCTGGTAAGCACATACTCACCCAATACAGAAGCACCCAAATACATAAAAAAATTCCTGGAGGATAACAAGGGAGAGATTGACAGCAATACAATCATAGTAGGAGACTTTAATACCCCACTATCACCATTGGACAAATCCTCTAAACAAAAAATCAGCAAAGAAACATCAATCCTAAATGACTCACTAGACAAGATGGAATTAATTGACATCTTCAGAACATTTCACGCCAAAGCCACAGAATATACATTCTTTTCAAGTGCACATGGGTCATTTTCAAAGACAGACCAAATGTGGGGTCATAGGCAAAGTCTCTTCAAATTCAAGAAGATAGAAATCATATCAAGCATCTTCTCAGATCACAGTGGCATAAAACTGGAAATCAACTCCAATAAAAACAATCCAAAAAAATCAAACACATGGAGACGAAACAGCATGCTATTAAACAATAGCTGGGTTACCAGAGAGATCAAAGAAGAAATAAAAAACATCCTGGCAACAAATGACAATGAAAACACAACAATCCAAAATGTATGGGACACAGCGAAAGCAGTCTTGAGAGGGAAGTTCATAGCTCTACAAGCCTACTGCAAAAAAACAAGAAACAATGGTAATAAATTACCTAACCCTACAACTCAAAGAGTTAGTAAGAGAGCAACAAGAAAAGCCCAGTGTAAGCAGAAGGAAGAAAATAATAAAGTTCAGAGCGGAGATAAACAACATTGAGACCAAAAAAAAAAAAAAAAAACAATACAAAAGACCAACAAAACCAAGAGCTGATTCTTTGAAAGGATAAACAAGGTTGATGAACCTCTAGCCAGGCTCACCAAGAAGCAGAGAGAGAGGACCCAAATAAACAAAATCAGAAATGAAAGAGGTAAAATAACAACAGATCCCACCGAAATAAAAAGGATTGTTAAAAAATACTTTGAACAACTCTATTCCAACAAACTGGACAACCTGGAAGAAATGGACATATTCCTAGAAAAATATAACCTTCCAAAACTCAATCAGAAAGAATCTAAACATCTCAATAGGCCGATAACTATGAAAGAAATTGAAGCAGTCATCAAAAAGCTTCCAGCAAACAAAAGCCTGGGGCCAGACGGTTTCACAGGGGAGTTTTACCAAACACTCAAGGAATAACTAAAACCTATCCTCCTCAGACTATTCCAAAAAATTCTAGAGGAAGGAACACTTCCAAGCTCCTCCTATGAAGCCAGCATCACCCTAATACCAAAACCAGATAAAAACAACACAATGAAAGAGAATTACAGGCCAATATCCCTCATGAACATAGATGCCAAAATGCTCAACAAAATTCTAGCAAATCGGATCCAGCAGTACATCAGAAAGATCATACACCATGACCAAGTAGGATTTATCCCAGGAATGCAAGGATGGTACAATACCTGCAAATCAGTGAAGGTGATATATCACATAAACAAATTGAGAGATAAAAATCACATAGTCATATCAATTGATGCAGAAAAAGCATTTGACAAAATCCAACACCCTTTCTTCATAAAAACTCTCAACCAGGTGGGAATAGAAGGATCATACCTCAACATAATAAAAGCCATATATGATAAACCCACAGCTAACATCATACTCAATGGGCAAAAACTAAAACCATTTCCCCTAAGAACAGGAACAAGACAGGGATGCCCCCTCTCACCACTCCTGTTCGACATAGTACTGGAAGTATTAGCCATTGCAATTAGACAAGAATAAGAAATAAAAGGTATCCAAATTGGAAAAGAAGAAGTAAAGCTGTCCTTATTTGCAGATGACATGATATTGTACATAAAAAACCCGAAAGACTCCATCAAAAAACTAATAGACTTAATAAATGAATTTGGCGATGTAGCAGGATACAAAAATAACACCAAGAAATCTATGGCATTTCTATACACCAATAGTGAACTTACAGAAGGAGAGACTAAAAAAGCAATCCCATTTACCATTGCACCAAAAAAATTAAGATAGCTAGGAATAAACTTAACTAAGGAGGTAAAAGACCTATATGCGGAAAACTACAGGACACTGAAAAAAGTGATAGAGGAAGACGTAAACAGATGGAAGAACATACCATGTTCATGGATTGGTAGAATCAACATCATTAAAATGTCCATACTATCCAAAGCAATCTATAGATTCAATGCACTCCCCATTAAAATACCAATGGCATGTTTCACAGACCTAGAAAGAACTCTCCAAAAATTCATCTGGAATAAAAAAAGACCTTGAATAGCCACAGCAATCCTGAGAAAGAAGAACAAAGTAGGTGGGATCTCAATACCAGATTTCAAGCTATACTACAAAGCCACTGTTCTCAAAACAGCCCGATACTGGCACAAGAACACAGACCAATGGAATAGAATAGAGAACCCAGATATCAACCCAAACCACTATGCTCAATTAATATTTGACAAAGGAGGCATGAACATACAATGGAGTCAAGACAGTCTCTTCAATAAATGGTGTTGGGAAAACTGGACAGATACATGCAAAAAAATGAAACTAGACCACCAACTTATACCATACACAAGAATGAACTCAAAATGGATACAGGACTTAAACATAAGACAGGAGACCATAAAAATACTAGAGGAATCCACAGGCAGCGAAATCTTAGACATAATGCCAAAGCAATTTCTTCACCAATACCGCTCCTAGGGCAATGGAAGCTAAAGAGAAAATAAACAAATGGGACTACATCAAAATAAAAAGCTTTTGCACAGCAAAAGAAACCATCAACAAAACAATAAGAAAGCCCACTATATGGGAGAACATATTTGCAAATGTTATCACTGATAAAGGTTTAATCTCCAACATCTACAGGCAACTTATACAACTTAATAAAAGGAAGATAAATGACCCAATAAAAAAATGGGCAACGGACCTAAATAGAATCTTTTTGAAAGAAGACAGAAGGAGGGGCAAGAGACATATGAAAACATGCTCAAAGTCACTAATTATCCAAGAGATGCAAATCAAAACGACAATGCAGTACCATCTCACACCTGTCAGAATGGCAATCATCAACAAATCAACAAACGACAAGTGCTGGCGAGGATGTGGAGAAAAAGGAACCCTTGTGCACTGCTGGTGGGAATGCAGACTGGTGCAGCCATTATGGAAAACAGTATGGAGTTTCCTCAAAAAACTAAAAATGGAGCTCCCATTTGACCCAGTAATCCCACTTCTAGGAATATATCCCAAGAAACTAGAAACACCAGGATATATGCACCCCTATGTTCATAGCAGCACAATGTACAATAGCTAAGATCTGGAAATGGCCTAGGTGCCCATCAGCAGATGACTGGATCAGAAAACTATGGTACATCTACACAATGGAATACTATGCTGCTATAAAAAATAAGGAATTCTTACTATTTGCAGCAGCATGGATGGACCTGGAGAGCATTATGTTAAGTGAAATAAGCCAGGCAATGAAAGAAAAATACCACATGATCTCACTCATTTATGTAAAATAAAGAACATTATAACATGATGAATAAAAAGATAGATACAGAGGCAGTAAAGCACCAAACAGACTGTCAAATTACAGCAGGAAGGCTGGGGAGTGTTGGGGAGGGAGGGAAATAGATCAACCAAAGGACTTGTATGCACGCATATAAGCACACCAATGGACACAAGACACTGGGGGGGATAGGATGAGGGCATGCAACAGGGCGTAGGGGAGGCTGGGGGAAGGTCAATGGGGGAAAAACAGGAGATATATATATACTAATATATGTAATACTTTAAACAATAAAACAAAAAAAAAAGAAAAGAAAAGCAGGCCCTAGACAGTTTGGCTCAGTGGATAGAGCATCAGCCTGCAGACTGAAGGGTCCTGGGTTCAATTCCAGTCAAGGGCACATACCTCAATTGCAAGTTCAATCCCCAACCCCAGTTTGGGGCACATGTGGGAGGCAACCAATTGATGTGTCTCTCTCACACATCAATGTTTCTCTCTCTCTGTCTTTCCCTCTCCCTCCACTCTCTCTAAAAATCAATGGGAAAATATCTTCACGTGAGGATTTTTAAAAAAGAAAGAAAAGAAAAAGACAAACAGGAGACTAGGGGTTTGTCCATCCACATGAACAAGAAATTAAAACCCTTCTGCAAACCTACCCTTATTTACTGCTTGTCTATAGTTTGCTTTAAGATACTTGAATACGTGCAAAGGGACATGAGTATGTATCTTGGCTTCATTTGTAAATCTGGGATTGGGCTGTCCAAGCTCAAGAATGCAGTTGACTCAAGAATGCACAGACCTGCAGTGGTCACTGGTCAGCTAGGATTCTCGGCTGGAAACCCACAGTCCAGATGCCACTACTTCAATGTTTCAAATCCATAAAGCAATCAAACTCAAGGCTTTCAGTGTCAGAAATGGGTCATTTTCTTTAAAAAAAAAAAAAAGAAAAGAAAACAAGAGTAGTGGTTTGTTTACTAGGATAACACTGTTAGAAACAGGTTCTCGTTTGTGAAATTAGAAGTATTAGGACAGGGGCATTGATGACAAATGTGTTATAGACCCTCCCACACACACACCCTTCTATGAAGTAGGTGGAAGATTCCAGGTTCAGCCTGCACCCTAAGGGAGAATATTGTACAAGGGTACAAAATCCAGTAGGAGGGCATCATTGGGGACCACTTCAAAGGCTGCCTGTCTTCTGTTTTCAGCTATGTATCCTGCCGGGTTCAGATTCCCAATGACAATTATACCGTAAGAAGAAATAATCCTGCCACTAGAATCTTGCCATTTGCCTCAAGTATACTTTCATGTAAATAGTGGACAGCGTACCCTTCAAGGATGCCACCCAATCCTGAGCTCCTTGGGCAGCTTCCCTTTCTTCAGAATGTTCTTCTCTTCCCTTCCAATATAAATGAACCAAGCCTGTGTCCTGGATCCTCAAACTACCAAGTATATTTGGCAAACGCACTTGACCTGAGGTATTCATGTTAAGGAGGCTTACAGTGTTATCCTTCACAGGAAACAGATTTGGATTTTAACGGAAGCCTCTGGTTACAGCATCTCCCTGGGAAGCTATTGGAAGATATTCTGGGACACGGGACTTCCATGCTAAATGGGACCTTCGAGATCAGAGAGTTCAATATCTTGCTTTAGAGCAGAGAAGAAAACTGAGGCCCAAGGGGGACATGTGACCACAGACCTTCCCAAGTTCCCATAGCCAGATTGGCAGGAATATTAATAATCAATCTTTCTCTCTTGTTCTCTTCCTCAAGCAAATAAAAAGGAAACCTTTTGCCCTGGCCAGAGTGGCTCAGTTGGTTGGAGCGTCGTCCCATGTACCAAACGGTGGCAGGTTCAATTCCGGGTCAGGGCACACACCTGGGTTGCAGATTCTATTCCCAGTTGGGGCAGTAGGGAAGGCATCTGGCAGCTGATAGGTCTCTCTCTCTCTCTCTTTCTCTCTTGCTCACACTCTCTCTCATCAATGAAATACGTATCTTCAGGTGAGGATTTTACAATAAAGCCTTTTTGTCACCCCCAAACACAACTCTTGGGGTGGCAGTGTTAAAGGGGGGTTCTTCAGTAGGAGACCCAGGGTTCATTGCTAATTACATGTTTGTTGGTTGTCTTGCAGCACCTGGAATCTTTCAGCATATTCTGGCAGTTCAGGGCCTGCAGCCATCCAACTCTTCTCTGTTCTCCTTCCTCACCACTGCCTCCACCCCCTCCCCTTATGCTGATCATCCCAGCCTCCAGCAGTGCCAAAGGAGAGGCCACCCCCACATCTACCATAACAATGACCATCCTCTGAGAATAACATCCAGAGCTGAGAGGAGACCTGAGCACTGAGAGCTGGGGTGTCCAGTCCTCCGGGACAGGCTCCACAAGACGCTATGAGCCAGGCCGCTCTTGTAAGGCAGGCTTCACCCCTTGACTTCATCTCTGTGCACGTCAGCATCATTATTTGAAATTTGGGCAAACAACATAGGTACTCGTGTTACACAAGCTGATTAAGCAGCTTCATCATAGAAAGAAGCAAATCTCCAAGAGACCCTGCAAAGGGCTTTCCAATTCCACTGGAATGCTGGCTTGCCACCACTCCGTGCAGGTGCAAAGAATTCAGCGTGGGCTCGTGCTCTGAAAGCCAATACTTCTCGGTCCATCTCACCAGGGCCAAGGGAAGTGCAGCTATTTTTAGAGATAAAGAAGTCACCTCTGTGGAAACCTGGTTTCCGAAGGTACACATTTCTTGACATTGGGCTGTGCATTGGATCCGAGTTGTGTAGTGTGATGCCTTTGGAGCGTTTGAAAAGGAAGTGAAATCCAAGCTTTACGGACAGGACTGGGTCTACGTATGAATGCATGTTTGCACCTGCAATCTTCTAATGGAAAATGACTTCAACAGGCCTTTTATGTGGCTTAAACCAGCTCTCAAACACTTGACACTTTTGGCTTCCTGACGAACAGATTTGACCAAAGAGTGCCTCAGACTGAAAGAAATTCCCCTGGGCTTTAGTCAGGGAGCTCTGAGCGGCTGCTACCTCAGCTCTGCCCCCTTCACAAGTCTGTGTTCATGCCCCACCATACCTCCTAGAAGAGGTTTGGCAGATCTCAGAGTCAGTTGGCATGAACCAGCTCACAGTACCTTTTAATTTCCCTTTTTTTGTACCCCAAGAAGATGAGGTATTTCCTGCCATACCACAAGCCATGCCCCTAGGTCAAACATCTCCTGCTCACATTTGGCTCATCAAAGACCAAGAGAAAATGATTGGGCAGCATTTACAGAGATGATATCAAAGATCCAGCTGAACTGGGTCTAATGAAGGGCTCCAGGTGCTGTGGACCAGAGGAAGGGCTCCCCACAGGGAGGGCACCCTCAATCTGGGTGGTTCTCTCATTGCCAAAGAGAAGTACCAAGGGTTTGCACGGGTGGTCTAAGCCATATGGCACAGAAGAGGAGTGAGGCTCCCTCCTAAAAGTCTGACGCAATGGTTTAGAAGAGGAAAATCTCTGACAGAAATTTCCCTAGAGGACCTTTGTAAATTCCCTGGGACTCTTACTTAATAGTTTACCAGTCCCATGAAAAAGCCAGGACACATTCTTCATTTAGTCAACAAATACAGGGGTGGGAAAAAGTAGGTTTACAGTTGTGAGTACTCAAAACAGTTTATTCTTGTACTATTATTTATTAATTACTAGAGGCCCAGTGCACAACATTTGTGTACTGGGGTAGGGGTGGGGGTGTCCCTCAGCCCAGCCTGCACCCTTTAGCAGTCCAGGAGCCCTTGAGGGATGTCTGACTGACGACTTAGGCCCGCTCCAGAGAGAGCGGGCCTAAGCCATCAGTCGGACATCCTTAGCATGGACTCACCAGCTGTCAGTCCAGCTTCTGGCTGAGCAGCACTCCCCTTGTGGGAGCACACTGACCCCTAGAGGGCAGCTCCTGCATTGAGAGTCTGCCCCCTGGTGGTCAGTGCACATCATAGCGACCAGTTGTTCCACTGTTTGGTCGATTTGCATATTAGCCTTTTATTATATAGGATTGTATTGTTTTCCAAATGAACAACTGTAAACCTGATTTTGCCCACCCCTGTGACTACTCTGTGCCAGACATAAGAAAATGCCAACTATTACTTAGCTATTATTTTACTGGTGGAAAAACCATAGTGCTGACTCCCAGTCCAGGGAGCAATCAATAATGATAATGGTGCAGAGATACTAATACATCTCCTTTTTTGTAAACTTTCCATTGAAGCTCAATATTATAGATACAAAAGGGCACAAATCATTAAATATGCAGCTCAATGAAAATTTTCCTAAACTCAACCCTCTCCCATGCAACCCACACCCAGATCTAGAAATATAGCAGCAGCAGCCCAGAACTTAATTGCATATTCCTCCAGTCACTGCCTCTCACCAAAGGTAGCCACTATCCTGAGTTCTAACATCACAAATAAGTTAGCCTGTTTTTGAACATTATATAAATGGAATCAGTGTTGGTACTTTTGCACCTGGCTTCCTGCATTACTATTTTGTTTGTGAGAGTCAACCATGTAGCCTTGGTTTGTTCATTCCTGTTGCTGTGTATACGATTGTATAATTATACCACCATGTATGTATCCATCCTACTATTCATAAGGATGGGAATATTGCATATAATGCTGCTATGGACTTTCTTTTATGTGTCTTCTGGGGAACATGGATATTCATTTCTTTTGGCCATACATTTAGGAGGGGTGATACGTTCTTTTGAATAATAAAGGTCTGAAAATGCTTTCAGTGGTACATTATAAACAGACTCCCTGCAGCGATATAGGTGGCTCCACCTTGATCCAAACAATTTCTTCTCATCTTGTCCTTTCTGATTGTGTACCATGATCTGGTACCTGGAGGAAGTTCAGGTGGTGAATTCTGTCCTGTTGGGGAAACTCACTCAAGACTCAGGCTGTGGCCAACATTGCTGAGCACATCAGCAGCAGGCAGCCTGGGAACCACAGCCTGCCCTGGGGCCAGGTCTGCACAGAAAAGCAGGAAGCCATGCAACAGGAGCTCCTACAACCACTGCCACTGCGCTCCGGGCTGTCTCCAGGGCTGCCTGCTCGCTCAGGTTTCAGAGACTCTCGGGGCAGCTTTGAATGTCTGGCTTGCTCCAGAAAAGCTGCCAGTGCTTTCTCTGA
Organism: Corynorhinus townsendii; assembly: GCA_026230045.1. Classification (NCBI taxonomy): domain Eukaryota; kingdom Metazoa; phylum Chordata; class Mammalia; order Chiroptera; family Vespertilionidae; genus Corynorhinus; species Corynorhinus townsendii. The sequence goes on from JAPDVU010000001.1 coordinate 197,155,944, forward strand.
AGCCCCAGGGACCAGCCACTGGTGTCCTAAGCACAGCTCTGCTGGCAGGATTCACCTGATGCCAATAGGCCCAACACTGACTTGGCATGATCCAAAGGGTGAAGTCAATTTGGTCACTCTGCCAGTATTCAGTCTAGCTCCCCACGCACCCCACCCCCAGCACCCAGTAAGGTTTGAGACTTCTTGCCTAGAGCTGAAAAGAATTTCCAATAATTGGCTCTCCTCCCAAAGTCATAGCCTCTAGATAGTTTTTCTGCTTAAGCTGTCTGATCAAACAGTCACATCCACCACCTCCACCCTAGTGGAGGTATGATTCTGTTCTACATGTGAGGAGATTGGAGGTTGCCAGAGGTTACACAATTGCCTGATGTCATAAATCTAGCACAGAATAGAGCAAGGATTTCAACCTAGATCCAAACCCAGCTTGATTTCCAGTACAACTGGAATTTCAAGGATCTTAATGTGACTAAATAAAAGATAATCAGAACATCAGCAAGGGTGATTAGTGAAAAGAACCTGGAAATAAGATCGGGAGAGCTGGGTATAACTTCCACTTCCGTTTACTATCACCTGATAGGGTGACCGAAGGAAGGTCATGTGAACTTTCAGAGTAACAGCGTCTTTAACTGAAAGTGAAAGGGTTGTGAATTCCTCAGACCATACATCTAAGAAGGCAGGATCTGCCCAGTTGGTGACGCTCAGTAGTTGAATGTCGATCCATGAACCAAGAGGTCACTGGTTTGATTGATGATCAGGGTACATGCCCAGGTTTCAAGCTTGATTCCCAGTAGTGGGTGTGCAGGAGGCAGCTCATCAATGATGTTTCTCTCTCACCAATGTTTCTATCGCTATCACTCTCCCTTCCTCTCTCTCTAAAAATCAATTAAAAAAAATATATTTTAAAAAAATAAAAAGAAGGCAGGGACCATGCCTGTCTCTCTTGACTGCTATGTCTACACACGTGTCTGGCCCATAGTAGGTATTCAATAAATGTTGAATAAATGCATGTGAATATATATCAGAATCTCTTACAAGCTTTTTCAAAACATATATGCCAAAGCCTTACCCCATAAGGGGTGGGACTCAATCATATAAATTTTTTAAAAGAAAAAAAAAAATACTACCTCTCTAGGCAGTTCTGATTCAGACATAGTATGGAGTCACTTACAGCTCTAAAATTCTACTATTCTATTAAATTAGCTGTATAAATAATCCATCACTGGAGAGGAATCCAAGATGGCGGTGTAGGTAAACACCTAAACTGCTGCCTCCCACAACAATTTAAACTACAACTAAAAGACAAAACGTCTATCACCCAGAACCACGGGAAAGCTGGCTGAGTGGAAGTTCTACAACTAGAAGGAAAGAGAAAAGAGCATTGAGACGTGCACGAGCGCTGAAAAGCTGAGGTACGGAGGCGCGTGATCCGGGCTGGCTGCGGGGGACTGGGTGCGTTGCTTTTTTCAACCTGAACGGAGACAAGCCCCCGATTACTCTGAAATCCAGTCTCTGGGGAGACACAGGGGACCCAAACTCCTACGGGGAGAAGCTGGACTGTCTGCCAGTGAGAGTGGCTTGCTTGCAGAGCTGCGCGCAGGAATAATTGTTTACGGCACTGGGGCACAGGACTCCAGGACGCGGTCTGGGACACAGAGCCGGCTTACTAGCAGCCATTGCTGTTTGCCACGCCCTAACCTAGTGACGCCCTGAGACCCCGCCCCACACAACCTACAAACCCACCCAAGCTCCAAGCAGCTCAATTAGCATAAGAAAGCCTGCCCTATTGCAGCTTAACCTAGAAAACTTGCAGCCCGGGTCAGATAGCTCCAAAACCTCCAAACCCCAAGCAAAGAGGAGAAAACTGCAGCTCTCACTGTAGCTCCTGCTGAGTGGCCTCAGACAGTAGCTGACCTGCACCCCATTGGAGATCCAGAAGCCAGTGTACCTAGTGGTCAGTGTGAGACACCAGATTTCAACTCCTCACATCCATAAGTGACACATTCAAGAGGCAGACTCAGTGAGCACCAAAGCCCCACTGAAACAAGTCCTGCCCCATAAGCGTGTCTTCAGCGCAGCACTTCTTCCATTATAGACACAGGGAGTGCTCACAGCTAATTGGCCTGGAGGTCAATTCCCCCCAGCGTACCAACAGCAATTCAGGCTTAACTACACCAAGACTTTGCACTCAGCCCACAAAGGGGTGTACCAAGAGCATCCACATCAGGTGATTGGGGAGGCTGAGCTACTGCCCCCTATAGGTCACCTACCACACAAAGCCACTCCATCAACACAGGGAAGCAGCCAAAATGCAGAAACAAAGAAACATGTCACGAATGAAAGAAACGGAGGAAAGCAAACTACTGGACGACATAGAGTTCAGAATCACATTTATAAGGTTACTCAAGAATCTTCTAAAAACCGCCGAGAAACTTGATGACACTTCTGAGGAGCTTAGTGAGACCTTCAAGGACCTTAATGAGAATGCCAAAAAAATGGAAAAGGATCAGTCAGAAATGAAGCATACACTGTCTGAAATAAAGAATATACAGAAACTCAACTGTAGATCAACATACCCCAAGAATCAAACCAAAGATCTGAAATATGTGGAAACAAAAAACATCCAACCAGAAAAAACAAAAAGAAAAAAGAATCCAAAAATATGAAGATAATGTAAGGAGCCTCTGGGACAACTTTAAGCGAAACAACATCCGAATTTTTGGGGTGCCAGAAGAAGGGAGAGAGCAAAATATTGAAAACCTATTAGAAGAAATAATGACAGAAAACTTTCCCTACCTGGTGAAAGAAATAGACTTACAAGTTCAGGAAGTGCACAGAACCCCATACAAGAGGAATCCAAAGAGGACCACACCAAGACACATCATAATTAAAATGCCAAGGGCAAAAGACAAAAAGAGAATATTAAAAGCAGCAAGAGAAAAACAGTTAATTACCTACAAGGGAGTACCCATACGACTGTCAGCTGATTTCTCGGCAGAAACTATGCAGGCCAGAAGGGAGTGGCAAGAAATATTCAAAGTGATGAACAGCAAGAACCTACAACCAAGATTACTCTACCCAGCAAAACTAGCATTCAGAGTTGAAGGTCAGATAAAGAGCTTCACAGACAAGAAAAAGCTAAAGGAGTTCATCGCCACCAAACCAGGATTACATGAAATGCTGAAGGGTACTCTTTAAGAAGAAGAAGAAGAAGAAAAAGGTAAAGATAAAAATTATGAACAACAAAAGGACATCAAATACATACCTACCAACAAGTGAATCTAACAATCAAGTGAATAAAAAATCTGAAGAACAGAATGGACTGGTGAATATAATAGAATCAGGGACATAGAAAGGGAGTGGACTGACGATTCTCAGGGGAAGCAGGTGTGAAGGGTGCGGGAAGAGATTGGACAAAAATCTTACTCCTATGGATGAAGACAGTGGCGGGGGGTAAGGGCATGGGGTGGGGTGGGGAATCAGGTGGAGGGGAGCTATGGGGGGAAAAAAAGTGGAACACCTGTAATAATCTGAACAATAAAGATTTAATTAAGAAAAAAAAATCCATCACTAAGTTCAACATTATTTATTCAGTTTTATATAGTTCCCTCTTAATTATGATGAGTAGGCAATATGTGCTCTAGATTCCTTCTAATCACCAAGAAGGTTGTCTAATTTCTTTCCCTGTCTCCAGCCAATGTAACCTTCTTTTCCCTTCACTGCTGTGTTCTTCTCCCAGTTGCTTTTAAAAGTCTATTATTTTCCTTAAATTACACCAGTTGGATTAAGACCATCAAATCTATAAAGATGAAATATCCAAATAAATTAGAAACCAAATAATTTCTTTTTTTAAATATGTTTTATTGATTTATTACAGAGAGGAAGAGAGAGAGAGAGATAGTCAGAAACATCGATGAGAGAGAAACATCGATCAGCTGCCTCCTGCACACCCCCCACTGGGGATGTACCCGCAACCCAGGTACATGCCCTTGATAGGAATCGAACCTGGGACCCTTCAGTCCGCAGGCCGACGCTCTATCCACTGAGCCAAACCAGTTTTGGCAAAACCAAATAATTTCTTATTTTGTTACAACTCCTGTGTGCTGGTTCATGGGTATTTTCTCCTCATCTAAAGTTCAGTTGGACCGAATCACTGAAAAACTTGTCTTCATTCAGCACTCAATAGGTATTTCACATTAAAAAGAGGGGAAAGGGATTGCGGGAATGGGGCATAGAGGTGGAAAAGGGTATGGGAGGATAAATGGTGATAGAGAAGAAAAAAAGAGGGAAAAGGAAGAACAACAAAATCAAATCAACCTCTCAAATAAGTCAAATGACCCAGAAGTCTACAAATAAATATTGCTGGCTCATTTTTGTCATAGGAGGGATAAAGCTAACTGATGCTGCTTTCTTTAGTATTTCATCCTTAGAGGCATTACCCTACCCAAGGACTACTTGCCAGGCTGCAAGGAAGCCAACTCACTTTAAATACTGACATCTTGAAACCTCCACTGAGGTTGTTTTCCAGAGCTGCAGCTTCAGAGACTCCCCTCCTCTGTCTACCTGAGAAGCACAGGTTCCCCCTGTCACAGGAGGCCTGCAGTCTCGCAGCCTTGTTCTCTTGTTTGCCACTCATGGTTTTCTCCTTTGCCCCCTCCAGACCCTGGGTCCTGTGTGGCCTTTCTACTCGGGTGTTACTAAAAAAGTGAAGAGGGCAAGAGAGGAAAAGTGTTTGCTGGCTCCCTTGCCAACCAGGCCCTTCCTTCCAAGGCCGCATGGCTCTGGTTTCTTTGTTTCCTCTTATGTTTAGTTTTCTTTGGCCCAGGCTTTCCTCAATAGTTTTCTTTTCGCATTTTATCACCATAAATTAATTAAAATGTTTCTGGCATTGAGTTCACATCTGATCATCTTGGCAGGATCCCCTTACACAGATGGCGAGTAGATAAAGGGCCATCCAAGCATCCAAGAACAAGAAGAACAGCCTGCATATGGCACTGGCCGGAGAGAATTGGAGAGGAGAGGCCCGAGAAAAACAAATTGCCACCAGGCAGGATCTAAAGTGTGGCTGGGAGCAAAAGGCACTGGTTGGAGGTGGGCGTGTTCCTTGGGACTTTGTATTCCTCCATTCCTTTCCCAAATCCCCCAGAAGACAGCTTGTCACCCTCAGTGGAATAATCAGAAGTGATTGGTCTATCCTTGCTTTCTCTTCACCCTGCAAATTTGGGCAGTTCAGATGAACTACACAGGTGTCAGGAGGAGGAAGGGAGGGAGAGGAGGCACTTCAGAGGTAAAATGCGGCTATATGGATGCAAAGAGGCCATTGTGGACCTTGATAGGGCAGGCACTACCCTACACCCTAGGAATATAATGAATAGGATAGACATGGCCCCTCTCCTTCTGGTGCAAATAATCTAGTAGGGGAGACAGCACATTAAATACTAAATACACATGAAGGAGAAAGAAAGAGACCCTAGACACAGAACTTGCAGTACATTCTTGTCATTGATAACAAGGCATTGCACTGACTGACTAGTGTGTCCACCACCCAGACACTGAGCCCACCCCTCCCAGGGTCTGGCCATCTGGAAAGTACTCCAGTGGGGCCCAAGCACCTCTCAGAGGAAGATCCTGGAGTTGTGATACTCAGGTGCAAAGGAGTAAACCTTGTGACTCAGCAGGGGAGGGGAGGCAGACCTGTGGTCATGAGTAAACCTCCAGGGGGCAATTTGAAAGGAGAGCTAAAAACCTACTGAGACTCTACCCTCCTTTTCTCTACAACTACTGGCACATAGTGCCTTCTTATTATAGAGGGGCTGCTCTCTTCTTCAAAACCAATTAGCAAAATAATTATTTGTGAAAAGTGCCTCCAATGAAATAAACAGGATGCTGGGCCAAAGAATAATAGAGGCTGTGAGCCATGTTAGACAGGGCCATCCAGGCAGACCTCCCTGGGTGGCGACATTTAAACTGAAAGACAGGAAGGGTCCCAGGGACCTCAGATTAAAACAGAGCATCAGAACTAACATAATACAGAAGCCCTGCTCTGGGCATCCAGGAAGAACAAACAAAAACACTGCGCTCCCAGGACTATGGTCTCCTAGAAGGGCCAGGCTTGGAAGTCTGCGATCCAGTCATTATTTCTAGCAGATGACAGTGTGTTCATTGAAAATCAGATGGGGCTGTTGGGGGCGAGGGAACAGGAAATGGGGCACAGATCATTTGTTTCAGTCTCTGACTTCCACATGTACCAACTTGAACAGTGCACACAAACAAATTGCTTTGCTGAAAGTTTCTCAGAAGCCCCACATGAGCCATCTCCAACTTCACCTCCGGCATCCCTCACCTTCCAGCCATCACTGGGCCATTTTTCCTTAACCACCTGGAATGTTTGTTAGTATATGCATTTGTATTATTGTAACACTTCTGTCTGTCTTCTCCTGTTGTTCCCATTTGCTGTGTGTCTAGGCCCCCAGCCACTCCAACCCTGACTACCTCTGACAAGATGGTAAACTTCTAAGGAATAAGAACTGAGTTGTATACTTATTTTTTTCTAGGCACTTAGAAGGTGCTGGATAAACACAAGGAGTTGAATTTTGAAGTTACAATAACTAAATATCTCATTTCCAAATTATTAAGCATCAATTGTTAAAGCCTGATTTTTTCTAACCATCCCTGAATTTTATCTTGCAGATTTATTTTAGAACTCTTCAGGGAAAGAGGGAGGAAGGGAAGTGGAAGAAAGCACTAAGTCCCCTGTTGTTCTTTACTAATATTGTCCTATTATTCTAATATCATGAACAAAATCCATCAGCAACAAACATAAATACATACATACATAGAAACTTTATACACATACACACATTTTTCTTTGAAAAATTCTTCTGCATGAATTTGTTTCAAGAGTCTGATGAGATACATTCTGAGAAGAAAACAAAAATATATTTAAAATTTAGTGTTGCCAAGCATCCCTGGTTTTTCTCTTCTTTGTTTAAGTTCCTAGAGCCTTGTACCCTACTCTCTCAGCATCCCTCAATTCAGAGAAATACAAAGCAGACTGAACCATGAAACAACATGTTAGAGAGCTCTAAGGCCCTGGAAACTGCAAAGATACAGGGTCAGGGGACTGCTATTATTTTTATATTAGTTTACAATGGTCTCTGATTTTGAAACAGTTCTCAATGTTTTTGTCTTGTCCTTGCATTTGCACTTGCTCTTGTGTGGAGGTGCAGCTACAATTACAAAGCAGAGCTGGAGGGAGTTCTTGGTCAGAGACTCGGGGCCTGAGAAATGGCGGGTCTGGGAATCACTTGTCTGGTGACTGGCCTGGAGGTAGATTGAAACCCTTAGGGAAATCAGACATCCATCTCCAATATGTGAGTGTAAGGAAGTCCTTGAAAACAGCATGGAGCTCTGTCTGTGCTGGTAAAAGCACATTTTGCAGACACAGCTAACATTGTCCACCTACCAATCACAGGTACCTTTCTGATCCTCAGCCTCCACTCTCTTGTGGTTAGCACCTTCTCTCCCATATTTCATGTTTCTTATACTTGAGGGTTCAGGAAGTGAGACAAGAGTGGGGCATGAAAAGATTAGCTTAAGGGATAATTTCATTAAAAGCAACCTTAGCATAAGATCATTAGACATGCTGTTTTGGTTAGGCATCACAAGAATCCTACATGGTAAGCAATCAGTATTCTCTTTTATAAATTAGGAAAAGGAGGCACAGAAAGGTGCATTATCTTGCTTTCAGCTTCCTGGCTGTTTGCAGGTAAAGCTTTGAATCTAGGCTCTGCAATTCTAAAGCTGGCAAGGTTTCCATTCTAATACATGCCCTGCTGCTTAAAGAACAAACTCCCAGACAAAATTCCCCTTTTAAAAGGACAGGAAAGCTGGCACAGAAGCAAAAGGAACTCATCCAAAGGTTGGGAATGTGTTTAAAAAACACAGGAAAAACTCCAGGTCCAAACTCAGGCCTCTCGATTTTCCTTCCCTTCATGCCTGATCCCCAGGTCAGGCCCATCCTTTGTCTTATTACACTCCATTGCAAATGCACAATCATGACATTTCAGACAACTCAACATCAAATTTCCTACCAAGGATAAGAATATAAAGTAAGTATAGACAAAAGAAGGAGGAGGAAGGGGAGGAGAAGGAGGAGGAGAAAAAACTTTACCAGGTAATCTTTTCATTTTTTAATTTTGCTGTAAATCTGGAGGCCATAATCAACTGCTGTTAAATTTTGGTTCCTTGCACTGGGTGAAGACAGAACTATATTGCCATAGTTTACACAGAATAATAGGCATCTCTATTTCATACAAACAAAATTCTCCTTAGATTCTGTCCTACCTGATGATATCAGATACATGCCAGGAGTGAGCCAGCAAGTTATTTAGCATCAAAAAATGTTTTTCGGAGATAAGCCTCCATCTAAAGAGTAAACAGCACTGATCTGCAGATCCACAGAATCCAGGACCCACAGACTCCCCAGCTGCAGGCTCCTGTGAGTCCAGGAATGTGCTCTCCTCCCACAAAGCCCACTGCTTCAGCTGCAAGTCCTGCGTGACTCAATGCCTGGACCCTTCAGTGAGAGCAAATATGGGGCGACAAAGAAACAATCCCCAGAGGAAAGAAAAGGAAGACTCACCAGGAAATGAACTAAATGAAATGAAGGCATGCACTATGTCAGAAAAAGAATTCAGCATAAGGGTCATATGTTTCATAAACTGGATGGATGACAAAATCAATAACTTATGTAAGAATCAAGAGAAAATCAAGAATAATATACCTATAATAAAAAACACAACAGAATGTTTCAATAGTAGGCTAGAAGAAGCAGAGGACTGAATTAGCGAGCTAGAATATATGGCAGAAAAACATACCCAATCTGAACAGCAATTGGAGAAAAAAATTAGAAAGCAGGAGGAGAGCCTACGGGAGCTTTTGGACAACATAAAACAAAGTAACATCTGTATAACAGGGATGCTAAAGGACAAGAAGAGGAGCAAGGATTAGAAAACCTATGTGAAGAAATAATGACAGAAAACTTCCCTGATTTGGGGAAGACAAAAGTCACACAGGCACAGAAATTCCCAAACACAAGGAACCCAAAAAGACCCACACCAAGACACATTGTAATTACAATGGCAAACGTTAACAACAAAGAGAGAATCTTAAAGGCTCTAAGAGAGAGACAGAGAGTTACCTATAAAGAATCTCCCATTAGTTTACCAAATGATTTCTCAACAGAAACACATCAGGCTAGAAGGGAATGGAATGAGATATACAAAGTGATGCAAAGCAAAAGACTGAATCCAAGAATACTCTATCCATCAAGGCTATCATTCAAAATTGAAGGGGAAATAAGAAGCTTCACAGCCAAAAAAAAGGTTAAGGGAGTTTATCACTACCAAGCCAGCAATGCAAGAAATGCAAAAGGGGCTGTTGTAAAAAGAAGAAATAGAAAGGGAAGAAGGGACATGGGCATAAAGAATAAAAATGGCTACAAACAAGTACCTATCAATAATAACCATTTGCCTGCCATAAACATCTATCGACCAACTTTAAAGTCACTTTTTGTGAGAATTTTCAACTGAAAATATTCAAGAACACCCGAATTGTGAATAGTATAATTATTTTTATAATATTCATTGCAAATTGTTTTTCTTAATTAAATTCAAAATATCATGGCACGTGGGGATGATTTCCTTTTTGGACACATGGCGGTTAACTGGTTAAATGTAAATGGATTAAATGCTCCATTCAAAAGACACCAAGTGGCTGAATGGATAAGAAAACATGACCCATATATATGCTGTCTACAAGAGACCCACCTCAGAAAAAGGGACTCACACAGACTGAAAGTGGAAGAATGGAAAAATACTTTTCAGGCAAATGGAAATAAAAAAAAAAAAGCTGGGGTAGCAATACTTATATCTGACAAAATAGACTTCAAAGTGAAGGCCATAACAAGAAATAAGGAAGGCCACTTCATAATACTATAGAGATCAATGCAACAAGAGGATATAACTCTGGTAAACATATATGCACCCAATGCAGGGGCACCGAAATACATTAAAAAAAAAACTTCTGGAAGATATCAAGGAAGAGATCGACAGCACTACAATCATAGTAGGGGACTTTAATACCCCATTGACATCACTGGATAAATCCTCTAGACAAAAAATCAACAAAGAAACAGCAATCCTAAATGACCCACTAGATCAGGTGGTCTTAATTGACAGCTTCAGAACATTTCACCCGAAAGCTATGGAATATACATTCTTCTTGAGTGCACAGGGGACATTTTCAAAGACAGACCACATATTGGAACACAGGCAAAGTCTCTTCAGATTCAAGAAGATAGAAATCATATGAAGCATCTTCTCAGATCACAACGGCATAATATTAGAAATCAACTATTAAAAAACAACCAAAAATTTAAATACTTGGAGACTACATAGCATGTTATTAAACAATGATTGGATTACCAAAGAGATCAAAGAAGAAATTTAAAAAACATCCTGGAAACAAATGACAATGAAAACACAATAATCCAAAATCTATGGGACTCAGTGAAAACAGTCCTGAAAGGGAAGTTCATAGCATTACAGGACTACCTCAAAAAAGAAAAAAGAAAAGAAAAGAAAAACTGCTAATAAATTATCTAACTCTACAACTAAAATAATTAGAAAGAGAACAACAAGAAAAGCCCAGAGTGAGCAGAAGGAAGGAAATAATAAAGATCAGAGTGGAAATAAATGACACAGAGACCAAAAGAAAAATAATAATAATACAAAAGATCAATAAAACCAAGAGCTGGTCCTTTGAAAGGATAAATAAGATTGATGAACCTCTAGCCAGGCTCACCAAGAAGCAAAGAGAGATGACCCAAATAAACAAAATCAGAAATGAAAGAGGCAAAATAACAACACACTCCACAGAAATACAAAGGGTTGCAAAAAAAAAAGACACACACAAAAAAAACTAGTATTCCAACAAAGTGGTCAATCTAGAAGAAATGGACATATTCCTAGAAAAATACAACCTTCCAAAACTCATCAGGAAGAATCAAAAAATCTAAATAGGCCAATAACTATGGAGGAAATTGAAGCAGTAATCAAAAAACTTCCAGCAAACAAAAGCCCTGGGCCAGATGGCTTCATAGGGGAGTTTTACCAAACATTCAAAGAAGAACTAAAACCTACTCTCCTCAGACATTTCCAAAAAATTCAAGAGGAAGGAATACATCCAAGCTCTATGAAGCCAGCATTACCTTAATCCCAAACCAGATAAAGACACTACAAAGAAAGAGAATTACAAGCCAATATCCCTGATGAACATAGATAATAAAATCCTCAACAAAATTCTAGCAAATTGGATCCAGCATTACATTAGAAAGATCATACACCATGACCAAGTGGGATTTATTCCAGGGATACAAGGATGGTAAAATATCAACAAATCAATAAATGTGACACACCACATAAACAAATTGAGAAACAAAAATCACATAATCATTACTGATTGATGCAGAAAAAGCATTTGACAAAATCCAACAACCTTTCTTGATAAAAACTCTCAGCAAAGTGGGAATAGAGGGATCATACCTCAACATAATAAAAGCCTTAAATGACAAATCTACAGCCAACATCATAGTCAATTGTCCCAAACCAAAACCATTTCCCCTAAAAACAGGAACAAGACAGGGATGCCCACTTTCACCACTCCTGTTTGACATAGTACTGGATGTGCTAGCCATAGTGATCAGCCGATACAAAGAAATAAAAAGAATCCAAATTGGAAAAGAAAAAGTAAAACTGTCATTATTCACAAATGACATAATATTGTACATAGAAAACCCTAAAGACTCCATCAAAAAAACTACTAGACTTAATAAATGAATTCAGCAATGTAGCAGGATACAAAATTAACAACCAGAAATCTATGGCTTTTTTATACACCATTGATGAACTCACAGAAAGAGAAACTTAAAAAACAATCCCATTTACCATTGCAACAAAAAAATTAAGATGCCTCAGAATAAACTTAGGTTAACTGAGGATGTAAAAGACCTGTACTCAGAAAACTACAGGTCATTGAAAAAAATATAGAGAAAGATAAATATCACATGATCTCACTCATTTGTGGAATATAATGAACAACATAAACTGATGAACAAAAACAGATCCAGAGACAGAGTAGCATTGATCAGACCATCAAATCTCAGAGGGAAGGAAGGGGAGGGTAAGGGTAAGGGGGAGGGATCAACTGAAGGACTTGTATGTGTGCATATAAGCATAATGAATGGACACAGACAACAGGGGGGTTGAGGGCATGAGCAAGGGCATGAGCAGGGGAGTTGGGGGGCAATGGGAGATAAGGACACATATGTAATACCTTAATCAATAAAGAAAAATTTTTTTAAAAGTTGAATCATTCACTTCATAAATGGCCTCTGCAATAACACTTAATAACGTATTGAAAGAAAAAAGAAAAGAGAGAGATAGAGGAAGACATAAACAAATAGAAGAATATACCATGTTCATGGATTGGTAGAATCAACATCATTAAAATGTCCATACTACCCAAAGTGATCTATAGATTCAATGCAATCCCCATTAAGATACCAGTGGCATATTTCACAGACCTAGAACAAACTTTCCGAAAATTCATCTACACTAATAAAAGAGAAACATGCAAATTGACCGTACCTCTGCTATGCCCACCAGCCAATCAGGGCAAGTATGCAAATTAACCCAACAAAGATGGTGGCAGCCACAAAGTTGGAGCAAGCAGAAGACTTGAGTTGCCCCCAGCAATGGAGGAAGCCAAGCTTCCCACGTGCCCTGGCCTCCATTCAAGGCTACAAAGTTTCAATTATAGAAGATAAATAAGTCCCACATACCTGCTTCCAGCTGGCCCTGGCCTCCGCTCAAGGAGGCACTGGAAAAAAAAAAAAAAGGAGGTGCTGGGAGCCATCAGCTCTCACCCAGGCTGGCCAGGCACCCCAGCAGGGACCCCCACCTGAAGGGGGTGTGGCCAGCCTGAAAATGGCCCTCAGCCCCTTACCCAGGTTGGCCACCCACCGCCCCCCCCATGGAGTAAGAGTCCCTGCTGGGGGGCATGGCCAGCCTGCAAACAGCCATCAGCCCCTCACCCAGGCTGGCCAGGCACACCAGCAGGGACCCCCACCCTGAAGGGGGTGTGGCCAGCCTGAAAATGGCCCTCAGCCCCTCACCCAGGCTGGCCACCCCCCCCATAGAGTAAGAGTCCCCGCATGAGGGCTTGGCCAGCTTGAAAATGCCCTCAGCCCCTCATCCAGGCTGGCCACACACCCCCAGTGAGGACCCTCACCCCATGGGGGCGTGGCCGGCCTACAAACCACCACAGGCCCCTCGCCCAGGCTGCCCCATGCCCTAAGGGAACCCTCACGCTGATCCTGGACACCTTTCAGGGCAAACCAGCTGGCCCCCACCTGTGCACCAGGCCTCTATCTATACTAATAAAAGGGTAATATGCTAATTAGACTGGGAGACCTTCCAGGAGACCTTCCAGACGTTCTTCTGGACAAAGCCATGGTGGCGGGGCCAAGGTAGAGGCAGTTAGAGGCCAAGAGGGGAGGGCAGCTGTGGGTGATCAGGCTGGTGGGGGGCGGGGCCATTGAGGGTAAGCAGACCAGCAGGGGGACCAGTTGGGAGTGAGCAGGACATCAGTGGGGGTCAGTTGGAGGTGATCAGGACAGCGGGGGGGGGGGGGGCAGTTTGGAGTGAACAGGCCAGTAGGGGGAGAGTTGTGGGCAAGCAGGCCAGTGGGGAGGGAAGGTGGGGGTGAGCACACTGGCACAGGGGACAGTTGGGGGGTGATCAGGCTGGCAGGGGGGCAGTTGGGGGCAAGCAGGCTGGCAGGCAGAGTGGTTAGGGGCAATCAGGCAGGCAGGCAGACAGGTGAGCGGTTAGGAACCAGCAGTCCCGAATTGCGAGAGGGATGTCCAACTGCTGGTTTAGGCCCAATCCCTGTAAACCGGCAGTAGGACATCCTTCGAGGGGGTCCCAGATTGGAGAGGGTGCAGGCTGAGCTGAGGGACATTGCTCCCCACGCCCCTCCCCCCGCCCCCGGCACGAATTTCGTGCACTGGCTAGTATGGAATAAAAAAAGGCCCCGAATAGCTGCAGCAATCCTAAGAAAGAAGAACAAAGTAGGAGGGACCACAATACCAGATATCAAGCTATATTAGAAAGCCACTGTTCTCAAAACTGCCTGGTACTGGCATAAGAACAGACATATAGACCAATGTAACAAAACAGAGAACCCAGAAATTGACCCAAGCCATTATGTTCAATTAATATTTGACAAAGGAGGCAAGAGCATACAATGGAGTCAAGACAATCTCTTCAATAAATGGTGTTGGGAAAATTGGACAGATACATGCAAAAAAATGAAACTAGACCACCAACTAACACCATACATAAAAATAAACTCAAAATGGATAAATGACTTTAAACGTAAGAAGGGAAACCATAAAAATCTTAGAAGAATCCACAGGCAGCAAAATATCAGACATATGTCGTAGCAATACCTTTACTGATACCGCTCCTAGGGCAATGGAAACTAAAGAGAAAATAAACAAATGGGACTACATCAAAATAAAAAGCTTCTGCACAGCAAAAGAAACCATCAACAAAACAACGAGAGAGCCCACTGGATGCGAGAACATATTTTCCAATGTTATATCCAATAAGAGTCTAATCTCCAAAATTTATAGGGAATTCATACATCTTAACAAAAGGAAGGTAAGTAATCCAATCAAAAAATGGGCAAAGGACCTAAATAGATACTTTTTGAAAGTGGACATACAAACGGCCAAGAGACATATGAAAACATGCTCAAAGTCACTAATCATCTGAGAGATGCAAATCAAAACAACAATGAGGTATCACCTAACACTTGTCAGAATGGATATCATCAACAAATCAACAAACGACAAGTGCTGGCAAGGATGTGGAGAAAAAAGAATCCTCGTGCACTGCTGGTGGGAATGCAGACTGGTGCAGCCACTGTGGAAAACAGTTTGGAGTTTCCTCAAATAATTAAAAATGGAACTCCCATTTGACCCAGTAATCCTATTTCTGGGAATATATCCCAAGAAATCAGAAACACCTATCAGAAAGGATACATGCACCCCTATGTTCATAGCAGCACAATTTACAATAGCTAAGATTTGGAAATAGCCTAAGTGCCCATCAGCAGATGAGTGGATTAAACCTGTGGTACATCTACACAATGGAATACTACATTGTTATGAAAAAGAAAGAACTCTTACCATTTGCAACAGCATGGATGGACATGGAAAGCGTTAGACTAAGTGAAATAGGCTGGTCAGAGAAAGATAAATATCACATGATCTCACTCATTTGTGGAATATAATGAACACCATAAACTGATGAATGAAAATAGATCCAGAGACAGAGAAGCAACGATCAGACCGTCAAACCTCAGAGGGAAGGCAGGGGTGGGGGGAAGGATTAGAAATCAACCAAAGGACTTGTATGCATGCATAGAAGCATAACCAATGGACACAAACACTAGGGGGAGTGAGGGCATGTGCTGGGGGATGAGGGTGGCCAGGGAGAGGTCAATGAGGGGAAAGGAGACATCTGTAATACTTTAAACAATAAAGAATTTTTAAAAATAATAATGAAGAGTAAACAGAAAAAAAAATTTTTTGTCCTTGTTGGCAGATGGGGGTGAAAGGAGACTGGAAAACGAAATTACCAGTCACTTCTGGAAGCCAGGCCTCTGAATTAATGCAGCTCAGATAACATGTCAACTGATCATAGTCTATGAGATCAGAAACAATACCTTTCAACTGACATATTTTTCAGGGTAAATTCTCATGACAGTCCAAATATATTGGAGTCAGATTTGCAATTGTGGTTAGAAAGAGAAGTATTAAAGTCACCCGCCTCCACTCCTCAGGGTCATGTGCTAGAAACAGCATCTGGCATTTGGTCTGTGTACACAGATAAACATTAGTGACACCCGCGTTGGCTGCAGCCTCCCCACCAGGGAGGAGGTGAGGGTGGGCAAGCTCCCATTCTTTGCTGTGTCCTGATAAAGTCCAGCTCGTCCCAACACCCAATAATCACAACCTCTCACCCTGTGCCGCCTGAAAGAAAGGACAGTTCTCAGAACATTGGATGCCCCACTTCATGAGGTTGTGTTAGAGACTGGATCTCATTCTGTGCATCCACAGTGACCTGGGAACTGGCACGAAGCCACTTGAAGGGGTAAGGAAAATACCTCCCCTCCAGTCCCCATAAAACTGCTTATAAAGAAAACAGAAGTAATTATGGGAAAAAATGCTTAAAAACCTAGAGGGCTCTATTAAAATGAACCTCACATGGACTCTAGTTTAAGTTTCCAATACTCAGGCAAGAAACACTCATGTTTAAAGCCTTCCTTATCCAAGATACTTGGTATTGCCAGCATGGTTGTCCAGAAGCCTAAACAAGCTCTTCGAGGTGACTAGTGGCTTCTCCTTACTTTCGATTTATTCCAAAAACAGCCTTGAAATAGCAACAAAGGAAATTAGAAGAGAGAAAAGTTCTCTCACTTCCACCACAAACCGTGAACTTGCTTTTAATCTCATCTTCCTCCTCTATCCCTTGTCCAGGGACCAACATGGTTTTTACACACTAAATAAATGTCTCTCTTCTTTGAATGGTTGGCAGCAATTAAAAAAAAAAAAAAAAGGGACATGAAAGGATTTAATCCCTTGCAGAAGGAATTAAGGCACTGGGAAGGCACTTGAGCATCCTATATTGACCCCTCTTGCCCTTTGTGCCAAGAGGGACCCTCTTCTCACAATCCAATTGCCCTCAGCTGTTACCTGAGCTTTCTGTTCATGCTGAGCTTGAAGCCTCGTGGGGGCTGGTACCATGGATCTGTCTCACATCCAATTGTGTGAGCTGGGCCCTCACTGGAGAAGAAACCCGAGTTCCCCGAGATATGTGATCAGCACCGGGACCCTGCCAGCAGGCCAGGGGTTCCCAAGGCAGGTGCTGGGTGTGGAGGCCATGGGATCATAGGCTACCAAGGAGACAGAACTGAACCTCACAGCACCCTGCTTGGCCCCGGAGGATGGCTGGTTAGCCAGAGACGGGTAAGATTCCTCAAGGAAGTAACAACCTAAGACAGGCACAGTCGCAGAGGGGCCATCAGGAGAGAACTTGGGGGGGCAACAGAAGTGGGGCACAGACCCTCACCCCCCCAACATTGCAGGGGCTTGAACCCTCACCCCCTTCTAAAGGAGGTCTCCTGCCCCCATGGCTGCTTCGCGCTTCCCACACCCAGCTCAGATCGGGACCCCGGCAACAGAAAGAGACCTGGCCCAGCTCACATCGAGATACAGGGGACAGACAGAGACTTGGCCCAGCTCAGATCGGGACCCAGGTAACAGACAAGAGACTTGGCCAACAGCAGTTGCCCTATATCTAAATTCAGTGAGCATTTGGAATGCTCAGGGCCCACTCAAGAATGCAAATAATCCTTCCCACTAATATTTGCAGGGTAAACTAAGATTGTTGGTAGAGTATTAAATTTGACAGTAAAATAGTAATCGAGTTTTCAGATTAATTTAAATAGCCTAATTGAAATAAGTGAATATTCAAGTACTGGACAAAAAGCTGTTCTTAAAGTAATAACTAAAATTTCTATTGGTAGTTCATCTCATGGTAAAATTCTTGAATATGCAATGAACCTAAAGCAGTCATATGTGTGGGGGGAAAAAATATTTTAAATTTAAAGTTATCAAGACTGCATTATAAAATTTACAAAAACCTCCATTAATTAAAAAAAAGGGGGGGGATAGTAGGGCAATATCATGTAAGGAAAAATATCCTATAAGTAAATTACATCTAGAAAATTTTTACTTTACCAAATTAAGTTTCATTTGCAATGCTAACAGCAAGACGGCCATTAAAAACACACATGGTGTCTAAATAAGACAAAGGAAAATCGTTTGAACAAAAATAAAAAGGATCCCAAATCAATTATATAGAAAAGATTCCTTTATTAACTTGTGGTCGAGAATATATTTGTATATTTTCAGAAAACAACCCCAAGACCAGATGGATTCCTGCAACAGAGAGGAATTGACAGGAGTGCTCCAACCACGAAGACAAGAGGAAAAAACAGTCCAGAGATGGAAGACGCTGACAATGCCTTGCCATGGGAGCAGTCAGCAGCTGTGCACCGCTGCAGGTTGCCTAGGACCAAACCAGAGAGGGTCGGACCTGCATTGCCACCATGTGCCCACCATCCAGCTATCAATGCTGACATGTACACATAAGGAACTGTTGGACATTGAAATTGGGACTCAAACATTTTTTTGTTTTGTCTTGTTTTGTTATTATATGTTTATTTCCAGTCTGCAAAGGCAAAACTTTTTAAAGGAAAGAAATGGTGGGAAAAAGATACAGAGGCAAAGAAGCATTGAACAGACTGTCAAACTACATTGGGAAGACAGGGGAGGTTGGGCAAGGAGGGCTGTAAGAGACCAACCGAAGGACTTGTACGCTTGCATGTAAGCACAACCAACGGATATAAGACACTGGGGCGGGGGGGCAGGGTGGGCAGGTGAAGGCATGTCCTGGGGGTTAGGGGAGGTCGGGGGGAGATCAAGGGGGAAAAAAAAGGAGACATATGTACTACTATTTGTAATACTTAAAACAATAAAAATAAAATAACATTTTTAAAAAATAAATAAATAAATAAATGTCTCTCTAATCTCACTGTTAAAAAAATATTTTCCAAGTAACTTTGAATGCATTAAAATCCCATAGTGATCAGACTAATCACCCTCTGAGCCACATACCACTCACCCCCCCCTCAGTTAAATCTATAATAAGCCTGTCATTTTTTAACTTAATTGATTTATTTGTTTTAGAGAAAGAAAGGAAGAGAGAGAGAGAGAGAGAGAGAGAGAGAGAGAGAGAGAGAGAGATGTGTTGTTCCACTTATTTTTTATGCATTTATTGCTAGATTCTTGTATGAGCCCTGACCTGGGATTGAACCAGCAACCTTGTATATTGTGATGACACTAACCAACTGAGCTACCTGGCCAGGGCCACGCCTATCGTTTTGTAAACCTGAAGATTCTTTATTTGTGCCAACACAACCCACTTCCAAGTAGGTGTGAATGGCACCCAATCCCCAATAAGAGAGAACTGGACCATAACTATCCATGTTAATGTGCACCAGCCTTGCTGGATGTTTTCCATCTGCTCCTCCAGGTCTACACTCTGCTCTGTGCCAAGGAAGGCTGACCCGCATGGACTCTATCTTGGGCTCCCTTGCCCTCTGGCTTCTAATTGAGGTCAGCCAATGGGAGGCACCAGCAGGAGATCAGAGGGCAAGTGGAGAATAGGACACCTTGGTACTCACACATGCACAAAGTGTGAGGAAGGTAATCCCATGGGACAACCCTTAACCTATGGAGCATGGGAGCCAGTGGACAAAAGCTCCCTTCTTCTGCACCTGGGGTGGATAATTCAAAGATGCATTTTCCACTGCTTCTCAGGAGGTTCCCAGTGGGACTTAGTCCCTGTTGCATATGATAATGACCAGCTCAATAATGCATCTTTGCCTTGGCTTTCCCTCTTTTTCGATTTCCCTATTTCCACCCCCCATACATGTTTGCCTTGGCTTTCCCTCTTTTCCTATTTCACTATTTCCACCCCACCCCCCCCCACACACACACACACACACACGCACGCGCTTGCGCGCGCACGCACACATATTTCCTTGGGATACTTGATGAAATAAAATACCTACACACAAGCCCTTCCCTCTAGCTATGAGGAGAGAACCCAAACTAAGATAGATAGTGAGGACATCTTGTTGCTCTGTAACAGAAGGAAAGCTCAGAAAGGAGGGACAAAAAAAATGAGGAAAATACCTCATTCTTATGATGCCTATTCGAAATTCACCCCCAGGTGCTCAATGACCTGGCCAACAAGTCTCAGTATCTTCAAATTTCCCCCATCATATAAAATGCATCTGGGCAGAACCACACTCCATACCAGTTTTAGATAATCTAATACTTTACATTAGTCCCCTGCCTGCTCTCCAGGAGAGGGAATAAACCAAGAGTGCACACAAAGACAGTAGTAGTAAAACCCACCTCTCTGAGTGCGAAGGCAAAGTAACCCAGGGTCTTAAGGAAATACATAAAACTTGATTTCTGCAGTTTATCTTCTGACTGCTCTATTTGCCTAATGCAGAAAGAATCATTTTCTCACACCTCAAATCTTTTTAAAGTTATCTATTCAGCCTGTTTCCAGAAATCCTTTAGTACAAGTAATCTTTTTAAAAAGTGACTTCCTCTTCCAAAAAGTCTAGGAATGACTCCTCCAGTAGCCTTTTGGGTATGAAAGAAAAAAATTGGTTTCTTATAGCATTAGGCCAGAGTGGTGGGGGAGAGGAAGGAAACTTGATGGGAACAGGTGAATGGGGAGGAGCAATGACGTAAGGGGAAGAAGAGGAAAGTGCAGTCTGGTGGTGAGTGCTGAGGCAAGGGCGCCAGCACTCAGGAAGTTCTATTCCTGGAAATGTCTAATGGAATAACTAAGCAAGCCACTTCACATTCTTTTAAGTCAGTGAGATTCTTTTCCGCTCATTCATCTGTTAAAATAAGAACAAATTCCAGTTCTCTGGGACTCCACGTGTATGCTTGTTCCTGGGATCACAAAAGAGAAGCTAGAAACTCTGATAGGATGATCTAGCAATGGGATCTCACCAATCTAATATCCAGCTTCAAATGAAGTATGTCACTTGCTAGGTAGTTTTCCAAATAAATCCCTTAGAGAGTAGGGTATATATGTAGTTCAAATTCCTAATAATGCTGGCAGGTTATCATGGACAGGATTGCCACTTGTCATTGTCTTCTTTGACTTTATAAGGCCAAGTAAGGGTGGTAAGACATCTCACTATTTCTGGTTTCCTTTAACTGTACCCAGACCTTGGTCATTAGTCCCCTGGGCATGCCTGCAATTCCCCCCTCTCCTGCCTTTGTTACTTCATCCAGCAATAAAGCCCGATGCCCAGGGCCACACAAGGGGCTGCAATGAACATCAGCAGCAGCATCTGGCTTCTTGGCATGTTCCCCCAGCGTTGACAGCTCTGAAGTCATATGGTTCGTCTGCTAATGGGCCGTCTCTTCTTCCTTGTCCTCCTCTGGGTCATTTTTCCTTTCAAACTCACATTGAATTCCATGAAAACTGCACACCACGACTCCTCTGTAGGAAAGCCCCATCCCTAGTCGCTGTGGCATTCAGAGGGCTGAGCATCCCAAGTGGGAGTAAGTGGCCCCAATGCTTGAAGGGGAAGCATCTCATTACACTGCCGAATACATTTATTCCACGAGAAGTGGGCCTACGAAGGAGTGAAGCGGCAACTTGACAGGTGCAGGTGGTAGACTAACATAAAGCGTTGTCTCTGTGTTTAGGCAAGACCCATCGCACATAATTTTGACACAAAAGGTCACAGCTAGCTTCTCATAATTGGCGATGCTGTTGGATTCCAAGTATTTTCCCTTCTCGGCTCACCCTCTGAATACCCAAATGTGAAATTTAGTACCTGCACGTGGATTCTCGGGCTCCCAGCTCTCGCATGAGCAGTCTGTGGAGTCTGCTCATGTGCAGAAAAACAGACTAGATGAGGGCTGGACATCCAAACACGAGCCTGCTTTCCTGAAACGCTGTGCGTGGCTGAACAAACCAGCATGCATTTGGCTTCCCGTCTGACCCTCTGGAGCTGTCCAGGTCCCCGTGGAGCCCACGATGACTTTCAAAATGACCAGCAATCAGCCAAACGTATACCTGACTTTCGTGGGCCCACAGTTAAGGCTGCATGTACTGTTGAGCAGGCTGAGCACTGAGAACGCTGTCCATACGGGCTACTGTGAGGTCCTGATGTTGCACCACGCAGCAGCTCTGCCCTCAGCAAAGGGATAACTGAGGAATACTAGTATAGGACAAGGACCAAAAAAACCCACAAATTTAAATTGCCCAAAATGCACATGACAGAACGCTATAAGAACATTTTTAGAACTTATACAACACAAATCCCTGAAATAAGTATAAAGGAGTTTCTGGAGTGATTAGAAAGTGTTGATTTGATCCTAAAAGGTGGACCAGTTTCCAGCAGAGTAAAAGAGAGTAACAAGAAAGCGATTTGATGATGAAGAAAGAGAAGACACTGTGACATGATAGCAGCAAAGTAAAGCCTGAGATGGAATTCTATGAATGATCCTGGAATTAATTTTTCAGGAGAAATTCAAGAGGCATCTAAAGCATTGATTATATGGTTAGAACACATTTTCAGCTCCCTCATTCTTTCGTCTGACACCCTCTTCCAACCCCCTTCATTCTTTTAGTGAATATGAAGGCCCTAAGGAGAACCAAAATATGAAAAAGACAAGATGCCTATCTTCAGAAAGTCAAGTCTAATGGAGGAGTTAAGGCAATTCTACATGGGAGTAAAAGGCGGTGTGGGACTACTGCCTTACATTGCATAAAATGCCACCAGTATCCTAAGGCAACAGAGGTCACTTCCAACAGAGGTAAGAGGGGAAGAAATGGCACATGAAACAGACCTAGGACAACAAGTAGGATGTCAGCAAGTAGAGAGGACAGAGAGCACATTTCAGACAAACAGTGGACATAAATAAAGGCACAGAGGTAAAGGGTAAGGCAGTGGTCGGCAAACTGTGGCTCGCAAGCCACATTCGGCTCTTTGGCCCCTTGAGTGTGGCTCTTCCACAAAATACCAAGGCCTGGATGAGTCTATTTCGAAGAAGTGGCATTAGAAGAAGTTTAGGTTTTTAAAAATCTGGCTCTCAAAAGAAATTTTGATCGTTGTGCTGTTGATATTGGGCTCTGTTGACTAATGAGTTTGCTGACCACGGGGGTAAGGCAACACAAAAGGTTTGCTTGGAATAGAAGGATATGAGGGGGCAAAAAGGGGCATGAAGATAACTTAATGCAGTTTAACACTGGAGAGTTGGGCTGAGAGATATCATTGGATGCTCTCAATGACAAACCATGCAGGCCGAACATTCTTTTGAGTCCACAGGAAGAAATTCATTATTATATTAAACGTTGAGCAGAGAGTGATGTAATCAGAGGTGGGCTTCAAAAGAGGCTTTATCTGGCAGCAGAGTTCCTGTTAACTGGACATGGTGGAGACCGGTACCCAGGACAAATGAGCGGGTGAGAGGCAGCGTGCGGCTGGGCTGCAGCCATGGCAATTGGAATGGAACGTTTGGGTCAGGTGGCGTGGCCTTCCAGATGTGGCAAGAAAGAAGTGGGAGGAGAAAAGAACAAGCTGAGGTTTTAAGAAAAGGAGAGGAGAGGAGGGATGCTAACAGGATCAGACATAAGAGGCATGAATTTTACTTCCACACATTAAATTGGAGGGCCTGCTGGGCTATTCAGCTGGAAACTGTTACTGGAAAGTGGGAGAATGCTGTCACTGATGTGGAGGTTGGGTTGGAGAGAATGAGCTTTGGGGTCCTGTAGGCCTGGGGTCAAGCCCTGGCTCTTCCTCTAGCATGTTCTACTAATGTGACTTGGGACAAGTCAGCAAGCTCTCAGAGTCTCAGTTATCTCATTCATGAAATGGGATGATAATGACAACAATGTTACTATCCCCAGCATCTTTGTGAAGCTTAAGTGAAAGAATAGATGTTAGCACAGTCCTGAGGTCACAGTAAGCCTTCAGTAATTAATGCCTATTGTTCTTCTTCCTAAGGAGCCAGCCCCTTCACTTCAATGATCAACTCAATTTGTAATCCTGCTCCCCAGCCTTCCTCCTGCCCCTTTTCCACTTGAGGCCTTATGTGGGCTGGGTGTGAAGCCCTGCTTGGCATATAGTGCTGTTGCCTGGGGTCTGGGCCATCCTGAGTCTTGTTTGATTCACCCAACTCCTGAGCCCCTAATTCTTGCCTGTGATGTGCTCGAGCCATGATAAACACCGTATCCCCCAAACATGCCTTCCGTCACATGTTCTCACCCTGACTGCACCATCCGCTGCTGCCCATGTCCTGGTGGGGTGATTTGTTTTCTAATCTGGGGTCAAAATGAGGGGAAATAGGCCCACATCTCAGCCAGAAGGTTTGACTTCAAGCCTTAGACAATATATTTCCTTTCTATAAAAGTTGTAAAACATTAGGATAACGTTACGGATTTACTGCCTCTCCTTTGTGCTCCCATAGCACTTTGTCCATCTCTCTGTGACAGAATTTATCGCATTGTGTTAGAGTCGCTTATGTGAAGGCCTCCCCTGCCAGGCCATGGGCTCCTCCAGAGCAGGGACCAAATCTGATTCATCTTTGTTTCCCCAAGCCTACCATAGGTGTTCAATAAATATTGAAAGAAAGTTAACAACAGCTTACATCTGTATGGGTCCTTATGTTTTGCAAAGGCCGCTGAGGGAGATGGTGCAATCTGGCTCTAGAATACTAAGCTATAATTTTTCTCTTGTTCAATGCACCTTGAGTAAGTATAGCCATCAAAATGGGAAAGCATAACAAGACCACATGCCAGTTTTTAAAAGCAGCAGTTACAAGACTGGGATTTCACTAATCACTTTTTTTTAAATCCTCACCCGAGCATATGTTTATTGATTTTTTTTTTTTTAAGAGAGAGAAACATCCATGTGAGAGAGAAACATCAATCGGTTACCTCCCTCATACTCCCCAATCAGGGAGTGACCCACAACCTAGGTATGTGCCCTGATCAGGAATCGAACCTACAACCTTTGGTGTACACAATGATGCTCCAACCAACTGAGCCATCCAGCCAGGGCACTAATCACTTTTTAAAATAACCTTTTAGTTGGGGGCTAGCAACATGGTGTTTCCAACTATTTGCTTTGCCAAGTAGGTGCATTAAGAAAAACAATCTTTAGCTGCTACTATCTTCATTTCACAAAAGAATAAGTCCCCCCCAAATAAAGTGGAATAAACATAAACCTAGAATAAAGGAAAACCTTTTAAATGGATAAACATAGTTTTATGAAAACCTAGCACATTAGCCCGCTTTCCCTCATTTCACAGAGGACAATGGGCTGGTCCTGGTGCCCCAACTCACAGTCCAGAGTGGTGTTCCTCAGACCGCAGTATTCTTGGGTGTCCGAAATCGCTCTGTTATAATTTTTTATATATTAAATATACATAACATAAAATTTACCATTATAACCATTTTTAAGTGTTATGCAATCATCACCACCGTCCATCTCTAGAACTCTTGTTATCTTGCAAAACTGAAATTCTATACCCATTAGACACTAACTCCCCATTCCTCTCTCTTCCCAATGCCTGACAACCATCATTCTACTTCCTGTCTATGAATTTGACTATTCTAGGTGCCTCATATAAATGGAATCATATTTGTCCTTTTGTGACTAGTTTTTTTCACTTAGCATAATATCTTCAAGGATCATCTATGTTGTAGTGTGTGTTAGAATCTCCCTCCTTTTTAAGGCTGTCCCTTGTATGTATATACTACATTCTATTTATCAATTCATCCATTGATAGACATGTGGACTGTTTCCATCTCTTGGTCACTGTGCTCTGTTCTAATTTTTTCCAGTTGAAAATGCTACCAGTTATTCCTTTAGGCAAGCATATCAATGCACGAATATGATAAATATAAAAATGATATGATAAACTCAGAAATAGCCTCTGATTCTGAATACTGTCAGTTTTCTTACCTGTCTTTCTGAAATTAAGGAAAACTGCTTTACTTTCTTCTTTGTTGCTCAAAATCCAGAGCATCCTCTTCAGTGATGTTTTACCCAGTTTCATATATTTGTCAACTTTTTATTTTCTGCAGTCATTTTCTTTTCTTGATAGATATGGATTTATAGCCATCATATTATTTTTACTTTTTTCCTCCACTTCTTAAAGAAAACCCTTTATTGGAATTTTTAACTTATTGCTTTCACATGGTAAAAACCTCAAGCATGTAGAATAAGAAAATTCTGCATCACCTTGCTGGTGCCTTACAACTGAACCCTGCTCTGAGACAACCCAGCCTGCCCCTGCCTTCCACAGTGTGTGATCCACATGGGTCTTCCCAGTTAAAGCTTGTGGTACTATATTAAAAACACTGGTGGAGGAATTGAGACATCACAAGGCACATAGTAATACAGGCATACAGTGCTCAAAAGAGCCTTTGCCGGAACAGTCTGTAGTCCATTTGTAATGTGAGTTAATGTGCTGGGTGGCCCCTGCCTTTGTACATAACTATTTGTACCAGTCTCTTACCGTAAGTATAATAGCAACTACCCAATAAAGAATATTTCTAGTCCCAATTCCAACAATCATTAAATCAGACAGCCATTTGATGCAGGTTTCAACCCACTGTGCTGCAAAGCTTATCTTCTAGTACAAAAGACACCTTCACCCAACTGATGCCTCATTCAAACTGCTATTTGAAAAATTGATTCTTGGCAAATCTTAGATTTAATGCGAGGTCTGACTTTCCTAAACTAACAAACCAAGCCTGGAAGTTATTAATCTTTTTCCTACAACTCACCTGCGTGAACAGAAATTCTCTGAACCAGCACCACCGAAGTTAAAAATACAAATTAAATGTAAGATTGGATCTCAAGTTGTTCGTGTTTCTACGAGGAAGCAGAGACTCGGGCTTTAGCAAAACACCACCATCCACTGTTTCATGAATCAGACTAATATTTTGAATAGCATCGGGTTTGTAAGCATAAGGAATATGTGTCCAATGTTATGTGTGTGTTAGAGTATAAATAATAAAAAGAAGTCAACAGCAGGGGTGCACGCAGACAATGTACATTCCTCCAGTTTGAGAGGCCTGAGTTTTGAGATCTATTCCTGGAATGCTCCCCCTCATGTAAAAAGCAGCAGGGCAGGTCAAACCAATTAAGTGTTCCTAAAAACAGGGCTCACCAAATACCATGGCTGCAGAATAACAACACCGAAAGCCAGCCAGCAGTTTAGAGCCGGTGCACCCGGAGGAATGACCCCGGGAGACACCAAGTTAAAAGCTCGTATTTCACCTTCCTGGCTTAGCGCTTTCCTTTCAAGCTGCGCCCTCTATCGCCGCCGTTGAGAACTACATCTCTCTACTCCCTGGGATGAGCGCTCTCCTCCGGCTTCTCAGCCAGATTGCAGCCAAATGCCCTGCCAGGCACTCCCGGGGGACAGTCAGACATGTGCCCTGGGATCTATAATGCCTTCTTTATGCTGAGGTAAGCACGCCACCTGTCACTCCGAGCACTCGGCCTTAGAGTCAAGCACATCTGGAATCAGCCTATAAACGTAGCCCCGAGATTAATGTTGAACAAGAAGGAAGGCTAAGGTAGTCCGCCACTGATTTCCACTTACTGACAATTCCCACTCAGCATCAATGTTCAGCTTCCACATGTGGACACCTGACTGAACACTTCTCAGCAACACTGCCCTTGGATCGGCCAAACATGAGCTTCTGGACAACTGGAAATACATCTCAGCTTCGCGGGAACCCCCAGCATGTGGTTTCTCTTATCTAAATGCCCTCAGTGGGCAGAATCGAAGTGATGAAGCGAGAGGCTCGGGTGCTGGGCTGCACAGGGACCAGGCTCACTCACAGGCTGGCTACAGGCACATTTGGAGATGCTCTCATTTTCATCTCTTATCATTATGGCCACGGTAGGAATTGGGGCCATAAACTGAAATCCTAGAAACTCGTAAATGCACAGGAAATGATCAAAGTTGCCATCGACCCCAAACAGGTTACACTGCCAAGGTAAAAGAGAAGCATGAAAAAGTCTTGTCTTAAAGCTCATGGAAGTCTGCCTACATTTGAGGAAAGTAACACCATATGCAATCCCCTTTTCACAAAAATGATCTTCTATTGACATATGGAATGGGTCCCACGTGTGTTGAGTCTTGAGTGCAAAATCCGATTACCAGTAACCCTAGTTATGCAACTGATCTGTTGCTCAAAGGTGCTGACTACCCAAGTGAGAAGTCTTGTTGAGAATGTGAAAGACTGCTTTTCCTTAAATGAAATGTACTTCATTTCTCGCCTAAGCACAATTTGGTAGGCCCCACATTTGTGGGGTTATTCAAACAGTGCCTCTTAGTCACAGCGCCTGTGGTGTGTGCCAGGATTTAGCAGCATAAAGCGATTGTATCATAAACATCCTGGCCCTCCTCACTTTACCCCTGAAACCAATTTTAGTGACTGAAGCTGCTTTCTTTGCAGCCTTATCGGCCTCTTCTCCCCTTCCGACTGCGGATCTGATCTCCTGCCCAACATTCCTGTGTTGCCGTCTGGCTGAGGGCATTTCCCCTCGCTGCTCAGCAAACAGGTTTCCGCAGCCTTTGGGCTTGTTTTGTTTGTTGCCAACACAAGTGCACCACTTTCTGGGAAGTTCCTAGTTGTTTCAGGGAGTTAAGCTTCCCGTTTTTGCAGGCAAATGCCCCAGTTAACGTGAGATCAGCTGAATCATGAAAACAATCCAGCCTCCCTAGAGACATGAGCTTTCAAAGAAAATTTTATGGTTTGCCTGTACATTTGATAAGAGTGAACAGGAAAGTAAAGAGAAGTCCTCCAAGACTTCTTCATGCCATTTTTCACATTCTTGTCCCAACTTCAATCCATCCAAAGTAATGCCAGCCAGTCAGTCTTGTATTCACCAGTTCTTACTAATGCACTCTTCTCAATCACACTGTTAGAACTTCACTCTCACCCCAGGACCTGTGACTGAATATAAAACAGCCATCAATCTTCCTATTGTCACGTTTCTCTATTTCATTCTTTTCCTGTGGGCTTGACTCTCATGCATGGCCTTTAAATACGTGAACACAGATTCCTACACACCTCCTGAAGCCAGCTTTGCTTTATCTTCTTCCTCCAAGAAGTGGAACACTGTATCCCCGAAACAGGGCTGGTAAGGGCTAAGCCAAACTTTTCTTTGGCTGCCTTTCAAAAAGTTGTTTAAAACAAGATATGCTCTTGAGCTGGAAAAAGGAGTTACACATGATAACCTTCAAAGCAGCTACTTGCTTTGCCCAGCTAATATTATTGCACACACCCCCGTGACCTGGTGCAGAGTGTTGTGTTGTCTTCAGTTCCAGGCCAGAGACATGCCACCCAAATGGCTACATTAAGATGAAATTTATTTCAATGGGACATAACCACATTGAAATGTTATGTTGTATATAATTAGAAAGTTGTTATAATTACCATACACAACAAATATAGGGTCATTATGAAAAACTCGGTCTTCTGTGAAATAACAAGTGATTCCAGTTATTGATCCTTAACCTCATCAACTAATTTCTAACAGTAGCACCTGTTCTGGGAATCACCTTTAATGAATGAACTGTCCTGAGTCACACCATTCCTCCACTTCCCAGAACGATGACCGTATTTGTAAGAGGGTAGCCTGCATGACTGAAATATGTATTTTTCTCTAGGCAAAATGAACTAGAATCATTAACCACTGACACCATAACACCAGATTACCTAGTGAAACCAACTCAGCCAGATCATACCCTATTCCTATCAACAAGCAGATGAAACTTACTTTCCTTTTATAACCTGTTAAAAGAGACACATGAGCAAGCCCAGATTCAGGCCAATGGGCAAAAATACAGACTGGGTTCCAGTGGAGTGGATCTGCAGAAACACACTGACTAATAAAAAGTGACAACACAACCCAAAGAACACATACTTCAAGAATTTTGTGAGCTAAAGCTTTTTAAGCTAACTGCAAGGCTACCAAAGGCTGCTGTTGCAGAATTTATCTACTAGGAGGATGGTATCAATGTTATGGTGGAATCTGGGAGGGAGGGATTCTAAACTATCCACTCAAGAACTCCCACCATTACCAGATGTTAAGATAATGATCAGCACATCTTGTTTTCCAAGGCATAAGCCCCACCGAGATCAGCAAGGGGTGTCTCCCTATTCCCAATGTGTACAAATAGCATCATCAGAAAGAGGTTACCTGTTTTCCTCAGGAACATGTGTCCTCGTGGTGAGAAGTAACTGTGGTCTGAGTCTACAGTGAAAGCTTGGTTCTGAAGACTCTCCTTGAGCATGAGTGACTCTTCCTTGTATAGTTGTTTCTTGCCCCGTACCCCAGGTGCTTGCAGCATCTTTTCTCAACCAGCCATCACCTCAGACTCGCCCCCTTACTGAAACAAAACTCTTGATTGCCTTGGGCCTCGGTTCCCCCTCTGCAGTGAGAGGTAATGGCAATCCCGCCCAACTTTCAGGAATAAAGAAGAGCTGCAGGCTGCCCTTTTCCTAACAGAGTAATTATTTCAATAATAACAATTCCTCTTTCACTTTCGTATTTCTAACTCATGAAATTAAAGGTGCATAATGTATTTGAAACTGATAAATTCCCCAACTTCTTTGGGAGGCTCAGCATTATTGATCCATATAAGTGGATGTTTATCCAGAAGAGAATTTACTTCATGACATACAATGAATCTATGGGGGGCGGGGCGGGCGCTCAAAAGCTCTTTACCATTCGCTTCTGTCCTACTTTCAAAATATGGAATACACTTTGAATTAAACATGCAAGCATTTACTCCCATGGAGTCATCTTTAAGTTGCATCATAAAGAAACAAATTCCTAAAACATGATTTGTATGCAGATAGATTCAAATCCCAACTCCAAAACTGAAAATTTGTTTAATGGCCAAAAATTAAATTCAGAATTTTTATTTTTTAAAAAAAGACCTGCAAAATTATTCTTGCCCTCCCCTTAAGAAATTCAGTACCCAATGCTTCCCTATAAATAGTTGTCAATAAACACAACTGCCGCAAATGTATTCAGTAAATGTTAAGGTCAAAGGCCTTCACTGTTTATTGCCTTGTAAACTCAAAGACAAGTGAATTTATTGCTTGAATGAGTTTCAGGGTATTGGCCTTCATAAAAGTTCTGAATCCCAGGTACAAAATGCTCCATCAACTCACACCAAAGCTATTCTGCACAGAACTTAAGAGACTGCCCACCATTGGATTCATAATTCAAACATGTCTTGGAAAGTGTATTGTTTGCCATGTTGCATAGATCCCCATGGATTAGTGCTGAACTGTGCCTGTCATTATTACAAGAACTTGCTTCAACCAAACTATAAATTGCTGCTGCTTCTAAAACAACATCACATCCTTGCCTGCCAATGTACACTCTCCAAATGTAATAGAAAAGATGTCAAGAATAGAAGAGTGCATGATTTTTCGCTAATCTTCACATAAGGAGGATATCTATTACCCCTGTAATGTAAAATTTGTCATATTTAAAAGGAAAAAGAAAACATTTCATACCAAATCACATGGGTGTGTGGACTACTTCAGATAATTAAATTTTTATATTGTTCAAAACCTAACTTTTCTAAACTTTCTGTCCTTTGGCAACTTTATAATCATTATGCCTAGCTTCAGCAGCAAAAGGAGACATTATAAGACAATTATTAAATACTGTTATTTTTAGAAATTCCTGTAGAAGAGTTATGAGAGTTTATACTTATATTTTTAAGATAGTTGTATAATAATTTGTATGTTTTACTGGTCTATGATAATATTTTCATTATGACAAAGTCATTTTAAAGTTAAACTTATTCCTATAAATGAAGCCAGAATCTGGCCTCTAAGACTGTTGGGCTTTACCATCTTGAGTGAGAACCAAAGCAATGTAATATACAAAGGCTATCTTATTGAAGTTTAAAATAAAATATCAAACTTAATCCACTGATGGTAAAATAAAATTATCCTACACTGCTGATACTCCTTCTGCCATGATGCCTATAGCTTCCAAAGAATGTTGATGAAATCATCTTATGTAAACTTAAGCTAAAATAATATTAAATGTCTTCCAACTGTCAAAATGTAATATGTTTAAAAACATCACACATACACTAATCCCACTGCAAAATGCAGATGTGGGCTTAATGTTAGATTATATTATTTTTTTTTTTACATTACCTAGGGAAGAATTGAATTCTTAATCTATTTTCTCTCGTGTGAAATACTAGATTATATCACTTTTGTCCTTAATAAACTCCCTTCATCTTAACAAACATAAGCCACTCTCCAATTTTCTCCAAAACATGGTCTTAATCAGGAGTTTCTTCTCTGCACAGGATCATAATAGTGTAATTAGAAGATAGTAAGGTACATTTTTGCTAATTTTTATCAAAGTACCTGTATGAAAATTAAACATATTAGATGACTTATAAGCTGTCCTATGTAAAAAAAGAAATACATTCTTTAAAAAACATTTATTAAATACCTACCTTACATTATTACTGAGATGAGTAAAATGAGCCCAGCTCTCAAAAGAATTGAGAGACCACCAGGGTTGGGAGTCTGGTGTGTAAACAGATGAATACAATGTAACATAGCAACAATAGAGGCACTTCAAATGACTAGAAAATTTGGCGGTGGGAGGGCAAAACAGGAAGTGACAACTCTACCTGTACATCCTTCTTGTTGTTTTTTTTAAGTTCTTATACCTCATCTCCCCCATGCATTAGCCATATAATGAGCTGAACTTCAAATTATTTTCATGCTAAATGGTTCTCTATTTACCTTGGACAAGATGAAGACAATATGCATGTCTACAAGACATGTTTACATGGAGTCTCTACACAAGGTCTGGAGTCTACACAAGCTGAAATGGATCATCTTTTACAAGAATATATCTTCTGGAAGGCAACATAAAAATTCTTCTACTACTGTTACTCTTATAAAATTTGGGCATTTATTCCAGACATATGAAAACTTTTGTTCACACAAAAATCTGTACATATGTTCATAGACTCTTTATTCAAAAAAAACTAGAAATAACACATGTCCTTCAGCGAGTGAAGGGTTAAGCAAACTGGGGTTTGTCACTATTTCTCAGCAATTGAAAAGGAGTGAACTACTGACACACACACAACTTGGATGAATATCCAGGGAATGGTACTGCGTGGAAAAAGGCAGTCATAAAAGGTTACATACTGTGTGACTCCATTTACATAATATTTTTGAAATAACAAAATTTTAGAGATGGAGGGCAGATTAGTGGCTGCCAGGGATGGGAACGAGGAAGGTGTAGCTATAAAGGAGAAATGTGAAGATCCTCCTGGTGATGGAACTGTTTCGTGTATTGCTTGTGGTGGTGGATACGTGATCCTACACAGGTGGTAAAACTGTACAGAACTAAATACATGTGCGCACACACACACACACACACGTACACACAAATAAGTACAAGTAAAACTGGGGAAATCTGAACAAGATCAGTGGATTGTATTAATGTCAGTATCCTGTTTGCAATATTATACTTGGGTTTTGCAGAATGTTACCTTTGGGGAAACTAGGAAAAGTATACATGGGAGCTCTCTGTACTATTTCTTACTGCATGTGAATCTATAATGATCGCAATAAAAACTTGTAAAATTTTTTAAATTTTAAATTAAAAGTTATGTTTGTGATATGTTGTTAAATGGCACAAGCACGATGTAAGAGAATTCACTATCGTGTACAACATTAATATAAAAAGAAGAGTATCAACCTAACTGGTTTGGCCCAGTGGCTAGAGCATGGGTCTGCGGACTGAAGTGTCCCAGGTTCGATTCCAGTCAAGGGCATGTACCTTGGTTGCAGGCACATCCCCAGTAGGGGTTGTGCAAGAGGCAGCTGATCGATGTTTCTCTCTCATTGATATTTCTAACTCTCTATCCCTCTCTCTTCCTCTCTGTAAAAAATCAATAAAATATATCTTTTTTTAAAAAAAAAGAAGAAGAGTATCAACTAGGACCGCTGTCATCTCCTCAAAAACATGCCTGGCACAGAGCTGAATTATTCAAGGACACAAGAACCCTACCTGTGGTGCTTACAGATTGTGTCTGAATACGACTGGTAAAACTGAATTTTTTAAGCAGCACTGAGGGACTATTCCTGATTTATGAATCTTGCTAGAGGGCAGTGAGGAAAACTAATTTAATTTTTAATCCATTTTGGTAGCCAGTATAATAGATAAAAAATCATTATTAACTAATTTAATGCCTTCAACTGAAGGTACACTCTAGCCTTCAATTTTCAAATGGACACTAAACCCAAGATGTGACAGGACATATAGGTAGGTATCAATTGAACAGAAGTGACCTGCATCTAGAAATATGTTGATTATCTGATGCTGAAAGAGATTAGAGGAATTCCGACGCAGTTTCCTAAAACCCTCCTTCATGCCTGCTCCACGGAGGGGCTGAGCTGCCGACCACATTCTGACACAAGCAAGGGCCTCCTCTCTCATCCCCTCAGGCTCTTCGGGATCTGAGGCACTTTTGATAAAGATTGTCTTTATGATCAAGGCATCGATTATACCTGTGTCTTTCAGCACAGGTAGGAATGTATTTCAGATAAGAGAACTCAGCTTTTGAAAAGTGATCCAGAGTCTTTCAAGTAAAAACCGTTTCTACAGAAACACTCTTTAGAATAAAGCGCCCTAAGAAGCAGAAAGGCTTTTAATGTATAGAGTCCCTTATTCATCCCAAGTCCGTGAAAAAATCACACTGTGCTGACCATTTACCAACATCACAAAAAAAGAGGTGTGTTTGTCTATGCACTGGAGGAGGAAAGATGGACCAAAAAACCCTGTGAATAAAAGGCTGTAACTCCGGCCGTACTATCATGGCCCACACGATGAAGGGGCCTTTGTTTACTAGTACAGGTAGCATGCACGAGGAAGGGAAAGGCGCGGCTTATAACCTGAAAGTGATTAAGTGGCTTTGGGAGCATGACTCACCCTGAACTTGTTTCCTAAGCATCAACATGGAAATCACGATTCCTCCTTTACCAAATTCACCAGGCTATGGAAAGCCCATGAGAAAATACAGACAAAGGCTTTACACTTTTAAAGCACTGTACAAAGATAAGGGATTATTGTTAATAGTCTAAAGAGGAGTCAACTATGAAAAAGTCAACAGAGAACACTCCCTAAGCTAAATTCTGACTTGTGCTTCTAAATCAAAACATTACCTGAATATTTGTTGATAAGAAGAAAAAACGCAGGAAGACAATTTAATTGTTGAACCTGTTTTCTTTGTGAACTCCTGACTGACCTAGATAGAATTCTAGCAGGTGCAATAGGTGATGGGGAGGGGGGGGGGAATCTAAGATAATCATAAAATAATTTGGTCTGATGAAAGTTAATAGTCAAAGTGAGATTTCTGAAAGGGTACCTTTTAACTCATTAATCAGCTTGTGTGTATTTGTATGGAAATCCTACCATTTGCTTTTTTAAAAAAAATTAAGCTATGCATTTGCAAGGGCTGATGATCCTATTTTACATTTATGAAAAGTGGAGGCCAAAGGGAATTGATCAAGTCTCAGCACTTTAATGCATACAGGCTGATTTCACATAATTACTGCCAGCACACCTGGGGCAAGAAAACACCCAACCTGGATGGCATATCTATGGGAAGCCCAGGATCTTGGCCAGATTCAGAAAAGAGGCCAAGATAGAAGCCCTTCTTTGAGCTTCAGATCCAGCCAACAGCTTGGCTGAACACAGTGACTAGGCAACACTGCCTTCCAGTGGCAACACTGTGTTTTAGGAATCAAAAATCACAGGGTCGATAGTATTTCAACTAGGTCAGTGGTCAGCAAACTGCGGCTCGCGAGCCACATGCGGCTCTTTGGCCCCTTGAGTGTGGTCCTTCCACAAAATACCACATGCGGGCGCACACGTACAGTGCGACTGAAACTTCGTAGCCCATGCGCAGAAGTCGGTTTTCGGCTCTCAAAAGAAATTTCAATCATTGTACTGTTGATATTTGGCTCTGTTGACTAATGAGTTTGCTGACTACTGAACTAAGTGGTGTACATTTGCCCTTAGGCTCAAGGAAACACAAAAAATATTATTTCCAAAGTTATAGTATAGGCATTAATTAAAATTCCACTCTTAGCAATACTGTTCTTAGTACTTGTTGAAAAAATTCAGAGCCCCTACCTCCCTTTCGTAGATGGGACTCCCGTTCTGAGCAATTATGCTATTCATTCAGACAACGTCACAGGAAAACGCTGAACTGACTTGAGGGCAATAAACCTGTATCTGATCATCAAGAAGATACAGCAACTGATGCTCTGCAAAATGATTGTTCTTTGCAAAGGTTGTTATGAACTTATGAAAATTCTCATTTTTCCTAACCACCATTCCTTTCTTAAATTTCTCTTACATTCTCCAAAATGCCTAACACAGTATTAAGGACATTCTGGGTACTTGAGAAAGAACCATTGTGTTGTGTGTGGGGGTGTGTTTTGTTTTGTTTTAATCTATGCTAACTAGGAAATGTCATTCTCACTTTAAGTCTTCGAGCCCAAAAACATCTTCTCTGGTTATCCTCCACTCTGAATTCTCCATGCCTGCTGGCCTGTCTGGAACCTCACAGTGGGTTGATAGGATTTATCCTCCTTATTTTTATCTATGGCCTAATTGTCACCTTCCCCAGCTGTCTCATGGCTTCTGTCTCTTGGAATCCACATCTCTAGTGCTGGCATTCCTTCTTCCTGAGCTGCTATCGCCATATAAATATCTTCAGAATGTATGTTTCTGAGGGATCTGAGCAAGTTATACCAAACGAAACCAGGGCATCTCCCAAAAGACCTGCCTAGTCGGGGGTCATTAGAGCAGTGATGACAACATTGTAAAGGCCTCTTATATTTGAAAGTATCAAAGCACTTCTTGAAATTTCCCTCACTTATAATCCCAATGTCTTTGGTATCATATCAACTGGAGGGGACAACCAAGACATGCAGAAGTTTCATAAATGTCTCCTAATAGGGAGTTGGTCAAATGCAATAATAAATCACTCTGTGGCATACTGTGCAACCATTAAAATAATGATTTGGATAAATGTTTATTGAGATAGAAAGGTGTCAACAATATGTCTCTAAGGAGACAAAGAAGGCCACCAGAGTTAATATGCAATGTGATGTTTAGTGAGTGTGGGTACGTGTGTGTGTGTGTGTGTGTATGTACAGTATACAGAGGCAACACCAAACTAAAGCTACCCACATGCATAGACCATCCACATGAGACCCTCCCCTCACCCCAGCTACTCCCAAATAAAATTTAAAAATCTAAGCAAAGTCAGTTCTTGGATTTTTTAAGGCTTTTAAACAAGCTCTCCAGTGGTGTGCTGACAACTGGTTCTGTAGGGAGAAAGGTCTGATTTAAAGGATTTGCCACTTTTCATGGTGTCAATACTCTCATCGGAATCAGTTTTAAACTACCACCTGGATGTTTCTGAAGGTGGTGTGGGAAGAGACACTATAGGCTCGACTGCCCTTGCAAAGCCATGTGAGCCAGCCTCAGCCACCCAATGCCTAGTCCCAACTTGCAAATATATTGTAATCTATCGGCCACTCATATAGAATATATGTTTTAGGCAGTTTTTATTTCTTTCATGTTGTTGATCTATATTTCCACCTTTTCAACAAAAACCATCTGTTTCCAGTGTTGATTTTTACTTATTTAAATTTTAAAGGAAATTGGTTTTTTTTATTACCTTAGAGTGGAGAAGATCTTTGTAACTATTACCTAGAAGCCATAAATAAATTTGATAATGTCAACAACAGAAAAATAAAACCATTTGCATAGCAAAGAAAAAAAAAAAGCTTTCATAAGCAAAATTGAAATACAAATGACAAACTCGGGGAAAATATGTGCAATTTGTTTCACAGAAAAGTTATCTACTCTAATATATAATCATTTCTTAACTGACAACCTGATAGAAAAATAAATAAAGATTTGAACAGACAGTTCAAAAAGATAAGAAAAAAGGAGATGGCTTAGATAGAATCCACTCACCTACCCATAGTAGACAAATGTAACTTGAAATTTAACACAGATCCCCTTTATTAACCTATCAGATTGGTAAAGTTTCAAAAAATGTGAATACATTCTGTGAGTGAGGTTGTGATGGGATTTAAATTGATACAAATTCACCCTGGACAGTATGTTCAGTGGTTAGATAATCAACTTGCACACCTAAGGGTCAAGAGTTGATTCCCGCTCAAGGGTATGCAAATGGGTTGCAGGTTCAATCCCCTGTCCCAGTTGGGGTGCCTGCAGAAGGCAACCAATCCCTCTCTCTCTCTCTCTCTCTCTCTCTCTCTCTCTCTCTCTCTCTCTCTCTCTCTCTCTCTCATTTTTCCCCTCCCTTCCACTCTCTCTAAAAATCAATGGGAAAAATATCCTCAAATGAGGAATAAATTAATTAATTAATTAATTAAATTATAAATTGATACAAAATCTATGAGTATGGTCATCTGAATAATGTCCCCATAAAGATTTCCATATGCTAACTCAGAAGTTCTGAATATGTTACCTTTATGGCAGAAGGTACTTTACAGGTGTGATTAAAGTTATGGATCTTGAAATAGGCAAATCATTCTGAATTACCTGGGTGGGCTCAGTATAATCACAAGGGTCCTTATAAAATGGAGGCAGGAGTCTCAGAGTCAGAGGAGATGTGATGATGGTAACAGAGGTTGAAAAGGGACTTAAAGATGCTACACTTCTGGCCTTGAAGACAGAGAAAGGGGCCACAAGCCAAGGAATGTAGGTGACCACTGGAAGCTGGAAAAGGCCAGGAAGCTGCTTCTCTCTAGAACCTCCAGCAGGAATGCAATCCTGCCAACATCTTGATTGTAAGATTTCCAAACTCCAATATGGTAAGAATAATTTTATGTTGTTTTAAGTTACCTAGTCTGTAGTAATTTGTTATGGCAGCAATAGCAAACTAAGAGAGAGAGCAATTTGGCAAACTATAAATGCGTATACTCCTTAGTCCAACAACTCCACACATCTAGGAGTTTAACCAAAGATATCCTATATAATAAATAGGTGATATGCAAATTGACCATCACACCCTCGCACAAGATGGTCACCCCCATGTGGTCACAAGATGGCCGGCAGAGGAGGGCAGTTGAGGGCGACTGGGCCTGCAGGGGAGGAAGAACAGTTGAGGGAGACCAGGCCTGCAGGGGAGGAAGAACAGTTGAGGGAGACCAGGCCTGCAGGGGAGGGCAGTTAGGGGCAAGCAGGCTGGCAGGGGAGTGGTTATGGGGTGATCAGGCTGGCAGGCAGAAGCAGTTAGGGGCTATCAGGCAGGCAGGCAGGCAGGCAAGCGGTTGAGAGCCAGCAGTCTTGGATTGTGAGAAGGATGTCCGAGGGGACCCAGATTGGAGAGGGGACAGGCTGGGCTGAGAGACACATCCCCTCCGCCCCCAGTGCATGAATTTTGTGCACCAGGCCTCTAGTATTCACATACACAAAATAATGAAGCATGTTATGCATTGTTGTTTGTAACAGCAAACAACTGGACCATATGTTACTGTCCATCAAAAGGAGGCTGATTAAATAATGATATATCCACACAATGTATTGTTATGCAGCCATAATAAATAAATAAGAAAGTTTTTTATGTCATGATGTGACAAGATTGTCAAAATAGAATAAAAGAAAAAAGGAAGGTGCTTTTAGTATAAGTATAGTGGGTACAATATGTTGACAATTATATAAAAGTGGGGAGGAGGGAAAATACATACAGTACTTATTTACATGCATCAATATCTCTGGAAAAATAGATAAGAAACAAGTAGGGAACTAGATGGCTAGACACTAGGCGAGAAAGAAAGATGGTTTAACAAATACCTTTTATGTTTTGTTGAAATCAGAATATGTAACGAATAGATTGCCTATTCAAAAATTTAAATAAAAATAAGATTATAAATTAAACATGAAAAAAAATTATGTAGCTTGACTGAGGCCATCCACCAAGTCAATGATGATGCCATTCCCATCAATGGGTCTCTTCGGAACTTCTCATTATTTTGAGACCGGCAGTGGCAAGAATTCTAATCATTCTGGAGCCATAGTCAGGTGGGTTCCGAATGAAAGTATGTGTCAGCTGGAACAGAGCTAACTTCACACTGTCTCCAAATGATAATTTATACTTATTTTAAGTCAAGGGCAAGGATTCCTTAGAAGTCCTTGCAGAAACCTCATCCAGTCTCAGACACCCTGTAAATAAGGTTGCCAGATTCAGCAAATAAAACTACAGGATGGCCCTGACTGGTTTGGCTCAGTGGATAGAGCATTGGCCTGCGGACTCAAGGGTCCCAGGTTCGATTCCGATCAAGAGCATGTACCTTGGTTGTGGGCACATCCCTAGTAGGGGGTGTGC
Organism: Corynorhinus townsendii; assembly: GCA_026230045.1. Classification (NCBI taxonomy): domain Eukaryota; kingdom Metazoa; phylum Chordata; class Mammalia; order Chiroptera; family Vespertilionidae; genus Corynorhinus; species Corynorhinus townsendii. Next base: position 197,196,220 of record JAPDVU010000001.1, read on the forward strand.
AGGAGGCAGCTGATTGATGTTTCTCTCTCATCAATGTTTCTAATTCTCTCTCCCTCTCCCTTCTTCTCTGTAAAAAATTCAATAAAATATTTTTTTTAAGAAAAGAAAAAATAAATAAATAAATAAAACTACAGGATGCCCGGTTCAAATTTAAATTTCAGGTCAAAATTAATAAGTTGTTTTAAACACAGCAAATGCTTTTCAATTGTCATTTATCTGAAATTCAAAATTAACTGGGCATCCTGTATTTCATTTGGCAACAGGACAGCCGTGAGCCAGCAGGTGAGGACAGACAGGCCCAAGCAGATGTGAGTATAGCCTCCACTCGCAGCCATCATCCCATTCCCTTCCACGATACTGAATATTCCCTTCCGACTGGAAAGAACAGATTGCTGCACAGGTTTGCATGCTAAGGCGTGACTTTGCCCAGGCAGTGTCACCGGCCAAAGGCAAGGGTACATGGCTCCAAGTTAAAGTCAGTCTCTAAGCTCACTTCTCACGGAGAGTTTCTCCTGATGCTAATGTGTGGAATGCTTTAGAAGAATTTGCAATGGGGGTGGGGAGTGTCGGGCAACCCAGAGAAATGTTCTCCCAGCCCAGGTAATAAACGTATTCCTTTCCCTAAATACCGTTAAAGATGTTTTTTTTTAAAAAAAATCTTTAAAAAAACCCTTTAAGCTGACCTCCTGCCAAAGTACACATCAATTATACAGCTTCAGTCAGGCGGATGCTCGAGGAAAGGGGGATAATGTTACACCCAGCTGGGCACTTTGTAGTTAGCACAAATGTAATATAAAGCACAGCAGAGTTCGTCAAGTGTCTGTCTGGATTTTCAGTTTTCATTAGCGCTATAATTAAAACCACATTTTCAGCTCTATTACCTGTAACAAGAAAGGAATGAGAAATGAGGTTGTCAAGGTCAGGCTTTTCCAGATATTTATACTGAGGATCTGCAGGCCACAAGTTGTTGAATTTGGTGTAAACCAGAGCGACGTCTGAATGTCGCACGAGGACCCATCCTGTGTGGCTTGAAAGGCACTCTTATGAGGTCACTTCCTTGGAATGGCCACTGGGCTATGTGTGTCCACAGCACACAAGGACCTGGAAGACAGGCAGTTGGGGGAAGCCACTCTCAGTCCCAGGAGAGGTTTCTCTCCCATTCAGACCAAACTGGCCACACATCCTAAAACAGTCCCAAAGGCTGTGCTCAGACACGCTTGTTGAGGACAAGAATCCTAAAAATCTAAAAAGCCATCTTCTTCCTACCCTGACTGTAAATGTGCAAGAGAGGGCTGGATGGGAACATAAATGTTAAGCCTCGCCTGTGGCACCCCTCCACCTTTGCACACGCTTCACAGAGGCCTCATTACATTGCGTGCAGCAAATGCTGTCAGCTTGGCCTTCAAAACAGACTCAGAACCCAGCCACTTCTCACCACCACTTGCTCCACAGCCCCACCATTTCTCCCCTGAATTCTGGCATGAGTCTTCCTGCTTCTGCCCACTCCCTGCTATGTTCTGAATGTCTGTGTCTTCCCAAACTTTATAGGTTGAAATGCTAACCCCTAATGTGATGATATTAGGAGGTGGGGCCTTTGGGAGGTGACTACAGTCATGAAGGTGGAGCCCCATGAGTGGGATTATGCCTCCAGAGAGCTCCCTCTCCCCTTCCATTGTGTAGAACACAATGAGAAGGTGTCTGCAAACCCGGAAGAGGGCCCTCACCAGACACTGAATTTGCTGGCACCTTGATCTTGGATTTCCCAGGCTACAGAACTATGAGAAACAAATTTCTGTTGTTTATCAAGCACCCAGTCTACGGTATTTTATCATAGCAACCAAATGGACTAAGACACTCCCCCTACCACACACAGACACTCCACAGAGCAGCCAAACCATGTCACCACTGCTCTACACAAAGCCCTGAATGGCTTCCAGCTATTGAGATTATTCAGAGAAGACGCTGATACTCTCACAGTGGCCTTCGAGGCCCCACTCCCTCTGGCCTCCTATTTCTTCTCTAATTGCATGCATCTCCACGATTCTCCACCCTATCACTCCACTCCAGGCACACTTTTCCTCAGGGCCTTTGCACTTGCTGTTCCCTCTGCCTGGAGTTCTCTTTCTCCTGTTGTCTATATGACTTGTTCTTACTCAAAAGGCACCTTTTCTTCCGGTGAGGATTGCCCTGACTACTCTACTTCATAATACAAACAACCAGCACCCCACCCACACCACAGCCATGCCATTCCCTATTTCCCTTGTCACTTTTCTTTTTCTCCGTGACACTTATCACCATCTGGTCTATGACATATTATTTTTTTATGTTTTTATTTTCTTTAAATGTCCATCTCTCTTCATTTCCCAGAAGGTAAATTTCTTGAGAACAGCCATGTTGACTGTTTGCTCACTGCTATATTTCCAGTACTTAGAATGGGCCTGGCACACAATAGACCTTTAACAAATGTTTGTTGAATGAATGAATGAATGAATGAATGAACTAACAAATAAATGCAGTCCAGGGATGGCTCAAGCCTGCACAAAGTGGGTCCTCTTTAGGTGAGTGATCAGTAGGTCCCTGTGGCCCACCTAGCTAGAAAGGTTAGGAACCATCTGCTTATGAACCCCCAACCCAAAGATAGGTCTCAGGCAAGTGCTTGTTTTCTGGCAAACCTCAAAGTAGCTGAGACACATCCTTACCCACCAGGACTTCCCTTGGAGAGTCAACTGGCAGTACCTTACAGTAGGTGGGAGCTGTAATCCCCTCACTGTGTGGGAGGTAGAAAGTGCTCCAACAATATTTCCCCTGTCATAGCAACCCAAGCTCTGTGCAGGTTTAAACCAAGCACCAAGTACTTGGCTCTGATGACTAATTTTACGTGGCAACTTGGCTGGGCCATGGTGCTGAGAAATGTGGTCACATATTATTCTGGATGTTTCTGTGAGGGTATTTCCGGATGAGATTAACATTTCAATTGGTGGACTTTGAGTAAAGCACAAGGCCCTTCCTAATGTGGGTGGGTCTCATCCAATCAGCTGACTAGAACAAAAGATCGACCTATCCTTAGCAAGAGGGAATTTGGCAGCAGATAGCCTTTTAACTTGAACTTCAGCATTGGCTCTTGCCTGGGTCTCCAGCCTCCAAGCTCACCCTACAGATTTTAGATTACCAGCCTTCCATCATCATGTAAGTCAATTTCTTAGAATAAATCTCTTTATATATAAATAGACATAGAGATGGGCATAAACTTAGACACAGATAGACATAGACATACAGAGATACTAGTAGACAGATGATAGATAGATATCTCCTATTGCTCCTGGAGAACCATGACTGATAACAGCACCTACGCTTATTAGGGATCTTCTCTTAGGGATCAAGTCTCCTGCAGGAGATAACTCTCCTCCAAGTGCCAGTGCTGTGGAAGCTTGAGGTGCTGCACTGACAGGAATTCTTCCCTCCATCCATGCACAAATGCTTACACAGCCATTGGGCATTCCAAAGGACACTAGCTGGCCACCTCCCTAGCCCAAAGTGTAGCAGAGAATCCCATATTACAACACCTGATGGTGTGCTGCTGTCCTAAAAATGGCAAGGAATATGTTTTTTATTTACGTCATTGTGGTGAACAATCCTAACAGGTGCCATAACGTTAAATTATATATTGCATTCAAACATTGCAGCAGCACTTGGAGCAAACATGTGGCTGAAACCTAAGAAGCCAGATAGAGAGTAGAGTGGTTAAGAAAGTGGGCCCAAGGATTCCAGCCCCTCCTCTGCCACAAACCATCTGAATAAAATGTGTCCATTCCCTAAGCCTCAATGCTCCCATCTTCAAAGTGGGATAATAGTAGTACCTGTCTCACAAGGTAGTAGTAATAAGACCACTGGAATAGGTGAAAAATACGTAAGTAGCACACACATTTCCGTGCCTGGCACATGGCCCATGTTCTGTGGATGTTACTGTTATTATTGCTGCGGCATGATCCCAGCCCTAAAGAGTCTTCTAGAAACCCAGTGCAGCCCTTTGTTGGATGGGACTCTGTGGGTTCCAAGTAAAGAACAGGAAAAATGTGGGGAATATCTGGAACCCTAAAGAGCTATTGCTGGAAATGTAATGAATGGGAAGGTGTTGCACTGAAATGTAGATGCTTTGAATTGGAAGCGTTCTTAGAGGGCCTCACAGAGGGGTCTCTTCTACAGCAGCCCCAGAAGTGGTCACACCACCACATCGATCCATTCCACAGTGACAGTGACAGGCTGAGCTCGCTGCATTGCTAGGCAGACTGAACTAGGAAGAAACTCTACAAGCTAATCATGGAGAATAAGCAATAGACAAGTAAACAAATGCATATGTGCCAGGAAGGAAATAAACAGGGTGCTTTTAATGGTCAAAAGAGGTGGGTGTGAAATGTCCAGAATAGGCAAATCCATAGAGCAAAGGGTTTCATTTTGGGGTAACGAAAATCTTCTGAAGTTAGGCAGTGATGATAATTGTAAAATCTTTTTTTTAAAACTTTAAATCAAATTCTGCTGTTTAATTTTTACTAGAACATCAATAAAGATAAATACACTTTTGAAACAGTGGGAGACTTGAATTCTGGCAAAGTAACTGGTGTTTTTGTTTTGCTTTTTTTTTAATTTAATAAATCTTTATTGTTCAGATTATTACAATTGTTCCTCTTTTTTCCCCCATAGCTCCCCTTCACCCGGTTCCCACCTCACTCTCTGCCCTTACCTCCCCTACACTGTCCTCATCCATAGGTGTACGCTTTTTGTCCAGTCTCTTCCCATACCCACCACACCCCTTTCCCCCGGGAATTGTCAGTCCACTCCCTTTTCTATGCCCTGATTCTATTATATTCACCAGTTTATTCTGTTCATCAGATTTTTTATTCACTTGATTTTTAGGTTCACTTGTTGATAGATATGTATTTGTTGTTCATAATTTTTATCTTTATTTTTTTTTCTTCCTCTTCTTAAAGAATATCTTTCAGCATTTCATATAATACTGGTTTGGTGGTGATGAACTCCTTTAGTTTTTTCTTATCTGTGAAGCTCTTTATCTGACCTTCAATTCTGAATGATAGCTTTGCTGGGTAGAGTAATCTTGGTTGTAGGTTCTTGCTATTCATCACTTTGAATATTTCTTGCCACTCGCATCTGGCCTGCATAGTTTCTGTTGAGAAATCAGCTGACAGTTGTATGGGTGCTCCCTTGTGGGTAACTAACTGTTTTTCTCCTGCTGCTTTTAATATTCTCTCTTTGTCTTTTGCCCTTGGCATTTTAATTATGATGTGTCTTGGTGTGGTCCTCTTTGGATTCCTTTTGTTTGGGGTTCTGTGAGCTTCCTGGACTTGTAAGTCTATTTCTTTCACCAGGTGGGGGAAGTTTTCAGTCATTATTTCTTCAAATAGGTTTTCAGTATCTTGCTCTCTCTCTTCTTCTGGCACCCCCATAATTTGGATGTTGGTATGCTTGAAGTTGTCCCAGAGGCTCCTTACACTATCTTCATATTTTTGGATTCTTTTTTTTTTTTTTGCTTTCCTGGTTGTTTTTTGCTTCTTTGTATTTCAAATCTTTGACTTGATTCTTGTGATCCTCTAGTCTGCTATTAGATCTCTGTATAACATTTTTTATTTCAGTCAGTGTATGTTTAATTTCTAGTTGGTCCTTTTTCATATCCTCAAGGGTCTTGCTAAATTTATTGGCCTTTTCTAGAAAATTCTTTAAAAACCTTATAACCGTGGTTTTGAACCCTATATCCAGTCGTTTGCTTTTCTCCATTTCTTTCATTTGTGATCTGTTTCTTTGTCTCTGCATTTTGACTGCTTCCCTGAGTTGATGGAGTGGCTTTGTGTGCTAGGTGTCCTATAGGCCCAGTCGCTCAGCCTCCCCAATTACCTGAGGTGGACACTCTTGGTGCACCCCTTTGTGGGCTGTGTGCACCATCTTGTTGTAGTTAAGCCTTGATTGTTGTTGGTATCACTGGGAGGAATTGACCTCCAGGCCAATTGGCTGTGAGGATCAGCTGTGTCTATGCTGGGAGAACTTCTGTGCTGGAGACACCCTTATGAGACAAGACTTGCAAAAGCCTCTGTGCTCAGCTTGGATGGTGCAGAGTCTCAGGGCAGAGCAGACAGCGTTGTTTTCCCATCAGCCCTGCCCTAATAGGCCCCTGTGACTCAGTGTCCCATGGTAATCGCTGCAAGTACCTCTGAGAGAAAGCCGCCCTCAAGTTTCACTTGCTGCCAGACAGTCCAGTTTCTCCCTGAATGAGTATGGGTCCCCAGAGTGTCAACCGGAATTGGATTTCAGTGCAGTCAGGAGCTTTTGTCTCCCTCCCACTTGAGAAAGCCAGCCACGCACTCAGTTGTCCGCCCTCTCCATGTGCACGACTCAGTACCTCTGCCTCCTGCAGCTCCTCTGAATCTCAGTGTGCTTTTCTCTTTCCTTCTAGTTGTAGAATTTCCACTCAGCTAGCCTTCCTGTGGTTCTGGATGATGTCTGTTTTGGCTTTTAGTTGTAGTTTTGAAATTGTTGTGCGAGGCATTAGTTTAGGTGTTTACCTATGCTGCCATCTTGGTTTCTCCTCGATAATTGTAAAATCTTGTGAATACAATAAAACCTACTGAATCCTATGCTATGTAACATATTCTTATGTGAATCATAACGCAATTTAAATTTTCTAATTAAAAACAAAAAGCTGGGGTGGAAGGGCCTGTTTTAGCTCCAGTACACAAGGAAGAATTTGTATGAAGCAAGGGAGTGAGAAATAGGAAGGAGCGCCATAAACAGGCTCCCTGCATGTATGGAAAAGCAGATGCAGAGGGCATTGAGTGTGGACCAGCTCTGCAGGGCCAGATAAACTGTCCCAGATTGGTGGGATGGCGGGGAAGCATGTGAGAGAAAGAAAGAGAGATGAGGCTGACGGGTCAGAAGAGGCTAATCTCCTACAAGACCTTGGTAAGCACAATAAAAAAGGGGGTATTCATTCTAAACGAGATTTAAAACCACTGAAGGCTTTTATGCCAAGGGGTGTCCAGCTCCAATTGCCACTTTTGAAAGACCATTTACAGCTTCCTGCACACGAAACATCAGTTACTGAGTGGCAGAACCAACACAAGGTATAAATCATTAAAGAGGTTAATTCTCACTGGGTGGGGCTTGAGCACTTTTAACAAAAACTGAACCAAAGGATACAAATTTGAAGATGAGTTTATTCTTAAGAAAAATTATAAAGATAATGTGAAAACAATACGGATTTAGTGTCTATTCCAAAATGTACCCTATCTTCTTTACCATAAAATATCTAGTAATAAAAGGATACTTATTCTCCACCTGGCTTCTTTTTCCAATGACAATTACAATGCTATTATTAAGACAAGAGCGCCCTCTATAGTTGAGCTCAGATTGTTCCTTAGTTGTAGTTTTGAACTAAGTAAGCCTGAAAAAAAAAATGTTTACTTTTATTAATGTGACTGAAAAATTACCATCCCCCAAGCCCATGCCACCCATGATAATCTAGCTCCTCCAACGTTTTCCTGCAAACCGGAGAAAGTTATAAAAAGGAACTAAAGTTGGCAGCTCTCTTAGACAAGTGTAAAGTAAACACAGAGATTCATCTGTTTGCCTTTTTGGATAATATGCTCCCTTCAAAGACCAAAAAGAAAAAAGAGAGAGAGAGAGGAAGAAAGAGAGAGAGAGGAGTGAGAAAGTGTGTGTCTGTGTGTGTGTGTGTGTGTGTGTGTGTGTGTGTGTCTGTAATTATGTAATTGCAAGGATAGAACATGTGTTTGAATCATCATCTCGTGTTCATCAAAACGCCTGGTATCAAGGCAATGAAAAGTACTTGCCATAAAATAATATAGCGATGAGGTAAGGCACTGGTTTCCCCTGGCCAGTGACAGTGGCAGGAGGCCACTGGACACAATCAGTTGAGCAACAGTATGGCCATGTTTGAAAATGAAATGGATGAATGAGAGGGTCACCTTGAGTGGAAAAGTTAGGAGATAAGTGGAAACATAAAACTCTGCTTTGAGGTGGTAAAAACTAATATCCAAGGGAAGGATCAAAAGAGAATATCCAGAGAGAGGCATCTATGCAACCGCTGGAGAAGGGATAAGGAAAGACTATTAGTCCACGAGATGAACACTCTTCAACCAGAGCTGAGCAGCCTGGAAAATGGGGAATCCTACTTTGTGAAATGCTTTTATTGCTCCCTCCATGGTCTACTCCTCGTTCCCAATATTCTTAGGCAAAGTTTCTGTGTACTGGACATCCAATACAGCATCCGAGTCCAGCACGGGTCTCACTGTACAACTTCCAGGCCACCAAGAATGGGGAAACTTCCCTGAGAGTCCCAGAAGGTGTGGGAGAGGTAGGAGAAAAACAGATTCCCGCCTGCAGCTCTGCTTTCCACTGACGAACGCAGCCATTTAAAAAAATGAAATCTGTTCACTAGACAAAATATGGTCAAACATTCCTGCGCGCTCCATCCCTTACACAGATTTAAATATTGGCCTGTCTTCTCCGTGTTTGTTTTGGTTCCCTCGGCCCACACTGAAGTCCATGGGCTCTTTCACTCACTCATCATCTCGCCTCCCGCTGCTTGGGCCGAGAATGAAGTAATAATTCAGCAAGCTGTTCAGGGCTTCCCATCAGCCCGACTGCACAGCGCGGTGTTTTCACGGCTCAGGCATTCCAGTGGCGGTGAACTCCACAGGCCAGCCAGCTGCGGAGGGATCGATCCCTGCTCACCATGGCTCTCCTGCCTAAATGAAAGTGATTTGGACAGTCAAGTGAGGAAAGCACTAAAAAAGCGCAATCATGTCTGCTCATTGGTTCTTGCTTACATTTTCTTCGAAGCTGGACTGTTTGCAGTCAGCACTTCAACTGCAGAGGCGTTCGGAAGCAGCGGAAAAGAAAAAGCGTAATTATATCTCAATAAAGGGGGGAGAGTGACTATCTTGGAGAGGCCGGTTAATAGATTGCTTAGAAATAAATTACTGATTCTTTTTCCTGGAGAGCAACCTGCTGTGGCCTTGGAATGCTTCTTTTGTGTCCTGGTTTTGCTTCTGTCTGAGCTAAAAGAGCCTGCTGGAGTCCCACTGTTTGGTTTATTGCCTGGCTCATCCTTCTCCTCAGGACATAGGCGGTAGGAGGTGGGAGCCGTGCATTCACGCACATTCCGGTTTGCAGGAAAACGTAGGATGTCTCTGTACCCAGAGCTCTCCAAGATAAAAAGGTATCGAAGAGATCCTAAAAGCCATACCTGAAATAACCAGCCAGGCTTCTTGTTGTCGTCATTTTATTCTTTTGGAATGCAGTCAATGCTTATTGATAATTCAGCTCTAGCAACAACAGGAGGGACTGTCAGGTTTGATTATGTCTTAAACTGGAAGTTCCCAAGGGCAGGAACTCTGATTTCCTGGGTCACCTGTGCAATAGCACAGAACCACAGCAGATAAGATTTTCAAGGAATGTCTATTTTCCTATCGCTTTCTGTTTTTCAGTTTGTTTGCTTGTGGTCTATATGTACGTATTTTGCAGATAATGAGAGTTAATATGTAGTAAGTGTTTGCTTTGTGCCAGGCACTGGCCTCAATACTGTGCACATATTCATTCATTTAACCCTCACAATAACCCTCTGAGGAGGTATTATGCTTGCCCCCTCTCTTTACCAGATGAAAAGACTGAAGCACAGAAAGGCTAGTAAGTCTACTATATTCATATTCTCTAGCTCAAGCTCCAATTCCACCTACTGGCAGAAATTAAGCCCCTAGCTAATTCCAGGTACATTTAGCTATTTCAAGTTTAAGAACAGTTTCTCCTCCCCCTCCTTTTCCCTGTGTGTTTCTCAAGCTGCAGGGCCTCCTGCGGCATCAAGACACCAGGAGACGGCATCGCGTCCCTTGTTGCCATCATCTGCCCCACACTGGCTTCTGCTGAGATGTTCAGCCCCATTTGGTCTTCAGCTCTGATGAATGACCCTGCAGGCCAGCATTTGCTGCAGGGGCTGGGTTCCCCATCTGGTCCCCAGCCACTCAGTACATAGTCTCACCATGGCTGGTCTCCCTACCGAGAGACCCTTCAGGCTCCCTTGCTCTTTCTCTCACTCTTGGCTAACTTCCAAGCCTTCCCCCAGTGATGTGAAACGGGGTCACCTTTCTGAAGGCCCACTCTCAGCCAGGAAACCAGCTGCTGAGGTCCTCTCTAGTTGCCACATCCTCCTGCCTTACCTACACTTCTTCAGGGATATCTCTCCAGCATCTGCCTTGCTTTCCCAGACCCCACCCTGGCCATAATCAGAAACTCCCTCTGTCCTCATATTCCCTTACAGATCTGCTGGCCCTCCCCCAACACATGCCCTCCACAAGGGCAGTGGGTGAGGCTACTGCTTCCTTCAAGAACACAGCAGCATCTCCTGTCACTTCTGCCTATATCTCACCTCCTTAGTCCATAGCCCTCTCTCTCGGTGTCTCAAGGGGGAAAAACCTGACTCCTTAAGTATTCTTCACAAAGCTTACTTATACCCATAAAATGGCTTTTTAATTTAATGTGAACAGTTAGACTCTCATGTTCTCTGATTTCACACCACCAACCTTTCTCTAAAGCGATGATGTCTAATTTCATGTGCCCAGGCTCTGGACAGGGCCTCAAAGTAAAAAGAAGAAAGTCCAGTGAAGCAAAGGAGAGGAGGGTACACACAAGTTCTGACCCCAAAATACCATGTCCCCACAGAACCATTAGGAAGAAAGTTTAACAGTGATGGAGATATTTGAAGGTACCCATACACTCTAAAAGCAAAAAGCAAACAGCTCACTGGACTCAAGAGCTACCCAGTTTATATGATTTCGTTAGCATGACATTCTTGCAAAGGCAAAACTATTGGGATGAAGAAACAGAGCATATCCATAAAGAGGAATATTATTCAGCCATAAAAAGTAAAGGAGTGCTAATAGGTGCTACAAAGGGGATGAACCCCCAAAACATCACGCTAAGTGAAAGAAGCCAGACAGAGGAAGGTCACATATTTATTGTATGATTCCATTCAGATAAAATATGCAGAATGGATAAATCCACAGAAACAGAATACAGACTGGTGGTTGCCAGGGGCTGGGGAAGGAGGGAAAGGAGATAAAATTGTAAGGAGTTTTGCTTTGAAGTAATGGAACTGTTTTGGAACTAGACAGAGGTGGTAGTTGCACAACATTGTGAATGTACTAACTGCCACTGAATTGTTCACTTCAAAATGGTTAATTTTATGTTATGGAAATTTCACCTCAATAAATTATCTTTTAAAAAATCAGTGGCCAAGGAGGAGGCTTGACTACAAAGGGGCACAGGGATATTTGGGGGTGATGGTGCTGTTCTATATCTTGAGTGTGGTAGTGTTACATAACTGTCTACATTTGTCAAAACTTGCAGAACTGTATACGACAAAGGGTGAGTTATGCTGTATGTGAATTACAGCTTAATTTTAAAATCAGTAAAAGAGAACTATCCAACACAAAGAAACTAAAAAAAAAAAAATGTTAATGACTAAAACCTGGCATAGATTATTTTACTAACTGCTACCTAGAAAGGACCTTAGAAAATATTTCCTATAACTTCATTCTCATAAAAGGAAAAATGCACTGGCTACTATAGGATGCAATTTTTCATCGTTATGTTATTCACTGTATAAGGATTTGATGTGTATGAATCTGTTAGAGAACTTAACAAAGACTTTTTGATAAAAATGAAAATGTTATCAGTTAACTGCACATTTAAAAATTCCCATTGAAGTGTGAGGTCAAGTAGGTTATTTGTGAAATAATGTAACACAGAACTCCAAGGTCAATTATAGCAAGATAGTTTAAACTCTTCTTGACAGGCAGTTTCAAGCATAATATTTTATTCACTTCCAAGGTATTCTGGCTATCCACTGCTGCATAACAAAGTAATTACATTAAAATTAATTTGATAAAACAGTGATTTTATTATTACCTCCCAGCTTTGTAGGTGGAATGAACTCAGGGGATGATTCCCACTTGGTATCAAGCAGTTGCTGTGCAAAGATGGCTATGGTTTCAATCTGAAGGCTCAGTTGTACTGAATGTGCAATATGCCCCACTCCCATGCTGGCAGTTGATGCTCACTATTGGCTGAGAGCCCAGCAGGGGTCTGTAAATGGCCTACATGTGGCCGCTTCATGTGACATGAGCTCCACACCACACAGCAGCTGGGTTCCCAAACAGAGTGTCCCAAGGGCAAGCATTCCAAGAAACTCAGGCAGAAATAGAAGACTTCTCATGACTCAGCCTTGGAAGTCATGCAGTTCCTTCCACCTCATTTACGGGTCAAAAAGCAAGCCACAGGGCCAGCCCAGATTCTAGGAAAGGGAATCACATCAGAGCAAGAATAATGGGAGGCATGCTTCATTGGTAGCCATCTTTGGAAACTAGTTTCCAAAAGAGGTATCAATATTTATAAAGATTAGGGAATGATATTTCAACCATAGTTTTCAACCATAAAATAACATTTTGGTATTTGTTGATAAAAATTAAAGTGGGTGTCAATTTTAGAAAGTATACCTCTTGGCAAATAACTACTGTGTATTTTATTCATTCAACAAATATTTATTAAGTGCCTATTGAATGCCAATTACTGTGCTAGGCACTGAGGAAATATATGAATAAATTAGACATGGCACCTGTCCCCTTGAAGCTTAAACTCTAGAGATTGCATCATGGGAACAAATAAAAACCAAAACTAAAAAGAGGTCCATAGAACCTGTTGGAGTGCAAAGGTAGAAGAGTTGGTTCTCCGTATAGTGGGATAAAGACATGTCAGGAAACGCTTTAGAGAGCAGTCTTGACAAAGAAAGATTAATTCTTACCATGTAGTTGGGAAAAGACTGGGGGAGGGTTGGCGTCATGTAAGGGGGAAAGAGCATTCCAAACCAAGAGAGCCAGCAAAACCAGAGGCGAGGGGCACTCCACATGCTCAGGGCACTGGAAGCAGTTCCATGCGGCTATAATGCAGAATTGGGGAGAGCCTGTAGGCACAGGCATCAATCTTGCACAATCTTACACAGCTGTGTTTAATTTGGTCCACAGATCATGTGTTTGTTTTTCTTTTTCACTTTCATAATGAACTACCACCAATGTCTTTAAAATTTTAAATTAGTTTCCAACCTTTAATAAACAGAATGTTTAACCTAAAAATCTAGCTTCTCATGAAAAAAAAAAAGGGGGGGGCTAATTTGGTTGTACTGGGCCCAAATTCCCACCCAGCAACAACTGGATGGAGCTAAAGAATGTCCCCTTTAGCCCTGGCTGGTTTGGCTCAGTGGATAGAGTGTCGACCTGCGGACCAAAGAATCCTGGGTTCAATTCTGGTTAAGGGCACATGCCTAGGCTGTGGGCTCCTCCCCTGGCCAGGACCTTGGTTGCGGGCTCCTCCCCTGGCCCGGACCTTGATGGGGGCTCCTGTGGGAGGCAGCCAGTCGATGTGTTTCTCTCACATCGATGGTTCTCTCTGTCTTTCCCTCTCTCTTCCACTCTCCCTAAAAGATCAATGGAAGAGTATCATCAGGTGAGGATTTAAAAATAATAATAATAATAATGTCCCCTTTAGATGGGGTTATAAACTCTCCATTCTCCTCCTAGTCCCCACTGTAACGTCCAGTGTAGACCTTTGAGTCTGAGAACCCCCAAGAAAGCTTAGATACATAGTCAAGGCAGGGGGCGCCAACCAGCAAATAATCTTTATGCTATGCTCATGGAAAGCTAGTAAAGGGTCTTCAGTAGGGAAATGATATGAACAGATTTGCATCTTAAAATGATCCCTCTGGCCTCATCAAATGATTCACGTGGAGAATGCAGCGGAGAAGTGTATGAGCAGAAGCAAAGAGGCAGGTGGAAACGGTTTCAATATTTCAGGTGAGAACTGATAAGGTCTGGTTTGAGGCCATGGCAGAGGAGACAAAGAGAAAGGGCCCCAAAAACTTGAAAAGGCACCGCCTGGTGTTGGTCAGTGGTTGAGTGTCGACCTATGAAACAGGACATCAGGGTTCAATTCCCAGTCAGGGCACATGCCCGAGTTGTGGGGCTTGATCCCCAGTAGGGGGTGTGCAGGAGGCAGCCGATCAATGATTCTCTCTCATCATTGATGTTTCTATCTCCCCCTCTCCCTTTCTCTCTGAAATCAATAAAAATATTTTTTTTTAAAAAAAGAAAGAAGATTAACAAACACCCTGCTGGTTCATTTATACCAACTGGTTCCATTTAAGAACCATTATTTAGTTTCACCTTTAGTCCACCAATCTTAAAACAAACCTCTGTACAAAGAGTCCAAACATGTATTTCCTCTTGGATTATAAACAAGTTTTACAATAAAAGATTCTTCTTGTATTTTTCTCCTTTGTTGTCAAGAGATTTCACCAACAGAAAGTTCCATGATAAAATGCAATATTATTTGGGATTTATGCTCTTATCCTAAGAAATCTAACTAGCAAAGAAGAAAAACATATATAGTTCTATTCTTAAAGAAGAGACATATTTTCTTATTTCAGATTTTCCTTTTGAAAGAATTTTTTTTCCTTGTTTAATTTCACAAAGGATAATAGGTTGCTGTTGTTTTTAAAAAAGTGAGAAATCTCTGAATGCAGACCTTTCTATTGAAAAACTAGGCTCTGAGGGGAAAAGTGAGATGGGACTATTTTGGAGGGCTTGGGTTTTATTGTCCTGTTTTATTTGTGTGTTTGTTTTAATATTGGTGATACTTCAGCTCTTCTATGGAAAGCCATAGCAAGGAGAAGGCAGAAAAGAGGTGAAGTAATGCCTGGCCAGCGTGGCTCAGTGATTGAGCATCGACCTATGAACCAGGAGGTCATAGTTTGCTTCCCAGTCAGGGCACATACCCAGATTGCAGGCTCCATCCCCAGTATGGGGCGTGCAGGAGGCAGCTGATCAATGATTCCCTCTCATCATCTATGTTTCTATCTCTCTCTCCCCTCTCCCTTCCTCTCTGAAATCAATTAAAATATATATTTTTAAAGGAGATTAAGTAACTCATACTTCAACATTTAATGAAAGGTGGAGGTCTGTCTTATATAGAATGGATGACTCATTCAAACTAGAGGAAAAGAGGTGAGTATTTTCATGGCCACATAATATTATAGATGCAGACAAATTATACTCTGTGAGGAAGGCCAGGCTAAAGGTTGAGCCAGGAGAGGGGGGCTACTTCTTGAGGAGAGCTGTGAAAGTAGGGGAGGAAGGGAGGCAGGAATAAATGAAAAGATTGATAAGCACACACCAGGTTCCAGTTAAGGTGGCCATATTTACTTTCAATTTGCTTCATTTAGGAAAGAAGTGCTTTTAACTGCCCTCTGTCTAACTGAATAAAAACAATGTGAGGAAAATAAGAGAATAAGGAATGGAGAAAAATAATATTTACTGTGCAATTCAGTAGAGGGTGAGCTTGTAATTATTCACCCACTTGTTTATTGATTCGACAAATACTTAGATGCTTGTCCAGATACTGTTAACAATCATTACCAAGACAGACAGAAAGTCCTGCCTCGGAGAGCACACATTCTAGTCCTTGCCATATATGCCAAGATGGTCCTTGCTCATGTTCCTGCAGACTGTTTGGCTTTTCCACAGCTTCCACTGCTAAACAGAATGTGCCAAGCCACAGCCTCTCTTCTTAGTAAAGGGCTGAAGCACAAAGAACACGTGTGAATCAGCTACAATAGAGAACAGGTTGGTTAATACTCAAATAAAACTGGAGCTGAATGCCATAACTCAGTTTGGGATTTAGCCCGGCCTCCAGATTTAACAGTCTCGAAAGAAATCGGTGTTTTCTGATAATCCATCTAACATGTTATGTTCTGAATGTGATTTTCTGATTAAGGCCCTAGACAGGAACCTTCTGGACCAAGCGGCAGGCAGACCCTGTAAAATCCACGCAGGGTCCCCCAGGTGTTTGATGCAGAAGCAAGGGATGTGGCCATATCCTTTCCGGTCAAGTTTCAGGATAAACAGATTTAAAGGACAGAACTGTGACCAAGATTTGGCACCCCAGAAAGGAACGAGGTGTTTGAGCAACATCCCTCCCAGACTGAAAGCCACTCAGACATGGACTGTCGTTCCAGGCATTTGGCACACTGGTTTCTACTAGCAGCCAAGTCCATAATTGCCAGGAACTGGCCACATCCACGGAGACACCGGTCATTCCGAATGCTGAAAACTGTTTGTATTACTGTATACTGTAATAACTGCAAGCCTGACTCATTTCATCAGATCTGAGTCTCTCACTGGGGATTGCTGCACAGGAGAGAGATGTTTACTAAAATCCTACTTTTCTCCACTGCCATCTCCCATTCCAGGAAGAACAACTATTATCTGGTGGGCCTTGCCAATTTCTGTTTTATATTATAGGTCATTAGTATGGATGCTTATAACATACATGTTTCCAACTCATTCTGAATTCACTTCAGTACAAAGTGATGGAAATAATCCTCTTCCTCCTTATTTTAGATTAGCTTGAAAATGAACTAAGTATCACTGAAAGACAGAGACTTAAGAGAAGATTCTTGCCAAGCCATGAACCAAGAGGTCACTGGTTCAATTCTGGTCAGGGCACATGCCCAGGTTGCAGGCTCAACCTCCAGCAGGGGGTGTGCAGGAGGCAGCCGACTGATATGTTTCTCTCTCATCAATGTTTCTATCTCTCTATCCCTCTCCCTTCCTCTATCTAAAAATAAATTAATTAATTAATTAAAAAAAAAAAAAAGAATAGAAGATTCTTTCTCCATTCCTGGCAAATTTCTCAAATTGGTTTCCCCAAAACCACGGAAATGAGATGAGGAAAAGGTGCTACTGACACTCCCCTGTAAGAAGCTGCCGGGGCTTGTAGTGACTGGGATAGGTGAGTGGCTCAGCTTCAGGAGCCACCCAAACTTTCTCCTAGCACAAGGATGGAAAATCAAGCCAGCTGTTCCAAGCTATCTTCCCCAGCTTCTCTTAGGTAGAGCCTTGATTCTTCAAGGTCAGAAATCTTATTTTCCCAAAGATTGGTCCAGCCCCAGATGACCGATTCATCGCTGAGCTCAGAAGTCAGGGTCTTTTGAATCCAGGTCACTTGACTTCAGTGCCCCTGCCCTTTCTCTTGGGCGCCCACCTTCCCAGTGGGAACCCATGTGTACATGCAATAAGAGGTTATAAAATGGCTTCCAAAGAGTGGGAAGAGGGGGGAGCAGGGCAGGCACCAGGGTAGGACAGGCTAGGTGGACAAAGCTGGCAGCGGACAGCACGACCCATCCGACGGTGGGGCAGGAGCCAGGAGCAGTTCCAGGGCTGGCCAGGGATAGGGGAATGGCAAGATAATTACTAGTAGGGCCCCGTGCTGAACTAAGATGGGAACAAAACAAACTGTCTCAGGGAAACAGCAGAAGGCATATTAGAAAAACTGGGCACAAGGCATGCTAGAGGGCCCACCACCACAAGGATTAACCTCCACTGCCTTTTGGAGCAGTCTGTCTATTCCAACTCTTTCCATCCAGGGCCAGAGCAGAGAAGAGCCTGTAGGTAGAGCCCAGTGGCTGCCAGCCTTTGGGGCTAAGAGGAAAAGCAGGGGCAGTGAATAGCAGGTCACAACAACACCAGCCTTCGGAGTTCAGATTCTTTTTTACATATTTTTTTCTTGACTGTTCCCAAATGTGCTGCTGGTTCTGTTTTACCTCTGGAAAACTTTCCTAGAGATGGCTTGAGAGATGGTGACCATACAATTTACCACCCAAGCCTGGACTTGAAAGTAAAAGGAAGAGCTGTTAGTAATTATGCCAGTACAACAGTCATAAACCAGGACTAACCCTGGCCGACCTGGACATGCGGGCACCCTAGCTCGAGACCAAGTCCTCAGGACTCAGACACGCCTGGGCTCAACTGGCAGAGAGTGAGGTAACCTTGCTAGCGTTGTTTTCAGGAGAGGCCAGGGGACTCCTGGGAAGTAACTCACTCTAAGGGAAAAGTCAAAGGACACAAATTGGGTTCAATGACATAGAGACAGGACCAGAGGGGAGAGATGTTCTGCCCAG
The DNA here is from genome assembly GCA_026230045.1 of Corynorhinus townsendii. Lineage (NCBI taxonomy): Eukaryota > Metazoa > Chordata > Mammalia > Chiroptera > Vespertilionidae > Corynorhinus > Corynorhinus townsendii. Next base: position 197,214,311 of record JAPDVU010000001.1, read on the forward strand.
TGGTGGCTGCACCCAGCATCCTGTGACCCGGGTTCCATGGCTTTCAAAAGTCAGTGAAACTAAAAAGAGCTGTTTCATTAAAAATTTCCATGAGATATTAAAGATCAAGTGTTGGTAAAATCATCTGTCGGCAATTTCAGCAGCAACAGAGAAGGTGCAGTGGGCACAGCAGTTGGGTGGGATGTCAGTGAGTAGTCACAGAACCTTCAGTGGGTGTCAGCGTGGTGTCAAACCGACCCAGGGTTGGGCAGTGATCGGAGACATTATCTCAGCAAGTGAGACCTGAAGAGCCAAAGACAGTGGTGCTTGCTCTTGCATCTCGGAGCATACAGGAGCTTATCTGTGGGGACCCATGAACTGTAAGGAATAGAAAGGGGCTGCAGTTTCACACCGTGGACAGAAGAAGAACCAGAGAAATGTTATTTCATAAGCAATGGTTATTTTTACTTTAATTTTAGCCTCCAGTTGATGATGCCTGGGAAACATGTATTTCTTCCATCACAGTGTGAGGTACTCCTTGAAGTTGTCTAAGTTTGGGAACCTTCTTAATTTGGGGCCTCTCAGTTTATATCAGTAGTTTTATGGTCAAAAGTAGGCATAAACCACACAAACATAAACATCCAATGATACTTGCATTTAAAAAATAATGCAGAAAAAGATCAACATATGCTAATCCTATCTAATAAAAGGGCAATATGCAAATTAACCATCACTCCGCCACAAAGATGGTGGCATCCATAGCCACAAGTTGGAGGTGTCCAGTCCCTTCAGCCCTGCCTCTGGAGTGGCAGCTTCCTTCGCATGGTGGCGGCAGCGAAGCCCCCGTGCCCAGCAGACAGTGGACAGCAGGGCATGGCGGCTTCCTTCATGTGGCAATGGCAGTGAAGCCCCCAGGCCCAGCAGACAGAGAGCAGACAGCAGGGCATGGTGGCTCCATTCACATGGTGGAGGTGGCAGTGAAGCTGCAGGCCCCGCAGACAGAGGACAGCCAGACCCCCAGAGAGCAGAGAACCAGGGGGAGTGGGCTTAAGCCATCAGTAGGACATCCTCTGACGGCTCTGGATTGGAGAGGGTGCAGGTTGGGCTGAGGGACCCCCCTTCCCATGCACAAATTTCATGCACCAGGTCTCTAGTTAACACATAATATAGAAACATTTCCCATACATTCTAAATATTATAAACGTTCGTTACCTCTTAAAGAATGGCATCTACTGATTCTGTCTGATATATAACTGATTAGTATTAGTCTTTCAACAATTGGAAATTAGATGCTGCTTTGAAATAAAATGACTCACTCACCACATGGCTAAGATGAAGAAGAGAGGCAATACCAAATGTTAGCAAAGATGTTGAGCTAGAATTCTAACACAGAGCCAGTGTGAGTGTGAATTGGTATAACCTCTTTGGAAAACTGGCAGTATCCCTAAAGATGAACATTTGCACTTCTAATCCTAGTATGTACCCAATAGAAATGGATGCATATTTTTACCAAAAGACATGGACAAGAATGTTTATAGCAGCACTATTCATAATAGCCCAACACTGGAAACTCCTCAATGTCTAGCCACAGCAGATTAGATAAAGGAAACCATACACAAAAGCTTCCATTTATTTACAATTCATAAGCAAGCAAAATTAAGCAATAGTGTCAGAAGTCAAAACATAGCTAACCTTATGGGGGACAGTTGACAGGGACATAAAGGAAACTTCTGGGGGCTGATAATGTTCTATTTCTTGAATTGGGATCTGGTTACATGAAATATAAACTCTTAACAAGTTTGTCATTTGTCACTTCTGCTACATTCAAGCTGGTGCCTAAGGCCAGTCCATATTCAAAAGCAGGAATATTATACTCTACCTCCTGAGAAAGCCACATTGCAGAAGAGCAGCTAGATGAGTAAAAGTGTTATGAAAAATACAATCTATTCCAATTACAAAATGCAATGTCATTTTAAACTTTAAGTGATATTTCAAATAAATTTCACAATCTACTCTAATTATCTGGGGTAAATTAGAACTCAGCATCCTCCTGGGGAAAAGCAGAAATCTTAGGAAGGGAAAGAAGAAAATAAGAGCCACCAAAGCTCACAAGACCAGGAAGCATGGGTTATATGCAGTCCCTGCCCTAATAACTGTGACCAGAGGAATAGGATACATGTATTGGTCAGTCCAAGTTACATGCCCAACAAGATCACATGAAATGAGAAAGGGACAATTCACCAGAGAGATAAAAAATGGGAAAATAACACATGTCTACTGTGAATGTCATATATTGTATCTGATGGTCATTACAAGAGAAATTCTTTATATATATTTTTTTTATTATTATTGATTTTTTACAGAAAGGAAGGGAGAGAGATAGAGAGTTAGAAACATCGATGAGAAAGAAACATTGATCACCTGCCTCCTGCACGCCCCCTACTGGGGATGTGCCCGCAACCCAGGTACATGCCCTTGACCGGAATTGAACCCGGGACCCTTCAGTCCGCAGGCTGACGCTCTATCCACTGAGCCAAACCGGTTTCAGCTACAAGAGAAATTCTTAAACTCATCGTGTCAAGAGAGAGGAAGTATGTTCTCTGCAAATTGCATCTAACTCTAAGTTTCCAATGTTATCTCCCTAACACATATGTCAAATCCATTCGTATTAATATTAAAATATTCTTAAATATAGATCTGTTGTAAACTATACATCCAAGTACAACTACTGATGGCAGTCATGTTTCATTTCCCTTTGAGTATTTCTCAAAACACTCCTGTCTATGAACATGTGTTAACACTTTTTCATCGGTAGTTTGGATAAATCTTCCACATTGTTTTGATCATATACAATTCTGTTAACAGCTATGAGTCACACACCAAAAAAATTAACTACAGACTACAGGTGTGGCAAGCTGAACTTACGCTCCTACTCCCACTCTCAGGAAAAAATCTTGGGGATTAGAGAGGAACCAAGTTACTGTGATGCCTTTAACCAGATGGCTCAGCCAGAGGTCTTGTTAGTTTATGAGGGACCCTCAATAACAAAGGGACCAAGACAAGCAGAGAAGAACGTTTTAGCATAATAAAGCCAGAACTCTTTACAAGAAGTAGACTTAAAGTCATGTTATTAGAAGACATATACATTTCCCTCATAGACTACATTCCAGAGGTGGGCAAACTTTTTCTGTAAAGGACCAGACAGTAAATATTTTAGATTTTACAAGTCATACAATCCCTGTTGCATCTACTCATCTCTACCATTATAGCACAGAAGCAGCCATAGACAATACTTAAACAAATGAGTATGGTTGTATTCCAATAAAACTTTACAGAAACAGGCCTATGTGATCTGATCCATGGGCCAAAGTTTGCCAACCCCTGAACCAAAACAAAACAAACAAACAAAGGCTACATCATAGAGGTGAGATGTGTTTGTCTTCAGGTAGAGAAAGAGAAAGCCTGGACACAGTTCTGTTAGAGAAAACAAACAGAAGTTGAAATATTCCAGCCCTCTACCCACTTCTCATGGTACCAGAGCTCGCTCTTTCTCTCCTCTCCGCAGAATCAGCAGAAGCTAGAACAGATTCGGACTGTTCACATCCAGCTGAGGCCAGAGGTGGCAGAATTTGCACAACACTGAAAGGGGCTAGAACTTCATTCCAAGGGGGAAAGTCTGTTCTGAGGAAATGACAGGGACACCTGGTGCTGAAGATTAAAGGATCTGTAGAGTCAACACCGAAGTGGAGAGAAGGCAGGAGTTAAGAAGTGAGGGAATATCAACATCCTGAAGCCCACCAAGAGGGCATTTGTTCCCCTGTGTCATACAGAGATATGAATTGCCTTACCTAAAGCCCAGGGCCTAATCTTTCATTGAACCCTCTCTTGAATCCTTTAGAAAAGAAGCTCTTAAATCCAACACAAGGCCTTGGTTCATTTCCTACTGCTCTCCACCTCACTTAATCAGCCCCTCCCATACTGGCCTCCTTGCTGTTCCTTGAACATACCTAGTATATTCCCGCCTCAGGGCCTTTGTACCTCCTCACTCTTGAGACAGATTGAAACCTCTTCCCTTAAATATTCAAATGGTTCACTCTCTTCATTTGGGTGTTTCTCATATGGCATCTCCTCAAAGATGCCTTCTTTGACTTTTCTGCCTAGAATAGTCATCAGGCTCCAGGTGTTTAAATTTTTCTTCACATCACATATCACTACCTGTCTCCCCCAATAGCAAGTGGGCTGCATAAAGGCAGGGGCTTTGTTTAGTTCTCTCCAGTATTCTACGCACTATGAACAGTACCTAGGACATAGATGGTGCTCAATAATATTTACTGAATGAATGGATGGATCAAGTCCAATATGTCTGTTATGGCTAATTTTATGTGTCAGTTTGGTTGGGCTATGGTGCCCAGATATTTTGTCAAACATTATTCTGGATGTTTCTGCAATGTAGACAGCCCCTGGGAAAGCACATGGGCATTTCTTTAAATTGTCAGCTGAACCCAAAGCGACAGGCAAAGCCGTGTCTTGGATACACATCTTACCAAAAAGGCAGATGCATTCTCAGCACTGACTCTTATTTTTGTCCAGGTGTTGGGGAGTGGGCTTTGATATGTAAATCCAGACTAGCACTGGGAATGAGGGAATGAATAGGACCTGAGCCCACCCAAGCTCCTTTTATCTTAAGTTTTGGTGAAACCCCCTGGTATTTGGGATATAAATAAACATGCTGCGTCAGCTCTGGGTTACTGTCTCTCCCTCAGAAGAGGACAGCGGTCCACCCGGTTCCCAGCTTTTTCCTTCCATTTTGTGTCTTGTCTCTTTCTTTCTTTTATTTATCAATCCCCAGCTCCTCTACTCAGGAACTGGACCACTCTCTAGCCACGCTGAATGTGGAAAGAGAGAAATATTTTTACATCATTTGGTGCCTAACGTAGTCCTGCTGAGTACAGAGGCAAAAAGCAAGGAGGTCGCTCCAAGAAGTGTGTACACCACAGATTAAAGAAATAAGGTAAGGAGCAGATTGTTGCAAGTTGTATTAACTGGGTGTAAAATATCTATAATTCTCAAATGCTTAAAACTATGCTCAAAGCTCAAGGATGTTCTGTTAAGTGTAGTCAGATTCTTGATTTCTTAAGTTTTGTTGATGAAACATGGGAAAAGGTCAGAAAGCAGTTGCATGACCCATATACAGCAGAAGGTCCAGAGAAGATTCCTATTCCTACTTTAATTGATGATGGCCTTGATCCAGCACAGGAGAGTTTAAGAATGTCTAAGCAGGATGTGGCCACAGCCTTACAGCCTACAGTGGAGGGGTGCAAATCTCTAAGAATACCACCTCCCTCCTCTATGCCTCCTCCGCCTCCACATGTCGCTCTTGTGATTGCAGTCAAAAGCCCACCTGATAAAGACTTATCTAGTAATTATGAGCAGGAGCTAGAGTTTGAGGCAGAGAGGGACAAGCATCACTGTGAGCAGGACAAGCATCACTGTGAGCGGGATAAGAAAGGTTTTGCTCGCAGCTGCCCAGCCTTTATGGCTGGATGCTGGCGCTTGGCTGAAAGTGACTTCATATTTCATTTTGTTGGAGGCTCAAACTACTTGTATTAGGCTGAACCAAGTAGTAAGTATTAAAGGAATTTCTCAGTAACTGCCAATGATTCTTTATCTTAAAAAATATTTTTCTTTCCTTAAAATATGAAAATAAATAAAAATTAAAATAATAATGAAAATAAAAACAGTAGATGCCAGACCATCACTGAATTTTCCCCCACAGCAAGAAGGAGGTGGGGGAAGGGAGACAAGTGGCGATCCAATATGGATGCCCACTCCCCAAGAAAGCCATTTTAAAAGGTCTCAAATCCACCATCTTTAAGCATGGTGAGGGAAAAAAATAAAAGTCAAGCTTCTGAGCCAGGCCTGTCCGCCGGAAATTTAAAAACTTTAAAGTTTACTGTATCAAATGATAAAAACTTATATCTAAATATATTGAAATGATATAATACTGAAATGTTGATCTGCGTATGTCTCGTATGAAGTCTAGAGGATAGAATTTAATCTATTAATTGAATATGCCTTGTATTTTATTTGAAATGTATCCTTAAAAATGTGAAAGTATTATTGATTTGAGAAATGCTAAGTATTTAATTTGCTACCTAAAATTTGAAGCTCTGAAAGTTTAAGGTTCAGATTGAATTGGGAGAAATTATATAATTGTGGTAACTAAATGTCTAGAGTATAGCAATTTATTTTTAAGAAAATAAAATGTTGTGTTTTCTCTGATAATTAGGAATTCAAAATATGTTACTTATTCGTCTAATTTAAAAAGATAATTAATTCTGTGAACCAGTTTAAATTTAATTGATATTCTTTAAGATAATTTAAGTATATAATCTTTAAATCATATATATGAATCATATATATCTGATCTTTCCAAGTTTATTTCAAGACTTTGACTGAGAATAAGTTTTGGACATTTCATGGGCCCTAAAATTTTTTCAAAAGTCTGTTCTCCCTTAAAATAAATACTTTTAATTAAACTAATTGGTACTTGAAATTGCATGGAAAGCTTTATCAAATAAAAATTGATAATTGTATTTTACTTATATACATGTATTAAATATTATGAAGGTTTTAGCCTCTAAGAAGGGCAAAATAAAGTAACAATATATTTCTTAAATACAGCCAAATTTTTCAACAGCAGTAGAATTTCAAGAAAGACAAAAGCCCCAAGCAGCCTGCATTTTAAATAGGCCGGGAGTGGGACAGCATTTGTGCTTTGTGAATCAGGCCTATAAGTTTACTAAATTTGCTTGCTTTGCTTTTTTAAATAAAAGTAACTACTTAAATTACTTTATTAATTAGCTTTTTAAAATATAATCAAGGTCTCATATAATTTAAGTTACATGAGAAGCCAATGTTTTTATAAGTAATTGCATCCAAGTAAAATCTGAGAACAGATTAGAAGCCACCATGAGGACTGCCTGACATGGCAGCTGCCATGTTGGCCTCATGGCTTGCTGCTCCCATGGAGGCCGCCATCTTTAAGCAGCAGGGGCCAGCCCGTCGCTTTGAATAAGCCAATGTCTTTGTAAGCAATTTGATTAAGTTTTCTAAAAAAGTTCCTGAGACCTCCCATTATCCCTCTAAATGCAAATAAGCCAAAGGGGATACTCTTTAGGAATATAAATGTAATAAAAAGGAGAAATTTGAAAATTTTGAATTCTCTTCCACTAATATTTACAGTGTAAACTAAGATTGTTGTTAAAATGTTAAATCTGACAATAAATTAGTAGTCAACCTTACTGCAAAAGTGCTTGTAATATAGCTAGCTATTTGGCTGTACAAGCCAATATTAAGCAGCAGCCCTGCAGGTTACTTGTTGTAAAATAAAGACAAAGACTTTTAAATGAAACTCTCTGTAGCCTGAAAATTATTTTGGAAGGAAATAAAGACAGGTTTCCTTCAAACATCTTAAGAACTAATTAAAAGTCTATATATTTGGCCTCTTAAGCTAAAGCAAATAATTTGTGGTTTTGCCTCCCTGATAGAATTTATGTAAAGTTAAAGATTAATAGCAGAAGTTTAATTAACATCATTTACTGTCCATAACTTAAGACAAATAAAGTTAAAGTAAATTAATAAATAAATTAACCTTATTTCAGACTAACTTAAATTGGCTAATTGAAATAAGTGAATACTCATAAAAACTTAATTGTACTGGAAAAAAACCTTTTTTATTGATAGTTCATCTCATAGTAAAATTGCTTAACATGCTATGAATCCAAAGCAGTCATATTTCTGTGCAAAAATTAAAAATAAAAGGTTACCAAGACTGCATTAAAAATTTTTACAAAAGCCTCATAATAAAATAAAAAAGGGGGTTAGTAGAATAATATCCTATAAGAAATATCCTGTAAGTAAATTACATCCAGCCTTAATTGCTTTAAAATTTTTGCTTTAAAAATTATTTTTCATTTATAATGCTGATAACAAGACACCCATAAAATCTTATGGTGTCAAAATAAACCAAAGAAAATTCATTTGAACAAAAATCAAAAGGATCCCAAGTCTAATTTATAGAAAAGATTCCTTTATTAACCTTTGGTCGAGAATATGTTTGTATATTTCCAGAAAACTCCAAACCCCTGTGGATTCCTGCAACAACGGATCCCAGAGAGGAATTGACAGGACTTCTCCAGCCACAGAAACAGCAGTGGCCCCCTAGAACAGAGGAGAAACAGTCCAGAAATAAAGATGGTGAAGACGCCTTACCATACTAGCAGTCAGTAGCTGTGCATCGCTGCAGGTTGCCCAGGACCAAGGTCAGTGTGCGCACACTTCCAGACCATGTGTGCTCACCCTTCTGCATAGAAGTCAAAATGTTTGATGTTTTGTGTTCTACCAGGACCCCTGACTTGGGGTGGGCAGGGGTGGGGGGGTTGCCTTATTTCTAACACAGGGAATGTTATTATCTGCCACATTAAAAGAGATGTTATACCTCAGGCATTAACCATTTTTACAGATGGATCCAGTTCTGAAAAGGCTGGATCTACTGCAGCAGGGGAGCAAAGGTCCTTCAAACCCCTTATATTTCAGTAGAAATACAAGCTCTTATTTATGCCTTAACAGATTTTGCTACGGAGCCCATCAACCTATAGTGATAGTGCTTATGTGGTAAGCATGGCCAAAATTATTGAAACACCTACTATAGGGCACACTAATTCAGAGGAACTTTTTCATTTATTTTTCAGCCTTCAAAATATTATTTGAGAATGACAATTTCCATGTTTTATTGGAAGCAATGTCCTCAGTGTGTTATACACCTCCCTGTGCCAGCTTTATGGGTAAATCCCCGAGGATTTAAACCTAATCAAATCTGGCAAAATGAATGTCACTCAATAGAGGAAAGAGCCAATTGTACTCTTAAAGTCAATTACTAAAACAAAAAGGGGGAGATGGATGTTATGTGTCCCTCAAAACAAACTCAGTCATACTCTTTGTACTTTAAATTTTTTTAATTGCTATGCACAGGGTCATACACCAGCCAAAAGCCATCAGGCCTCCTGTACAATAGTCTCCACTGAGTTAGTTAGGTGGAAGGAAGCAAAAACCAGACAAGAGTTTTATCAGATTCAGTAATAATGTGGGGAAGAGTTTGTTTTATATCTTTCCAGAAGGAGCAGCACAGCCAATTTGGGTGCCAGAGCATTACGTCTGTCACCACAATGGACCCAGACAAGCTTGTCCCTTCACTCAAAAGGACTGAGTGCTGCCCCGATGAGAGCAAAGTGGAAGAAGAAAACTGAAGGCTACGCAAGGGACTGAGGTGCCAATATGGGGTCAGCTGAGGAAGTTAACGACTGAAGCACAGCTGATAAGTAGAAAAGCAAGAAGTTGAAGCTACTTCTTCAACCATGTTCCTGCTTATGCTAGCATCTGTTAGCTGCAAAGTCTTGCGTAGTCAAGTCTGAGGACTCTGAGTAAATGTACACCAGCAGCAAAAGAAACTTTCTTTCATTTAGTAGCTAAAAATGTTAACATGTCTGTAGTTTTGATTTCTCTCTTATTGCTGTGTTGCATTGGCATTGTTTTGTTATTTTAATAGCCAGCATTTTGCTCTTGATGTTCAAGTTTTAAAATGAGAACATTTAAGTAGTTTGGTTTTTGCATTGGCATTGTTTGCAATTGTTTTAATATTAGAGCTTTGTTCTTGATGTTTAAATTTTACTTTTATTATAGTAGCTTAAAAACAAAACAAAGGGTGAGATGTAGAGAGCCCCTGGGAAGGCACATGGGCATTTCTTTAAATTGTCAGCTGAATCCAAGGCAACAGGCAAAGCTGCGGATACACATCTTACCAAAAAGGCGGATGCATTCTCAGCACTGACTCTTATTTTTGTCCAGGTGTTGGGGAGTGGGCTTTGATATGTAAATCCAGTCTAGCACTGGGAATGAGGGAATGAATAGGACCTGGGCCCACCCAAGCTTCTGTTATCTTAAGTTTTGGTGAACTTAAAGATCTTATATCCCCTGGTATTTGGGATATAAATAAACATGCTGCATCAGCTCTGGGCCACTGTCTCTCCCTCAGAAGAGGACAGCGGTCCACCGGTTCCCAGCTTTTTCCTTCCATTTTGTGTCTTATCTCTTTCTTTCTTTTATTTCTCAATCCCCAGCTCCACTACTCAGGAACTGGACTGCTCTCTAGCCACGCTGGATGCAGAAAAGAGAGAAATATTTTTACATCACTGTAAGGGTGTTTTTGTTTTATGTTGATTTTTTATTATTTATTTATTTATTTATTTATTTATTTTGAGAGAGAGAGAGAAAGGGAGAGAGAGAAATATTAACTTGTTGTTCCACTTATTTATGCATTCATCATTTGATTCCTGTATATGCCCTAACTGAGGTCGAACCCACAACCTTGGTGTATTGGGATGACACTCTAACTAACTGAGCTACCCGGCCAGGGCTCCATGAGGGTGTTTTTGATGGAATTAATATTTAAATTGATGAACTTTGAATAAAGCTGACTTCCCTCTATAATGTGGGTGAGCTTGGTCCAATCAGTTGAAACCCTAAATAGAACAAGAAGGCAAGGGTCATTTTGCAACAGACAGCCTTTGGATTTCACATGCAACATCAACTAGTCTTGGTTCTACAACAGACTGACCACCTTTGAACTCCAACCAAAACTCCTTCATGAGTCTCCAGTCCCCCAGCCTCCCTCACCAAGGATTTTGGACTCACCAAGCCTCCACAACTGTGGAGGCCAATTCCTTAAAATAAATCTCTTTATGTATATATCCTATGGGTTCTGTATCTCTGGAGAACCCTGACTAATTCAGTCTCTAAGTCAAACTGTGCTAGCTCGACACACCTACTGATTTTCACAACATGAGTCAGGGAGCTGAAACTTCTGCATATTTTTGTCAGCTCTACAGGTAATATTGCTCCTGGTGACTTCCTTCCCCATGGCCAGAAAAATGGGGACTGGAGAATGGGGGAGAAACTAATCACATTTTTGAAAGATTGTAACTGATTATGTAAGAAACACTGGTGCTTGGAACCATCTGGAGACTTTTTATCTTCCCTTCACACAATATTTTTTTAAATATATTTTATTGATTTTTTACAGAGAGGAAGGGAGAGGGATAGAGAGTTAGAAACACCAATGAAAGAGAAACATCTATCAGCTGCCTCCTGCACACCCCCTGCTGGGGATGTGCCTGCAACCAAGGTACATGCCCTTGACCGGAATCGAACCCGGGACCCTTCAGTCTGCAGGCCGATGCTCTATCCACTGAGCCAAACCAGTCAGGGCATACAATATTATTGCATTCATATTTTAGTGAACAGGAAGGTTGAGCTACACCCTAACCTGTCTAGATCCTGTAATGGTAAAGAGCATCAAATACCACACATACAGTGTTATCTTTATATTCTATATTTTTAGCTATCTCCATAGTATTTGTATGACTAGATATGACCATAAGTATAAAGTCTATGGGATGTAGTGTTTTCATAAGATGCTTCAGGGTAGTGCCTCCCCCCCACTCTTCCCATGCCCTTAACACAATTTTTTTTGTTTTTGTTAAGAAAACAAACAACATTTCCTACCCTGATACCACTTAGAAACCCTGCCAATTGCCAAAGCGCTGGAGCTGCCTGTAAACGCTTTTGCTCCTCCTAATTCCCCGCCACCTCCGTCCTCCTAACTGGCGGGAGGAGGGCGCCCGCCCAGCCAATCAAAGTGCAACAGCACACTCCTCCCGCGCGTCTTTCAAAGGACACCTAGGAACCAATGAGCGGTCAGAGGCCTAGCCAGGGCGCCTGGGGGCGGAGTAAGAAGCAAGGAGAGGACATGATTGGTTCCTAGAAGACACCGCGCCCCACCTCATAAAGGGATGTACCAATGAGCTGAGCGAAGGGGCGGGTTCGACGCAGGGTGAGACCCTGGTGCGGCCTGAGGGAGACGGTGGCGGGTCGCGACGTGGGGCTGCCCGCGATGAAGCCGGTGAGTCGGGCTGAGGTTTGGAGGAACGAAGCCACAGGGACGGAAGCCGTCCTGGCTTCTGGTGTTGGCTCTTCCACTTCCTGTATAAGCGATGTCAGTCTATTCCAGATCTCGGTTTTATTCTGCTCTCCATTCCTTGGGCCCCTGGACATCCTGGTCTGGTGGCGTGATGACTCGCGCAGTAACCGTTTTGGGAGGGGAGGTGGCGCTTCCCGGGACCTGCGAGAGCGATGGCTGAGAGAACTGGGTCGGCGGGATGAGGGGAAGACGCGCGCCGGGTGAGGGCTGTGCTGTCGCCTGCGGGGTCTTCTAAGTCTCGCGACAGCCATGCTCGTTTTCCTGAGGAAACTGAGGCATAGAGAGCTTAAGTGTCTCAGTCTGCCGGATACCCCAGCCCCAAAAGATGTTGCGGGCTACCTGTGCCCCCTGGGGAGCTGTCCTCACCGTGGACGAGGAAAATTTCATGAAAGACGATTGCCCATCCCCGCTCGTGGTGTTGTCACCACTGTCACCATCCCCCGGGCGTGCCTTTCCCTGAGGTTCAGAATCCCTGGGTCTGGGGGAGCCAGAAGCGTGCAACTGTGTTAGGAGTTGTAAATCTGTCCGAGACGGATTGTCTGAGTGGGCCACACAAATTGAAAATCTTGAATCATCAAAACTGCTTTTAAGAGGAGGGAAAAAGGAAAAACAGATCAAGGCAAGAAGCTGAAGTCCACCTGACTCCCATCAACCTACCACTAAGTTTGACAACTTACTGACCTTCATTTGAGTTGAGTTAATAATAATACGGATAGGTCCAAAGCCCCTCAAACCCACAGCCTCATTTGGCTCTGTAATGTTTTCTTGTAACAAACAGGACCAGTATAGAATATAGCGTCCGAGCTGGAAAGGTCAGTAGGTGGTTACACTTACTAACCCCCACGTCGCCATGTGTTGGGACATCAGCTGGCCTCCTTCTGCACTTGTCCCCAGAAGTGTGGCAGGAGCTGAACACAGGTAGCTCAGCCCTCTCTCCCCTTCTCTCTGCAGAGAGTACATTCTGATGTGCTTTCTGCCACCGGGGAGCCCTGGGTGGGCGCTGGCTGCCTATGACTGGGTGGATGAATCCAATTCTGGAGTGAAGGTTTGACAAGCCCACCAGACCACTGCTTTAAAGCCACGTGACACTTAATAATAAAACTAATATATTGATCTCCATTTGCCTTTCCTGTGTTTTATCTCGGTCGTTTCCAACTAAGGATTAGAAGTAAAGTGTGTTTTTATTGGTGCTATAAAACTCCCAACAGTCTGCCATGTAGAAATGATGCCTACAGGATTGAGTTCCAACTCCTTAGATCAGCATACAAAGTCCACCTCAGTCTTTCAAAGTTGGGGGCAGGTTGTTCCACCTAAAAACTCCTACCCCAACCAAACTACTAGGCTCTATGGGGGTTATTTTTTTATAAATGGGGTAGGTAAAACATTTCTAGCTCCATCTCCTCTGCTCTGATCTGTTTCCAAATGCACAAGCCCTTTCTCCATTTGTCCGTATAGCCTGAACTTCTTCCCTATCTGCCTGAAACCTCCTGCTCACTCCTCAAAACCCAGTTAATGCATCTCCCCTGTGAAGCTTTCTCCAGCTCCCAAAGCAGTTATTCACTCCCCTTGCTGCTCTAAAATGCATAGATTATGCTTCCATGTTAGCATTTAAAATCTTCTGTAATCTGTGCACACGTCTGTGTTTCCAACTATACTAAAGGTAGGCTGTTTATTTTATGGATCTTTGGTCTCCAGAACTTGGCAAAGGAAGATGTCCAAGAAATGTTTGTGAATGAGTGAGTAAATCATAGTTGTGAAAAATTGAGATCCAGAATAAAATGACACACTTATACTCTTAAGTGGTAGAGCCAACACCAGAAGCCGGGTTTCTTGATTCCCAATCCAACTCTACTGCAGAGTGCTGTAATTATTAATAGTATGGTAAATAATAATAATTTATCCTTGCTATTGCTAATCTCTCTGACATTCCTGATTGAATAAATTGCAAATATGCATTCAGTGTATGTTTAAGCAAAGATCAGTTATACTAAGATGATATGTAAATATTCTTTACAGTTATTTAACATAACTAATTTCTTTTGAAGCCTATTTCATTGCAGACAAGTGAGTTTGACTCATCAGATGAAGAGCCTATTGAAGATGAACAGACTCCAATTCAGATATCATGGTATGTTAACATTTCTGATCAATGATGAACTAAAATATTTGATATGTACATCATAATCTTCATAGCATGAAGTCCACATATTGAAAGTATTTAATGATTCTCTCCCACTGATTATAATTCCAATTTTTATGAGATTGTCCAACTCCATGATTTATTTACTATCTATGATAGAATTAGGCTTTTTTACAGGTGGGTGGGAGTCCTTTATATATTGAGAAAACCATAGTAGAAACAAGTACTAGTAAGTAAGGAGTTGAGATCCGATTGGAATGATCTCCCATTTAGTACCAAAACCTACTTATTATTTTATGACAAAAGAACAATGTACCATACGGGGTAAGATATTTAATCATTTATCATGTAGTCAAACCCTAGAAGTACTTGCCACAATAATGCATCTATCAGCAGACCATTTAACATTAAAAGCCAATTGCCATAGATAAAATAACAAATACAAATGTTTCTATAGAAAACCAACTTCCAAATCTTGGCAGTGACTTATGGTTATACCAGATTCTCTACACCCAGCAATCAAATTCTTTCTTTCTTGCCTGTAAATACAATCATCTATTTCTTTAAGAAAGCCATTCCCACCCTGGCCAAATAGTTCAATTGGTTATAGTATCCCCCTGATAAACCAAGGTTGTGGGTTCCATCCTCAGTCAGGGCACATAAAAGAATCAATCAATGAGTGTATAAATAAGTGGGACGACAAATCAGTGTTTCTCTTTCTCCTATCTAAAATCAATACTTTTTTTTTATTTTTTAAAGAAAGCCGTTCCCTACTATAGGAAGAGAAAGAGTAAAAGTGTGTCCTTAAAAGTTTTTGTTCTGCCATCAAATAGCAATTAACTTTCATTGCCCTTTCCAAACTCCCTTTTAAACTCAAAAATTCATCTAATTTTCAAAGTCAAGTGATATTTATATGTTGCCCCCTGTTTTCCTCTAAACTGTTTCTGTCTTACAAATAAGGAAAGCCTCTGCCCCTTTTGGAATATGGTTTCTTGAAATTATTTCATTTTATCCAAAATCCATTACTACAAAGAATGTGTGGCCTGTGATTTTTTTACCATATGATATTATATCTGTTTAAGGAGGTCCCACAAAAGAATCTTAAAATAGTAATGTAGACTGAATGCTAGGAATGATATTATCAGATGGTCATTTTCTAGCTTATTTCTGAAGGTTACTAAGACAACATATCTCAGGGTAACTTAAGTGTGCTTTGTACTAGCTGTCAGCATTCTAGGCATTATTATCTAAGATAAGTTTCACTTGCTGACAAAGCAAATGATAAGTCTCCGTTTCAAAACTACCAGTTTTTCTATGTCTTTTTGTGACCAATACATTGATATTTAACTATGAATTTTTGTTTTGTGACTACTATAGACATTTAAAACACTCTTGTTTAGTGGCAAACACACACGCTTACTAAATTGAATTCTCATTTATAACTTCTTAAAGACTGAACTATACTTGACAAAGTTTCATCTTTTCAGGCTGCCCCTGTCACGAGTGAATTGTTCTCAGTTCCTGGGTTTATGTGCTCTTCCAGGTAGGTAACACTACATTTGGCTTCTTACTGATATATTTAAAGTTGTGTTTTTCCTTTTTTAAGCTTTTGTTTATTTTTTTTTGTTTTTGGTCAGCTAACATATTATTCTCCGTACTGAGTAATAGGAGAATTGGCCATCAGCATGGACACTCACTTTTGGGAGCCCTTATGTTGGGCCATAGGTAAAGGAACATAGGTACACTCTTCAACCCTTTCAGATCCACATTCACAGTTTTACATTTCTGACTTACCTATCTTAATAAAATGTAAACCCTGGGGTACAATGTGAGACTGAGGACTATAGCTAGGTACTTGTTATCAAAAGAACATAGAAGAAATAATCCTCGCATTAGGAGTTCCTTCAGCTGGGACCTATAAATCCCTGGGTTCTATTCCTAAGAATATAAGAAATTGAAATTTACATTCAAATTGGATTTGAAGCATATTAATGATCCTGTGGAATGTCTTTCTAAAGTAGCTATACTTTGTTAAAATATACTTGTTATATATGACCAAAAACTGACTTTTTCACTTGTTTTATCACTACTTATAGGTTGTAAATTTAAAGATATTAGAAGAAATATCCAAAAAGATACAGGTAGGTGTAATATGAAACAACCATGTTAATCGTTTCTTTTAAAATATACCACAATCTCCTTGTCAGAAAGAAAAACTGTAGTCTCTTCTCAATATACCAAATAAATTATTGGTATTTCATAAGATTTCAAACCATACACTTATTCTAATATGTAAAGAGGTATTTGTGAAGGGTACAGAAAACTCATCATTTACTAAAATAAACATGGTGTTGCTTTTCACTGAGTGATAATTATATTATACATAGAAATTGCCTTTGGGTTTAGAATGTATAAGTTGGAGGGAAAAAAGTATGTAAATAGAAAACTGACATTGTGTAGATCTTTGAATGCTGTTCTTTACAGACTTGACTTTGGTAGTGGAAATAAAACCTGAGCTGGGAACCCAGAGGTCGTAGTGAAATTGTCCATCCCACATAGAAAATTTAGAGAGCCAGCATCTAGGTGGGAAAGATGGAGCGAGGTCTGATGCTCAAGGATGTTCAGACCAACTATAGCCTCAAGTCTGATAATCTCACAAACACCCTGAAAATCTATCCCAATTTGAAATTTACATATTGCATGATACTAAAAAACTCAGATTTTCAAAATATTTTATTCTAGTTGGCCTGGAATATTTCAAGACTACTAGTCCTACCAATCTATACTAATAATAGGGTAATATGCAAATTGGTCATGATGCCCTCACAGTAACAACCGAACAGCAGGCTGCATGGGGCGACAAGGCTGGCAGGGGGGTTAGTGAGGGAAGACCAAACAACTGACCAGCAGGCTATGTGGGGCGACCAGGCCGGCAGGGGGGCAGTGAGGGGTGACCAGGCCAGCAGGGAGGACAGTTGGGGGTAACCAGGCCAGCAGGGGGGGGGGCACTAAGGGTCAACCAGGCTGGCGGGGGTGGGGGGATAGTTAGGGGCAACCAGGCCGGCAGAGGGGGCCAGTTGGGGGTGACCAGGTTGGCAGAGGGGGCAGTTGGGGGTGACCAGGCCAGCAGGGGGGGTAGTTAGGGGCAATCAGGCTGGCGGGGGGGGGGGGTAGGCAGTTAGGGGTGATCAGGCAGGCAGGCAGGTGAGCAGTTAGGAGCCAGTGGTCCCGGATTGTGAGAGGGATGTCCGACTGCCAGTTTCTGGCAGTCGGACATCCCCCAAGGGGTCCCGGATTGGAGAGGGTCCAGCCTGGGCTGAGGGAACAACCCCCCCCCACCCCCCATGCAGGAGTTTTGTGCACCAGGCCTCTAGTGTCCTTATAATACATCAAAATAAAAATGTGTTATTACTTGATTCTGACCAGTATAGATTTTTTAATCTTCATTTTTTTCTCATTATTTTAGAATATGAATTTGCTCATGTACTTTCTTTAATTTATTCCTTACCTACCAAAAAAGGAAATATTTAAAGAGGCTAATAGATTAGTTGACCCTTATAATATTTGTAAAAATTTTCTGAGTTAGACACCCACCATAGTAGGAAATTTCCATTTGGAGAACATTTAATGTAAATCACTGGTTCAAGATCCGACCTTGCACATTTTGAAAAGCCCTATTTATTTAGTATCTTCTATAAAAGAGGTTTCCAATATTTTACCACACCTTTTGTTTTTCAGTGCAATTCAATATTTTTTAAAAATGACAATGTTTGATAGAGACCTAGAATCTCCTTGTGGCAGTCCCTGTGGTTCCTCCTCAAAGTGCTTTCCAGGGAAGTTTGAAAACCACTGTATAACTGAAATTATCCAATGTGTACAAGAGGCAAATAGAAAATTACTTCCTCTTAAAAATAGTTAGGTGTGTTAATGATAGGTTAAATCTTTTTAGAAGTATAAAAAAAATAGCAGTAATATCTAGAGCACCACTCTCCATAGCAATATAATGGGAACCACAAGTAGAGGCCATATATGTAACTTCACATTTTCCAGTTGTCACATTAAAAAAAAAAAAAAAAAAACACAGATGAAATTAACTTAATAATATATCTTATTTAACCTAATATAACTTAAATAGTCTCATTTCAATGGGTTTTTATTATAAAACATGAGGTAGGCTTTTTTGTATTTAATCTTTGAAATTAGATATGTATTTTATACTTAGAAAGCATTTCAGTTTGGACTAGACACATTTCAAGTGCAATAGATTTATAGATTATCATTTGTTATTTACTTAGAGGTTCATGATCAAAGGCACTTTGTATTTAAATAGCTAAATATCCTTGGATTTAGGAGTCAGGGAGGGAGAAGAGGCTCAGATCAGCCAGAATTAGATATTGCCATAAGAAAGTTCTGGTGTATACAATGGCCTATGGTACTATTGCTTGGTTCATAATCATTATATTAATGAAAGTAGCTACATTGCATAATTCTAGTACACTTAGTGTTTTATTTCATAGAGACCTAGTCCATAAATTAAACCCATGGTGGTGTGGTACAGTATGAATACTAGAGCTCTGGTACCATGGCCATGCTGGAGACTTTATATACAATGCTTAGGGTGAAACAAAACAACAGATTGGTGAAAGCAGCAAACATGGTTGGTTTTATGAGAAGAACACAGAAAAAAAAAAAGTGCTATCATCCTTTCTAAGAGTTTATTTTGAAATATTAAATTTATTTTGAAACATTTACTGTAAAAATTATCAAGAACAAAAATATAATTGACTCATTTTTAAATTCAGTAAAGAGCATTTTGAGTTATAAAGTCTGATTTAAATTAAACCACTTTTCATTGCAGATGTTTTGGTAAATCCCATTTTATGAATAGTGACTTAATTTTTACCCTAGTTTGAAGACAGATCAGTATTGTTTTAGATTATCAGCACTTCAAATTTATAGATTATCATTTATTATCTACTTAGTTTGGCTTAAGAAATATAAATCCAGTTACATGGCCAGTGTGGCTCCGTTGATTGGGCATCGTCCTGTGCACCAAAAGATTGCTGGTGGCACATGCCCAGGTTGTGGGCTCCATCCCGTGAGGGGGGGGGGGAAGGGGTGTTGCAGGAAGCAACTGATTGATGTTTCTCTCTTACATCCATGATTCTCTCTCTCAAAAAATCAATAAAAACATTTTTTTTAAATAATAATTCCTTAAAAAAAGAAATGTTAACTCCATATGGTGTGTGTCTGTGTATTTTGGTCTGTTGGCAGAAGAACTAAAGAACTATGGCATACAAGACATATTTGTTTTCTGCACCAGAGGGGAACTATCAAAATATAGAGTCCCAAACCTTTTGAACTTCTATCAACAGTATGAAATTACTACTCATCATCATCCAATCCCAGATGGAGGGACTCCCGACATAGCCAACTGCTGTGAAATAATGGAGGCGCTTGCAATCTGCCTTAAAAATAACCGAAAAACCTTAATACAGTAAGTTCCCCTTTTCTCCCTACATTACATGAGAAATGTCCCAGTCAGAATGACTTCTCCAATTACTGCATCTTTTCTCAGTTATTACTTACCTTCTGTTTTATTGTAAGGATTAAAAGAAAGAATGCATGAAAAGTACTAGCACAATACCTGGTACAGAGCAAGTACTCAGAAATTTGCTTTTATTAATTTTGAAGAGTAAGGACAATAAAAGAGTAGATTTTGAAATGTCTAGAATAGGATTACAGGCTTTTCTTTCCTTTTATCTTAGACCTTTAGTTACAATTTTAGGAACCTCCCTCCCAAAAAAAGATTGTGCATTATTTTCATATTAACTTTACTTATGGATCAGCCTTTCATTTGCTTCCAACAGCAAGAAAGTCAATTTTATAAAAATTAGCAGTAAAGAAATAATCCTAAGCAATCTACTCTTTTATTGTCCTTAATTCTTCAAAAGTAATAAAAGCAAATTTGAGTGCTTGCTCTATACCGGGTGTTGTGCTGGTACTCTTAAAAATATGGCTTGAAAATTACAGTGTATTTGATTATGTGAATTTGCTAACAGTATGAAAGAGGGACTCTCACTGTTTGTCAAATGGCTATACACAAGCTGCTGATATGAAAGCTTAAAACAAAGTAAAATAGGCTAAGAAAAAAAGAGGAGAAGAACAAAGTAGCTTGTAGAAAGGAAGAAGAGAAGTGGTATTGTGAATAAGAAGAGCAGACGCTCTGCCAGAAGTGAGACACAGCAGAGGGCCAGCCACAGGGAGCAAACCAGTCCTTCTCTGTGCTCATGATACTTTTTGTAGCCTAATAAGCTGCTTAATCCTTTCTGAAACAAGATAGAATATTAAATATTCTAATACCTCAAAAGCCCTAAAGTCCCTGAATTCATTGCGTTGAGTTAGAAATTATGCAGACTAACCAAAATAACCAAGTAGTCTTAGACCACCTAGGAAAAGGGCAAGCCTAGTCAACTTCTCTTCTTTGACCTAGGGCTCAGGGGCCTCATGCAACAGTTCCTGTTCTGAAGGCAAAGCACAGTAGTGCAGGGTCTTTGAGGGCACACACCTGTTTGTGGCCAAACTGAACTCTGATGAACAGAGAACTAATAGGGAATAAAGAACTAGAAGCCATCCTACAATTGGCAAACTTACTCTAGAGAAAAGCATAATCTCTCACTATAAGCAATTACTAATTGCTTTACTAATTATAAAAGCAAAATTTTAGAATAAATAGTTGTCTTTACTAAATATTCTAAGCCTAAAATTCATTAGATAATTAGATGTAGCTAGTGAAAAACATTTTCCAATTTTTGGACCCTTTATTCACAACAATTCTGAGATTTTTTTTTTCAAGTGAGTTTTTTTCTTTTTCTTTTTTGCATTTTTCAAAGTAAATTTTTGAAAGGTTTACTGAAAAGTTTCCAGAGATCAAACTAGCTCAGATTAGTGAAGCTTAACAAATTCCACTCTAATAAGTTCTAGCAAAACAAATACTCTGATGTTTGAACAGTACAGACAGGATGGAAAGATGGGTGGGCAGCCTTGCGTATGTTAACTGCTTCAGGATCCCACAAATCATCTGATGACTGGAAGTTTTCATTGTCCCAGAGCTTTCAAGGTGTCCTTGAGTAACTACTGTTGGGACAAAGACAATTTTCTCTCCATTCTGCCATCTTTGAGTGCCCAGATGACCATACAGCTCTAGAGTTTATCCCTCCAAAACAGGGTCTGGTATATTTTTTCACTGTCTCACTAGTTCTCTCTTGATATTTCATTCCTTTATAAAGTCAGTGAACACTGCTTGCCTACCATGATATACCATATCCTAGGGCTGTTGTAACAAAGTACCACAGACTGGATAGCTTTGAACAACAGAAACTTATTCTCTTCCAATTCTGGAGGCTACCAGCCCAAAATCAAAACCAACAGCCATACTCCCTCTGAGACTAGAGTCTTTCCTTGCCTCTCCCTAAGCTTCCAGTGGTGGCCAGCAATCCCAGGCATTCCTTGGCTTGCAGCTGCATCACTCCAATCTCTGCCCCAGTCATGACATGATTGTCTCTCTGTGTTTGTGCCTTCATATGGTATTTTCCTCTTATAAGGACACCTGTCAGATTGGATTAGGGCCCACCCTAATGACCTCATCTTAACTTGATTACATCTACAAAGACTGTTTCCAAATAAGGTCACATTTACAGCACTAGGGAATAGGACTTCAATGTATCTTTTTGGGGACACAATTCAACCTATAACACATACTGTGTCCCAAACTGAATACAAAACACACTGTGAAGCACTGCCTCCACCCTCAAGGAATCCACAGCTAACAATGCTACCATGTGAATGCAAAACTCACACAAGGTGTGTATGAGGCAGCACACAGGACAGAGATAGTTTCTGTGGGAGTGCAAGGCATTTCAGGGAATAAAATTGGAGCTGGGTTTTGAAGGATGAGTAGGAATCAATCAACCAATCAGACAGAGGAGGAAAGATAAGAGTAGCAAGAGGTGTAAAGTAGTAGTAATCTTGCAGAAAGCCACTGCAGTGCTCCATTTACCTTTCTGCAGTGGATCCTCATCTCTGAAACGGGCCTATACCTGGGACACTGAGTAGAAAGCCAGTTCATGAATTCTCCAGAGGTCAGTGCCTGTCTGGTCCTCTGCCTCACATCCTGTCAGGAGACATGTATGTAGAGCTTCATCTACAATACACTACAGTAATTGATGTTCAGGATGAGTCATCAGCACCCAATTAGGTTCAGTATATGCTCTAGGAAAGTTAGGAAGTGTGTAATACATTTTTTTAGTGTTTTTGAAAATGATTAAAATGAATGATTTTGTTGTTTTCAAGGTCAGTCTTCATTTTTCTGAGATCAGTTATGCAGAATTGCTAATATCTTCATAGCACTAACATTAATTTACTTCTTACTCTGTGCCAAGCTCAGTTCTAAGCCCTTTACAGATGTTACCTCATTTATTCCTATCTATGAAGTAAGTACTGTTGCTGTCACCATCTTATAGGTGAAAAGGCTGAGGCCCAGAGAAGCTAAGTAATTTGCTTAGGTTCAAGCATCTAATAAATGATAGATACAGATTCAACCCAGGCAGTGGGGCTCCAGAGCCCATGCTCTAAACCTCTGTGGTATGCTACCTCTGTACTCTTCTAAGGTAAATGAAGAGTTATTATACAGACAGCACTTGTCCCATAACCACTAAGGTTTTATTCAGACAGAGGAAGATAATCCAAGTGGCAGTTGGTAAAATAGTCTGATTTCTACATATTTAGTAACCAGTTCCACTTCTCAGATGTAGATCCTGGAGTTTAAAGAGGTCACTAAAAAGGCCTTGTCTACTTGACCCTTAGAAGTATTCAGAATAACTGCTCTTCATCATATAAATAAGCACTTTGCTCATCAACTCAAAAATACTTAATCTCGGTCTGCAAGGCACTGTGCTGGACATTAAAGTTAAAAATAGATGGCAGAAAGAACTAGTCCTTAGTTGTAATTGTTGGGATGGAATGAAAATATATAAATTTCAAAACTGTACTTCCCTTTCAGCTGTTATGGAGGAATTGGGAGATCTTGTCTTGGTAAGAAATGTATTTTCATTATTCAGTTGTTTTTTAGCTTCAAAGTATGCAAACTCCTCTTTCTGGGGCATATGCTCACTGTGTGAAAATGAAACAAAACACAATATAAGTCTGCTAAGACCCATCAGTTTATTTAAGGCCCTAAATATGGTGTTCCCTAGGAAGCTGAGGTGGGAGTGAGAGGTGTTTTCAGCATTGTTTTGGAGGATTCTGCAAAACATAATTTACAAGTCTTAGCACCTGCATTCTTGTGTTTTGTTTTGTTTTCTAATGTTATCCATATGCAGGTGTTATGATACCAACAGTAACTTCTAAATAATACCCACTGGTAACATAAGTATGAAAACCAAAGTTAATTACCATATGTTAACTTTAAACTAAAAAAAAAAATGTGTTAGAGGAAAAACCATTAAATGAAATGCCACACTGGAGTAAATTTATTCCTTCTAGTATTGTACAATATGGAAATTAAAAACTTTTGTGTTTCAAAGAACACTATCAAAATCAAAAGACATTATGGGGAAAGTATTTGCAAACCATACATCTGATAAGGGACTCACTAGAATATATAAAGAACTCATACAACTCAATAATAAAACAACAAACAATCCAATTTTTAAAAAAGAGAAAAATATCTAAATACATATTTCTCCAAATTATATACAAATGACCAATAAGCACATGAAAAGATGTTCAGCCTGGCTGGTGTGGCTCAGTGGTTGAGCATTGACCCAGGAACCAAGAGGTCACAGGTTCGATTCCTAGTCAGGGCACGTGCCCGGCTTTCGGGCTTGATTACTAGTGGGTATGCAGGAGACAGCCATTCGAAATTTCTCCATCAATGTTTCTATCTCTCTTTATCCCTCTCCCTTCCTCTCTCTAAAAATCAATAAAAACATTTAAAAAAAAAAAAAAGAGGGAGATGTTCAGCATCACTAGGCATCAGGAAAATGCAAAACAGACACAATGAGCTCTGGCCAATGTTCCTCAGTGGTTACAGCATTGGCCCAAACACCAAAGAAGGATCACGGGTTCGATTCCCGATCAAGGCACGTACCTGGGTTGTAATCCTCACCTGTGGGAGGTAACCAATCGATGTGCCTGTCTCACATCAATGTTACTCTCTTTACCTCCTTCCCTCCCTCCCTTCCACTCTCTGGAAAAAAAATAAATGGGAAAAATATCCTCTGCTAAAGATTAACAATAACAAAAAGCCACAATGCGATACCATTTAATACTCATTAGGATAGCTATTATCTAAAAAATAGAAAATAAGCATTTGCTAGGATATGGAGGAATTGGAACCCTTATACAATGCTGGTGGGAATGTAAAATGGTGCAGCTGCTTTGGAAAATAATCTGGCAATTCCTCAGTTAAACACAGAGTTACCACATGACCCAGCAATTCCACTCCTAGGTATATACCCAAAAGAAATAAAAATGTTATATCCACACAAAAACTTATACGTGAATGTTTATAGCAGCATTATTCATAATAGCCAAAAATTTGAAACAACATGAATTTCCATCAATTGAAAAATAACAAAATGTATATCCAAAAACTGAAGTATTCATCCATAAAAAGGAACATGCCACAATATATATGAATCTTCAACACATTATGCTAAGTGAAAGAAGCTAGTCACAAAAGACCATATATGATTCCATTTATTAAAAATGTGTAGAATAGGCAAATCTATAGAGACAGAAAGTAGATTGTTGATTGTTTAGCGCTGGGGTGATGGGGTGGTAGGGGGATGGTAACAAAAGGGTACAGGGTTTCTTTCTGAGGTGGTGAAAGTGTCATACAATTGACTGGTGATGGCTGCATATATCTGAATACACTGTAATCCACTGACTTGTATACTTATATATGAATTATCTATAATAATAAATGCATAATATGCTAATTAGACCAGACGTCCTTCCGGACGAAGCCGGGGCTGTGAGGTAAGCCCGGGTCCCGGGTGCCTGAGGGAAGCCAGTGCCAGCAGCCAGGGGAAGGAAGGCCTACTCTTGCACAAATTTCGTGCATCAGGCCTCTAATAATTCAATAAAGCTATGTGGCAAAAAAGAATGAAGCCAGTTTTACTTTTAATTCAATCATTTAAAATTACAATTTAACTGTCAAAAAACACATACTAAGGCCTCAGTCTTTAAATTCATTTCAAACAATTATACCAAACTTAGTGTTCTGTACCAAAATAAGTGTAATTAAATATAAAATAATCTATCCTACCCATGAATTAGTTAATAATTTACTATTTTCCTATCATGTTCTATTAGTTGCTGCTTGTCTCCTACTGTATCTGTCTGACACAGTATCACCACAGCAAGCCATAGACAGCCTGAGAGACCTAAGAGGATCTGGAGCAATACAGACCATAAAGGTACGGAGGTGGACTGTTTTTGTCCCCATCACAATTAGGGGGGCAGATCTTTAGAAACACAGGGTAACTCATCATTGTGAGGAAAGGAAAATATGTCCCCTTCCCTCCTCTGGTTCTTTTTGGCTGGTTGAATAATTAAATCAACATGAGACATTGACAAGAGAAAATCTAATTTATGTTCAGTAATTAGTTTGCCCTGCCATATGGATGGGTTATCTTCAATAATAACTCATTATCGGCAAGGCTGTAATTCAAATCCCTCTAGATAGCTGGGGAGGAGGTGGCAGAAGTTTCTCTTGGGCCCACAGGGTCTTGGTTGCCTTTAGCTCAAAATAACCCATGTACCATTGACATATATCTTGGGGTGGCTGGTTCTGAACCCCTATATTATCAAAAGGGCAATAAAAATCCAAAGCATTGTTATTCATGTACCACCTGTTTATATTTTAATTGTTTTAATTTACATATAACCTGGATGTCTAAAAAAGTTCACAATATTGAAAAAATTTGAACTTCCCAGTTTACTCTTCCAGGATCTACAACTGTTCAGTTTTTGCCCCTTCAATTCTGGAAATGAATCCTCTCACTTGGAAAAATTAGATGGTTACCATAAACTTGGGAGTTCCTTGGGTAGATTTTTACTGAAAAAAGATCTAATGAAGACCTTATATCACCCAAACACTTAATAAAGATAGATGAATGACTATAATACAAAAAACTGTAAAGCAATTTCACTGTGGATAATCAAAGTGGTGTTTTTCCACATTAACACTTCAAAAGTACTGTGGTGGCAACGCCCAAGGATATTATATACTAGAGGCCCGGTGCACAAAATCCGTGCACGGGGCGGGGGGGTCCCCTCAGCCCAGCCTGCACCCTCTCCAATCCGGGACCCCTCGGGGATGTCCGACTGCCAGATTAGGCCTAATCCTGGGGATCAGCAAACCAGCAGTTGGACATCCCTCTCACAATTTGGGACTGCTGGCTCCTGCTTACCTGCCTGCCTGCCTGATCGCCCCTAACTGCCCCCCTTGCCAGCCTGATCACCCCTAACCACCTCTGCCTTCTGGCCTGATCACCCCTAACTGGCCCTCCCCCGCCCCCCCACTGGCCTGGTTATCCCCAACTGCCCCCCCCCCCCCGCCAGCCTGGTCGCCCCTCACTGCCCCCCTCCCCCCGCCAGCCTTATTGCCCCCGTCCCCCCTGCCAGCCTGTTTGCCCCCAACTGCCTCCCTCCCGCCAGCCTGGTCACCCACGCATCCTGCTGTTCAGTTGTTTGGTCGTCCCTCACTAACCCCCCTGCCAGCCTAGTAGCCCCATGCAGCCGGTGTTCGGTTTTCCATCTGATTTCAGTCGTGACGGCCCCTGGCTTTTTATATATTAGGATTAATCATGTTGCTGAAAAGATTCTGCAGATTTCACTTTATTTTAGCTCTGTAAAGCTCAATCAGGAGCAGGCACTAAAGAATGTTGGCTTTTAGGTGGTTCCCTGAGCTGGACAGTCCATCTTCCCAGGGTGCAAGCCTAACCAAGTGTAATGAATGTGAATTATTACAACTGATGAACTCCCCAAGCAGCCTGGCTCTCAGTGCTCAAATCAGGTCATGCACACATTCTGAAAACAGAGCTCCCTTTATTAAGATCAAATTGAGACTTCAAATTCATAATGTTCTCAGGTCTCTCTCTGAAACAAAACAAAATAAAATACACATAGCTGTATATATATATATATATATGCACTTTTTACATCTTTCATCTTGAGAGAATTAAGCCCACGTTAGTATGGGCTGTCAATTTATCACCTTAGCATTCTGTGGCAAACAGGCTTTTCCTCATTAGCAGTATGCAATTTCAACCCCTCAGTAATGAGAGGGAATGAGATTATTGGCAGAATAAGAATATCCTCTAGAAAGCGATTAAAACTCGAAATAAGTTTAAAAAAATTTTAAATTTGCTTAAAATTAATGATTTGTGATATTACCTACTATGAGAATTATTCCAAATGGATGTCCTCACAAAAAGTAAAAAAAAATAGGGCTTCTATAAGAAATAGATTTTCTTGACTATTCCAAAGTTAATTGCTTCAGAAAGTCCTTCTCCCACCTACTACCCACACCCCCCTCCCACAGGGGAAAATACACTTACAAAAAGAATGCTTTCACTGCCTATTTTTAATCTTATTTGCTCCTGCCAGTAAAGGGAGAAGGAATTTTTACAGATTTATAAAATAGTCATGTTTCAAGCTACCTTCTGATTTTTGAAGCAGTTTTGCACTTTATGCAGCTTTATTGAAATATAAATACTTGCTTACCCCAAAGGATGTAGGATTATTTTTAGCAAATGTTTCTGATTCCTGATTCCTACCAGCATTGAGACTACTCTGGGAGGTAGTTTTCTACAACGTGTTTCAATACATCTTTACCTTTTTCAGCAATATAATTATCTTCATGATTTCCGGGACAAACTAGCTGCACACCTGTCTTCAAGAGATTCACTATCAAGATCTGTATCTAGATAAAAAAACGAACTTCAAACAGCATATATATGACCATGTCTAATATTTGAGTTCTCCAACATAATTTGAAGTGAAACTACTAGTGTTACCAACTTGAATGTAAATGTATATGCGCAGATATTTCTAAAGCTTTTATTGATGAATTTCATTGTCTCTTTCATCTCTTATAGGATAAAAAAATTGCTAGTTTTCCTTCTTAGAAATGAACTGGCTGCTCTGCTATATTTTACCTGGAGTAATGCTGAAAAAGCATATGGGAAAAATATTTAGTTGCATATTCTTATTTACCACACTTTTACCTCATTTTACTATTGTAACTACTGGGTGGCATATAACATAGTACTAAATGTGAAAATTGGTACAGGTACCCAAGCAAGCTAAAATTATTTAAATAACTTTCACTTTTTATTCCTCTCAAACTCGCTCCCATTTTTTCCTACTTCATAGACATATAAAATTGTGAGGGATTTTATGGATCATCTAGTCACTCCCTGCCAATACTGAGTCATTCCCAACAGCTGTGTATCCAGCCAGCATTTGCTTGGACATTTTCAGAGACATGGAATTCTTGGTTCAGAGAGCTGCTCTGGTCTTAGAACATTTTTTCCACCCAAAAAACTACATGAATAACTTAATCCCTCTTTCACACTTACTGTATAAAGTACTTATCTACAGATTAACAATCTCCAATTCTCACTCCTTCACCTTATCTAATGCTATTGAACATGTCTTTTTCCCCATCAGCAGTCTTTTTATCTTTCAATTCAAGGCTGAGCTACCAAAAGCAGTCATTTGGACTATAGATGAGGATTATACAATGAATCAAAGCCACCTGTTTTAATAGACATCAGTGTTTTAATGTCATATGAGGTGGGTCCCATGGCTCTCTTGCTTACTTGTAATCACAAATGTAAACCAGGATCATAGGCACTTGCACACAAGACAAAGTAAATTTCACCCCATGAAAACTTAATTTGTAAATAATCATATAATTACCAAAAAAAACTTATTTTGTCTCACATTCTTCTTGCTGCAGCTGAGCGACTTTAATTTCATGAAGGAATATTTTAAAACAATTACAGTAGGTACTTGGGTTACATCGGAGATCTGCTCCTAGGTGTGACATAACACAATTTTCGCCGTTAAGTCGGAACCCACCTACATAAGCACCTACATCACTCACATGGAGCACATACACAGCAGTAATGAAGTGAAACAGTCAAAAAATTTTAAAAGAAAGATAATTCCTGACCTTGTGGTAAATAAATAATAAAAAACATAAAACACATATGCACATATGTCGAAATGACGGAACTTTTTTTTATAAATAAATGGGAGATGGCGACGTAACCACGAAACGACATACATCGAGTCCGACTTAACCTGAGGACTGCCTCTAATGCTGTTTGGGCACTTCAAACCAAAGGTCCAGTATGTACCACAATATACAATCAACATTTTAACATTCTTATGTTTAAACTGGGGATTTCTTTTCCAACACAATAAATGACAAGCTAAAGCAAGAAAAGTTATTTTTTTAAAGTACCGGCTGCAATCATAGATTGACCTTCCTAATGATTTTGGTATTATAACCAAATAGAAGTTAAAAATCACAATATTCTGTTAAACTTTAGGAAGTCACTCAAATTGACATGACCAAATCTTATATTAGCTTTCTTCCAATATAAACCTATCGGGAAAATACTGGCCTGGATTAATCAAACCCTTTATAATCAATTGAATTGTCAAGTGCACGCATGTATTAATTTCCATTGCAAATGCTCATTAACCCTTTCCATTTAAAATGCTTGACTAAACTACTTTAGCACCAAGAATAAGGAAAAACATCAATTATTCCAAGACAGAAACATGGGGTGGCGCTATGCAAAATATTTGTCCATTTCAATTTAATAATATGTAAATCAGTCTTAGAAAGTATCTTATCTGCCCAACCTGTGGGTCAGTCCTCCAACGAGTGGGAAAGGAAAGGCTGAGAGACTGTCCAGAGTCCTGGTCAAGCCAAGTTAACTGCTGAAATTGAATTAACACACTTTATAATCAACCATTATCGATAAACTACACAAGGAAACATTTGAGATGGTTTTTATTAAATATACAAAAGCAGTATCACACAAGCTCTAGGAAGGTAGGACTACTTAACAGCATTTTCTTTGGATGGTGGTACAGCACCTTTAAAATTAACTTAGATTTCAACAAACCTTGAGTGCACATAGCTAACTACATTCTATGTTTCATGTTTCCCGGTCTACCCAGTCATCAATCTATTATTTAAGAACTTTTCTTCTCCAGAATATATAAACATGGTAATCAAAGAAATGCAATGTTTAGAAAACCATTGAACAATAAAATTATTCATTCTTTTCCATGTCAAGATATTCACTACATCTTCACTTCCACAATGTGCATTAACAAAATCAATGTAGGATAAGACATTCACTCTCATCCCATAGATTGATCACCTTATATTGTTAATACTGTTTTTCAAAACCAAACAAACAGCAAAGCTGTTTACCCCTTTTAAACATTTAGCTTTAGCTTTAACAAAATTGTTCTACAAAAGCTACTCAACATATCCAGAAATAGAACCACATTTTGCTCGTGACGTCACCCTGGAGTATTAGTTCAGAACCAACTTCTGAGCTATATATTAGTCCCAGAGACTCATTAGCTGCTGGTCTGACTACAGATCAGTGATAGTTTGAGCAAAAGAAATTAAGTTATTTGAGACTAACATTAGTTTCCAAAAAGAATGACTATGTGGGATGAGGGCATGCAACGGGGGGTAGAAGAGGCTGGGGGAAAAGTCAATGGGGGGAAAAAAGGAGATATATGTACTACTATGTGTAATACTTTAAACAATAAAAAAAAAAAAAAAAGGAATGACTATGAGTACTTTCATGAACATTACTAGACACAGTGTCAATATTTTTTGTCTTTCCCCTTTGAAAATGTTTTAAAATATTTTTGCTATCAGAATTTCTGATTTACAATTATACTATACACTGATTGGGAGATGCACATTTGTGAGTATTACATTATATAAATAAGTAAACTTAGATGTGTATTTTTAAAATACGGATCAGTACTTGAATGGGCTCCATGTATCACAATGCTATGCTGTAGCCACACTTAAGATGAAAGCCCAGCCCCCTGCCGGGTATAACAGACACAACAGAAGTCGTTATTTGCACCATGGCAATACCATTCCATGAACACTGATCATAAACATACAACCTGAGGAAAAGAAAAGTGTTGTACCAGAAAAAATATTTTGCTAGCTTCAAAGTATACCTACAGCTCTATTTCCTTTCTACACAAATATCTGATGTTTTCAAAAAAAAAAAAATGTTGATTTGAGGAGCAGAGAAGAGCTCTTATGAGAGCTATTAGCATGAGTGGTCCTCAAGATGAAAAATACTGAGCAACCTTTAAGAGACAGACACACTGCAATCTGCATGTGCTTTGTTGCTTTGTGGGAGACCATTATCAGGGTATCTGAACCTGACTGGTAGGTCTGACAGTTCATGGTTTAATCCATGGTGTTTTTCAAATGCTTTCATAATACCTATACATGTCAAAAGTGGATAGTCTGGTCATTTCCTATCATGCCCCCTTCTCATGGAAAATAATTTAAATTTCAAACAAATGAGCAGTTTGTATATAGCCTGGGAGCCAATTCTCCTCTACTCTGGAATGGGGGCGGGGAAATCAGTTGAGCACTATGAAAATCAAGAACTACCATTAATAAAATTCAGATACTGGCATTCAAATAAGTTTCTACCCCTATACTTCCTTAGTTCTACCTGGATATAATGCCATGATATAGTAGTATGACTCAAGAGAATAGCTCCTAAACCGACTACATTTGTTATATAAGATTTCTAACTCAGGAGAATCTATAGTACCCATAGCAACAAAGAGCTGTTAGTGTAAACATAAGTCACAGTGCGTTACAGTAATGGTTTCTGAATTGGAAACCTCTTAAACATAAAGCACTTAATATGAAAAGTAATTGTAACAAGGAGGGAAAAAAAGTATTTAAACAGCTGTCCGCAGGGATTACTGAAAGGATTATAACTCAGGCTAACTATGCCTCAACTGGACCTGCAAGAATAATATAAGTAAGGCTAACGGGGCCCTGGCCAATGTGGGTCAGTGGTTAGACCATCAGCCTGCACACTGAAGGGTCTCGGGTTCAATTACCAGTCAAGGGTTCATGTGGGAGGCAACCAATCAATGTTTTTCTCACAATGCTTCTTCTCTCTTTTCCTCCTCTCCTCTCCCTCCCTTCCACTCTATTTAAAAATCAATGGAAAAAATATCCTCGAGTGAGGATTAACACAAAAACAAAACAAAACAGATTAATGGAGGGGAGGCCCACAAATTAAATTCAGAGCAAGGAAAGACAAATTAAATTCAGAGCAAGGAAAGAGTTAATGGGATATTGTCAAATGCAATTTTGTTTCTGCTTTCTCCTGTAAGGGATTAAATTGCATAAAATACTAGAAAAGGTAAAGATGAGTAGATATTGAGAGACCATCCAAGTACTCAATGTTCTAATCACTTACATGCCTAGGAACTAACAACCTACCACCAAGATGGGTGACCTTCACAGTCAATCATCTTTGAGGAATCAGCTAAGGACTACATATCTAGTTATTGTTTGTTTGTTTTTTTAATTTTTTAAATACAGTTTTATTGATTTCAGAGAGGAAGGGAGAGGGATAGAGAGACAGAAACATCAGTGATGACAGGGAATCATTGATCGGCTGCCTCTTGTACGCCCCCCACTGGGGATCGAGCCCGCAACCCGGGCATGTGCCCTTGACCAGAATCGAACCCGGAACACTTCAGTCTGCAGGCTGACGCTCTATCCACTGAGCCAAACCAGCTAGGGCCATATCTAGTTTTTAAAGCATGAGAAGGTGGCTTCCACAAATTGCAACCAGTAAACCCTGCATTAGTCCTGAATATTCCAGAATACATTATTAAAAGGATATTTGTTAAAACTTATAAAGGTTTTAAAATACTTGGACAGGATTATTTATGAAAGCCCAGGAAACCTATCTGGTGGATAGACTTGGCCGGGTCTCTCATGATCACAAGTAGTCGTGAACAAGAAAGAAAAAATCAGGAGTGGGTACTGATATAATCAGGTGGATCTGAAACTGAATGACTCTTCATATTCAGAGCATGAATTTTCAGTGCCTACCTGTGCTTGGCAACTAGTTTACTGCAGGAACTGACCAACAGTCAGTTCCCTCGAGGTGTTCCCCAGGCTATAATATACAAGGTCTGTAAAACTCCTCATTATGAAATGGTGTGACTTCTCATCCTCCTGTTTCTACATCCTCTTCTTCAACATATTCTCCTCCATTACCCAATCCCAAACAGTGACAGCTACTCTGCCAAACGTGAGGAAGCATTTTTCTTAGAGTTAGATTTCTACAAAGATATCCATAAACACCCTTGATCATTATATGCAATTCCTATATATTGGTTTTCATTGTTAAGAAACTTATCCACTTACACTATTTTCAACTGCCTTAACATCCACATCCCAAATGCAACACAAAAATGCTTATGAAAACATGCAAGCCATAATTTAACTGCCTAAACAAAAGTCATTTTATCTTAAAACCTGCTGTTTGAAAAAGGCAAAAAAAACTTACAACTTGTAAGTGCTACAATTTTTTTAAGTTGGTAAGAAAAATGACACTGTTGTGCCATCAATGGTTATGAATCATGACAAGTGACAACAGAAGGTAATGTGGTTAGTCACTTAAAAATCTTTTTTAGATCCAGACGTAGTATTAAACAAAAAACAATGTAATTCTCTATTTTTTAAAAACTGACAGTAATATGTCTTTATTGTGGGTTAAGCAAGTTTATGAAATTGCTATTTGTAATCTTTAAAACAATGCACTGAAAGTCTTAATTTCAGAATTTTATTGTATTGCACTAAAGGAACAGCAGGGCAATTATACAGTATTCTCTTTCATACCTTTTTGTAAATCTGAAGTACTTGCAAACTCTTAAGACTACCTTTACCACCAGATTAGGACAGTAAGTATAATAACCAATTTCTTAATAAGTAATGTCTTACAAATTAAAACACATTTAAATTGCTTTAAATGCATTCTTCATAAGTAATTCAGCATATGTTTTTATATCATATTCACTTATGCTTAAGAATTAAAGCAAGTATATTACTGTGATGGAAATATGGGAAATCTCTCATTCATGCAATATACAGGGATAATATTCAAGTTAAAGGGGGGAAAAAATCCCACTCTTATTTTTTTAATGTATCCTTATATAATCATCTACATGATAGATGAGGAAACCCATGAAGTTTCCCACAGATCAGATACATGTTTTCAGTTCATCAGAAGCACCTGGTCATCTACAGCTATTTGTAATTAGATGGCATTTCATTAAAACCAAAACAAGTTCCTATAAACAAAAGCTTCCAATGGACTAAGGACAATAATTAATGCAGTCATTCAAGGGATCATGGATGTTCCTTAAGGAGTGCAAGTTCCAACCTGTCACCACCAGAGGTAATCACTTTACATTAATTTATACGTAATTCATTTAAATTCTTTATCCGAGTATAACATATTAAAAGTCTTTCCACAAGCAAAAAATGTGGAAACATTTAAAAAATAAGGAGTCATTTTTTAATGTAACTGATCAGATTCCATAGGCTACTCTTGGAAACAGGATCTTGCTGGATAGAATCCCTTTGTTTGGTGGCTTTTGCATGCATTTTAACTGGACCACTTCTTCTGTGTGTTGTTCTAAGAGCTCACCAAGACATAGATCATGCTGAAAAGAAGGAAAAGGCTGTTAATTCAAACATTCCTCATTACAAAAACTAAGAGCGCCAAAAAGTTGAGTCTGTTCTATATAGCAAGCAAGTTTGTGGTACCATACCATCACAGAACATAAAAAAACCAACACGTTCAAACATGATTTTAACAGGCATTTATGGACTTTTCCTAAGGTAGGACTTAGCTTGGTGTATGTGCAATAGTTGTTCCCTATTCCTTTCCCATTTTAGCAAGTAGAACAGCACAGCTGAAAGCTCAATGGGGGATCTGAGCGTAGAGAAATCCAAAATACCACACTTGGGAGTTGAGTCTATTAATAGAAGTGAGTCTCCAAGGGGTCACTTCCTGCCAGGCCCTGTTAAGTCTTCATACATGACCTCCTTGAATGCTCCAAGCGGTCCTAAGTGGTAAGTACTATTACTAACCCCATTTTACAGATAGGAATGGTCAGTTAAGGAACTTTCCCATTAGAGAAAGGCTCTAGGCAACAGCAAACAGGGATTAACAAAAAGAAAGAAAAGGGGACAAACAAGCGAAATGAAAAGCAATATCCATTTGATTTAGGCTTAAAGACTGCCAGACAATTCTACATGCTATATAGGCATAGCATGCTTCAGAACCATGTGTCTCTAAATAAAAACGCAAACCAAGGAGGTGAGCAAACTCAATTTAAAACGGAAATGAATGTCCTAGTACCACCACCTCCTGGTGAACATTTTCCCACACTGTACATCTCCAGTGATTTATCCAATCATTCATTTCTTTCAGTAAAGTTTTAAGTGTCTACTATATGCTACCACTGTTCCAGACATTTGTTACAGAAACTTAAAAACAAGAAATTGGAGTGACACACGGAACTTCACTTTTCAAAACTGATTCGCTTTCTTTGTTTCATATGAGTGACATCTATAGATAACAGTAAAAGAGATACTCATTTTCACAATTATAACCTCTAAAGGCATATTCCAGTCAAGCCTTTCATGCATCCTTTTCTACAATGGAAATGCATATGATATAAAGAGAACATGAATATAAACTTACAAAATAATACTTAGCAAGTTTTCAAGTAACAAATAGGAGGAAATGGAAGCTAGTTATAACAAAAGTACACCTCATACAGCTAATTTCCCTCAGATTTTGAAAGTCAGATGGAAAGCCCTCTCTAGCTAAATATAAATCAATAAAAGATGAGAAAAGTTTATTTATACCACTTAAAGAAAAGTTATACTTCCACCTGACAATGTCCTTTTCTAGTTTTAATTAGCAGCCATTTTATTTCACCTACAGTACACTCACAGCAGTGCTTCTCATGCAGGGCAATTTTGCCTCATAGGAGACATTTTTGGTTATTACAACTGGGGGTGCGGGTGCTACTGGCTAGTGGACACAGATGCTGCTAAGTATCCTACAATGCAGAGGACTGCTCCCCACAACCAAGATTTACCCAGCCTAAAATGTCAACAGTGCCAAGATTGAGAAACCCTAGTATAAAGGAATGACATGAATCTATCATGGTAGAAAGGGGGGGAAATTGATAATTACACCATCCTATAAGATAGAACTGTTTTTCATTCATCCAATTCAGATTAATCAAACTATAAGATAAAGGGCACAGCATATACAATTTATGAAGCATGACAGAAAAAAAATTAAACACAATCTCGAGACTGTTTTTTTGTTTGTTTTTTTCCAAACTCACCAAGCCATATCCTCCCACTGCCATCACCTTACCATAAAGAATGAGGATGGTCCTTCACTAACTGAATGAACCTGAAAACTTAGAAAGTAGCATGCCTGGCCAAACTATCTGCTTCTGACAGCACACCAGTTGGCTGCTTTGACAAGTAACAGTAAATTCACATTCCATGTGAACTGGCTGGTGTGCACTGTCATTACCAGTTACCACCATTCAAGACACTGAGTTATTCTTCAAGTAGATTCTCAGGTGTTAAGATCATAATGCCTGCAAACATTTCAGACAGCAAAGTAAAATATCACATTTTTACTTTATTTTTTAAACTTACCCGTATAAGTAGTAAAAAAAGGCTAGAAGATAAAAAGCTAATTTGCACCATCCTTCTTTCTGACAGTATGCTAGAATATCAGCATTCATGATGGTTGTAGGGTCATAGAGTCCTGGTCCACTCATCACTGGTCTACTCATATATCTGTAATAAACACAGTCTATCAGCCACTCAGAAAGGGAGCCAACCTTCAGGATGGGAAGGAGGGTTTTTTTCCCTGATGTTTGGTCCACATAGGAAAGAATACTTTTAGAGTTGGAGTTCTTTCCTTTCATCATCTTAATTTTAAAACTACAGCCCCTAAATGAGCAGAACAGGACAGCTAAAGAAGTCACATCTGGTCTCCTCTACACTTTATTAGAAATCCAAGAAAAATAGGAATAACTGTAAAAAGTATATAAGATTTAATGTTTTATTTTAACATAATTTTACTCACAGAAAAGGTACAAGAACACTTCACCCAGACATTCCAAATGTTTACACTTACCATATTTGCTTTATCCTTCTCTTTCTCATTTTATCTCTAAATATGCATACTTTTTTTGACCATTTCAGAGTCAGCTATAGATGTGATATCATTTTACTCTTAAACACTTCTTCAGTATATATTGCCTAAAATCAAAGGCAATGTCATTTTTACATCTAAGACAAAAAACTCAACTCTATGTAGATCAGGTAGAACTTTTAAAAGTTATGAAATATGAATATCTTTTTTAAATTACCACATTAAAGTTTGGATTTATATGAAGTTCAAAGAAGGGCAAAATTAATATAAACTTTTAGAAGTCAGTAGTTCTCTTTGGGAAGCACGGGGGTAACAGACTGGGATGGGGCTGGAACTGGTGTATGTTGATCTGATGGTGGTTTCGCGGGTGTATACATATGTATAAATTCATTGAGCTGTACACTTCAGACTTTGCACAGTATTGTACGTAAGTTATACCTCATTAAAAAAACAACAACACCTTTAAAGAGTAATAAAGTAAACTCTCTAGAGTCTAAGAGGTGTAGTAAATCAGTTATTTGCTCATCCACTTGATTTTTAAAATAAAGGCCAACTAATTTCCAGTTTTTATTTAGGTAACGAGCAAGTAAGACAATCAGATTAACTACAGTATAATTTAATTAGGAAAAGTATTAGAAGTATATCTAAATATTACCTCCAAATATGATATGCCAAGAGGGGCATATTGAGACCCAGGGTAAGCCACTCTGCTGCACAAAGAAACATGACACAGAAGAAAGCATGGATGAGGTACTCTGGAAGTACAAGCTGGAAGAAAAACACAAGCCAGTTATCAAAATGCCTGGGCATTCAATCAACTGTTAACTTGGAAAGCAGGTGGCAACCAAGTTTCCACATGAAAAATTACTGTTTTCTTAGACTCAAAGATGAAACTACTGAGTTTCATTCCCATATTTAACTTTTTACCAAAGCAGGATTACAAGCAAGTGGATAAGAGGATATAGCTTGCACTAAAAGAGTAAGATAAAACCTAAACTTTAAAACTCAAATTTTTAAAGCAATAGGTTATATTATACAAAGTTACCACCCAGATTGTTTAGTTATTTGCTAATCAATTGGAGTACTTTTTCTTTCCACCATTCAACAGTGATAAAATTACAAAAATGAGATATCTGATCACATGCAACATATTAAAAAAAATCCACAAAACTCCCCTTTAGAAGTTTACACATTAGTGTTTTTAAGCCTTCAACAGAAACCCAGAATGCTATATATATATATATATATAGTATTTAACAAACCACATCACATTACCACAAAGTAATTTTTCAATGGAAAGCCAACAGCCAATAATCTCAGCACAGTCAGGGAGGAAAAAATACTAATATGCACAAATACAAATGATGTGCTTTCTGCAATGTAGGAGGGAAAAGACAGCTCTGACCCAAGAAATTGGAATTTTCCCCAGTTCCTGCACTTCCATTCTTACACGGCCTTCCTGTTTCTTTAAGCCTGCTTTCCAATGAAAGACAGTGCAGACCAGTAGAAGCTCAGAACTTAAGAACAAAATAAATCTTTTGGTAGTAGGAAGTACTAAGTGAGGAAAAATCAATTCAAGCAAAATGCTTTTTATAAAATGACCAGGAGTGATGCTTTGTTTTAAATTATCTTTCTGATCCTAAAGATTTCAGCCTAATGACTTTGTAAGTAAGAACACCAACACCATCCAGCCAGCTAGCTCAAGTGGTTGAGCGTTGACCCTATGAACCAGGAGGTCCCGGTTCAATTCCCAGTCAGGGCACATGCTGGGGTTACAGGTTCGATCCCCAGTGTGGGGTGTGCAGGAGGCAGCCAATCAGTGATTCTCTGTCATCAATGAAGTTTCTCTCTCTCCCTTTCCCTTCCTCTCTGAAATCAATAAGAATATATTTTTTTAAAAATAACACCTTTCATTGCAAGTTGCAGCCAAAGAACTTCTATAAGTCACAGCTGCAAAGCAGTTTCTCAAATGATTGCATCATACCAAATTATATGAATCCTCAACATTATCAGATCTTCCCTAGAGGAAACCATAGCTGTAGAAATAATAGTTATACTCTACATTCAAGCCGATTTTCTAATACTGGCAAATTACCTTTTCCAATTTAAAGGTACAGAGAGAAGTTTTTAATGAATATTATTTTAAATGAAATCCCAATAAAACTAATTTTTCCACACCACCAACCAGGTATTTTCTACAAACTTAAGTATTAAACTTGTAAATAGCATGAACCTTTAAGCTAGCATTTATTTAACATCAAAGTTAAACATCTACAGTCTCTAAAGAAAATGTCCACAGGAAATCTTTAAAACTGACTACAACCAGGACAAACCAAGAAAAAAAGACATTTTATTAGGAGTTCTACTACAGCTGCTGTTTACAATCCTAGTTTAAATTACGGGTTTTTCTTTTAAATAAAGATAATTAAAATTGGCCCTCTAAAAGCCCATTAATATCTAACAATATGAATTATCACCCAAGTTTTGCCCTACATTTACAGGCTGAGGTATGGGGAGAGAATGATTTTGAAAGTATGATCCCTACTGACCTTAAACAATATACTTTAGTGACAGTGAAAATATGAAACTCTACCAGTTCCAATATAAAACAAATGCCACACTCCTCCTTCTCAAAAAAAAAAAAAAAAAAAGTCCAGAAACTTTTATTATCCACCCATCATAAAACCAGTCCTCTCTGACTGTTCTTTAATGACAAGATTTTCCCGTAAGTGGCATAAAAGTTATTCCACTTAGGAAACAACATTTACACAAAAACTTCCAGAAAAAAAATACCTCATGCAATATGACGGAAATTATAGCACTTTAACATACAAATCAATATATTCTCTAGTTAAGGCTCACATTTTTAAAAATAATGATATTTGTCTTCCCTCATACTTTGGCAGAATTGTCAAAACAAAATTTTAATAGGGAAAACTGTCAGATGCACTGCTATTAAGCTAATTATCGGCACCCAATCCGAAATACAACCTGTGCTTGTATAAAAACTTCCTCCCAACATATTGCAGCATTAGGATATCCCAAACACGTCTTCTTATGTTAAAGTAAAATCAGTCCCTCTTAAATTTATAGTAAAGTAGGAAAATACAAGAGGATGAACTTAACAATCAGGTTGTTAGGTTCAAATTCTGGTTATACCTTAGCTGTGTAACCTTGAGCGAGGTGCTTAAATCTCACTACGACTCTTTACTCTCCTATTCATGAAAATAAACTGTCATGAGAACTGGATGACAAAACCCAAGATAAGATGCTCAGCTCTGAGACTGGGACCCAGGAAAGCACTCATCTGATTTCAGCTATTATTCTCATCATGATTTGCTTTTTTCAAGTGGTGAAAAGCCAAAGACAGAATACTAATATTAAACAACTGTCAAAAGGAGAAACTTCAGTTTCTAAATTTCTTGTAATAGTGTGTTAAGATGTTTCCCAATGAACATTATTACTTTCCAATGAAAAGGCAGTCATCTTATATTTTGTTTCATTAGGGCAGAGAAACATAATACTTTTAAATGTATATACTCGTCATACTTTAACCGTTCTTTAAAGCCAAACTAGAAATCTATTCCATCATTCATATTTATCTAAGAAACAATAATAAAGTAGCAAACTAAGTTTATAGACTAGCAACTTTCAACCTTTTTCAACTTGTGGCACACATAAACTAATTACTAAGATTCTGTGGCACACTAAAAAAGATATATTTTGCCTATCTGAAAAAAAAAATAGCTATAATTTTGATTCATTCACACCAATGGCTACTGTTTTAGCTGTTGTCATTTTTTATTTGACAATCTAAGGGAGAAAAGGTCAGTGCCCCTGACTAAACAGTCATGTATTGAATGTTTTAAAAACTTGCTACACACTGGTTGAAAATCGCTGTTATAGATCCTTTTCCAAATAAAATCCCTCTAGCAAGCTAGTGAATTACGGTGTTACACAACTGAAGTTTACACAAGCTCTCATCTTCATGAAGTAATTTTTAAAGATGAATTATAGTATACTATATCTTAAAGTACCCAATGCTTTCTTACAAACCACCTTTCAGTTTCTGACCAGCTAGGTAAAATCAAACCTACAGGCTAAAGGGGAATCTTTCTAAATGAGGTAAGTAAATGAAGTAAAAATAATAGAGAGAATCCCCAAGCACAATGGAGCTACATTATAATTAAACCCATCAGAACCTAGTACAAGACAGGCCTGTTTTAGAAATTTAGAGTGGATATGTATTAGGAAAAACTATGTAGATAATTGTATACAAATTATCCACAAAATTCTGGCAGCATGAGTCAATAGGTCAGCATTACTGCAAGATTCCAGAGCCAAAGAACAGAGATATCTACCTAAAACGCTCTGAATAAACATTAGCTGAAACAGAATTAATTCCAGAGCAGACATAATTAAAGATAAAACTAGATAGGGTACTAAAGACTCCCAAGTAACAACAGGTAAGTAATCTTACCATCCATTAAAGTCATTTTATGTTAACCAACTCTCAAACATTGTACCAAATAATTCAACATAGAAGTGCCTATAGCTATAATATTTAGCTATATTTTTTAAATGCATAAGCATTTAACAGCTTTCCCTACTTGACAGGGCCAGCAAGCATTTGCATAAAACATGACATTTCATGAAAGCATAAACCTCAACAGGCATATGAATGAGCACACTGAACAGAACATTTTACAAATACAAATGCCCTAACCCTCCCCATGAAATGAATGTAGCAGGAAAATATGAAACTAAAAAGCAGTACACACCTTTAATGCAATTTTGACTCTTTTAATCTTTTTGACCTTTTCAACTGTCTTTGGCCGACAATGTAAAAAGCAGATTGGAAGAATGTTAGTATGACAGCTGACAAGATCACCAGCAGATTAATAATAGTCAGAACAGTCAAGCAGGACAGGAAAAAGAATATTTTTTAAAGTCTGTTTCAAAAAGTACAAATATACCATGCTACTGAGAATATTGGCCATTTTTAAATTTTATCAAGTTAAAAGCAAAAACGGTTTTAAAAGCTAAAGAAAACTCCGATATTATAACTTACAGGATTCAGGGTATTACACTGGTCTATAGGATTCTTGTAATCAGTCTTCAGCTCATCAAATGCTATAATCTAAAATAGAATTTAAACAGTTAGGACCTCTTGCTTTAATAAAAAGATGCAACAAACCTGCCCCATCATCAAATAAGTGAATAAAGTTAATAAAAAAGCAAACATTACATGTACACTGATTTATAATAAACTCAATATGTGCTAATATGTAAGTAACTAGAATCAGACTTAACTGAAAACACTTTTGTATTATTATCACTAATGTGATCTGATATTACTGTGATAAATACCTTCAATTTTCAATTGTTTTCTATGCCTCTTTCAAGTTATTTTGACTTGAAATTATCTTCACCCCACCCACAACTATTCATCAAAACTCTTTATCCTAAAAAAACCTTCTTCCTATGTCAACTCATCCCTTGGGCAGATATAAGTGCCTATCTGTCTAATCTCTACAGAGCACAGGGCTATATAATGCTGCCAATATGACATCCCTCACACTTTTACATATAGATTGTGTCTCCCAACAGACTGTGCCATCAGGGTGAAGTGTTTTTAATCATCTGTGCATGCCCCACCCTCATCACAGTGCTCAATGGGACACTAGAGATGGACTCGCAAGCTTCAGTTTGTTCCCGTTTGTGCCCGAACACATATATTTCAAAGTCCTGCTTCGATCTGGAAATGCAAAAAATGGTCTCAAAGTAGAGAAACACTGGGGATTATTCAACTTCAGGGGCAGGACCACCACATACAGGAGCGCAGTTTCTGCACAGGACAAAGGGCTCCTGGCCAGCCCATGATCCTGCTGCCAAGCACCCTGGCATGGGCTCTGCACTAGACTCTGCACCCAGAGGCTGTATCTGTTCAGGAGGAAGGATTCTTTTGCCCCAAGAGGTATCTTGTTCCAATTCACCTGAAGGCACCATACAGGCAAGAGCAGAGTCCTGTTCAAGGCCACTATAAAAGTGATCAATCTGACCTCCTTTCATGAACTCATGCAGGTCATTTTACCTGGTCACCAAACTAAAGACTGTGTAAGGGTAAGGCCAGTTTTTCACAGTGTGATGAGTGAAACACTTATAAATGCGATAAGGGGAGAGAGATGGCATCCACTTAAAATGCATGGCAAAAATGCTTTTGTCCAGACTCTAGAGCAGTGGTCGGCAAACTCATTCGTCAACAGAGCGGCAAACCGCAGCTCGCGAGCCGTGGTTTGCCGACCACAGCTCTAGAGAATTGTGGCTTTAACATGCAGGGTCACTAAACAGAGCTTCAAAGTTAAATGTACTAAAAAATCAAAATGGGGTAATGTACCACTTTGTGATGCTAAGATAGGTGTCCAAATAAGACGTCAAAGGCACCACGTTTATGGGGGAGATATTTTAGGTGCTGCCACTAGTTACTTGGGGGACAGAACTTAATCTGCCCTTCAGTGGGTTACAAATAGCATCTTTATATACTAGTATGTGACAGTGTTACTCAATATTACCAGTAACCAATGGAGTCATATATTTCTAG
This sequence comes from Corynorhinus townsendii, assembly GCA_026230045.1. Lineage (NCBI taxonomy): Eukaryota > Metazoa > Chordata > Mammalia > Chiroptera > Vespertilionidae > Corynorhinus > Corynorhinus townsendii. The sequence continues at coordinate 197,258,512 of JAPDVU010000001.1, forward strand.
ATTTTAATATGCTGGTTTATTTCCCTATTTTAGCTTCATAAAAATGTGTGTTTTTTAATTTCTAGGATGTTATAAAACTCACCAACCTAACCTAATAAAAATTCTAACTAAAATAGAAATAGAAGGAAAATAATTAAAATGTAAACTCCATAAAAGCAAAGCTTTTCTCTGCTATGCCCTAGGGTCTAAAGAGTGCATGGCACATACTTAAGTGTTCAATCAATATTTATTGAATGTAAAAAGGGAAAAAAGAAAAATAGCCCTATGCTAAAAAAAAAAAGTACAGGACTCAGCAAAAGGCATTTTCCTCTGCTAATGATCCCTAACATATATAAATGTTAAAAATATAAATGTACAATTAGAAGATACTAACTTCTGATCATTTATGGGCATTAGTCACTCACCTGATATTAGCTCTGTCATATCCCCAATGCATTTTAATAATAAAGTTCAAGACAAGAACCATGATCCAAATATAATTACTTGCCTAAAACAAGATCAATTTAATATCAGAGTACAAAACGTATGTCTTAAAACTGACATTTTTTTAATTGAACATTTCCTTTAGGTGATTTCAAGGGATCTTTTAATAAGAATGATGATGAATGGGTTTCTGTTTAAGTGCTATAAGCTAGTTTCCAAAACTTTTCTCAAAAGATTCTTAAATTAAGAATCTTTTGTGATTTCAAATCTTTTGTGATTGTGTGTCTGGACAAAGATGTTCACGAAATTTTCCACAGAAGTGCAAACACAATAAAAACAGATAAATCCTTAAAAATACCAAACTACCCAATTCAGGATACCTTCAAATCTGATGTACATCCTTACATCAGGAATGACTTCTGAATTTTTAGCTTTCAAATAAATCTATGCTCCCAACTCTATTCCCCAGAGCATTAATCACATGAATTAGGACTGAACTGAAGGAAGTGACAATCAGCATAAAAAACATCTACCAGCGCCCAGTCGGGTGTGGCTCAGCGGTTAAGTGTCAACCAAGGAACCAAGAGGTCACCAGTTCGATTCCCGGTCAGGGCATATGACTGGGTTGTGGGCTCAATCCTCAGTGTGGGACGTGCAGGAGGCAGCCAATCAACGATTCTCTCTCATCATTGATGTTTTTTTCCCCATAATCAAAACTTTATTGAAAAATTGACACCAAAATAGGAGATCACTGTTGTATACTTACAAAATTAAATGTAATTACATTATCCTGGTACAGTGGTCGGCAAACTGCGGTTCGTGAGCCACATGTGGCTCTTTGGCCCCTTGAGTGTGGCTCTTCCACAAAATACCACGGCCTGGGCGAGTCTATTTCGAATAAGTGGCGTTAGAAGAAGTTTAAGTTTAAAAAATTTGGCTCTCAATAGAAATGTCAATCGTTGTAAGGTTGATATTTGGCTCTGTTGACTAATGAGGTTGCCGACCACTGCCCTGGTAGATTAACTAGAATTACTAAACTGATAAGGCTTTTTTGTGATATAACCCAAATTCAGGAAGCTGTGTGGATCATCAGTGTTGCTTTCTTCTAAATCAGTGGTTCTCAACCTTTCTAATGCCGCGTCCCTTTAACACAGTTCCTCATGTTGTGGTGACCCCCAACCATAAAATTATTTTTGTTGCTACTTCATAACTGTAATTTTGCTACTGTTATGAATCGTAATGTAAATATCTGTGTTTTCCGATGGTCTTAGGCTCTACAGCAGCAGTTCTCAACCTGTCACGACCCACAGGTTGAAAACCGCTAGCAGGGTCACGAAGTTATGAAGTAGCAACGAAAATAATTTTATGGTTGGCGGTCACCACAACATGAGGGACTGCATTAAAGGGTCGCGGCATTAGAAAGGTTGAGAACCACTGTTCTAAATGAACACCCTTCCGTAAGTCTAGCCTTTCCTCCTGTCGGCTGGCACAACACTGTTGAACAACCTACACAAAGAACCACTGTCTGAGCATGGCTGAAAACCGTGGTGATCTTGTAGCAACCTGGACATTGTATATCCATAAAATAAGAATTTGGACTTTGAACTAGCCGTTTCTTTTTATGTTTTTTCTTTTCCTCTTCCAAGGACGGATGTAGTAAATCTCTAGCCCAAGGCATGTGGATCCTCTCGCAGGCACAGCCCATCCCGACCTCCAAGGCGACACCCAGCTCATCATTGATGTTTCTATCTCTCCCTCTCCCTTCTCTGAAATCAATAAAAATATATTTTTTTAAAAAAAAACATCTACCAGCCCTAGCCGGTATAGTGGATAGAGCGTTGGCCCTGCGGACTGAAGGGTCCCTGGTTCAATTCTGGTCAAGGGCACATGCCCCCGGTGCGGGCTTGATCCCCAGTAGGGGGTGTGCAGGAGGCAGCCGATCAATGATTCTCTCTCATCATTGATGTTTCTCTAAATCTTTCCCTCTCCCTTCCTCTCTGAAATCAATAAAAATATTTTTTTTCAAAAAATCTACCAAATGATTAATGTAAACAGGATTTTGTGAATTTATACTTGAAACTTCCACATGAAGTCTTCCGAAAGATATTTAAACTGCCTAAGAAAATAAACTGAAGGTTCTGGAGAATTAAAACTATTTATTTGTTTGTTTGTTTGTTTATTTAGAATTCTCAATCTGTTCCCACAGTACGTATAATCCTCTGAACTACCAAGAAATCCCTAAAGATAAAAGCTTTCCACTAATATGTGGAATACAAACAAATTTTTTTAAGTTCTAAAATAAGACTTAAAATTATATCAACCCGGACACAGATTCATTTCAAAGCTAAAACTAAATTACCCATTTTTTAAAAATACAGTTCAGGTTTTCCACAACTTGGTTCAAAGTGTAAAAAAGCCATCCACAGCTCTCTTCTAAAAATCCTCATCACTCAGAAAACAAAGAGCGCCCATCATGCAGGAAGTGACTTAAATCCACATCTACAGATAGAAGGGAACCACGTTTCAGTTTCACTGGAGGCTTATTACTAAGATGGAGATAGTCTACCTCCCAAATTATCTGTACTTAGTGTTCTTCCACCAAAGTGCCTACAATGCTCTTTAAGTTACTGGTTCCTACTGACAAGCATTTTGAGGGAGCAGTGACTTAGCGGACATAAGCATTCCCTACTACACTAACAGTCGAGTTCTTAACAATTATAAACACAATCACACTCTTGAGCAAAAGGAAATGGATTTGTGATATCACTCTACCTTTGACATTATTTTTGCACAAGATACTGCAGCTATTTAAATGACCCTGTCACTTTATGTTCCATAAACAAATCCTTGTTATGGGAATAAAACCCAACTTAAAATTCACATTCCAGTGAACATGCCCAATCATTCAAACTATGACCAATATTCCAGAAGATACTGGACTATATGAGGGACGGGGGAGTGACAGAAGCAAATACAAGATACATTTTTAATGAATGCTGATTCCCTGAAGGCTGCTGCTCATTTTGAGCTGGAGGAACAGAATTCCTTAAAAATCTCTTGCAGAACTAATGTCACGGGGAACTTACTTATTTCTTCCCGGGATCAGTAAGGATGTGCTTCTATCCTGCAGCATGTTAGTAAAGGGGGGGAGCGGGGGTTGGGGTTCCTAGAAGCTTAAGGTTCCTGAGCATTTTCAAAATAAAAGTAAAACTACCTTTACTAAGTCAAGTTACCCAGAATACAGAGGTGGCTGGGAACTGTCTCTTGAGAAACTGGCGGTCAAAGTATGATTTAGGGGAAAAGTTCGGAGATGAGGTCAACAGAGCAATCAATCCCGCATCAAAGTTCACTGGGAAACAACCCGAAAACAGTGATTCTACTTGAAGAGCACCCAACAAGTGCTGGAAAGCGGAGTTGGAAATTCATCTCAAATAGGTTACAACTATCTCTTCTGGGCCAGACTCCTGCCGAAACCCGATAAGAAAATCAATCTGTATTCATAATTCGGAAAACTCCCTTTCCGCTAAGTATACTCTGAGCCCGTGACGTCCTCCCTGGGGATGCGGGGATGTAGGGGTATGGAGGTGCGGGGGTGCGGTGGGCCGGCCGAGCGTCCGCGCATGGAAGCGGGGTCCGCAGGGCCCGTCAGGACGGCGGCCGCCCCACCCAGCAAAGAGGGAGCAGAGCAGCGGCGCGCGGCCTGCGCCGGGACCGGCGGGCGCATCCGTGGAAGCACCGCACGCCCGTCCTTCCCAGGACCAGCAGCCCCGGGCCTGCGGAGCGAGGGCTCAGACCTCAGCGGCGCGGCCTGCGCCACCCGCCCCGCCCCACTCTCCGGAGCGTAGACCCAGGGGGTCCAGGGCCACATAGACCGCGGTGGGCCCGGCTCGAGAAGAGGCAGCGCCGCCGCGTCGCCCTCCCTCCCGCCCCCGGCGCCGGCTACTCACGTGCCAGATAGCGAAGAAGATGAGTGCGGCGGTGAGCAGCAGCGCCAGCATGTAGCAGAAGGCCGCGAACGTGAACGCCATGGCCAGGGAGGAAGAGCAGGGAGCGGCGGCGGTGCCAGCGGAGAAAGGCGGCGCAGGGCCCTCTGGGTAAAACCATTCACTTCCCCGGGCCACAGCCTAGACCGCCGCCGCCGCCGCCGCCGCCGCCGCCACCGCCGCCGACGCCGCGGCACCCGCCCTCCCAGCGCGCCTGCGCACTGGCTCCGGTGCGCCGACGCCCTCTGCTGGCAGAAGTCTGCGTCGCACTTACATTGTCCGCACAGCTGATTGATTTTTTCCTGCCTTACCATGTTAATTCTTTGAACAAATATTTTTTAATGAGAACCTAGTATGTTCCAGGTACTGTGCTTCTTCTTTGAAATACAAATATGAGTGAGATTATACTTGCACTTAAAGAATTTAGTATACTTTCCGCAATAAACCTAAATAAATCATGACAGAATTCTAACCCCGTTAAGGGAAGTCTGCGGGGAGTTATGAGAGGGCACGCAGACCGCCCTGGAGCGTTCAATGCAGAATTCCTGTTTCTTAAGTTGTCTAGATAAAGTTGTCTGAAGAGAAGGTGGGATCAGCAGTCCAAGGAGACAATTCAAAGACACAGAGTTGAAAGAAAGAAAAAAAAAGCTTAGTGACTTTTTCCATTGCAACCAAGTAGAATATCATATAGACTCTGAAATATAGGGAGATGGACATCTGGATATAGAGACAAGGAGATACAGATATAGCTGAAACAAAAATTTCATCAAACAATACTAAGACTCATATGTGCTTTCTTCTTTTTTTTTCTGTTTTGCTGTTTTGTTTTTAATACTCATTGTGACCCACAAAATTGATTCACTCCCTGCTAACTGATCATTGCTAGCGGAAGCAGAAATCATTGAAGGCTTTTAAGCAAGAGAGGGACATGTTTAGATTTCCATTAAAGATTGCTTACACTAGCAAATTGCACAGCAAATGGTTTAGAAACAGTCTATCCAGTTCTGTCCAACAGAACTTCCTGCAAGTACACAGCATGGAAATTTTGGAAATTACTTGTGGCTACAGGACTCCTCCCCGGCCATGGCGTTCACGTTCGCGGCCTTCTGCTACAATCGTGAAAATTTTATCTGCGCTGTCCAGTCCTGTAGCCACAAGTAATTGTGGCTATTGAGCATTTGCAATGTGGCTAATATGACTGAGTAATTGAACTTTACATTTTACTTATTTTAATTAATTAAAATTTAAGTAGACACATATGGCTAGTGGCTACTGTCTGAGACAGTGCAGGTCTATGTCACCAGGATTATGTGGCATCTTTGTGCAAATTATAAAGATCTCTCCAGATAAACAGAGGTCCACACCAGGGCACGGGAATACAGGCTGTACTTCAGCCCCACCAACCTTCTGGGCCAGCCACCTGTGTGTAGTGTACAAACTGCCCAACTATGCACCAGGACCCTGATTAGGATCATGAAATCGGAAGCAAGGCGCTCACAGCAATGGTCCTGGCAAAAGTGGCTGTGGCTCTTGACTAAAGCAGTGGAAGCTGGGAGAGAAAGGAGTGAACATATTTAATAGTGCTTGGGAGACAAGTTCAGCAGGATTTGACTGATTGGACGCCATGGTGAGATAAAGAAAGGTGTCAGAGAAGACTTTTTAATACTACAGGCCACAGAAAGCATAGCATTGGGCAATATTTGTCCAGGAGAACTCATACTCTAATGAGGGGCAGATGCAGTCTTGGGGTAAACATTTTTCGGGAAATTGTCCAAGTCAAACCATGAGATTCAACCCCATTTTTGTAAATGTATCCCATCTACACTAATACTGAGGAGGGGCAGCTGGACAATGCTCCGCCAAAGCAGGACAGCATCCTCCTGCTGACCACACAGATTGTTTGTCCCTCTAGGGTTTGAATGTGAGATATGCAAGGACACTCAGTGACAGAGGGTAAGTCCACAAGTGGGGAGACACTAAAGAGAAAGCAGTCAGCAGAACCCAACGGTAAGAGGAATCCCAGAGTACGTTGGTCCCATAACTCATGTTATTTATGAGTAGATCAAAACCGTGTCTCAGCACAAGTAAAGTAGCTACTTCCCTCATGGGGGTCTGCCTTTTTTTTTTTTTTAAAGAAAAATTGGAGATTATTAAAAATCAATAATAAAAGTTTCACACGTTCACTACTTGGTTGCTATTTGTATCTGCTGTTCATGTCAATTTATGCCAACCTCATTAGACCCTGAAACATCAGAGAGCCTGACACTAGAAGTCTAATAACTGCACCGGCTTGGGAAAACATGGAAAAAAGAAGCAAATTTTTGCAGATAATCTGCAAGTCCTGGAGCATTCAAATGCTATTCAGCCAGTGCTGGCCACCATTCCCAGGGCTTCTATATGTGGTAATCAGGCTGGAAAAACGAGTGCATGGGCATCTGTTTTATCATTTGTTAACCTTTGAATTTTACACTCTTTTGTGCTTAACCTTTCAATTATACACTTTTAAATTTTTATATAGTGTTATTAGAAGCATTTTGTAGTGCCTCCCTTCTCCAGCACAGACAGAGCCTCTCGGACACCTGGACCATGGACCCCAGGCAATGCTCTGGCTTGTCGGGATGAATATGCATCTGTAGAGATGACTGCAAATGCACATCTTGCAACTGTAAAACATGTTAAAAAGCCGCTGCTCCTGCTACCCCCCAGGCCAAGTGTGCCCAGGACTGCATGTGCAGAGGAAGCTCAAGCAAATGCAGCTGCTGCCACTGAAATGCATCTGTCTTGCTGAGGGTGCAGCCTGGGAAGCATCTATGCAGTGCATTAAGTTGAGATGATTGTGCTTTTTATGTATTTGCCCCAATGAGGTATTGGTGGAATTCATGTAAAGTGCTTAGAGCAATAAAGTTTTCACTCATGGCAGAAGAAGGAGGAGGAAGAGGAAGAGGAGGAGGAAAAAGAGGAGGAGGAGGAAGAGGAGGAGGAGGAGGAGGAGGGGGAGGGAAATGAAGGGGAGGGGAGGGGAGGAGGAGGAAGAAGGAGAAGGAGAAGGAGAAGGAGGAGAAGGAGAAGGAGAAGAAGAAATATTTTGTAACTTTTTGTAAGTAAAAAGTTTATAATTTGAAAAGGATTCATTTTCCTCCAGTTCTATTGGACTAGCACCATTCTGATTCTCAGAGTGGGCCACAGGCTAGAAGAACAGTAATGAGATTCCATCTCTCACCTCCAACATTATCAGGACTCTCACTTTTGGAAGCTGGTCATGTCCTGGCCAGGCCAGACCTGGGACAGGTGCCAGTCCAGCCATGTATCACATTACAATTCTCTGGACTGTGTGCAATGGTGTGGGCAGGGCTGAAGGAAACGAACAAGGGAAGATGTGGTACTCTGCAGCCAGCAAAGCCAGGAGCCATTACCACCCAGAGGCCTAAAGGATTGTAAAGGGAACTGAATCTGAATTAATAATGTGAGAGTGGCTATGAAGCAGGAAGGGCCAAGATGGGCCATGGGTGAAGGGAAGTCAAATTGGTTTTGAGTAAGCCAAAGCAGTGAGAATGAGAAAAGAGTAACAAGTAAATGGCGAGGTGATTCAACCGCAGGAACATGGAACTAGGCAGGGAGATACTTTAATATACTAGTGGCAAAAGATCCACAAACTTCTGCTTTTGATATGAAAACTAGAAAGCTGTCCATAGAGCGAGAGCTGGGTGCTTCCAAGTCTCGAGCCATATTCCAGTCTCAATGAAGCTCAACAGTACAGCCTCCTCTGGGTCAGTCAATCCATTACTATGAGCAATCTCATAATTAATCCAATGACTAGAGCCAGATTAACATGAATGCCCAGAAACTTCAACAAGGAGTGTGTGCTACCAATATGAAAATAAATTATACCACTTACTGAGAAAAATAAAAGACCTAAAAAAAGATTTTTCTTGATTGAAGTTTTTAAAGATGTCATTTTCTCCCAAATTAATTTATATTACCACAATTATAACCTAAGTCCCAATGAGATTTGGAACAAAATTATTTTAAAGTTCACCTTAAAAAAATAAATACATGAAAATAATAAGTCAATATTTGAAAAAAATAAAGGTAGAAAGAAATTAGCCTTATGAGTTTTGAAACCATTTTATAGTGCTGCAAAAATTATCACTATGATTGAGGCCCAAAAATTGACAAACATATCAATGTATTAGGATTCTTATCCTAGAAAAAGAGACAATCCCATATAAGAATTGAATACCTTTTAAAGGAGGCATTCCAAATTATTGGGGAAAATATTTTTGGTGATGTTAAAATCTTTGTTGAGGTACATAAATAATTTAAATACTTTACATCACATAATTAGGTAAATCCAAGGATAGTCATAAAGTGATAAGAGAACATATAGAGTTGTCAAATCTCTGGGCGTGGGTATACTTTCTAAACTAAAAATCAGTGAGTTATATCACACACACACAACCCACCCAATCAACAGACCAGTTATGCAAATGAATAAAAAATTTAAAACAAAAAGTACAAAAATAAAAAGGAAGCTGAAATGCCCAGTAAAAAAAAAAAATGACAAGGGGTTAATAAATATAGGGTGTCCCTAAAACTATATATTAAAATACATTTCATTTTTAAAATTGAGCTATCAGCTGTTAAAGTGTGTATACATTTTTTGGGACACCCTGCAGGTTAAAACTCACTAAAATAAATTCTAACACCCCAGTCGATGAATGGACAAAGGATAGGATTATACAATTTACCAACAACATGTGAGAAAATAGTCAAGTCTCTCTAGTAATCAAAGAACGCAAACTTAAAAATAAAGGTAGCCATTTTGGTAATCAAATTAAGCAATACTTTAAATGATAAAAGTATTCAATGTTGGCAAGGCTCCTTTGTCCATAACTGCTGGGAGTCCAGTTCAGTATAACATTCTTGAAAATAATCGAAAGCATAGAAAAAGTGTTTTGCACAAAAATATCTCTAGCAATAGTTTTGGAAACCACCAACATGTCAAACAATAAGGGAATTGTCAAGTAAATCATAATATATGCACTCAGAAAAATATTATTAAACTAATTAGATTTATGAAGTTTTTTTAATGGAGAATGTATACATTTTATTACTCCTAAAATTGGATACATACCATATACAATTATCTTTTTAAAATATATAAGGAGCGCCCTAGCCCATGTTGTTCAGTTGGTTTACCATCATCCTGTGCACCGAAAGGTTGCAATTTTCAGTCAGGGCACATGTCCCGGTCAGATGCATACAGGAGGCAGATGACCGATGTTTCTCTCTCACATGGACCTCTCTCTCTCTCTCTCTGCCTTCCCTTCTCTCTAAAAATCAATAAAAACATATTTTTTAAAAATTGCTGGGCATTTGACAATCATTAGGGTATGTGGGGAAAAATAGCAATGAATACACTGAAAACTAAGAAAATGGGAAGAAATCATCAAGCAAAACAAAAGTTGTAGAAAGAGTAATCGTAAAGATAACTCGAAAAGCCATCCAAAGATCCAAAAGATGGTCTTTGGGAAAGAACTATTTGAATACCTGCCCTACTCTTGGTACTCAGAGCCAGTGTTAGAGAAGCAATAACATGCGAAAGAACAGCAACCTACTTACCAGCAGCACGTGCAAGCACGCAAAGGTAATCAGTCAAGGAGAGTATACTAGTAGTCAACTTTCCGTGGGCAGTCACTTAAGCTAACATCTTTTCTGTCTCCTTCCTTTCCTCCCCAACACGGGGGCAGGGGGGTGTGGCAGTGCAAGACAGGGAGACACCCATCCCACACCCTGCTTCCCTTGAGCTATAAGTTTAGCATGTGCTGAGGGCGAGAAGAGGCTGGAAGCAAATATGAGATTGAAATTTTTTTTAATGAAGAGAAAAGGCACTTTTAACAACCATGCAACTGAAATATTATGAAAATAGTATAACATCAAAGAAGCTTTCTAACCAGAGGAAAAAAGAGAGGTAGTTGTTTAAAAACAACCACAAAATTGTTGTTAGACTATTCCATTTGAGTGCCCTTCATCATACCAGTTACATAAATTAGAAAAATATCATATGGTGGTAAGTACTGTACAGAGAATTAACACCAAGGTGAGATGATAGTGAATATGTTGTTACCTTAGGATGAATGATTAGAGAAAGCCTCTGTGACAGGCAACATTTACCACTCAGAATGGATCCAGCCAGAATACGGGGAGAGAGGGAAAGTGGGTAATCTTCCCAGGAGGAAGCTACAGCGAGTGAGAAGGCCTGAGCTTGTGTGACTGAGGAACAAAAATAAGCCCAGCCTAGCTCAGGTGTCGTGGGCTGAGAGAATACGGCAAAATGAGATCAGAGAGGTACGCAGGGCCCAGATCTGAGAGCTGACCCTGATGGCAGAGAAAGCGACGTGTACCCTCCCCAATGGCAGCAAGGCAAAAATGCATGTTTCTTATGGGCCAGACATGGATCCTACTCAAGACGCCAGCCTGGAGAAGCAAGGGGACTATGGCATAGAGCTGACTACTAGAAGCCAAGAGCTGGGAGGGGCAGTTGTTAAGCCATTAGCCAGAGGAGGAGTAGCCCAAGTAAAGGGATCTGTAGCCAAATCCCCAGTGGGGACGGGGACGGGGGGGCGGGGGGGGGGAGGAACTAGGCAAGGAACTCACCAAAGTTCTCCATGGGAGAAAGAGTTGGCATTTAACACTGGCCACACCCCTGAGGGCACCCACTCCAGGTTAGTCAGTCTTTTTCTGCTCCCTTACATGGTACCTCCTTTGGCCTCCCTACTGGAGCCAGGCAGAGTAATCAAGTACAGAAACACCTCTCCCCATAATGGGTTTTCCCAGCCTACAGCATACTTGAAGGAGGTGAAGTGGGGGGAAGAAGGGTGGAGGGAGGGAGCTTTAAAGAAAATAAGATGCTGAAGTTTTTGACATCCAACTAGATTGGAATTCCTATTACCTGAAAAAAATGAACGGATTCCATAATTCTTAAGAGAGATCAGAAAAATGATGGGGCCCACGAATTCCTCCAGACACACGGAGATAATAAAAAATATCACAATGAATTTCTTGGGGTGGTACAATTTTTCTTCCCTTTGCTTATTTATATTTCCTAATTCTTCTCTGATACTAGTTATTTAATGAAAGCTTGTGGATTTTTGAAGAAAGTACTATACTTAGTTTAACAGACTTCCTGGTTTCTATGGCATTGGAGATGGTTTTTGGAGCTTGATTTTGGCAGGCTGCAGCAGCATGGGAATGAGCCCAGGGCATGTTTGTACAAAAGGTGATTGAGTTAGGCTGGAGTTTGTGTAAATGTAGGAATAATGGCAGATGAAACCAGAGGTAGCACTACTTAGGTACTTTTGTATGCATGTTAACAGACATGTCCATATGTATCAACTTAAGAAATGGAGGGTTTCTGGTAATGAGAGACAGGTAGTCACCCAGAAAGAACTGACCCTCCAGGCCTCAGAAAGATGGGACTCTGAAGAGTGGCCTGGATCCACGCAGTCACTAGGAACCTAACAGGCAGGAGTGTCTCTTCAGTGCGGGCTCACGGTTCAGCTGCCTCTGCTTGCCTGCTTCATGCTATAGTGTCCAGCTGGCAGTGTCTCTGCCTCTGCTCCGTAGGCTGCACATGGCCTCATCTCCATCTAATGGCATTCTTCCAAGTTCAGCTCCCACTGCTAACTGCCTCATTCAAGAGAATGAGATCATCCCCCCGTGTCAGGAATTGAAGGTACTTTATAGTTGTAGATCAGCCCAGCTCCTTTCTGGTACCAGGCAACATCAGTCTAACAGGCAGAGCTGGACGTGAGCCATCATGTGTGTAATAGGGGTGGGGAGAGGGTTGAGGACAGGAAAGTACATCCATTTGGAACAAGTAACAGCTGCCGAAAGACTTGCCCCTTCAGCAAGCAGTGGCTGGGGCATTTCTACCTAACAAAGGGCTGTGGCCTGTTTGGGCTTGGCTTCTGCATTACAGGTAAGGAATTGGCCAAAATATGGAGGACCTAATATTCCAGGGTAAGAGAATCTATACTTAACTGCAGAGACTAGAAGTCACACACACACACACATGCACACACACTCTCTCTCTCACTCACAGCCTTGCCCTGCTTTGTCTGGGGACCACAGGGTGGCTTTTGGATGCAACCTAGGCCTTCAGCCTTTTCTCTCCTATAATTAGAAAAGAGGGCTACCTCAGTAGGGAGCTTTCATGTAGCCTACGAGCAGGTGTTGAGTAAAGATTAAGAGAACTGTGTGAAACCTCCCCGATGCTCAGCAATAAGATCTTAATCTAATTGGCTCCCCAACATAACTAAAAATATACTGTACAAGGATACCATTTCCATTCAGGGCGAGCCCTCATGCAAATGAGGGTGGGCCCATGCTATGAGGCTGGTGGTCATAAATGTGTTTTGCTGCTGAAAAGTGAAAAGGGCAAAAAGACAAGGAAGGTGAAAAAAATTAGGGGCTGGCCAAATAGCCAAATTTGAGAAATAAGGAAGACATGTTTTCCTGTGGCCAAATCTCCTAGTGAGATTCTTAAAGATGGAAAGGCATAAACTATTCCTTTCACAACCATAAATATACTGTGAGTACTACCTCATATTCAATCAAAAGATGTATATGGCAAAACCATGTAAGTACTGGTGAGTTTTATTCATTCAACAGATACCTATGAAACACATACCAGGTAGGATAATATATCATAATGGCAGGATGGATTTCCAATGGATGGTTAATAAACAGTGATAAACTATACTCAATAAAAGAAACTTTATTTTGTTTCTTAGGACGTACACAGTGCCTCTAACATCTAACTTTCCCTTTGAAAGCAACAGTTCATCATTTGAAATAAAGTCCTCAGCTGCTACAAATAATTTTAGTATCAGACCAAGTTTTAGAAAAGTTTATAATCTCATTACATTTTCCCTCTCCCAATCCTACATTGCCAAGTGATTCCCATTTATTTTCCCCTCTCAAGTTTTCAGGATAAACTGCTGTATCTGTGTGGCTCACACAAATGCCATAACTGCACCCGGCAGGTAACAGTAACTGCAAAGGGAAGAGGAGGTGAGTAAAAAATGAAAAGCTCAAAGTCCTTTCATGTTAACATTTTATTTAAACCAGTACAAGCACCATGCTTAACAGAAGACTGTCCAAAATAAACATGCAATATGAACTAGCAGAGACTGAAACCACAGGTTAAGAAATTGTGCCAGTTGTTGATTTTGTTAAACGATGACAGGGAACTATTAAAATTCACAAGACTAAACCATTACTGTTTCAAGCCTCCTGAATGAGATTTATATTGGACCATCAAAGTCAGTGGGAACTGCCCTGGCATGTTAGCGATCTCAAACAATATTCAAGTAATTATATGTATACGAACTATATTCCAGAAAAGCAAGAAAACACAGTTTCCATCATAATCATAATGTAGTTGTTTTAAATATTACAGGAACATGATTAGTGACTTGAAATGTCAAATGGCGTAAGAGGAAACAAATTTCTCAAGAACATTCAACTTGGGACCACAGGTTTTAAGTGGTCTATAAGGTTTACATTCTTCCAGAAATACAAAATAAGATTTGTCCAGAAATGTGTGAGACATGTCTTCACATAAGTATGAAAGGCTCAAATTCTGTAGTTTCCAGTATTATCAGTCTATTGAACAAACAGGGAAAGCAACCATACTAAGAATATTTGAATTGATAAAATATGAGTTACTTTCTGCTTCCAAGAAATATCAGCATTTAAACCCTTATGAAAATATCTATTCACCACTAGTCCACATTATGAATTAATGACTGCTCAGGTTTTAAAGTAGTCCAAACAATTTTTTAAGTGTACCTTCATTACTAGCTATATGGGTAAGGTATAAAGACAGCCAAATTTAATTTAGCAATAAACTCCTCCTCTAACAGGAAATTTTTAGTTAAAGTGTCAGACCAGGATACAATTTATGGCTTCGTTTGACTTCTAAAAATAGGAGGTAAAAAGGGAGAGAAAAGTGCTGACAGACATTATGCTACAAAGATTATTTAGTAATGAAGATAAAAAAATTTAGCAATACCCTCTTAAACAAGAGTATGTTTAATTGCACTAGATATTTAGTAAACTTTTTAGAAATAGACAATTTGAACACTTATTTTAGAAGTCAATTAAACAAACACAGTCAGTCAACCAACATTTTTTCCTAAAATAACTGCTTCAGTATTAGAACAAACTGATTACTATTCAAAACTCTGATGTTTTGGAATTTCAGCACAATAACCTGAGAACAGTTTTCTTCATGTCAGTTCTGTTGCCATCAAAGCCATACTAAAAATGTGCGTGATTACTAGCAGGTTCTATTTTGACAACATTAGATACTAAGCAGGACATATGTAAGGCCAACAATTTCAAAACTGATGCTAATTTAGAAGATCATGCAGGAGGTTCCCAGGGGAAAAAAAACTGCTACCAAAAAGGAAAGATTAAGATTTAAGGCTGAATGGGAATGGCTATACCAGAAAGTTATGGAATGTAAAAACTGGACTTATGAGATGTGGAGTTACTATTTGAGAGAAGGCAGAAAAAGAGATCAAATAAGAAATGTACTTGTAAAGAACAATGCAAAATTTGGTTAGATGGAAGAGAAATGTATATAAAAGTCTAAGAACACTCTAGAGCAGTGGTTCTCAACCTTTCTAACGCCGCGACCCTTTAATACAGTTCCTCATGTTGTGGTGACCCCAACCAAAAAATTATTTTCAATGCTACTTCATAACTGTAATTTTGCTACTGTTATGAATCGAGAGCAGTGGTCGGCAAACTGCAGCTCACGAGCTGCGGTTTGCCGCTCTGTTGACTAATGAGCTTGCCGACCACTGCTCTAGAGCATAGGACTTGTCAATCTCCCTACAGGACAGAGGGAGTAAAAAATGTTCTACTGATCCCCTAACCTTGATCTATTGTCTTGCAAATACATGTTATTGATAAGAAGCAGACAAGCTCAAAATAACATGGTTTATCCAGTTCTTTGCCCCTTTCAGAAAGCAGGGGAACTAAGAGTTCTGCATCTGGAGGTCAATATTAGCTGACATTATGAAGACTTGAAAAACTAAAACGAGCAAGACAACGAACTGCGTTGAAAAATACATTCTTGCAGCACTAGTTTCTTATTGCTGAGAAGCAGATGAAACAAATCTAATTTCTTTCATTCAAAATATTAAAAACACTCTTGGATTACATTAAATTCACTTGGATTACATTTGCATTTCTGTAGAATTATAAGCATTATTCTCCAATATCAAAATAGCTGTTTAAAGAATTCTTAAAATTCCTGGGTAATGTTCTCTCCCTGGAAATTGGAATAAAAAATCCTTCCCATTCATTAACAAAAACAAATACCCACTCTAGTACTTCCTCATTTCCAACTCACTTCCTATTGCTTCCTGTTTCTAGATTAGTGAAGCCAAACAGTGTTGGGAACAGAAGATGCTCTATTCAATATTATGAAAATTCCAACAATCTTTGCCTCTTTGTTAAAGTTGGCACAGAAACCTCAAAACAAAAAATGCAAAAAACATGCGAGTGGATAATATGCCAACATAAAAAAATGCCTTTGCTACTTTTAAAATGACTAAAATATTCTTAATATAAGAATTCACTCACTAAATTTGGTTAGTCTTTAGTCTCAAAACCTTTTGTCAAATTAATGTTAAACAGTAACTTGTTTGCTTTTACATTTTTAAAGTATACTATATATTAGAATTCTTGCTCTATGCCAAGGATGCCATCATCTAACTAAGTACTCAGTTATCAAAGTTTAGCAAGACAGGTGTCCAATTTAGAATATGTTCTGAAATTTAGGATATAAAATGCAATTTCTATCGATGTGTTAATGTTATGGCCAAGGTTTTAAGACAAGTAAGTTTCTTCAATGGCACAAAACTAATCACAAATATGCCCGAATTTACAACTCTCAACTGCCATATATTCACCAATGCAAGTGGACAGTTGGAATTTTAAAAACATGAAGTTCACCTTATTACAAATTTCAGATACACACATTAGAAAACTGTTTTACTTGGACCCTTTACAAAAGTATTAATTTCACCAAATCCAGAATACTGGTAGTGTAAAAGTCTTAAACTAACTTTAATGCTAACAAATCAAAGGCACAGTATTAACAAATTTAAAATAACTAGTTTTCACAGGACAACATTAAGAGGTACTTTGTAAATAAGATGTTATTAATCTAGATTCAAACTCTCTAGAAATGACACAACCAGGAATGAAGCCCTTGATTAGTTACAACCCATCAATTCCTAAGATGTTATTTTCCATAAGAATAGTCAAAATTATAAAATCTAACTCCCAGACCTTAAGAATGAGCAATTGATGAACAAAGCTTTCTGGACTTGATTAAAAAGGATAAAGGAACCCAAAGAAGGGATGGAACTGATGAAAAATGTAGTTGTAATGCAGGTTACACTACAGTAAATTATTACTCATGGCTCAAAATTGGGTCACTCAAGTCTTTTACACCAAATTAATTTCAAATTTTTGACAAGAGATAATATGCTGTTTTCATTTACAAACTGCTAATATCCAGTATTTGTCAAAAGGAGGCAACTGTTGTCTATCACAATACCTAATTTCCGATGGTGTCTGCAAATAGTAACAAATTCTGAACCGTAAGTTATAGAAATTGGTCACAAGAGTGCAAAAAGTCCCTGGAGAGTAGTCCACCTAACGATTACAAATATAGGGAAACATTTTACAAAGTTTCATTACTATGAAGATGATTTCCTCTTTGCTCAAACTTTGAACAAATGAAGAATTTTTCTTTACTGCAGGAAACAAACTGTAAATAACAGTGCATTTTAGGCATAAATAAGTATTTATGTCTGGTTCCAGTATGGTCAGGTTAATACATAAATACTTGAGAAACACAGAACTTCACATTAATGGAAAAATCCAAGTTTCTCACGTAACCATTCTTCAGTTAGGTCTTCAGTATTTCTTATTTCAAATACCTTAAAAAAAAAAAAAAAAAACTTAGGTTATACTCTGATACTCTCAAAAAAAAATCAAACACATTAAATACCAGGTTCTCCTTCCTTTGATATTGATCATGACTTAATCTGTATAAATGAGATATTCCATTTGGGAGGTGCTTTACTTTTTTTAAATACTATGTACTCAGTTACCAAAGTTTACCAATTAAGATGGCATAAAACCAAAACTCTCTTACAAGTGAGCAATTCTATAAATCCTACCCACTAAAAGAGACAACCCAAATAAATCAGTCTGGTTAGGAGCTAAAAAAAAAAAGAACATAAGCTGGTCCTCCATAATTGGAGGAAATAGCTATAGATTGCATTGATAAAGATGGACTGGCCACAAATCTCCAGCAAGAATCTGCATACACACAGGCCTTGAAAGTATAACGGCTATAGATAGAAAATGTAAATACAGCAGAAAGAACGGGATTTGAGGCCAGATGTGGGATTGAGTCCTAGTTTTGTCGTTTATTACTATGCAACCCTGGACAAGTCATTCATCCTCTGAACCTCAGTTCTCCCATCTACAGAATAGGAATAGCACCATCAACCTCACAAGACTGTGGAGAGGATTCAAAGGGATTATTTATAAAATTAATTTGTAAATTGTAATGCCTTCATTCAGCACTTTAGGTCACACCCAGAATTAGAATAGACTTGAGGCTATTTATTAACAGAGCTCCTTCTTAACCACCCAAGCTCCCACAGCAACTCCTATGATACAAATGAGGAAAGGTAGTGTCTATATATTGGTGATACCAATGACAAGCATATGGACTAAAGGGAAAAAGCGGAATGCACTTAAAGACATTCCTGGATAGATGATTAAGCATCCACAGAGAAAACACTGATGCTGTCCTTAAAATAAAACCTGAGCCCTGGGGGTTGAGCCTCAAGAGGTCACCAGTTCGATTCCTGTTCAGGGCACATATCCAGGTTGCACGTTGGATCCTCTAGCAGGAGTCAACTGATATGTTTCTCTCTCATATCAATGCTGTTTTTTGTTTTTCTTTTTCTCTTTCTCCCCTTTCCTTTCTCTCTAAAATTGGTGGGGTATGGTTCTATGCACCAGGGGGTTGTTGGTTTGATTCCTGGTCAGGGCAGATGCCCAGGTTTCAGGTCCCAGCTCCACTCCAGTGAGGGTGTGTGTGCACTCATGAGGGGGTTGGGAACAGCCAATGGATGTTTTGCTTTCTCATCAGTTTCTCCCTCCCTCTCCCCTCCTTTCTCTAAAAATCAATAAAAATCTTTTTAAAAAACCGGAAAGGAAATATTATTAAATACTATTTCAGTGTTGTAATATTCTATTTCAAAATCTAAAATGTATAAACTACCTTTTCAACTCAAACTAATATGTGGAAGTTACAAGTTTAAGAGCAAGTACCCTTCTTACCTCTAACCTTCAAAACTGCCCTACGACAATGGGGACATATTAAATCACAAAACAAGTGTCTCATATAAAACACAATGTTCTAGCTTAATAAAGCTACTAATAACTATTCTTTAGATTTGGAAGCAATATAGTTAACTGCATATGGAATTCCTGCACAGAATCTGGTTCATTCAGTCTATTGTAAGGTTTCAATGCTGACTTTTATCTATTAGAAATTATATTATGGAAGATGAAGAAATCTCAATAGACTGAATAGTTACAGTGGCTTTTCTAAAACTGCCTACATTTTTAATGTGATTTCTTCTAATGAACTTACAATTCCCATTCAAAGCACACATCTGGTTCAAGATTTCTATCATGCTATTTTCAGCTAATGAAAAGCTTTGACTAATTTACTGCTCTGTTCTGAATAATGTTCAATTTCATAAAAATACTTCACTCTTCAGATTATTTTATGGCTCTGTATAGTAAGTCCCCTCCCCGCAACCCCCTTATCCTCAGATTATCACCTGACTCCAATGGATTGCCTGAAACTGCAGATACTCTGGAGTCCTATATATACTATGTTTTTTCCTATACATATACCTTTTCTCTTAAAGAAAGCACTTTACGGCTTCTCTTTGGCATAGCTGAATTCCAACATCACTACCCTTGCACTTTGGGGCCATCAGTAAGTAAAATAAGGGTTACCTGAACACAAGCACTGTGATACCTGGACAGTGACCTCATAACTGAGACACATACTAATAGACAAGTATCAATGTATATCTGTATACACTGTGTTCACTAGGCAAAGGGATGACTCATGTCCTGGGCAGGACAAAGATTTCATCATGCTACTCAGAATCATGTACAATTTAAAACTTACGAATTGTTTAATTCTGGAATTTTTTAACTATAGTTGACCATAGGTAACTGAAACTGTGGGTGAAGGGAGGGGAACTACTGTATTCTAAGTGAAAATACTGTCTCAACAAGCAGGTAAATAAAATCCCACCTTGGTTAATTCTGCTGTTTGGACTAGCTTATTCTTACTCCCAGCATACATCATTTGTTGTTCAGGCTTACATCCTGGAAAAGAGAGATTTGCGTAGAAATGAGACTTAGATTTTGACAAAGCAATGGGTTTTCATTATTTGCTTTTTAAAAAACGACACATTTAGGGTTTCCTACGCTTTCAAGTTTATAAAAACTTTAGTCTAAATGTGATTCTGAGACTTACTTGCATACTGTACAAAGAGACATAGCAAAATTACAAATAAATAAGCTTTAGGTCAGCAAAAGTAATTGAGGCTAGACCTCTGCAGATCTTGACTTTTAAATCCTTGCAAACACTTAAAAACTTGTTAGCACTTTCTTAATTTTGACTTTAAATATCAAGTTCAATTTTATTGATGTCTAACACAGATAAGGTTTTGGGATGGTGATGGGTCAGTGGGAGAGATCTGCCCTGAAGAAAATTTACAGTTTGATTACATATTAAGTTAAAAATATACTCCAGTGTATTTTAAATGCTAAGTAAATGATACAAATAGTAAAATTTAGAAAAGAGTTCAAGTAGAGATTTTACTGTAGACTTGAACGGTGGTACTTGTGAGACTTCTGGTGATAGATACCTTAAATACCAATAAGCCATTTTAATATCCACTCTGGGACTATTATCAAGATTATAGACATATTATGGGCAACTACTATTTTAAAGATAAACATAAATATATATCATTATTACACACAAAATTCACATACTTATAAAATATTTAAAATATAGGAGAAAATATACTTTTGATATTTTAAAACGTTATTACATTTCAAATTCCTTAAAATGTGTGTATGATCTGACCTAACAATTACACTTCTAGGATTTTATCCAAGGAAAATAAGCAAGTTCTAACACATGATGTTTTATAGTAACTTATTTCTAGGGACACATTTACATGTGCACGTGTGTGCACACACAACTCAATTGAGGTTTATTTGACACTTTTCTTCTTTAAAACAAGCATACCATTTGTCCAATATAAAATAATGTTTTATATTAGATCAGAAACAAATATGCACTATTTAAAAAAATTCACTTACCAACAGGACTTGAGAAAATAAAACACAGAGGATATGAAACTCTTCCATCATCATGTTGATATTTGTAACTATAGACAATGAAGGTTTTTCTCAAGTTAAAGAAACTAAAATTACTGCTCTATGAGACAAGTACTTACCAACAAAGTTTTGAAATACATACCTGGGGAGCTAGTGAGTGATAAATTTCTAACATACCCATTTAGGCCATACCTTCACTATTTATTATCTTTCCACAAATTTATAAATAGGCCCCATGATAAGTTATAGAATCATATAATCTCTCAAAAATAAATGTATTAAAAGTATGAATTTCATATGGATTTTTTATCTTTCTCATTTTTATTATAAATACATAATAAATGGAATTAAAAAAAATAATTCATCCCACTAACATACCAACTTTTCACTTTTCTCGGTCCAATACGTGCATACATATTTTAATTTGATTGTGATCATGGTGTAGAAGAAAATTTTGTAAAATATGCCTTCTAAAAGTTGAAAAATTAAATGTCATAAATAAAATTCTGGCCACTAAAGAACATTTTTTTAAAGAACTAAGAAAAGGATATCGAGGTTGTCGTTCAGGTAGTTCATCTTTAAGTTCATCTGGTGAAATGCCCTGGCATAATAGAGAAAAACAACTTTTAAATAATTTTTTACCTATATCCTTAAGATACATACCAAGCACCCATTCTACCAATAAGTATAAATACCTAACCATACACCACAACATAACATTTTATTTTATTAAGTTGCACACAAGCTGAGGTTCCTAAACCCTCAATCTAAAGAAAGCCCACTCATTTTAGTTGTTTATTCACTAAACATTGGGCTAAGAGGCACAGTAGTCTATGCTCATGTTCCAACTGTCAGAAAAGAGTGAGATAAGCTAACCTCTCAGGAGAAACAACATATCTGACTTAGGCGGGTAGGGAGGAGTTAATTTCTTTTTTTATTGATTTGAGAGAGAAAGGAAGAGACAGGAGAAGAGAGAGAGACTGAGAGAAAGAGAGAGAGAGACTGAGAGAGATTGATTTTGTTGTCCCACTTATTTATGCATTCATTGGTTGTTTCTTGTATGTGCTCTGACGGAATCAGACCCGAAACCTTGGCTTATGGGGATGACGCTCTAATCAATGAGCTACCTGGCCAGGGCCAAAATTTCTTTTCACTCTAAATTACTTAATTTGACAAACTAAATATTTGGGTTATAGGGTTTTAGTTTTTATTTACTAGCCAAGCAATTTAGAAGCAAGTTATGAAGTTGACTCAGTAATTACTGGATATATAGCCCTAATTTCTACCACTTGTTAGACTGATTCATTATTGTTTTAAAGAAGGCGATTAAATTAGCAAGACAAAGCACTACACAATAATTAACATGTTTTTCATGTATAATAAGCATGTATTTAAAGCTATAGAACTCATTTTAGAAGTACATGTAAATAATATAACATCTTTTGGGCAATAATTGCTTAACTATAAAACTGTATTTAGCTGATCAAACAAACCTCAAGCTCTTCATCCAGTACCACCAGGCGTTTATCCTTATCAATCTTCACTAAAATAAAAATATAGTATGAGTAAACTGTGATTCTAATGTGACCTTAATCTACCCAACCCCAGAGTCTCAGCCCTTTTTTTGGAATCTAAAATTAAAACATCAAGAAACACAATCATAAGAAAAGTCATTCTGAATTAGTTCATGGTCAGTTAGCTAGCTTAGCTTTTCAAGTAGTCAGTATTTAGAAGTTTTTACCCATAATCCCCTACACTTACTTTGCTTATTTAGAACTTTATGTCAACTCCTTACATTTACTATGTATACAGAGAACTTTGTAACTCAAATGCAACTTCCCATATAATAAGGAAAGGTCTGAAAGGGTGACTGTGACTGAGATTGGTCTATGTACCATGGTTAGAACTATAAGGAGAAAGGGAGCCAGGAGTCAGGACAGAACAACCGTCAGATTCCCAGCTTCTCCAGAGTCAGGGTTTCACGGTGCAATATGAGTAGAGGATTCTAAGAAAACGACTTACAAATAACAGTGATATCTATATTCAATTGTATGTAACATAATCCAATGTCAAATTAAAATGTGTTTAGATCATTTATACCTGTCCTTTCCTACCACTCTGAAAAGCTGGCCATTTTTGGTTTTGCACTCATTTCACGGTAAATTCTGTGAGATACAATATGATCTCAAATAGCTTTACCTTTCTGGGGCAAGATGGCACTGTGTCAAGGTCTGTATTTCTATGTTGTAGTGTTAATTTGTAATAAAACAAATTGTCACCACCTCATTAATTCACATCTGCCAGATGCATCTCTGTTAAACATAGTCTATACACTTTTACATTTTATCCTCCCTTCCTTCATCTTTCTAAATTACTACTCAGATTAAATATTACCTAAGAATATAAAAGAAATCTGCATAACATCAGATATAGAATACAGTGGTAGAGGAAAAATTCATATTATTCTTTCCATTGCCCGAAGTCAGTAATGCTTCAACTCAAATGCATGAAACTAGAGTTTGGTCTAAAGTTGAAATAAGGGCGCAAATCACTTTGAACACAATGTTGAACTTTATTTACCATTTTAGATGTAGGCAACGGTTTCTGTTTGAGGATGAATGGCCAGGCTATTTTTAGTCCCTTGAGAAGTTAAAAGAGATGGATGGGTCACTAAAAATGACCAAGTGACCAAGAAGATAATCTCCAACACTGTGTAGGTAGCAGAGGGGGAAGTAGAATACTGTACCTCTGTTTTGTGATATTAGCTGTTACTTTTTTAAAAAATATATTTTTATTGATTTCAGAGAGGAAGGGAGAGGGAGAGAGAGAGAGAAACCTCAATGATGAGAGACAATCATTGATCGGCTGCCTCCTGCATGCCCCACACAGGGGACCAGCCCGCAACCCAGGCATGTGCCCTTGACCAGAATCAAACCTGAGACCTTTCAGTCCACAGGCTGACGCTCTATCCACTGAGCCAAACCAGCTAGGGTTGTTACTTATTTTTCAAACTGATCTAAAAGGGGAAGAGGTTAAAACAGAAGGAGTTAAATTACTTTCTAAACATTCTGCTTATTCAATGTAGCTATAAGATAAAAACAAACTAATACCATGTAACTGAAGCAATTGCTTTTAGCTTACTTATAATGGCAGCATTGTTCGTTTCTTTGCGAAAACGAAACTTTCTCAGTTTTTCCACTAAATGTTCAGCAACATCACAAACCACCAAAGACTCACTCTAGAAAAGAAAGAAAAAAAATCACGTATAAAATGTCATGATTTCAATATATGTATGTTATAAAACCTGTACATTAAAAAGGTATATTGACATCTACAAATGTCACAATTATGTGAAAGCATTAACATGAAACACATGAACACTTAAAGAGCTTTTGAATCTACAACCTTTGTGTCTACATTAATTACACACATTTGTTCATTTTATATGTATACTTTAACTTTCTCTTTAGCTAATAAATATCTCAAAGAACTAGACATATATTAATGTGTAATTTTATCATAACTATAGAGGAAGGGAAGAATGTGGGGAAAGTATAGAAAGAAGAGGATAATCATCTTATTGTGCTTATAATTAATAAAACTTGGGTTTATTTTTGTGTCTCACAACTATGAAAAATATATAAATAAACAAAAGTATGAAAAACAAACACTAAGAATAAAGGCCAATAACATTTATATCTTAGTTAAGTGACTACGTGACTTTAGAAAAGTTATTAAGAATTATGAAAGCAAAACCAGATTTAAACAATTATGAAAAATTATTAGAGACTCTTCTTCAGAAAACTGGCAAGAAAATGATCAAAAGCACTCTTCTTTTAGTGGTGCAAATATATCAATGATTGCAATCATGAGGATGGAAATCTTTCTTTTCTTTTTTTAATGGTTAAAACTTCGAACACATGAAAGTAGAGACTAGAATAGTGGGACCCTATGCACTATCACTGAGCTTCAACCATTATCAACACATAGCCAATCTTATTTCATCCAGCACCCTCACTGTCCCATGGCCTACCATACAGCAAAGGCCAGAAAACATTTCAACTGTTTTTCAGTATGCATCATTAAAATGACAGTATGTGCCATCCTATCTAATAAAGAGGGAATATGCAAATTGACCATCACACCATCACAAAGGTGGCGGCACCCAGTCCCCTCAGCCCTGCCAGAGTCCCCCAGTCCTTTCATAGAAAATGGGTTGCCTCAAAAGTTGGTTAAGCTTCTTAGGACAAAAAGCATTCAAAATCTTTGAAAAGGGAATTCCAATATTTATAAAAGATTGGACTAGACAATTCAAGGTTATTTCCACTACAACCTTCTATGATTTTGTGATATTAACATTCTGAATTCACATAGTACCAGCTGTATTGTATGTAAGCAGATATTATTTAAAGGAATGGCCATTATTATAAAAACAACTCATAAAACCACACTGTTTGTATGTCAAGGACATTCTGTGTGATTTTCCTAATGGTTGGAGTTAATGTCCCTAAACCGGCAGTCGGATATCCCCTGAGGGGTCCCAGGTTGGAGAGGGTGCAGGCTGGGCTGATGGACACACACACCCCCATACACAAATTTCGTATACTGGGCCTCTAGTTAAAATATAAAGGCAATAACATTATCTCACCTAAAAAAACCTAACAGTAATTCCGGTCTTAAATATTCAGAAAGAGTTCAAATTTCCCTCACTGTTTTAAGGTGTTTTTTTCCCCCTCATGTTGGTTTAAAAAGAGACCCACATATTTTGGTCTCTTTTCACGTATAGGTTCCCCCCCCTCTTTGATTTTAAGAAAGTCAAAACAGTGGTGAGACCAATACTAAATACATATGTGTCATTATAACCCAAAAGTATTAGGGCTTCCAATTTTAAGTTACAATAAAAATTTAATAAAAGCCTGTTTTTTGCCCCTGTGTTGGGTAAATTAAAAGCTTAGGTTAAAGCAGGAAATAGCTATCCATTTTAAAAATTGTCCTTTAAATTCAGAACACTGGTAATACATAAGGTGTGACATACCATAGGATATGCTATTATACAGTTAGAAAGTACATTCCACCCATAGGTACTATCCAATCAGGTTCCTTAGGAGTCATGTGTCCACCCTTTTAGTTCTCTTTAGAGAAAGAGATGCTAAATCCTACGGAGCTTCCCGAAGGTAGTATTCAACCTTGATCTTTTTTTTCCACCTTCCAAGAAAGGTATAGAAGTCAGAAAACAACAATTTCCATTCTCTTCTCAACCAAAGGTAGAACCCATTAGTGAAATTAATATTTTAGATTTTTGTTTAGGCAAGGAGCAATTTATAAGACTTATTTATCTTCCAGCTCTGATACCAAGAGCTGCTCGTGCAATCCTGACATTCTAAGGATCAGAAACCAAATGTGTGTAGGGGGGGGAGGGAAGCGGGGGGCATGTTGTGATTTAATTTACATAGCTTTTTAAAAATATATACATATATATAATTGATTTTTACAGAGAGGAAGGAAGAGGGATAGAGAGTTAGAAACATCTATGAGAGAGAAACATCAATCAGCTGCCTCCTGCACACCTTTTACTGGGGATGTGCCTGCAACCAAGGTACATGCCCTTGACCGGAATCGAACCTGGGACCCTTCAGTCCATAGGCCGACACTCTATCCACTGAGCCAAACTGATTAGGGCTACCTTTTTTTAATATGTAGCTTTTTTTTTTTTTTTTTGCATTTGCACCCCTCTCAATAACGTAAGGCCAACAATTTCTTCCTACAAGTAAAAAGACCAATTCTAATTGCTTATAGTTAATAGGAGAATTTAAGAATGAGTATAACACTCTGAAAACAACTTTATATGGTAATATGTAAGGTGTGATATACCATAGGATATGCCATTATACACTGATTAACAATATTTTAGTCAACAACTTACCACATATACAATGGTGATCCCATAAGAGTATAATGGAGCTGAAAAACTCCTATCACCTAGTGATATCTTAGCTGTAAGGTACATTTGTGGTGATACTGGTATAAAAAACCTACTGTACTCCTAGTCATATAAAAGTATAGCATACAGTTATATGTGGTACATAATACTTGACAATGATAATAAAAGACTATGTTACTAGTTTATGTATATACTATACTTTTTACTACTATTTTAGAGTGTACTCTTTACACTTAAAAAGTTTCCTGTAAAACAGTGTGTCATTTTACACTGGCAGCAGCCTCATACATCTCATTTACAGCATCTCTTGATTGCATCATTCTCTTGAGCTTGATTTAATGTCAGGTTGTCTCAGAAATTTGGTGCACCCTAAGTGTACAGTGTTTATGAAGTGCACAGTAGTGTATCCTAGGCCTTCACATTCACTCACCATCCACTCACTGACTCACCCAGAGCATCTTCCAGGCTTGCTTACTCCATTCATGATAAATGCCCTATACAGATACACCATTTTATCTTTTTTTCCCCTAACTTTTATTCATATTTATTTTATTCTGAATATATTCCCAGGCCCTATTTTTTTTTCTTTAGTTTCTTCTGTTTTGGGAACAATCTGCTCTTTTTCATTAAGGATCATCTCAATGTGGCAGGGAGAGTTCATATGGGTTAATCTCCCATGAGCTCTGTAAGTTCTGTGCCGCATCTTGGAGCTTTGTTCACCAAGATGTGCTCAATAACCAGAGAATCTTCATCTAAACCCTTCAGTTCAGCACTGCTCTCTGCATTTTTAAGCATGTGCAGTAAAAATTCAGCACTCTTTTTGGGCCACTGACCCTGGGTGCAGCCCCACTGTTCGCCTGGGCTCACCTACATTTTAACTATGGAATGGGACACATTGTTTCTGTAGTGACATTCTTCAGATACTCAGTGACTGCAGATATGCATACCCCTGATGGCAGTTTCATGAGTGTTCTTACAGTGAACATGAAGATCTGAACCTCTTGATTTGCATGATTTTGTGGGGTTTTCTGGGTTAAGTGAATAGTGAACCATTTTCATAGGTCACCTCTGGCCACTAATGGAAGAACCCACTTTATCTTTTATACCTTATTTTTGCTGTATCTTTTCTATGTTTAGATACACAAATACTTACCATTGTGTTACTATTGTCTCCAGTATTCAGTACAGTAGTAACATGCTGTACAAGTTTGTAGCCTAGGAGCAAAAGGCTGGTTATAGCCTAGGTATTTAGTAGGCTGTACCATCTAGGTTTGTGTAAGTGCACACTGTGATGTTCACACAATGACGAAATCACCAATACCACATTTCTCAGAATGTATGCCCATTATTAAGCGACATATGACTAAATAAAAAATATAAGTCTACCCTCAAGGAGCTTATAGTACAGTCTATTGGAGTACACACCTATATCAAAAGAATGAGGCCCAAAATATGTACATTTGTTTGTATCTGTGATAGAGCTGGGAAGGAGACACAGGATGCTATGAGAACTTATGACCCATGAAGAACATCAAGGTCACAGGAGGCTTGCTTGCCTGGAAAATACATCTGAGAACCAAAACTACCCATGCAAAGACCCCTGATTAAAGTGAGCGTGGCACATCAAAGATAATGAAAGGCAGTGTGACTCAAGCACAGAGAAGGAACAAAAACATGGTACAAAAGGAGGTTGGTAGGAGCTGGACCACATAAAGCCCAGGGGGTCATATTAAGTATTTTGGTCTCTATCTATGAGCAAAGGGAAGCCACTAAGGCAAGCATATCAAACCCGACGCCCACAACAAATATTTTTTTTTGCTGCCCAGACAACATAACGGTATGTAAGAAACATTTTAATAAAAATTTCATAACTTTTTATAATATCCTGTTATACATAATTATTAATAACAAACTACAAGATTCACTAATGACTGATGACTATAATCATGTTCCATTCATTTCCCTTACACCCCTTACGCACAGGTGCACCATTTCTCTCCACTACTAGTAATACCAGCAGTGAATATTTTAGCAGCTGATTGCCACGTCATTAGTTTTGGACTAACTTGTTTGGTGTGGGCAACAGGAAATATTTCGCTTTCAGAGAACAAGAAAAATAGGTTTATTTGCATTACGCTTATTAATTTGTGCAGTTATTCAGTGTCTGGTAAGTTAATGTTCAAGAAAAAATATTAATTTTTATTAAAATGTTCTATTATTTTATGTTAACGATTACTCATTTATTTCAGCTTTGTATTCAGCGTCTCTATCGAAATAAACCTGTTTCTATGAAAGCTGAAGCTTTTGTGTGTGTTTTTTTTTGCGGCCCACATAAACTTAAACCTTGTTTATTTGGCCCATGTTAGCCTTTGAGTTTGACATGCTTGCACTCAGGTGTTTTAAGCAGGGTGGTAACAGAAAACATGATCAGGTTTGCATGCAGGAAACAGGCAGAGAGCCAGGATGAACAGAACAAGACGAGTTAACTGACAAGGCTAGGTCAGGTGAGAGATGAAAAGCCGCTTAGACAGGCTGATGAGGATAAAGAAAAGTAGGTGAGCCTTAGTCGGTTTGGCTCAGTGGGTAGAGAGCATCGGCCTGTGGACTAAAGGGCCCCAGGTTCAATTCCAGCCAAGGGCACATGCCTGAGTTGTGGACTTGATCCCCAGTGGGGGGCATGCAGAAGGCAGCTGATCAATTATTCTCTCTCATCATTGATGTTTCTCTCTCCCTCTCCCTCTCCCTCTCCCTTCTTCTCTATAAAAAAATATATATAAAAATAAAAATAGGTGAATACCTCTACTAATACTTAACATGTGTTAAACACTATGAGAGAAACATTATCCTATGTCCTTTATATGGATCTCCCTTTATGCTCAAAACAATCCCATGAGATGGGTATTATTATCCCCATTTTGCAAGAAACTACGGTTAGAGAAGTTAATTATCGCCCCCCAAATTACATAAATAGTGGAGCCAGGATTCAATCCAGGCAGCCTAACCTCTAGCCCAGTGGTGGGCAAACTCATTAGTCAACAGAGCCAAATATCAACAGTACAACGATTGAAATTTCTTTTGAGAGCCAAATTTTTTAAACTTAAACTACTTCTAACGTCACTTCTTCAAAATAGACTCGCCCAGGCCATGGTATTTTGTGGAAGAGCCACACTCAAGGGGCCAAAGTGCCGCAGTTTGCCAACCACTGCTCTAGCCCACTCACTCTCTTAACCACTACAAAGGAGCTGGTGTCAGAATGGATATTGGGAGGAGTGGGTTAGGAAAGGGTTACAAGATGATTCCTAAGCTTCTCGCTTGTGTAACAGACTAAATAGTGCTACCTTTCACTAAAATAAAGAACACTAAGGAAGACCATGTTTGAGGGGAAAGAACATGAATTCTATTTTGGTAAGGTGAGGTGGTTTTGAGGAACCCCAGTGGGGAAAAGCCTCTCAGAGGATGTTAACTAAATAATGGGACACATAGATCTGGACTGGATCTCAGAAGCAAGGTCTGAGATACAATTTCACAAGTCATATGCATATATGTGGCAATGGACGCTGTGAGTGTAGGGAAGAAAGGATGAAGAACACAGAACAGAAAAATGAAGCACTGGGATAGAGCTTAGGGCTCCCACGTGTTATGTCCAGAGAAAGAGAACAGATTGCATGGGACCAACAGAAGTAGGGAAAACAACACAAAACAGGGATTCTGGTTCCCAGAAGCCAGGAGGGAAGAGAATGCTTCAAGGAGGAGAGAGTGGTCAACACCCTGGACTGCAGCTGAGAGGTCAGGAAAAATAAGAACTGAGGAGTCCCTTGGATTTAGTAACCAAAACAAGATCCATTCATGGAGGTTGGCCGAGAAATGAGTGGGAGGTCAGAGATAGGTCAATGGGATTTTGTGTTTTGCTTGTTTTAATTAAAGAAAGGAGCATATTTTAAAACCTGATAAGAAAGATACAGATCCTTTTTGAGCAACGTAATTCTCCCCCCCTTTTTTTAATATTTAAAAAGGTTATAAATTTTATTTTTTTAGAGAGGGAGGGAGAGAAGGATCGATGTGACACACACTGATTGGCTGCCTCCCGTAAGCGCCAGAGAGGGATCTAAGCGGCCACCTAGGTATGTGCCCAGATCACATTTGAACCCGGCACGCCAGCCAGGGCAATTCTCCACTTATTTTTGAGTGCAGGGGCCAAAGGAAGCCAGAGCCGCTAGACCCAGCAAAGCTGAAGATCTTTACAGTCACTGTAATGCCAAACGCCAAAACCTTGGGTCAAAAGGTTTCCCACGGCTGTAACTCAGGGAAAGCAAGGAAAAGGGGAAACCCTTAGAGGCAGGCCGGGGGGGAAGGGGGGAGGACACGATTAGCCGCGGCGAGGCCGAGAGACCCGAATCTGAATTGGAGCGAGCCCTTCGGGCAAAGGCCGGCAGGCGGAAGGTGCTCGCGCCTGCTGGGCCCTGGCAGGGAATCCGCGTTTGGGGGAGCCCTCCGCCGGGCCAGACCCCTGGACCTCCAACACTTCATCTCAGGAGCTGGCACCCACCATCCAGAAGGACCGGCGAGGATGGCCCACCCCACTGGCCGCACCTCAGCCCCAGGGCCCGCTAGGGGGACTGCCCTTAGGCGGGGCGGCAGCAGCAGTGGCTGGGGGACGCCAATCTCCGGCGCTGGACTCCAGCCAGCAGCCGGGCGGAAGCGGCCGCCGACCCACCCTGGGCGCTGCCCGCCGAGATCGGCCCCGGCAAACAGGAAAGCCCAGCGGGCTGGCCCAGCCCTCTGTCCCCCACCCTCGCGGGTGGTAGCTCACCATTTTCCTTCCGGCAGTCACCTTCCCTCGGGCCCCTTTAAGAATAGCACCGCGGCCGCCTCCCTTCCTGCCCCGACACCCGGCAGAGCCACCCCCACCGACCGACGCGGCCTGAAGGGCCGACACGTGACCGTGGACGGTGGGAGGCGCGGCTCAAAATTAGCCAGACGCGGTAGCTGATAAGCTCCTACCTGACCAAGCTTGGGCAACAGTGCCAAAATACACTCTTAACATTCAAGATCAATATAACTCGATTCAATTCAATAGCATTTTCTGTATCAGAGTTTCTCAACTTAAGCATATTGACATTAGAGTCCAATAATTCTTCACTGTGGGTGGTGTGTCGTCCTGTGCATTGTAGGATGTTTAGCAGCATCCCTGGCCTCTACCCACTAGAAGCCAGTAGCACCTCCCCAGTTGTGACAACCAAGTATGTGACCAGACATTGACAAATGTTGCCAGGAGGCAGGGGTGGGAAATCACCCCAGTTGAGAACCACTGTCATAAACGATGTCCTGAGCCTTGGGCCACAGACTGAGTGCCATATTAATCACCAGTGTGAGCTCATTTGGAGCGGGCTTCAGGTAGCCTCCTGCCACTTAGAGTTTTAGATGACAGAAGCCCAACATCTAAGCCCATGAGAGTTTTTTACTAGAGGGATGTAGAAGTTCAATGGGTTCAAAGGGTTAGGTTCTGCTTAGGTACCAAACGATTTCCACAATCCCTGTCATCTCTGGGATCATACTCAAATTACATATTCATTCCATTCTGTTGTGCAGTGACTGCCTCAAAATTTGAAACTCAATTATGACACTTATTATATTCCTACTGGTGTCTCCAAAATAGAGATAAATTTTCCCTCTAGGAAATAATGTGGGACATTAAAAAGGCCATATAAATGAATGAATGGGTTGGCAGCTGCAAGGAAAATGCATAATGAAGATAATAAAATTGGAAAACATGTTAATAAATTTTGCATTTCTCTTATGAAATCCTCTCCTTGGTTGTCCAGGATCATCTATCAACCTCCAAGGAGAAACATAACTGTGATGCTTGGAATGCAAAAGAAAAACAACTTTTGACTACCAAAATAAGACTTTTGAGTCCCAAGAAACACAATAGTCTTGAAAAAAACAGACATTACTAAGAAAGAAAGGTTTTAAAAAATTTAAAGCTCCATTAACTTCAAAATCTAAACCTTGGCAAAATTAAGTGTCATTTAGTATATGCCATATGGTAGAGAAAATGGAGGCTATTGAAGTATGGTAGCAACCATACTTGGGTAAAAACTGCTGTTTGAATTTTAACCCTATTCTGACTTCTGCACGCACTTACTTGCTTAAACAATAGGGTAGTTACCTCAGCTTCCAGATTGAGACCTGGAAACTCACATAAATCCATCCCACATCACAAAGGTAATTTTTCTGTGCCTGTGGATCAGAACTACAGGAGATTGATTCCCACTGACTCAGTAGCTTCAGGAGTAGAAACTGTAGATAACTTTTAGAGATTATTAACTTTGCTCAATTCTGCTTCTGTACAATCTGTTTTCGCAAGATAGGTCCACATTCCAATCCAATGTCCAGCAGGATGTGCCTGGGAACAACCCTGCGGGCTGTTCCCAGACTTTAGAATTTAGAATTGAGAAAAAAGGAAAATTTTTGTGGTTTAGACCGTTAAAAGGACTGCCTACACCTGAAACGGTGCGGTCGTGAGGGTGGACTCCACCTGCGTGTGGTGCTCTCGCAGCCGTCCTGGCCAGCTCAATAAATCCTTGCCTGCTTTTTTAAATCAATCATCAGCCTCCGGTGGTCTTATTCTGACTCCAGGGTTCGACCCCACAACACTATGACATAAGGAAAGTACCTGCTGAGTGGGAAGGAGGGCAAGTCTTTCCACTCTGATCTGGTGGAGGGTGGATCAAGATGAAGCTTGAATAAGTGCAGCAGGCAGGCATACCTAACCTGTTCTGGCTGAAGTCTCAGAAGGCGGCGAGGGGGGGGGGGGGGGGGCACAGCAATGGGAACAGGGTGAGATAGTAGTAAAGCACCCAAATCTATGTGGTATTAGAAAACCTGTAGAGAATTGGTGGTCTACTCCACTAAGGAAGAAGAAGAGGCCTTGCATTTGGCTCTGCACCCCTGAACATGACTCAGGAACAATGGCAGAGGTGGCCTTGTTTGATATCCTGAGATAATTGCTGGTTCTCAGTGGCCTGCAGGTGCTACATGGGAGAATCTACATATTCATACAGTCCCTCAGGAAGTAAAATTGGAGATGGTGAACAGTCTGGTGAACAGTGGAGCTAAGATGTCACAGTGCATTAAGGCTTTACAACCAGAGGTAAATGGCTGGAACTTTTGGTCTCAGGAGTGGTTGCCAGCCAGAGCCACAAAAGGCCAGATGAAACCTGCTTTACCTTATTGAGGACTCACAAGTGTTATGCAGAGGTCAGACCTCATTTTTCCAACCCTACCATGAGATCATGTGAATACCCATGAAACAAGAAGAAGTGAGAGGGGAGACTAAGAATTTTTCTGAAAGAGACCAGCTACCTAAAGGCGCAGTTAAACTCCAGGATACTAGGATACCTGTAATGGATAAATTTAAGCTCATGAGTCTCCCATTGTCCTCTCCCTTTTTTCCTTCCTTCTACTACTCAGTGAGGTGAGGATTCACAAGCAAAACTAAATCAGTTATAGATAATAAAGAAGAGCCATTCTGTCTGTTCATCTGAGAGTTATACATTTTATAGCCCAATACAGATACTTTGGGCTGCCAAACGATCTCATGGAGAAGATGTCCCTCCCTCCCTCCTTCACCTTCCTCACTTCTTCCTTCCTTCGGTAAACACCTGTTGAGCCTCTACAAGACGTATGTTCAGCACTGTTGGCACACACATCAATTAGGTGTCATTCCTACACTCAGATAGCTGGGGACCTAGAGGCTACATAGACAGAGTGAGCATATGTTTTCACCAGGGTCAGGGGGCTCCATATAGATCCACACTGGGTGCTGTTGGAGAGGGCTCTCCCCAGGGGTTGGGAAGTGTTCAGGAAGCTTCCCGAAGAAGAGAGATTCGGAGTTGAGTCTTAAGGATAGCTAGAAGTTTTCCAAGAGGAGGAGGAGGAAAGAAAGCTTTCAGACAAAGGAAAGAGGATATACATGTAGCTCTGATGATTAATTTTATATGTCAACATGACTTCTGCATGGGGTCTTCAGATTAAAGATGATTTCAGAGTGTTTCTGAGTGAGATTAACATTGAATCGGTGCACTTGGCAAAGTAGATTGCTTGCCCCAATGTGGGTGAGCATTGTCCAATCTGATGAAAGCCTGAAGAGAACAGAAGGCAGAGGAAGAAGGAATCTGTCTCTCCCTGTTATTTTTTTTCTTCCTGTATGCTTGCTTGAGCTGGCACATTGGTCTTCTGCTGCCTTTGGACTGGAATTTATACCATTGACTTCCCTGGATCTCAGGCCTTTAGACTTGGATTGGAATTATACCACCACTTTCCTGGATCTCCAGCTTGTAGATGGCAGTCTAAGGGACTTCACAGCCTCCATAATCATGAGAATCAATTCCTCCTAATAAATCAATCAACCTCTCTCCCAATATCTATATCTATCTACCTACCTACCTTTCTCCCTACCCCTTCTTCTGGAGATCCTTGACTAATATAATGGCCAATTCTGAGATCTGAAAATAGTTTATTTCACTGATTTTAAGATTCATTTCTCTCAACATTTAATTTCGCTGAAATCAGGATACAACTAATAATCCATGGCATCTTACAATTTTGTTACTGGTGAGAAAGTAAAGGTGAGGCTTAAAGCATCCTAAAGTGAATGACGTTCACGTTTTGTGGTCCCTCATTTGCATCGTGCCCTTCCAGGGCCTTACATTTAATTTGTATTTGCAATTTTGTGTTCAATCTCTTAGAATGGGTCCCCAAAATGAGCTTCAGGCCCTATAAACCCACATCCATCTCTAATGTATCCAATGTATTTTTAGAATATTGGTAATTCAGTAAGTTGATGATTAGTATTTATAGGGGATGAGGGAAGAAGATCAGGAATGGGTGGTGAGAGATTGGAAACTTAGGACCTAATTTCAGTGAATGACAGCTACATCTATTCTTCTGGTGGAAGAAGCCGGAAACTTCCACTCCTGCCCCTCTCTCATGCCCCAATTCAATCCATCATTAGGTCCCGTATATTTCTTCTATGAGACTCCTGGTCCTCCTTCAAACTCCGTTTTCTTCTTCTATGAGTAATAGAACCTTCTAGTTTTAGCTGGATACTCTGAACAAAAACAATTTTCCAGCCTCCCTTTCAATTAAATGTGGACACGAGGCTTAGTTTTGGCAATGGAATGTGTGCTGTATCCTTGGAGTTTCCTTAAATTGAAGTGGAATCTCATTCTCCCCCCCCCTTTTTCCTCCCTCCTGCTAGCAGGAATATAGACATGATGGCTGGCGCTGCAGCAGGCATTTTGGACCATGAAGTGACCTTAGGAAATGGAATTACATAAAGCAAAATAGAAGCCTGGTTTCCTTGCACTGTGAGGTACTATATCAATCCTGCATTGCCTACCTCTGGACTTTCACTTAAAAGAGAAATTAACAATCTCAAGTAATATACCGTTATTATTTTTGTCACTCAGTTAAAATAATTTCCTACTAATACTCCATTTCACTGCAAGTCCTCATCACTATATAATCAGTTACCAATATTTCTTGCCTGGATTTTATTTTTTTAATATTGCTATTAATTTTTGGGGAGCGAGAGAGAGAGAGGGAGAGGGAGAGGGAGAGGGATAGGGAGTAGAACATTGATGTGAGAACAGAACATTGATCAGCTGTCTCCTGTACGCCCCCTAGCAGGGATTGAGCTGCAATCCAGGCATATGCGCTCACTGGAATTGAACTGGCAACCTTTTGGTGCACGGAACGATGCCCAACCGAGCCACACCAGCTAGGGTTTGCCCTTAATTTTAAAACAACCTATGAATTGATATCCCCATATTTACTCATATCTATTACAATCTCCTAGCAATGAGTTTTCTACACAACAGCCTAAGGGATTGATTCAAAATGCAAACTGAATGTCATTCCCTGTATTAGTCTACCTAAACTGCCATAATAGAATATCACAGACTGGGTGGCGAAAACAAAATAATTTTCTCACAGTTTTGGAGGATAGAAGTCCAAGATCAAGGTGCCAGCATGCTTCCATGATTTGCAGATAGCTACCCTGTCACTGTGTCTTTACATGACTTGGTTTCCTTGCACTGTGAAGTACTGTATCAGTCCTGCATTACCTACCTCTGGATTGCTCTGTATGCACATGCATAGAGAGCAGTGTCTCTTCCTTTTTAATTTTTTAATAAGGATACCAGTCTTACTGGAGTAGGATCCCACCCATATAACTTCACTTAAAGGCCCCACTTCCAAATGCAGCCACAATGGGGTTTAGAGCATCAACATAGGAATTTTGAGGGACACAATTCAGTCTATAACACTCCCCTTCTTCAATCATATCCATGGCTTCTCATTGCTCTTAAAGTTGAGTAGTTAAAATGGCAAGACTCCTGTATGGTCTGGGCCCTGCTTATCTCTCCATTTTCATGTCATAGCATGCTCTTCCTCACTCTCCGTGATTTAATCACGCCAGCCTACCATTTTCTCAGCTATACTATGATTTCTCCCACCTTGGGGCCTTTGCACATGCTGTCCTTTATGCGCTTTCTCCCCTCATGTCCCTTTGCTTGGTAAACCTCTCTCCATCAGTACTCAGCTTAATAACCTGTTCTTCAGCCCTGGCCGGTTTGTCTCAGTGGATAGAGCATCAGACTGTGGACCGAAGAGTCCTGGGTTTGATCCAGTCAAAGGCACATACCTCGGCCCCTGCCCAGCCCGGGCTCTGGTCAGGGCGCATGTGGGAGGCAACCAATTGTTGTGTTTCTCTCACATGGATATTTGTCTTTCCCTTCTCTTCCATTTTCTCTAAAAATCAATGGATAAATATCAAGTGAGGATTAAAATAAATAAAAAAACAAACAATCTATTCTTCAGGGAAGCCTTCCTTGGTCAACCATATATTTCCCCATTCCCTCATTCTGAGCTTTCATAGCTCCATGCACCTCTTTTTAATAGCACTTATCATAATTTGCCTTTTTGTTCAAAATTCTTTGGCTAATGTTTGTCCTTTCCATTAGATAATAAACTCCATGAGAATAGAGATATGTCATTTTTTGCTCATTTTTGTATCCCTAATGTCTTCTACAGTATATGGAACATATATGACATGCAAGAAACAGTTTCTGAATAAGTAAGAGGTAAGTGGGAATTGGGTCATGTAGAGGTGAGTATGACAAACATGAAACTTGGGACTTAATTCTCAAGCATATATAGCATGGCAATCAAGCATTTCCAGTGGTGGAATGAAATAAGATGTCTTTAAAAGAATTTATGTTGGACATAAAGTGATAGGTTTCAATGGTTGTAGCAGGTACTGAAATGGGAAATAGGGCTTGAGTTAAATGTGTTAGTACCTGCTCTTTTTGTAAATTCTTCAGTGTAAATCAGGTTAGGTCTCAGTTTTCTCCACTGCTGGTTTGGGATTTGGCTTCCATGGCCTGGCTAGTGAATTATCCTTGTTCACCTGTTTTCTGTCTTCCAATATGTTGCTGCTATTACTTTATTTCCTGTTTTTGTTGATTTACTTTTTAAATCCCTTTTGTTTTCATTATGAAAATTCTTTATTGTTTATGGCAATAAAATTGCTTTGCACATTGGCCAAAATTTTTGTTAAATGACATTATCAAGTAAGTTGTGGCAAAACTGAGGATGAAAGGGTGGAGGTGTAAAAGGATACACTCTGGAGAGGTGTTTCTCCAAAAGCTTAAAATGTTCATACTTTGGAACTAAAAGATCTACCTCTAGGAATTTATCCCAAAGAAATGATTTAGCTTTAAAAACGTTTATTGAAGTGTTATTTATAATAAAAAAATAGTCTGACAATTGGAGGCTAAATTAAATAAGTTATATACTTTCAAAAATCATATATGTAGTCATCAAAAATTATGTTGTTGAACCAAGCTTCTCACCCAGTGCTATTCCAGAGAATACCCAATACATGGTCATTTGCCAAGGGATGTGTGAAACCATAGAACAAATTTACCTCATTTTCTTCCAGCACTAATTTTATTGGTGATTTGGTAGTGTGGAGTGGTCACTAAGTTTCATCCCAAGGCCCTTTGTTCTTTTCTTCCTTGGTAACCCTACCCCGAACCCCCATCTGGAATTGTATCAGGGATGTTGCTGCTCAGAATAAAAGTCCACATTTCCCCATCTCTGTGGTAGCTAGGTGTGGCCTTAGGACTAAAAGCAAATTAATAAAATGTCAGTGGAAGGGTTGTGAGAGACTTCCAGGGAGGCTAACCTGATGGAGTTGACTGAGCCCAAATGAAGAAAAAGGGTGCACTTAAAAACTTCTGCTCAGTTAAAAAATAAAATAAAATGAAAAAATATATATATACACAAAGAGACACATATATACACATGGTACACATTTAAAATTCTTATTAACGTGAAAATTAATTTTAAAAGTTCAAGTATCTAATTCTAATTTGAAGGGTGTAAGGGGAGGCGAAAAAGGGGGGCAGTTGATTTATTTCTATGAGCAACTTGATATGCAATGCTAATTTCCCTCTACCATTAAATCCAACTCGAAAAGGCTGACAAGGCTCGTATAAACTGCTTGTGAGATTCCAGTTGGTGTTTTGTACAGTGCCTAAGTTTTCCAGATAAAACAAGAGCAGGTTTTGTGGTTGTTTCACTTTGTAGAACCCAAGATGCCGGCCTTCCCCCTCCCAAACTTGCCTCGAATCTAACATGTAGGGTTTCAGAATTTAGGCTCTGTTACGTCGATTTCGGAGTGCGCCTTCTCTCTATGGCATCAGAAAACCTTACCTGAGTTTAGGACAGAGTTGGCCCTAATACCTATTTAGAATTTGCCGCAGAAAAGCGGGGACCGCTGAGACAGACGGGCGGAGGAAACGCTCGCTGGTTACCAATCCCATGAGTCGGGGTGGTGCGAGTCATGGCCCCGCCCCCCCGTGAAGCCAATAGCTCGGGACGGGAGTGGGAGGGGCGGGGCGAGCCCTTCAGGCAACGTCGTGATTGGCACGCCGGCCTCCGCAGCCCGCGAGGCAGCCCCTACTTTCAGTGTATCGGAACCCCAGGCGGGTGCGGAAGCACAAAGTTTGTCCGCTGCGGGGCACCGTAGTGGCTTTAACCGGGGAGAAGTGGGCTGAGCTGGGCTGGGCACTGGATCCCAGTTGAGCTTTGGAGACCCCGATGGCTGCGGTGTTTTTAGTAACGCTCTATGAGTACTCGCCGCTTTTCTACATCGCGGTGGTCTTTACCTGCTTCATCGTGACCACCGGCCTGGTATTGGGGTGGTAAGTGCCCCAGAGCTAAGGGCAAGGGAAGGAGGGGCAGCCAGCCAGGGAGCCGGGTCGCTGCGAAGCAGGGGGCATGGAAGCAGGGGGGCTGCGGCGCTGGAGCGCCTAGGGCTGTTGGGGAGCCGGTGCCGAGGGCTCCAAATGGCTCCCCGAGAACTGCTAGGTAGACACTATACCTGCATGACTGCCCCGCATTACCGCCTGGTCCCCGCCGCTGCGGGCATACGGGGGTGGTGCCGGAATGAAGTATTTCACCCAGCTTTGTTTCTGGGTAATAAAGCGTCCAATAAGGGCCTGGTCTTGGATAGAATACTTGTCCGCCAGCTTCTGTCCCAGATTGGGGCCTACTATGTGCCCAGTGTCCAGTCCCCTGCGGTGCAGTGCACAAACACGGACAGTAAACAAAGTTGATTGTTGTACTTCTGAATTGAGCACTTGGCCGCAGCGTAACTTGTAACAGAACTCCATTGTATCATGTTTAGAGAAGCCTCGTAGGTAACAGCTAGTTGAAACCATTTTACTATATCCATTGATGGATATATATCACAGATATGAGCTAGATTTTAAAGAATGAGTGTTTTGAAAAGTAAGTGGAGTAAAATATGTATGGTAGAGAATAGAAGGCATTGCAGAGAATACAACATGGGCAGAGGGCCAGAGGAGACATGTGTAAAATGAGTGAGGATTAACAAAAAAATAAAATACCCTTTGATCACAATATATGTGCTTGCTTTAAAGAAAGGACAGGGGCCCTGGTCATTTTCTGACAATATGTGCTATCTTTAGGATCTAAGCAGTTTTAACGCTTTCACACTGCTCCCCACATTGTAGGCAGTAGAGCATAAAAATCCTCGTGTGTGGTGGGGGAAGGTTAAGACCAATTTTACACAATTTGTTATTCTTGGCCCATCAGATTTTATTGCTATTGTTCTTCAAGAAAGTTTGTGATTGGAATTAGGAAGCTGTTGCCCAGTTGAGAAAGGCAGTATTAACACAGGATTTTAAAATAACTACACTGTTAGTGTTATTCTCTTAAAGAAATGTAATTTTTCTCCACTAAAGAAAATAGGTGACTAGTTGATAATTGCAGTATATCCTTACATTTTAATTTTCAATAGCCAACTAATGAGATATTTTAGATATCTGTCTTTAGTAGTATTGAGAAGAGGAAAATGAGTGAAGAGCCTATTGGTAATGATGGCAGCATCTGTGTGTTAAGGGTAGTCAGGAACCTCATGTTTGTAGTGGTTAAGAGACAGACTTTGGTATTAGACCTAGTTTAAATCCTGGTTTGGTCAAGTTTAAGACTTGGTTTGAAAACTTAATGATACTCTAGGTATGGTTTTTCAAAGGGTAGAAGCTAAGATAACTGTAGAACTTTTGGAATTCTGGGTGCAGGACTGCTAAGGCCAGAGATCATGTTTGTGCTAGTCATTTTCATCCTGATTTGGGTTAAACTAGTCACTGATCTTGAGGCTAACCCAACTATTCTCTCCATCTGGGTTAGCTTTGTTCATCTAGATAAATTTTTTACTAGCATTTATTTGCCAACCTAAGCCAAGGTCACAGATGCATTGAGTAGAAACAATGAAAACCATCTAGATCTCATGAAAACAACTTTCTAATAATACACCAGGCAGAAGATAAACCCATTAATCCATTATGCTCTTCACCCTTGTCATTCTTTTTAACTTCTCATAATATAGTCCCAGCGGTCATTTGTCTTCTCTGTCATGGTTTTTATCTCAGTGCAGCTCTGAGTTTCTTTCCCATTGCTTCTTTCCACCATTCTCCTTTCTAGCTGCACTGTGTGGGAGTGGAAAAAGAACAAGAACTTCTGATTATTGGAATGTCAATAGCAATAGTAAAGAATCATGCAACTAGAAGTATGGTGTTTCTATTTAACTACGTAGTGGTTTCTGTAAACCCTAGTAGCTCACATTTATTAAACTCCTGTTATTTGACATGCACTGTGCAGAAAAAAAACAAGTTTTAACAGTTTTTAATGGTTTCAAATAATCAGAGAGCCTAACTCTGTAGCTACTCCCTGCTTCTTCTTGACTCTAGGTTATTAAGCTACTAGAGGCCCAGTGCACGAAATTCATGCATGGTACAGTCCCTAGGCTGGCTGGCAATCAGGG
The DNA here is from genome assembly GCA_026230045.1 of Corynorhinus townsendii. Taxonomy (NCBI): domain Eukaryota; kingdom Metazoa; phylum Chordata; class Mammalia; order Chiroptera; family Vespertilionidae; genus Corynorhinus; species Corynorhinus townsendii. The sequence goes on from JAPDVU010000001.1 coordinate 197,300,822, forward strand.
CTGATTGGGGCCTTCCTTCCCCTGACTGCCAGCTGCCGGCTGCCGGCCGCCAGCCGCCAGCCAGGGCCTTCCTTCCCCAGCTGCCGGCTGGGGCCTTCCTTCATTCCGCACCGCCCCCTGGTGGTCAGCACACATCATAGCTAGCGGTTGAACTCCTGGTCAGTCGAACTCCCAAGGGGACAATTTGCATATTAGCCTTTTATTATATAGGATTGTCTCTTGGCTTGATATCACCATTATTGTACTCTGCTTTGTGAATCTGAGGCAGAACCTCTAAACCTCATTTCTTCTTTGCTAGCTGGCTGCCCATGAGGCTTTGCCAATAGGGGAGGGAGAGTGGAAGGCTAGAGGACAAGAGGACTTGCCACTTCCTGTTTGATTCTTTTTCTTGTTTGTCTCACCACAGCAATAGTGCCTCACTCTGGCACTAACAGTCATTCCCAGTTTTTCCAGGTCATAGTTTTCCATTTTCTTAGAACCAGCCTCATTGCAACCCTTCAAAGATATCAATACCCTTTCCTCAGATCTGAGTCCCAGCTCTATGGGGGTCCTTCCTCCAAATTTCTAGGCTCTACTAACTCTTTTTCCTCTATTCCTTATCCTAAGAGTGATTGTTGCTTCCTATTTTTAGTACTTTTTTGATACGCAGTGTCCCTTTTTTGCCTTTTCAGTTCTTTAAAATCTGGTTAACTATCTATCTATCTATCTATCTATCTATCTATCTATCTATCTATATAAAATAGAGAAATATGCTAATTAATTGGGACACCATAACAGGTCGACCAGACAGGAGGAGGTTGCACACACAGCATCGGGGGCAGGCCAGCAGGGGCTTCCGCATGCCTGTGCTGGGGGAGGACATGATCAGCAGTAGTTGCAGCTGCTTCAAGGGCCAGAGAGGGAGGCAGGGTTGCACTGGCAGTGGCCATGGCTTTTGCGGGGCCCAGGGAGCGAGGCAGGGCCAGACTGGTGATTCGAGGGTAGGTGGCGCTGTGCGATTTTGAATTGCGTGCTGGGCTCATAGTTTTTTTTATATTAAACTAGATGCCTGGTGCATGGATTTGTACACCAGTGGGGTCCCTCGACTTGGCCTGCAGGGATTGGGCCGAAACCAGGTCTCCGACATCCCCCAAGCAGTCCTGGATTGTGAAAGGGCAGTTCTCGGGTGACGCACCCCAGAATCGGGCTCCCTCCTCTGGTTACAGTACATCTCCCGAGGACTGCATCTGCCAAGCCACTGCCGCTTGGCAGCTCCTGAATTGAGCGTCTGCCACCTGGTGGTCAGTGTGCATCATAGCTACTGGTCAGATCGTCGAATAGTCAGCCAGTTGCTTAGGCTTCTATATATATAGATTATCTCTGTTAAAATTACTGGTATGATTTTGGTCTCCTGACTGGACTGATAAAATGTTGATAAATTATTACTAAGAATGGGATCCTGGGGGGAGGGGAGACTCAGAGATGGGGTTGGAGATTGGTATGGTTATTTCTTCAGCTCCTTGCCAATTCATGGCATACATTGGCATCACAGTTAATAAAATCACTCACTACTTTTGGGTGATTGTGATACAATGATTTCTGAAGCAAGTGCTTTGGGGCAGCGGTTGCTAACTGGTGGTCTGTGAGATCCGAAAGGTTAGCGACCACTGACTTGAGCTACCAAGTGGCTAATGCACTTGACCATTATGGCAGTAATGATGACTATAAGGACTGAGGGATGGGTGGGATGGTTACTTCTGAGATCACTAGAGCACTTACAGGGCGGGGGAGGGGGGTGTAACACAGACAAACAGGTCTTTTAACTCTCAGATCAAGTCTTAGAGAATAAGAGTTTCTGTGGTTCTAAAGCACTTTATCAGGTAGCCCCTGAGCTAAAAATTGAACACAGCTTTAATTGTGCTGGTAATAGCATTGCACAGCCCTGTGGATATCTCATTTAGGACATTGAGTAGAAAGAAGTGGAGCCCTGAAGCTTGGAATGGGAACATCGAAATAGACTTGAGCATCTGGAAACCCCAAGTCACTCTGAGCCTTCCTTGGTGGTGGAAGCAGCCTGCTCTCCATGTCTGAGAAAATTAGCCTTTCCGTGTTTAAAGATTTTATTAATAATCTCGCCTAGGGCAGTTGCTTTGCATGAAGCACTGAGAAATATATTACTGAGAGGAGACTTATCCTTGTAAATCTCTGGCACGTGCTTCTCTAGGCTATTTATGATTGTGAGAGATGCCGCCCTTAGGGCAGACTTCCTGACTTAAAGTCTAGTGGCAACACATAGCCACAGAAGTCAAGGTGGGCATGTTCCATAATGGGTAAGGGAAGACAAAGAAGAAAGTTTTGGCCTGCAGGGATCTTTGGCAGTGTGTAATGGATTGCAATGTCCCTGGGAATGAAATAGATGGTGGCTTACTAAATGCTACATGAACTGCATAAAAGGAAAAACTCCAGGTCTGGAGCCGGAGATCTGACTTGGGTCACAACAATGGAGAGTATGACCTTTCACCCATTTTCCAGGTCTAAACCAATCCATAGACTGGAGCTTCTGATTGAAGGGGAGGTCAGGTCCCTTTGGGGAAGGACCCTATGTCCTGTAATACTGCCACAAAGATATACTGTAAGTCAACCTTTCTCAAAGGCTATTGTCTCTCAGCAAATATGCTCTTCTCTACTCTGCTTTATGATACTGGGGCTGGGACTTTGCAAAGCACATTTCTCTTGCGCTAGTTCCATATCTTCTTTCTTCTTTCTCCTCAAGTTCCTCTTCCTTCTCCAGCCTTCCAGTCTCTTTTTTAAAAATTTGCTCCCCTTTCCTGGTCTTCATTTTTGCAACATTGGCATTCACCCTAGCAGTGAATTGGCCCAAGTTGCAGTAGGTTTTTGTTTTTTTTTTAGCTTATCATTTTTTTCTCCTATCTAGAACCAGTCTTATGGCACTCCTTCAGAGATGTCAGCTCCAGCTGGCCAGAACTGCTACCAAAAAGGTCTGGGTCCTAGCTTTGGGGGGATCCATTCTCTAAGTTTCTAACTTGTAATAACTCCCACTCTTTCCTTTATTTCTCCAACCCTAGGACAGGAATACAAAAGTATCTGAGATAGTAATTGAGAAATGTAGCAGTGTTAGGACATAATTCAGATAAGGCAGGAATGAAAAGCCAAAGAGCAAAACCATTGACCTTAAAGGAAAAGGTTAATAACTTGTGTTAAAATTAGGACGCTGTTCATCAAAAGATACCATTATGAACTTGAAAATGCAAGATATAGAAGGGGTTAAGATAAATCCAACAAAGGGCTCATGTTCAGAACATATAAAGAATTTCTGTCAAGAAAGCCAAGATAGCGGCATAAACACCTAAACTGCTGCCTCACACAACAATTTCAAAACTACAACTAAAAGACAAAATGGACATCATCCAGAACCACAGGAAGGCTGGCTGAGTGGAAATTCTACAACTAGAAGGAAAGAGTAAAGCACATTGAGACTCAGAGGAGCTGCAGGAGGCAGAGGTACTGAGATGCGCATGCAGAGAGGACTGGCAACTGAGTGCGTAGCTGGCTTTCTCAAGTGGGAGGGAGACAAAAGCTCCCAACTGCACTGAACTCCAGTTCCAGGTGAGACTCTGGGGACCCAGAACTCATACGGGGTGAAACTGGACTGTCAGAAAAGAGAAAAGCACACTGAGACTTAGAGGAGCTGCAGGAGGCAGAGGTACTGAGATGCATGCGCGGAGAGGACTGGCAACTGAGTGCACGGCTGGGAAAAAAGAGGAACAATTGTAATAAACTGAACAATAAAGATTTATTAAATTAAAAGAAGAATTTCTGTCAATAAGAAAAATAAAGACAGACCAGTAGAAAAACAGGGAAAGAACTTCACAAAGGAAGATATTCAAGTAACAATAAACATAAGAAAAAGTGCACAACCTCACTAGTCATTAGGGAAATAGAAATTAAAACCATACTGCAATGCCACCATACATCTACCAGGATGGCCAGTGATGTTTTGGCAAGGATATGGAGCAAGGGGAGCACTCATTCATTGCTGGTGGGAGTGGAAATTGATACCATCACATAGAACAGTTGTAAGCATTATCCACTAGAGTTGAAGAAGCACAGATGTGATGGCTGAGAAATTCCACCTCCAGGGTCTACCTGGCAAATGCATGTATGTGCATGGAGAGCCTTGTATGAAACTGTTTACATACACATTATTCATAATGGCCAAAATATGACAACATAAATGTCCATTACGATTAGAATACACAAAATTATGATATGTTTATACAAAAGAATATTATACAGCCACAAAAATACACTAAATGTAGCTACATGGATGAGTCTTCAAGCAAAATGTAAAATCTACATATATAAAAGCCTAAGCGACGGTTTGACCCTTTGACCGGTAGTTGATGACGCACTCTGACCACCAGGGGGCAGACGCTCAACGCACAGGCATGGAAACATGAAACAGTCTGATGACTCTCAGAGGGAAGGGGGAAGAGGGGAAGGCAGGAATATATTAATAAAAGATCTTATATACATATTAGAGGCCTGGTGCATGGATTCATGCACCAGTGGGGTCTCTCAGCCTGGCCTGCAGGGATTGGGCCGAAACCGGTAGTCCGACATCCCCCAAGGGGTCCCAGATTGCGAGAGGTGTGCATCGGGCCTCTAGTAGAAAATAGAAGTATTCACAGCATACTTCCACTTACATATAAATTCAAAAACTAAAATTATAGTAAGTCAATATAGTAGAGAGAGAAGGGGTAGTGCATGGGAAGTGACATAAGAAGACTTTCTGAGTACATTATTTTGATTTTTAAGCTGAATAACAATTACTTTGTAATTCAATGAACTATGTTTTATGTACTTTTCTGAATGTATGTTATCCCTCACAGTAAAAAAGTTTACATAAGCTAAAAAGGCTAAAGATTGAGCAAGATTTGTAATACCAATTTTAAAAGATGTATATGAGTTAAATCAAGGACCTTAGGATATTAGAAAATGTAGACCCAAGATTATGAATGAGGCAGAGAAATAAAAAAATCTAGAGAGTTGAATTTCTTTTAATAATAGGTCAATACTTGATGTGATGCTGGACCAAGCAGCCTTGGATAACCATGCTTTCAGAGAAGCAACACTTTACATCTCCGATTGTTTGTTTCATTCTGCAGTGTATACAAAGCCAGATATGGCATATCTTCCTACAACATTAATTTTAAGTAAAGATTTGAAGAAATGTTTTTATATTAAAACCAGATACATCATGGAGAATATAAAGCATATTACAAAGGCATTTCATGTTCACAACAGGTGGTTTCCCATTACTTTTTCAAAACCCTGCCTTTTGGAGTTTCTGGCTCCTACATTTTTAAGGATTCTTTAACTGCAATTTTTAGGTACAACATGACAAAGTACCTGAAATACGGTGCTTGAACCTACAGTAGAAATGGATACTATGAGATCTGGATTCTAGCTTTTAGTGTGAGTATAAGGAGCCAGACATTGGGGGTAAAAAAAAAAAAAGGGTGGGGGATGGTAGGGAAAATTAAAATTATGAGGAAGAGGCCAGGAAATACATGTATGTATCTTTTTTAAAATAAGTATTTTTACTGACTTCAGAGAGGAAGGGAGAGGGATAGAGAGAGATAGAAACATCAATGATGAGAGAGAATCATTGATCAGCTGCCTCCTGCATGCCCCACACTGGGGATAGAGCCCGCAACCAGGCATATGCCCTGACAGGGAACCAAAACATAACCTGGCTCATAGGTTGACGCTCAACCACTGAGCCACGCTGGCCAGGCTAGAGTGCTTTTTCTTCATTTTTTTTTTTTTTTTCCAATCCAAGTGATGAAGGAAAGAAGGGAAGGTGTTATCCTGTGAAAGGTTATGTCTTATGTCCTACCACTCCACATTCCTGACTGAACCTCTAAAAGGCACTGGGGCAATGGTGAGCAATGGAGACAGAACCTATGGAATAATTGACTCTGAGGATCAAAGAGAAATTACTGGATTGTTTTTTCTCTCTAGCCCTTCTGCCAACTTCTAAGTCTACTCCGTCATCAACATTATCATTGTTAGCACTTATGTTGTGCCAAGCCCTGTTATAAACTTTTACAGATGGGGTAACAGTTACACAGAGGTGGAGTGATTGCTTAAGGACACATTATGTGTCTTATTTCTGAATTTAGGAAGAAAACAGTTTTTCAAGTATGAACTTAACTGTACATTTTTTATTGCTGCCTTTTATCAGGTTAAGATCCTTTACATTCCTAATTTGCTGATGGTTTTTTTATCAGGAATGGACATTGGATTTTAGCTAGTGCCTTTTCTGCATGTATTGATCTAATCATATATGGTTTGTTGTTTTTTACTCTGTTTTTAATACGGTGAATTACATATAAAATTTTAATGTTATGCCAAGCCAACCTTGCATTCCTGAGATAAACCTCACTTGGTCATGATGTATTAATCTCTTTATATATTGTTGGATTTAATTTGCTAAGACTTTTTGCATCTTTGTTCCCGAGTGATATTAGTCTGTAGTTTTTTTATATGGCCTCTGCTCCTCCTCTGCATGTATATTAGACTGCTTGAAGTTGTCCCTTATCTCACTGATATTTTGTTTTGTTGTTTTTCTCTCTGTGTTTCATATTATGTACTTTCTGTTGCTAGATCTTCAAATTTACTAATATTTTGTTCTGTAATATCTAATTTGCTATTAATCCCATTCAGTGTATTTTTTATCTTCAGCAATGTATTTGGGTCTTATAATCCATATCTCTATATAAAATGCTCAATCTTTACTCATCTTCTTTAAAAAGTGTAGTTACAAGTATTTTGATGTTCTTGTCTACTTATTCTGGTATCCGTATTGTGTCATTTCTTGGGTTTATTTCTGCTGATTAGTTTCTCTTCATTGTGGGTCATATTTTCCTGCTTCTTTGCATGCCTGGTAATTTTTAACTGAACACTAAACATAGTGAATTTTACCTTACCTGATGCTGGATGTTTGTTTCCTTTTTATTATTATTAAAGATTTTTTAATTGATTTTTACAGAGAGAGGGACATTGTTGTGAGAGAGTAACATTGATCGGCTGCCTCCTGCACGTCCCCTACTGGGGATTGAGCTTGAAACCTGTGTACATGCCTAGACCAGGAATAGAACCAACCATCTTTCAGTGCACACACCACCACCCAACCAACTGAGCCACACTGGCCAGGGCTGATGTAGATGTTTATATTCATATAAATATTCTTTTAAAAATATATATATTATTGATTTTTTTACAGAGAGGAAGGGAGAGGGATAGAGAGTTAGAAACATCAATCAGCTGCCTCCTGCACACCCCCTACTGGGGATGTACCCGCAACCAAGGTACATGCCCTTGACTGGAATCAAACCTGGGACCCTTCCGTCCATAGGCCGACGCTCTATCCACTGAGCCAAACCTGTTAGGGCCATATCAGTATTCTTGAGCTTTGTTTTGGGATGCAGTTAACTTACTTGGAAACAGTTTGATCTGTTTGATGCTTGCTTTTCAGCTTTTTTTTTAGAAAATGTTTTTTATTGATTTTAGAGGAAGGGAAAAAGAGAGAAACATGGATGTGAGAGAGTAACATCAATTGGCTGCCTCCTGCACGCCCCGTACCAGGAATTGAACCTACACAGGCATGTACCCTGACCAGGAATGGAACTGGGGACCTCTCTTAACCATTTTACAATTGCCTACACCCAGATTTATAGACAGTCCCCTCCTTTAGTAAAGGACCAGGTCTTAAAAAGACCTAACCCAACGCCTGGATTCAAGTTGTGAACCTGGTTCTGGCCCTTGTCTTGAGTGGACAACTTGTATGTGAAGGCTTAGTTTCCACTGCCTACTGCCAGGCTCAGAGACCATCAAACCATGGCATAAGCCTTACTCATCACTTTATATTTTTTGCTCTTTTCAAATTTATAAAGATGTCTTTGAACCCAACTATGTCTCCTCTTTCCAACATTTTATTATTAAAATTTTCAAACATGCATACAATGAAAGAATTATACAGTAAACATGCATATGCCCATCACTTTGGTTCCAAATCAACCTTTTGCTATAATGACTTTTTACATGTCTGTCCTGATCCATCCATCCTTCCATCCACCCATCAGTCCATCTTATTTGTTGATCACTTCAGAGTAACTTGTACTCTTCACCCACTTGTACTTTACTTTTGAAGTAATATTTATATACAATGAAGTGTTTATATCCTAATTATTATCTAGCACATCATCTATACAACTCAACCCTCTGTCAAGATATAGAATGTTACCATCACAGAAGAAAAAGTTTGCTTCTGTGCTTTCCCAGTCAGCCCATACTCCTAAACCCCAGAAGCAACCATTGTTTTTTTATTTCTACTCAATTACTTTTACAGACTCTAGAATTTCACTTTATGGAATCATAGCATGACTTCTTTTGCACAATATGTTGTTTTTGAGATTTATGCATATGGTTGTAGCAATAATTTATTCCTTTTCATTGTTGAGTTCTTCTGTTCCTTTGTTTAAACACAGTTTGTTCATTTCAGCAGGGTCTTTTTGATTTTTCTTTTTCTTTTTATCTATCACTACTAAGTGGAGAGAAGAGAGTGCATCCAAGTATGAACCTAACTGCGTGCTTAATCTAAAGTCTCTTGGTTACTTCCTCTTTCTCAACTCCATCTTCACGGTAGCAGCACAGGCCGCAGTTCAGACGCCGACATGCAGCTTTTTGTCCGTGCCTAGGAGCTACACACCCTCGAGGTGACCGGCCAGGAGACTGTCTCCCAGATCAAGGCTCATGTAGCCGCTCTGGAGGGCATCGCTTCAGAAGATCAAGTCGTGCTCCTGGCAGGCACACCCCTAGAGGATGAGGCTACCCTGGGCTAGTGTGGGGTAGAGGCTCTGACCACTCTGGAAGTAGCCGCCCGCATGCTTGGAGGTAAAGTCCATGGTTCTCTGGCCCGTGCTAGGAAAGTAAGAGGTCAGACCCCCAAGGTGGCCAAACAGAAGAAGACTGGTCGGGCCAAGCGACGGATGCAGTACAACCGGCGTTTTGTCAATGATGTGCTCACCTTTGGCAAGAAGAAGGGCCCAATGCCAACTCCTAAAGTCCTTTGTAATCTGGTTTTCTCTAATAAAGCCACTTAGCCCAGTCAAAAAAATAAATAAGTAAAGAAAATAAAGTCTCTTTGTTAAACTAATGTGTATTCATTTTCAGTTATTTTATTTAAATTGAGTAAACTTAACTGCTTTCTAGTTTTATAAAGAATTGAATTTAGTCCTTTTCATTTTCCTTCTAAGCCTGTTCAATATGCATTATCACATTTTTGCATGAACTTTAAAATGAGAAAATATGCTATATAAATGAAGGGCAATATTTGCTGTTTAAAAGTTCTCTTATCCCATAAATAATATCAAATAGTCTGCATATAAAATATGTATTTGTCACCCTTGCCAGTTTGGCTCAGTGGATAGAGCGTCAGCCTGCAGATTCAATTCTGGTCAAGGGCACATGCCCAGGTTGCAGGCTCGATTCCCAGTAGGTCATGTGCAGGAGGTAGCCAATCAATGATTCTCTTTCATCACTGATGTTTATATATATCTCTCTCCCTCTCCCTCTTTGAAATCAATAAAAATATTTTTTTAAAATATATGTATTTGTCTATAATGTCATTTAAAAATTTAATAATTCTATCGTGCTTTTGCTCTTACATTAGGTACAATTTATAATCAGTATACTTCTTTGTTATTAACAATAAAACTCTGTTTTCAAGAGTATGTTGGTGCAGCCAGCTTAACAATATATTGCAATTCTAGAGGACCGCTAATCTCTGTTATTTCTAGATTAATTCTCAAATATAATGTAAATTGAGTAACTTATTTCTTTTTCCTGATATGTTAAGAGGATTAACTAATGAAGCATAGCATAGTCTACATCCTATATAATAAGAGGAATATGCTAATTATCATTTACATCGTGATGCGTAACGACCGACCGCGTAATTACCAGATCAAGGATCTGCAGGATGGGGGGGCAGCGAACTACAAGCAGCGGAGAGCTACAGGAGGGGGCAGGGCAGCAAGCTATGGGGCGGCAGGGGAGCTACAGGAGGGCAGAAGAGACCTACTGGTGCATAGATTTGTGCGCAGGGCTATTAGTATAACAGAGTTTCAACATTTGTTAAAATAATGTATTATTTTATTTTCACCTTCAGGTTTGGTTGGGATGTTCCAGTAATTCTGAGAAATTCTGAAGAAACCCAGTTCAAAACAAGAGTTTTCAAAAAGCAAATGAGACAAGTCAAGAATCCTTTTGGCTTAGAGATCGCTAATCCATCTTCAGCTTCGATTTCAAGTTGGTAGCTACTTTCCCAAAATTCTTCTCTCTTTTTCTGTCCCTGTTTTAGCCCTTTAATTTTCTTGTATTATTATTTATTAATTGTATTATTTTCCATATGAACAACTGTAAACCCATTTTTGCCCCACCTTGTATATAGTATGCTACTGTTTATCTCACAGGAGAGGATATCCAAATATATGTGTTTATTTACATTAAAATGAAGTATCACAGGTGTTAATAAGAGAAGTCTTTTAGGACAGGGTGCCATTTTCATTGGTCTTCAGTACGGTGAGAAAGGTAAGAATGATATAGTGTAAGTTCAGTTAATGTAAGGTTGCTCACCTTCTGAAGAACAGCTGTCAGTCTGAAATTACGATATTTTGGTCTAAACTTATTTTGGTAGATGATAATAATAGATGGTAGTTGTTTGTTTCTGTACTTGGAAACAAATTGTCTGTGAGCCTATCTAGGAACAAGTGGCATGAAAGAGAGGGAATGCTGGGCACAGACAAGACAGAAGAGTAAGGGAAGACTCAAATTATTTGCTTGGGTCCTCCATAGATGGGTCTTTTTACAGAGATGAGAAATACAGGAGGAAGCAGGTTTGGGAAGAAAGGAAATGAATTCAGTTTTGAACTCCTGGACGTGTAAATGCTTTTATGTCAGTTAAGCAGAGATACAGAGCATGCAGTTCTAGGTGCAGTTCTGTAGCTCTACCAGGTCCTCTGGGCTGAGACCCTATCACCTTTTACGCTTGCTCACATTTCCGGTATCTTAAAAACAACCCTAAACTTTCTCGGCTCTTCATCTTATTCTAGCTACTGTCCTTTTTCTCTTTTTCCCTTCATACCCAGGCTTTAAAAAAAATATATATATATATATATATATTTTTTTAATTGATTTCAGAGAAGACGGGAAAGGGGGAGAGAGAGAAACATCAGTGATTAGAGAGAATCATTGATCAGCTGCCTCCTGCATGCACCATACTGAATATCAAGCCCACAACCTGGGCATATGCCCTGACCGGGAATTGAACCATGAACTCCTGGTTCATAGGTCAATGCTCAACCACTGAGCCACGCCAGCTAGGCCACAGCCAGGCTTCTTAAAAGCGATATGCATTTGCCTTCTCCTCTTAGCCTGCTTCCCTTTTTACTCCTTAGAGCAGTGTAGTCTGATTTTTACCTGTATCCCTCTATTGAAATGGCTTTCCCCAAGATCACTGATTAGCACTTCTGCCCTCTACTCCTAACCCCTGGCAGTCATAAATTTACTGGGCGCTTTTTCAGGCCTGAGTTAGTGCTCTCTCTGCAGAGTTTAACAGAGTTGACCAGTCCTTCCTTGTTGACATCCTGCTCCCTTGTCTTCTGTGAACTTCCTTGTCTAGTCATCTTCCTGCCTCTAACTTTTCAGAATCACTTGTCAAAAATTATTTATAATATCAATCTTAAGTAAATCTTGATTTACAATGAAAAAGTACAGAATTTCTTATCTTCTTCCTTAGCTGTAAATACTATTTGGTGTATGTGTGTAGATATAGGATGTCCCAAAAAATGTATACACACACTTTGAAGGCAGTGTTTATTAAAATATGTTTCATTTTCAAATTTGAGCTATCAGCTGTTAAAGTGTGTATAAATTTTTGGGACACTGTATATATAATAACCCCTATGAATTGAAGGAAACCAAGGACCTTTGTTTTTTCCACTAGTGGTAGATAAGGAGTTCATTCTGGCATTTTTCACTTGGGAAAGCCAAATTTCAAGATATGACAGAGAAGACTAGCTTATTTAGGAAACATGCCTGAATAAAATGTACAGAATAGTGGTGGCTTGGTGATCTCTGACCTTTGTGGCCATGCACCTGGACCTGCTATAATGTCACATCTGACTCTTGAGCAGGACTGCCTGTAAAAAATTCTAGTACAGCCCTAGCCGGTTTGGCTCAGTGAATAGAGCATTGGCCTACAGACTGAAGGGTCCCAGGTTCGATTCCAGTCAAGGGCACATGCCTGAGTTTGGGCTCGACCCCCAGTAGGGGGCGTGTAGGAGGCAGCTGATCAATGATTATCTCTCATCATTGATGTTTCTATCTTTCCCTCTCCCTTCCTCTCTGAAATCAATAAAAATATATATTTTTTTGAAATTCTAGTACAAAGTGGTTCTTCCTGCAGCATAGGTCCAAAGCCTGTAGACACTGAGAAAGTAAGAAAAGATATATCATGAGCAAACAAACACAGGACACTTGTGAACTAGAAAGTGTCAGGGAATCCATCAGTCTGCTGTTATTAAGATAGAAATAGTCCTAAATAGCGCCTGCCCTGTAAATGTTGGAAGCTGGAAATCTCTCAGCTATGCTCAACACACTATATACTAACCAACAATAGCATTACTGAAGTACACAAAGAAAATTTTAAATCTGTGTACTTACAGTGTGCTTATTGAAGTATTTTAATTTTTAAATACCAATGCATATTATGCATTATCTGTCTTCTGTGGGGAAATAAGGAGAAGAATTTTGATGGGAATTCTTCTTTATTCAGCAGAATAAAATTCATTTGTTTAAACTGTGGAACAATGGGTGTCATTAAAGATGTCTAACCAGGATATTGAAATAATATTCTGAGCAATAATCGTGATATTTTAAAAAGTTATTTCTTTTGGTGTGTAAATAGTTTAAAAATCCAGGGCTTTGTTTGCTTGTTTTGTTTATTAAATCACTATTCCCAAGGGGCCTGGCATATAGGGGAGGGACAGAGAACATATAGAGAACTGAATCAGTTTTGTTTTTAAATATATTTTTATTGATTTCAGAGAGAAAGGGAGAGGGAGAGAGAGATAGAAACATCAATGATGAGGGAGAATCATTGATAGGCTGCCTCCTGCACGCCCCCTACTGGGGATGGAGCCTGCAACCCGGGCATGTACCCTTGACCAGTATTGAACCTGGGACCCTTCAGTCCGCAGGCCGACGCTCTATCCACTGAGCCAGACCAGCTAGGGCTGGAGAATAATTTTTAATCTTAGTCATTTAGTTCTGTTTACCAGAGGTGGGTTTGGGGATTTGTTGTTGTTGTTGTGTAATGATACTGTATTTGGATTTATGAAGTTCCCATGTCCTCAATGTAGAGGTTTTAATGAAATTGAAAGTAGGTACTCAGGACATATTAGTTGCATTGTATTAATTCAATTCAGGAATTCTGTCCTTTTGTAAACAGCTTTCTGGTGTTTTGACTAATTTACCCTGGAAAGAGCCAATATAAGCAAAAGGGTTAAGCGAAATGACAAACAGCATTTTTGGAGGAATTGTGAGCTTCTGTTCCTTACAACCAAAATTTCCATCTCCCAGTATTTTGGTTTCATCATCCTCGTGCAGGGGCTCCCTGTATATTAGTTCTTCTCTCACAGAGACTTTTCTGTAAGAGGGTGTGTGGCTTTACTGCCCCCTTGTTTCTCCTTTTATTAATGGCTCAACTCATTTGACTATAGCCCCACTTTTTTTTTCCAATTTCTTGCAAGACCATCTTTTACACTGTCTCTTTATTTGGTTGTTACTGGTAGGCAGGTTGAGAGAAATCCTACCTAGGTTGCTTCACTTCATTTGGGTTCTGAGTTTTCTGGGTTATGCCTATCTTCCAATTCTGTTAATGCTATTGATCTAAGATGTTATTGTGTGCACACTGAATTTTAGAAGACTAAAAAAATATAAGGATGGGAAATAAATATAAGGATCTTTGCAGAAGAAGTGATAAAAACTAAAGGGAGAATAGTTTTGTCTAAGAGTATTTGAACCCTTAGTGTAAATCAATATATTCTCAGTCTGTATAAAAGACAAGTTTATGAAAGATTGTGGAGGGCAGAGTTTTATAGAATCTGTAATTCTTTTTCATTTGCTTGTAATATTAATATCAAAGACATATTAAAATCTGATTAATATCGTTATCAGTAGTCTGTGATGTGCCCCCTTTTAGTCAAGTATACAAAGTCTATAAACAAGCTGTATTTACCTCTGAATCTCTGGAACTCGGATTCTTTTTACAAAGCAGTTAGACTGATATTATGTATGTTCTATAAAGTGGCGTTTGTTTTTTAAGGCTTATCCTTCCATTGTTCTTTCTTTAGTGTAAACAAACACATATATTTGGATATCCGCTCCTGTGAGATAAACAGTAGCATACTATATACAGAGTGGGGGGAAAATGGGTTTACAGTTGTTCATCTGGAAAATAATACAACAAATAATAAATAATAATACAAGAATAAACTCTATTTCGCGTACTCACAACTGTAAACCAACTTTTGTCCCACCCTGTAATCTTTTCTACACCTTGCTTTTTTCATTTAATGGTATATTCTGAAGCTCATTCCACAGTAGTACTATACACAGATATTTTGGTATGCCTAATTTTTTTGAAGAGCTTCACAGTACTTCATTGGAGAGTATTCCATATTTTATTAATTTAATCCACTATTGATGAACATTTAGGTGAAGTACAGCATTTTGATATAACTAGTGCTATAATGAATAGCCTATTTATACATCTTTTTACATTTTTGCCAGTAATACTTTTCTGGGTCCTCCCCCCACTTTTTTTGTAGGCTTTAAATTTTTTCCCCTTTCCCATCTACTTTCAATTTTTTTTCTTGCCTCACTTTGTGTAGTTCTAAAGTGACAGAGAAAATTATGTATAGTTTTTAATACATATATTTTAAATTTGTATTAATGGAGTGATTTTCTTCAGCTTTTTAACAGCTAATTGAAAAATAAAGCTAATTATTAATACTTAAATGTGAAGTCAAATCTGGTATCAATTATGTATGTAAAGCTTCTGTCAATTAAAATTTTTGCTTAACTGTGATTAGAAATTGCTCTATGTCACTGCTACTATACATACTCAGAATCTGACACTTTGTGCTTAGTACAATATTTGACATCCTGTGAATGATCTGGTTGTATTTGTGTATCTCCTTCCAACACATTCTCTTAATCACCTTTAAAAGTAGGTAATATATTAATCAAAATTCCTATTAGCAAGCAACAGAAACAACTCCAATAAAAGGATATTGAGAGCGGAGGAATGGGGAATATCTGTAATACTGTCAACAATAAATAAATAAAATGGGAGGGGGGAGGATTTTGAATAGCATACAGACTTGCCAATAGGTTTGGAGAGCCAGAATCAGAGAGCAAGGTTGTTCACTCAGGAACATTTGTCACCGAAAGTGACCGGGACCAAAGCAGATCTGCCCTGGCACGATCTGGAATGTGTGGATTCTTGACTTTGTGTAGGAAAAAGTTCACACCATGTGCCCAGATGATTTTGAGAGTACCTTTCTTAAAGTTGGGAGCAGTGAAACAAAGGATAGGCTTAAGATCGAAGAGTCAAGATCACAACAACAGGAGTGGGCCTATACTGGGCTGCCTAGGCTCAGGAAAGGAAGTCACAGGAACAGAACTGAGCCACTCTGGGCTGTTTGGATACAGGAAAGGAGGTCACAGTAACAAAACTGAGTCATGTGGGGCCTCGTGGATTCAGGAAACAAATTATAGTAACAGAAGTGAGCCAGGCTGGGCTGTGTGGACTCAGGAAATAAAGTCATAGAGGCAAAAAGAGGGCCCTTGGAGACAGTTGACAGGGTTAGTTAGCCCAGGACTAGTTGCTGCTGCCCATTGCTCACCTGATTGCAAGTCTCCTGGAAACCTTTAGAGCTCAGGGGAGAGAAAGTAAAAGTACATGCCTGAAGAAATGGTTCCGGCGTGCGCAAGCGAGTACTGGGTCTTTTGTCTTAAGGGGTTTTATTTGTTTTCTAAAGGGAATTGTAGAGGAGATCTCAGGGGAGGGTCTCAATAGAAGATTCAGCAGCTTTCTAGGTGAGTCCTTTAATATGGTGATGTATCAAAATGAGCCTGTAGGGGAGTCTGGGATCATTCTATGGTCAGTTTCACTGCTTTACTTTTATCTTGGATTTGTCTGACTCTAATTGTTTTTTCTTGTTATTTATTTCCCTTCCTTCATCCATTCTGGAGTTTGGGTGATTTAAGCTATTCTCTCTGGTTGGGGAGGAAAGATATAAACCATCTGCTCCTAAGGGTCCTTGGTTAGGGAAGATAAGATCTTGTGATTTACTAGCAGGCTCTTAATTGCTCAGCCTTGTTTAACTATCTTGTCTCAGTTTCTCTCATTCCACTTGTCAAGGAATTTCCCAGCTTCTTACTGTCCTGCCTCACAATGAACAAAAACATTTCCTTTTGGCTTAGCAAGTACACCACTGTCACTCACCACTAGATGTTGCAGCTTGCGCTGCCCGAAATGTGAGGCACTGGATGTAGCTGCCTTTGAACTTATTGCTACAAGGGAGGGGGAAATCACATAGGTGGCATATAGTAAATCCATAAGCAAGTAGATAAAACTATATATTATAATTTGTCCATTTATAATTTATATGCCCCCTTAATCGGCTTTACTCAAATCATAATATCTTTTGTTATGCCAAAAGCAAACAAATGAAAGAGGACATCACTATTACATTTCTATGTTTTGGAATCTCCACTCTTTCCTTGGGATATTTTGCATATTACATGGGACATTAACTTTGTGACAAGAATGTATATTGATATTGTCAGTGTGTATATTGATATTAGTAAAGCTCAATTTCTTTTTAATATTTGTCCTACTCCAGTGATCATTTTGTGGAGCCACGGGTGGTGTGTATCCACTTTCAGAGATAGCTCTGCTCTGCTTGTAGTTACAAGGTTGTGCGGCTCTACTTTAGGATTGTAGACACTATTAGAGAGGTAGGCTAACAATTAGTGAACTGTATTTCAGTTTGTAAAATCTTTGAGGGAAAAGTCTGGAAGTCACCAAAAACATTAAATTGATCACTTCCAAGCATAAATGTATAAATACTCAGGTTTACTGGTAGTGCTTCAAAATTGTGTAGACATTGAGGTTTTTTATATCTCCTGTTGTAGAGACCAGTTCCTTCATTTATAGGCACATACCCTTTAATGAGTTCCTTGAACTGCCAGCATCCTGGCCAGCATCCAAAAAGAAGCTTTTATTACTTGCTATGTATAATTGTACTAGAAATTACGTCAGGTAATTTTCTTCTCTGTCTTATTTGTCTTCTACAGCTGGCATAACTTTGACAACAGATTGCCTTGAAGATAGCCTCCTCACGTGCTACTGGGGGTGCAGTGTTCAAAAATTGTACGAGGCTTTGCAGAAGCACGTTTATTGCTTCCGAATAAGCACTCCCCAAACACTGGAAGATGCTTTGTATAGCGAATATCTCCATCGAGAACAGTATTTGTATCCTTTATCTTATATCTATTAGGGCATGAGAATTTTAGACATTGGACTTCTTATGGATAAAGTGTTGCCAAGATACGATTCCCTTTGGTATTTTATTGTATTTTTGCTTATAGTGACAATTTACCTTTACATTTTCAAAAAGTATTAAAAAGGACAGCAAAGAAGAAATATATTGCCAGTTACCAAAAGATACTAACATTGAAGACTTTGGGACAGTGCCCAGATCTCGCTATCCATTGGTAGCACTGTTGACCCTAGCTGATGAGAATGACCGAGAAATTTATGATATTGTAAGTAATTATAAAGTTTTGGAAGCATTACTTTTAAGTGATTTGTATAATAGGTCTTAGTTATTTGGTGATGTAGAAAAAAGTATTATTTTAATTTCTGAGGGTATACATTTGGCCTGGTCACATTTTTCCCCCCAAAAAATGAATACATGGGAAATATGTATTACTTTTATACATATAACAGCTGCTTTAGAGTACGACTTTTTCCCCCATATGGGTTACTAGAATATGATTATATGTAGAAAATAAAAGCTATATTATATTTGAATTAAGTTAATTTCATCATTCTGTCATGTTTGCTGCGTAGAAAAGTCTGTTGGGATACATATTTATTTTTAACATTTTTAGCACTGAATAAATGAGCATTGTAGCAGTGAAACAAAATGCTCAATTTCTAGATAATATCCACTTTTTCTTTGCATGTTTGCAGTCATCTTGTTTTCATCATAGTGTCTGCTGCATCTACATCTTATATATGTTTGGTCCCTATATTTTCAGTAATTATAGTGATAATTACCTTTCTCATTATATACTAATTATTTCTTTAGTCTGGTAGTTTATCCCTATTGGGAAGATAAAAGCATCTTAGGGAGCTAAGAAGACCTGAGCCCTGACAATCCTCTAAGTATGGTAGAAGTTTATATATGAAATAAACTTGGTGAAATAATATCATGTAAGAATGCCCTTATACACAATTTACTACTTTTCTGAAGTGCATGATATAGATATGTTCTTTAATAAAGAAATGGTAGCATCTTTATGGCATTTTGTAACATACAACGTGCATTCATTAACTTATTTATTCCTTCTAACAACATTGTGTTCGGCCCATGGTCGGCAAATTGCGGCTCGCGAGCCACATGCGGCTCTTTGGCCCCTTGAGTGTGGCTCTTCCACAAAATACCATGGCCCGGGCGAGTCTATTTTTAAGAAGTGGCGTTAGAAGAAGTTTAAGTTTAAAAAATTTGGCTCTCAAAAGAAATTTCAATCGTTATACTGTTGATATTTAGCTCTGTTGACTAATGAGTTTGCCGACCACTGTGTTAGGCAAATATCCTTCTTAAAAGGACTGAAACAGAGTTGTTAGAAAAATCCCAATCATTCAGGAAATAAGAGATGGGCTGGACCCTGAACCTGTGTAGTTCTTTGCCAGGAACCCCTCCTCCCTTTCTTTTTTATAGGAATATCTTCTTTTTAAAAAAATATATATATTTTTAATTGATTTTAGAGAGGCAGGGAGAGGGAGAGAGAGATAGAAACATCAATGATGAGAGAGAATCATTGATTGGCTGCCTCCTGCATACCCCTGGCCAGAATCGAACTTGGGACCCTTCAGTCTGCAGGCTGATGCTCTCTCCATTGAGCCAAACCAGCTAGGGCAGGAATAATCTTCTTGAAACAAGTGTATATTGAGCTTTGGAAGGTGTTAGACCCTTATTGGGAAATCTAGACCTGTTCATATGCAGTTAAGCCAGTCTAGGTTTTGGGGTTTTAATCTTATCAAATTGAAGTTTCATTGAGCTGAAATCAGCGTGTTGTTTTTCTAAATAAAAGACATACTAACAGCAGTGTATTTTCAGAACCTGGCACCGTGCCTTAAACACAGTAGGTACTCAATACATTTAATCGGTGTGGAAAAAAAGTCATACCAAGCAGTGTTAGTGAGCTTCATAGAGCTCGGTAGCAGAACTCTTCAGTTGCACATGCATAAGGAAGTGTATATGAGAGATCTTCTGGTCTCCCCCTTTTCAGTTGAAGATAAATAAGACCTATTAGGTTGGTGTTTCATACCCCTGCCTTCCCGATCTCTTCTAAGCTCCCCTAGTTCTTTCCTTTTATTGCAAAAAAAGGGTCAGTTCTCAGTCACCTTCCTCCCAGCTTCCTCGTTGGTTCCTTTCCTTCTCACTGGCTTGGTGCTTTCTATCTACGTGAGGTACTGATAGTCTTTGTTTTCTAACTTTTCTTCCTCCATCTAAATAGAGAAGGACTTGGTGTGTGCATGCTAAAACATATATATAACTTAAATGCTGTTTTAACCACTTTCCAGTGTACAATTCAATGGCATTATAAATAGGGACAGATTTGCTTATCTGGTCCCCGACCCAATTGGAACGAAGACTCCAGGACTTGCTGTAGCTGTGCACGGCTTATTCCCACAGGGGAGCCTGGGCCCAGGTCCTGACGCGTTAACAGTTATTTTCTTGGCCTGTGTCTCCCTGCCTTGGTCCTTCTCTGTCTTTTATGAGCAGGCTCTCCTCTTTTTTTCATGTTAAATCTTGTTTCTCCATCTCTTACCTCTCAGATTGGGCCTAATGGTAGAACTAAAGTATAATTGTTAGTATATTTTATAAAAATAATGTTCTCAGTTCTTTTACGTTTGTTTTTCTTGTTACTCTTCACCTAAGGATATTTTTTCTATTGCTTTTCGAGAGAGTAGAAGGGAGTGAGGGAGTACGAGAGAGAGAGAGAGAAGGAGAGAGGGAGAGGGAAAGAAACATCTATGTGAGAGAGACACATCGACTGGTAGCCTTCCTTGTTGCCCTGATTGGGGACAGGGAGCAAACCCACAACCCAGGTACATGCCCTTGACCTGGAATCAAACTCCCTACCCTTTGGTTGCAGACTGACACTCTTAACTACTGAGCAACACCAGCCAGAGCATGTTCTCTGTTCTTAATTTTAAAAGCAAACTGAGCATTTCATAATTCTTTTTCATAAATGGTTTTTCAGTATTTTATCTGGGAATCAGATATTCTACATCTAAAAAAAAGAAAATTAAATTCTCCTATTCCTATTGTAACAGTAAAAATTACATTTAGATAATATAGCTAGCCACTAGTTTGTTATTATAAGTAGATAAAGGAAAGCAGGGGTTGTTATTGCAAGATTTTGGCTTTAAAACTTTTTCATTTTTACATAATTATATCAGTTTGTTTTTTGTATTACGCATATAATATATGCTTATGGCAGGAAATAACATTAGAAAATCTAGATAAGCCAAAAGAAAAAAAGTATAATCACTTTTATTCTATCATCCAAATATAACCACTGTGAATATTTGTATCTTTCCAGATCTTTATATATGTATTTTGTTGTTGTTGTTATTAATCTTCATCCGAGGATATTTTTTCCATTGATTTTTAGAGAGAACGGATGAGAGAAAGAGAGAGAGAGAGAGAAACATCAATATGAGAGAGACACATCGATTGGTTGCCTCTTGCACATGCCCGGCCAGGGCTGGGGATCAAGCCTGCAACCAAGCTATGTGCCCTTGACCTGAATCAAACCCTCAACTTTACAGTCTGTGGGCCAACGCTCTAACCACAGAGCACCCGACCAGGGCTAAATATGTAATTAAAAAAAAAAAAAAGGGGGGGGGACCAACTTGTACATACTATTTTGTGACCCCTTTCATTTAGCATTATATTATTAACATCTTTTCCATATGAAATATATATCTACAACTACATTTATATTTATAACTAGCATTATAGTAGTTTCAGAGTCTTTTAATATTAAATCAAATGACAAAATTGTTAGTACAAATTTGATTTAGTATTAAAAGCCTTTGAAGTCATTGCCAAATTATTAAATCCTTATAAAACTGTAAAGAATATTGTATATTAATAACCATAGTAGGATGTTTATTTTAAACTTATTTAGATGTAATTTCAAAAAACTTGCAAAAATAAAAAAGTAAAAGAACACCCATATACCCTTTTCCAGATCTACTGTTGTTAACATTGCACATTTGCAGTATTATTTGCTTTATATGTAGATATGTATATTTTTTAAAATCAATCACTTGAGAGTACGTTGTATGCATGATGATTTTTACTCCTAAGTACTTCAGCAGTGTATATTTCTTAAAAATAGGATGTTCTATATAATCACAATGTAGTTATCACCTTTATGTCTAATATAGATCTAATATTTTATCTAATCTATTACCTGTATTCCAATTTGTTAGTTGATCTAACAGTATTCTTTTTTTTAAATATATTTCATTGATTTTTACAGAGAGGAAGGGAGAGGGATAGAGAGTTAGAAACATCAATGAGAGAGAAACATCGATCAGCTGCTTCCTGCAAACCCCTACTGGGGATGTGCCCACAACCAAGGTACATGCCCTTGACTGGAATCGAATCTGGGACCTTTTAGTCCGCAGGCTGATGCTCTATCCACTGAGCCAAACCAGTCAGGGCTAACAGTATTCTTTACAACACGTTTCCCCTCCGGTACAGATTCTAGTCTAGAGTCAGATATTGTATTTGTCATGTATTATTAGCCTCCTTTCATCTGGAATATTTCCATAGCTTGTCTTTGTCTTTTATGACATTAGCATTTTTTGAAGAATACAGTCACACACACATAAAACAGAGTAATTATCACTTTGTTTTTCTGATATTTCACCATGATTACATTGGAGTTAATGCATTTTCAGCCAGTATACTGCACAGGTGATAGATAATATATGTGTCCAGGGCATCACCTTCAGAGGCATTTGAGGTTCTTTTCTATCATTGGTGGTGTTAATTTTGACCTATCAGTCAAGGTGTTACCTGATTTCTCCAATGTTCCTTTTTTTCCTTCCTTTGCAGATTATAAGTAGTCTGTAGGGAGGCACGTTAGGACCATGCAAATATCCACTCTTTATCAACATTTCCCCCTGGATTGACTATCCATAGAGATTCTTACCAGATTTTATCTTTACCACGCTAGTTACAGAATGATTATTTTCAAACTTGCGCCCTCCAGTCAGCCCTCAGTATTCTATAAGCAAGAGAACTACCATATATTTTTGTTCATCTCTTTCCCAGTGGTCTAATTGCTGAATTTAATTATTTTTTGTACTCAAACTGTCATCTTCATACTTCCTGCCAAAGATTGAAGGTTTATAGTCAAACACTGTGTTCATAAATTACTTGGGTTAGTTCTCTCAAAAGTGAAAAAACTATATTAAGTGGTATACTCAGGTGTTGCTGTTTTCCACATACCCTCCTCCCATTCTCACCCCTCCCCAATCTTGTAGATACCTAAGTCAATTGTTTTCATGTTTATTTTTCCTATGTTTCGTATTGTAACGATGATATATGTGTATATATTTCTTATTGTCCCTTCTTTCCTACACTGAAGATAGCAAGCTGTATATACTATACTACAGGCCCAGTGCACAAAAATTCGTGCACTCGGGGGCGGGGGGTCCCTCAGCCCAGACTGCACCCTCTTGCAGTCTGGGACCCCTCAGGGGATGTCCACGGGGGAGCGGGCCTAAGCCGCAGTTGGACATCCTTAGCGCTGCCGAGGAGGCAGGAGAGGCTCCCACCACTGCTGCTGCGCTCACAGCCGTCAGTCCAGCTTATGGCTGAGCGGAGCTCCCCTTGTGGGAGCGCACTGACCACCAAGGGGCAGCTCCTGTGTTGAGCGTCTGCCCCCGGTGGTCAGTGTGCATCAATTTGCATATTACCCTTTTATTATATAGGATATGTTCTTGCTTTGTTCACTTCACAGTATCTCCTGGAAATGAGTCTAGACCAGTTCATAGAGATCTTCCTCACACTGGTTTTGTGTGTGTGTGTTTTTTTTACAGCTGCATAGCACTCCATTGTATGTAGGGTGTACAGGTACCATTTATTTAATTTCCTGTGGTTGGATAGTCAGGTGTTTCCAGTATTCTGCACTAACAAGTAATCTTGCACTGAATAAATGGTGTGTGTATATTTTAATATAGTTGAGGTTGAATGGTTCAAGGGTAAATGCATGTTATTTGTTACATTTTGCCAAATTCCCTCTATTGGGGTTGTGCCTTTAGAGCTGAACCATTTTTTAAAAGATTTTGTTGTTGTTGTTATTTACTGATTTTTAAAGAGAGAGGAAGGGAGGAGAGGGAGAGAGAAAGAAAGAGAGGGAGAGAAACATCAATGTGAGAGCATAATATTGATCAGCTGCCTCATGCCCACCCCTGACCTAGGTATGTGCCCTGACCAGAAATCGAACTGGCAACCTCTTAGGTCACAGGATGACACCCAACCAACTGAGCCACACCAGCCAGGGCTGAACCTTTTTTTTTTTTTTTTTTTACATTCCACCATATATGAGTGTGATTATTACTCCATAGAGTATATTGACAAGCTTTTCAGTTTTTGTTAATCTGATGTATGAGAAATATCTCAGTAAATTTTTGATTTGCATTTATCATGTTATGAGTAAAATTGAACATCTTTTAATATGGCTAAGGACCATGTTTATATCTTTTGCGAATTGTCTATTCATGTCTTTTGCCCATTTTTTAATGGGATATTTGGTTACTTTCTCTTCAGTTTTTAAAGTTGTTCATAAGTTATGGATATTAGCCCTTAGTCTGTGATATACATTGTGAATATTTTATTCTAGCTTGCTATATGTCTTTTAATTTTGCTTATGGTGCTTTATCATCATGCAGGTTTTTAATTTTTATGTAGTCAAATGTGTCAAATTGATCTGCTTCTAGGTTTGTGTTATAGTTAGAAAGTCTTCCCTTACATTGAGACTAGAAAGAAATGCACATGTTTTCTACTAGTATTTGTATAGTTTTATTTTTTACAATTAGATTTCTTATGCTTTTGAAATTTATTCTTGTGTATGGTATGAGGAATAAATCTAATTTTTGTTTTTCCAAGTAGCTATACAGTTGTCCTAATACTTTTTATTAAAAAGACTCGCTTTGCCGGTGATTTGAAATGCCACCTTTATCATATTTGTATATATAATTGGGTCTGTTTCTGGGCGGTTTATTCTGTTTCAGACATCTGTCTATCCATGTGGTAGTACCACACTGTTTTAACTCTAGAGGTTTGATAGTATGTTTTAATATCTGACTGTGCTTAATATCCCCTCCCCCATAGCTTTCTTTTCAGTATTTTCCTAGCTGTTCTTACGTGTTATTTTCCCATATTGAGAATTTGAGTCAACTCAGCTATTTTATTGGGATCACATTAAATTTGTAAGCTAGTATAATTTTAAAAACTCTGGTAAAAATATGTCAATAACTGCTTTCTCTGTAGTGACTGATTTGAATAAATTATTGTAATTTTTCTAATTTATCAGCTTATTTTTGTTTGATGCATATTTTCACATATCTGTGAAATAATATAGAGGTTAAGTACTGACTGGTGTTCAATTTTTATTTTAGATTTCCATGGTGTCAGTAATTCATATTCCTGATAAAACTTATAAACTGTCCTGTAGAATATTATGTCAATATTTACTCCCGACTCAAGGTCAATTTCATGATCTTAAGGTAAGTTGTACCCTGTAGTCTTATCTTTGTCTCTCATTTGCAGTTTCAAAGAATGACCATTTATCAAGGGATAATATTTTTCAGTTCCCATAGAAGTTAGCTATTATTTGCTAGCTCATAAATTTTGAGCATCTCTTATGATCCTCCGAAGAGTAATTGACATTTGTAATTATCTTTAAACTTGTATCTTTGATTTTTCAGCAACTTTTCATGTCTGCAAATAATAATGCCACTCCTTCCAGCAATTCCTCTCCAGAAGGTGAAAGCACAGACCGAAGCTTGTTGGAAAAGGCTGGACTCTCTGAAAGTGAAGTAGAGCCTCCAGAGGAGAGTAGCAAGGACTGTGTTGTTTGCCAGAACGGGACCGTGAACTGGGTGCTCCTGCCCTGCAGACACACGTGCTTGTGCGATGGCTGTGTGAGGTATTTTCAGCGGTGCCCGATGTGCAGGCAGTTCGTTCAGGAATCGTTTGCACTTCGCAGTCAAAAGGAGCAAGATAAAGACAAACTGAAAACTCTTTGAGGATGTTGTTACAACTGAAAAGTACAATTACCACTCAAGATGCAGAAATTTGTGTTCTTGGAATTAATCATAACATGGAATGTACGGTGTTGACTGTCAATGACAATTCTATTTTAACTTCATATTTGTACAGTACCTGGATGATGAAACTTAATTATTCCTTCCTGTTCCATATGGTAAATGCTGGAATACCATCTGTGTTATACATAAAAATGCATTCAGCTCTTGAGAAGAAAGTAAATGTCTGGCCTTTTATCAGCTAGGGGATTTCATGTAATATTAATTAGAACATTTCCAAAAAGCAGTCCATCTAAAATTTGAGAAAGTTAAAGTCTTAAGTTTTCTGAATGTTTTTCCTTTGCCATAATTTAGGGTGCAATTGGGGAAAAATTGAATTCTTCTTAAAGTAATTGTATGTTTCCCAGTTTACAGAGGAGTTGGAAAGGGCTTCTAACTTTAAAGTCCTTTCCTGAAATAGCAGTTTTTATAAATAACCATCTGGTTTCTAATTTTTCTTATAGCCACATAAACACAAGTCTTAACTTTTAAATATAGCTTCTTAAATTATAAATGCAAGATACAATTCTTGACTGTTCTCAGTGTCATAGATTGAAATGATGCTCATTTATAGGAAGCAGATATATAAAACAAGAATAATAACATTTCTCGGATAATTAAATTTGCTGCCAAATAGGATTAGATTAGCAGGCTGTGGCCTACCGGGGAAGATCTATGAGACTCTCAATGCCTTACCTTAGGTTTCCTCCTGTACAGCAAATCCATCCATAACTGGAGGGATTTAGAGCCAGGAAAATCACTAACAGAAACACATGACTATTTTTTTATAGTGTGTTTTTATTACAAACTGGGGGCCCAGTGCATGAATTTGTGCACCTTGAAAGGAACTGTGGGCTGCGAGGCTGCTGTGAGCACAGGGTCGGGTCTCAGTCCATCCTCCATGCCCCGCTCGGCCCCTCCCACTGTAGCCCCCAGTCCCCTGTCTGCCGGCAGCCCCACTCCCGCTGCTGCTGCTCACACATGCTGATGGTGCCAGCCCTGCTCGCATCCACTGATGGCGCAGAGCGATTGGGGCCAGCGCCAGCAGCGGTGCGAGCGGGGCCAGCGCTGCGCCGTCAGCAGGTGCAAGCAGCGGCTGCTGCCCCAATCACCTCTCAGGAGCAGGGAGAGGTGCAGAAACTCTCAGGGGCATTAGGGGCCGGCAGCCGCCGCTCGCACCTGCTGATAGTGCCAAGTGATCGGGACTGGCGCCGAGCGCTGGCAGCGGGTGCGAGTGGCGGCTGCTGGCTCCAATTGCCCCTCAGGAGCAGGGGGAGGTGGAGAAGCCCTGAGGGGCAATTGGGGCTAGCAGCCACTGCTCGCACCCACTGATGGCGCCAAGTGATCGGGGCTGGCACTGGGTACCAGCAGCGGGTGCAAGAAGCGGCTCTGGTGCCGGCAGCAAGTGCAAGCAGGGCTGGCTCTGGCAGCAGGTGAGCGCCAGGCAGGACTGTGGTGCGCGGGAGCAAAGAATTTTCAGTAACCAGGCTCTCCCTGATGACAGTGACCGGTGCCCCGCCTTGGTCTGACGCCCCCGCTCATCTGCTCCACCATCTGGCCACGACTTACGCTTGCTGTGTTCCGCTTGCTGTGTTCCGCTTGCTGTGTTCCGAACTCTGCCACTTGCTGTCAATGCCCACCATATTCCGCGCATGCCCCCTGGTGGTCAGCGCATGTCACAGCAACCGGTTCTGTTCTGCCATTCAGTTTGTTTGCATATTAGGGTTTTATATATATATAGATAAACTCCACACCCTTCTGAATGGTAAATTACTTTGTTTATTCTTTATTGTATTCTTGGAAGAGTTAAGGAACCTGATGGGCAAAAAGGCCCATCCTTCACTCTTTCTAAGATGACTAAGAAAAAGTAAATCAGATTTCCTGTGTCTTCAGCAGAAATTGCCTTCAACTCACCAAGAAATCAGATCATAGCAAATAAACTGTAACATTCAGGGAGAATTTTAAGCCTTTTTCATCTTGCTTGTATTAAGAATAATGCCTTATCATTGTGTTAGTGTTTTTACATAATATCATTTCATTCTAATCAAATATAGCACTCTCAAAAAGACATTACCTAATCTCCACTCTGTAAACCAAATCAAACTTTTATCTGCATTCAACAGCTATGTAATGAATACCTTCTTGAGGCCAGATACCTTTGAGGAGTCTGGGCTACAAAGAATCAGGAAAGCTCCTGACCTTAAAGTATTTGTGCCTAAAAAGGAGCATTGGTAGCTTATTAGAAGCACATCCCACCTCAGAAATTCCCAAGGCCTGTTCTAACCCTGCCACTGGAAGCTGGGTGGTCAGAAGCCTCTGTGGTTAGCGACCAGTATAACTGTTCATCTGAGAAACTCACTTTCTAGTGTAAAATGGGGAATATTCAGAGATCACTTCCGCCATTCTGCGTCCCTTTAAAGATCTGTTTGTACCTAAACTGTCCACCTGTAGTCTTACTCCATTTTTCATAACTTTTTATTGTAGTAAAGTATAGCATAAAATTTACCATTTTAGCCATTCTGAAGTGTACAATTCAGTGGTATTAAGTACATTCATATTGGTGTACAACCATCACCATTATCCATCTTCAGAATTTTTTCATCAACCCAAACTGAAACTCTATACCCACCAAATAATAACTCCCCATTACTCCTCCCTTTTCCCCTGGTAACCACCAGTATTCTTCGGTATTTATGAACTTGACTGTTCTAGGTACCTCATTTACATGGAATCATACAGTATTTGTTCTTTTATTTCTGGCTTATTTCACTGAGTATAATATTTTCAAGGTTTATGCTGTAGTATGTATCAGGATTTCCTTTCAAAGTTTTAAGGCTGAATATTATCCTATTGTGTGAATATAGCACATTTTGTTTATCTATTCACCCATCATTTTTCATAACTCTATAACTCTTAAAGATGACTTGCCCTTAGCTTCTCTTGCTGCAGTTGAAAGAATTATCTTTCCTGCCCTCAGAAATCTGAGGGATTTGGTGGGTAGTCAAGTAAAAACAAGCAAACTGACTTACAGGCTTATGCCAGAATTTTCCAATAACTAATGAATAATGACATTGTGCAAGAATGTCAACAAAAGCATTGCATTTGAATGTATTTTTAGATAAAATAGTTTTGTATCGATTAGTTGTTACTTTCTGAAAATACAAGAAGGAATGCCAAATAAACAGGTGAATATAGTAATCTGAAGTTCAGGGGAGAGGTCTAGTTGAAGTTATACATGTGGGGGTCGTCAGTGTGGTATTTAAAGCCATAAGTCTGCATGAGATCGCCAAGGGAGTGAGCACAGACTGGGGAAAGACCAACATTCAGGGAGACTGGGAGGAACCAGTAGATTGAGAAGACTGAGATAGGAAGAAAACCAAAGTGGTCTTTACAAACTATCCCAAAACCAGAGTGGTCTTTACAAACTATCCCCAAAACGGAGTGGTATAAAACAACCACTTTTATTATGCTCACAGGATCTGTGTTCAGATATTAGGATAGGATGTAGCGGGGTTGGGCCTACCTGGGATTCAAATGACAGATTGACTTAGGGGGCTAAAGGCCTGTCACTCATGTATTTGGTGTGTGGGCTGTGGAGACTCAAAAGCTGGGCTGAGCTAGGACAACGTGTGGCCTCTCCATGTGGCTTGGTCTTTGTCACAGCCTGATGGTCTCAGGTTAGTTAATTTCTTACTAGTAAATGGGAGCTCAGGATTCAAGAGCAAGTGTTCTAGGAAACAAGGCAAAAGCTGCATGGCCTTTTTTTTCTTTCTTTCTTTCTTTCTTTTTACCAGCTTAATGGAGATGGAGTTTACATACCATACAATTTCCCATTCAAAATGTACCACTCACTAGTTTTAATTACTCAGGGCCTTTCAATCACCACTATAGTCAACTTCAGAATGTTTTAATTACTCTTTAAAAGAAATTGTACACATTAGCAGTTACCCCCATCCCCCACCAGGTTCCCCAACCACAGGCAACCACCAGTCTACTTTCTGTCTCTATAGATTTGCCTGTTCTGGACATTTCATGGAGTGAAATCATGTAGAATCACAAATGGGATCACACAATGTGGCCTTTTGTATCTGGCCACAAACATCACTTCACACAATATTTTTAAGGTTCACCCATGTTATAGCATGAATCAGTTTTTTTTTTCTTTTTATTGCCCCAAAATATTCCATTGTATAAGATATACCAATACCACATTGCGTTTACCATTGATGGACATTTGGATTTGTCTGCTTTTTGGTTATTATGAATAAGGCTGCTGTGAACATTGGTTGCAAGAGTTCAGTTTTAGACATTTCAAGTTTGAGATGTGATGTTAAGCCTGCCTTGTTTGTTTTATTTAATTAGTTGAACCTACAGGCATTTAATCTCTTCTGTGTTTTTCATAGCCATGTCCTACAGAAATCCTGCAAACATATACCAAGCACAGGACTGAGTCAGTCAGTCAGGAGGAGGACTAGCTGCCATACACTTTTTGCACTCTAAACTCTTTGTATTTGTGCCAGCAATTAAGCTGTTGTCTCCCAGCACCAAACCCACCCTTCTATACTCCGCTTTGCAATGCTGGGGTAGACTCTGCAAACCACACTTAGGCTTTGCCAGCCCACTCCCTATGAGGCTTTGCAAATCAGAGCAATAGGAGAGAGGAAGATAGGAGGAAGAAGAGATCCGCTCCTTCCTGTATCCTGTGGCTTTTCTGTTCCTGAGAACATCACCCCAACCTGGCTTCTTTACGTTGGCAGTGGCGGTTGATTTCAGGAGCAAAGATTGAATCCAGAGTGGAACCTGCTTCCTCACCCCCACCCACCTCAGGACACCAGCAGCACCCTAGCCTCAGAGGTCCAAGTATTCCAGTTTTGTAGGGTCCCTCCTCCAGATTTCTAAATTTTTATAATTGCAATTTCTTCACTTTGTCTCCCCAGCCCTGTGGATGGTAGTTGCTTCCTGCACTGCTGCCTCTGAGATATCCTCATGTTCCTCTTTCCACTTTTCAGTAAACAACTATATTAATATCTTGGATAAAATAATCATTGTCTTTTCAGTCTCCTGACTACCCTAAATTGATCCAATTGGATGTTATCTCCTGTAATCCTGGCTCACTTTGCTAAGGTAGACAGAAAACTTGAGACCAATTTTGGTTAAATAGCCCATATTCTACAGCTACGAGGCGGTCGAGTTGGGATTTGAATCCAATTTGGCTTTGCTTTTGTTTTGCCTGAAGCTTGTGTTCTTAATCACTAGTCACTTTCCTACAGAAAAACACATAGTTTTTCAACATCGAACTGTAGGTACAATTTTAAAATTCTTTCATCATTTGTGTTGCTTTTCTCCAGGCTATTATCAGACCCAGTATTTCCCAACACATATCCCAGGCAGCAGTATATACTCCAAGGTCTGTCTGGGGCCTGCCGTATACTGTATTCACCAGAAAAGCCACAGTGAACATGAGCATAAAGGCTCTGGGAAATTTTGCAGCTTCTCATGAA
This sequence comes from Corynorhinus townsendii, assembly GCA_026230045.1. NCBI lineage: Eukaryota > Metazoa > Chordata > Mammalia > Chiroptera > Vespertilionidae > Corynorhinus > Corynorhinus townsendii. The sequence goes on from JAPDVU010000001.1 coordinate 197,332,148, forward strand.
TTTTTTGACTAGGAACATTCCAAGGATGTGCAAAATGTGGGATTAACCAATATCTAACCTAATGTATCCTGTGCAACAGTTGTGCCTGCTTAGGATAAAGATGTCAGTGCCAGCAATTGTGGGCACATACCGAGGTGGCTTTAAACAATATTGGGGAAGGTGGTTCTGATCTTTGTTTAGTTTACTAAAATATGATCTTAGATTTGTAAACCTGTGGACACATTTCAATTGCACTTTCAGTTGAAAAAGATAATTGGTAGTTCTTGAATCAATAACCAAGATCAGAATAAAGGTTTGATGACTTCTAGAACAAGTAAATTTCACTTTGTTCCTCTCATGCCAATCTGGGTCAAGTTCTCTCTCCAAAGGCCTAAGGTACCACTCTTGTACTAGTAATCCTGATCTAAGTCCTGTAATGGAGTCGTTTTGCAATGCATACATTTAACCTTCTTTGGATTTTTTTGAAATCCTATCTATGGCACCTTATAAGATGTTTTACTGTAAAAAACTATAATTAATACTTAACATATTTGTTTCTTTTTAAGAAGTGTGAACCCATCTGCACTTGTGTTTGAAATTGTGAATCATTAGCTTGAGTTTAAAGTATATTTAAATAACTGTACCAATTAATTGGTTTGGATTATACTGTTTAGAAATCAGATAAAAATACAGTGTACCCGACCAGGTGTTCTAAAATCCAGAGTTAACCCTTCTTATCTAACTCCATCCTGGAGAAAGCTATGCTACAAGTTTTCTTCATGGAATATTCATCCTCAAAAAGAAAGGAAATTTCAGCACATGCTGCAACATGGATGAACTTTGAAAACATTATGCTAATTGAAAGAAGCCAGACAGAAATGGACAGTATTATATGATTCATGTATGTAAGGTACCGAGAATTCAGGCAAATTCCAGGGGACCAAGAGTAGAATAGGGGGTAGTAGAGACTGAGGGGATGGGGAATTGGGGAGTTACTGTGAATGGACACAGAATTTCAGATTGGGATGATGAAAAAGTTCTGGATATGGTTTGTGTTCATGGTTGCACAAACAATGTGAATGTACTTAATACTACTGATTCTCAGACTTAAAATGGTTAAAGGGTAAATTTAATGTTAATTATGTATATTTTACCCCAATTAAAAAACAAACATTTTCTTCAAGGATTCAGCACCCTTGTCCAATTGGCATTCCAGTTTGTCTCCGGATGAATAATCCTAACTGCTCATGGCATTTGGGGAGTGGTATTCTATGTACCTAAAACTGGGGTTCAGAAGTCTTTTTATTTATTTATTTTTTTCTGGAAGAATTCTCTAAACTGAGGAACTGAAGAAAATTTTAAAAGTATCCTGAGTGTGGTAAGAGCTTAAGTGCAAAGTGAGAGCAGAGTCCTCAGGAGTCCTCCAGTTCTACCTGCACCAGCTTCTGGCTCAGCCTCGGCCCTGATTCCATCCGTGAAAAAATGTACTAGGGGTGGAGGGAATTGGCCAGGCAGTTACCACGCTGCCCTGGTGAACAGACGCCAGCTTCCTATCTGAATGTGTGCCCCTGCCAACACAGATATTTCTGAGCTGCTTCTAATGAGATCTGAACTCAAGTTAGTCTCCGTAAGCCGCCACTCCGGGGCCTTACCCAGCTTGCCTTTCACGGTTGCTATCTTAACAGACCTGACTCCTGATTTAGCCTTCCCACATTCCATCTGTCATCAGTTCTTCAGTTTCTTCCTCCACATCTCTCTCTTCATCCCCTTGAATCCTGACTCAAGCCCTGGCAATCCTGTCCTAGACTGTATTACAAGGCTTTTGAGAAAGCATGTCTTTGAAGAGTGAATAAAGCATGTTTCTATGTGAGATACACCCAAGATGTAAATTAGCCAACTTGACACACTCTAACCTGTGCATAAAAAGAAGGAAAATTAATTTTTATCAAGTTCCTACTAGGTGTCAAGTAAGTGCCTAACAAGCATATGAGAGCCAGCATTGCAATTATTTTTAAATAATATTTTTAATCCAGAGGCTACTTTGCTGTAGCTGTGCCTACTCTTCAGGAAGCACACTAGATCCTCGTGGCAAATATAGAGTTCTAGCTGATGCACTTGCCAACTTGGCCCACTTTAAATCAGTCTTCACATTCCCTCCATCCTGGGCACATCTGTTCAGCCACTCAGGTCTCATCTTTTAATAGGTCCTTCTCTACAACTTGACCTGAAAATCTGCCCTGGCCTGGATGCACACCCGTGGTTCTGCACCTTTCCTGAGGACCGGACAGAACCACCTGGGGGTCTCCTTCAGCCAAGAAGGTTTCCCGCCTGCCAGCCATATTGGTGGCTCACTTCAATCATTTCTCCCAGCTAACTGCCTCATCGTCTGCTCTTTGGAAGTCAAAATGTACACTGAAACTATTTTACATTAGCTTGTCTGATATTACACATTGATAACCCTAGGAGGCCTTCAGGCGCTTTAAGTTATGCAACTTTCAAAAACTCTATGCTTTTGTTCACTTTTCCCTTGAACCTATTAAATATGTTTTTAAATAAATTAGAACAGCTTTTGTTTTATTTTCTTTTTTTAAATATATTTGTATTGATTTCAGAGAGGAAGGGAGAGAGAGATAGAAACATCAATGATGAGAGAGAATCCTTGATGGGCTGCCTCCTGCAGTTCCCCACACTGGGGAGCCTGCCACCCGGACATGTGCCCTGGCTGGGAATCAATCCATGACCTCCTGGTTCATAGGTCCACGCTCAACCACTGAGCCACTGTGGATGGACAGAACAGCTTTTGAACACACACTTCAGCTTTTTCACAGTGGCGATGGGTGGGAGATAGATTATTACCATTTATTGAATGTCAGGCACTGTAAGGCACGTCGTAAGTTATTCCCTCAAGTCTCACACAACCCGTAGGAGTATCTCCATCTTATAGATGGTGAAATAGATTACGTAACCTATCCATGACTGCATAGCTGCTTCGATCACGTCTGGAATGCCTTGGCCAATTCCCAGGGTCACTTTAAGCCAGTGGGTAGTATGTCTGCTCAAGAAGGTACTCCAAGAATGGATACCAAGACAAGGGTAGATGTGCAAGCCATTTATTAGGGGAAATACCTGTGAAGGTTAAATGGGAAGGGAACAGAACTAGGCAGGGAGAGCCTTCAGACTAGGACCTGCAAAAGGAAAGAGGGGAGAATTGGGTAGGAAGAGCCTAGGACCACAACACAGTTTGGAGCACAGAGGCAGTAGCTGGAGCTGGCAACACCACACTGGAGCAGAATCTTGAAGGAGAGCTGCTCGATATACTTCCACAGCTGCCATGGGCGAAAGCTACAGAGAGACAAACCAGAGGCTTTTTGAAGAAAGCATGTTTAATCATCAGTGCCAACCAGGGATGCAATGGCCACTCCAGCACCATCTATACAGCCTCTTAGAGGGAAGGCTGTGACCTGTGACCTCCAGACTCCTGAATTTAATGGGCTGGGGAAAAAACAGGAAACCAACTAAAGTTGCCAAGTTTTAATTTTTATTTTTCCGAATAAGGACATTAATAGCCAAATGCCACTTATATCACCGTAATTTAATATAGATACTTTACTATTCCCAAACAGGAAAAGCATAGTCTCTGAGTGAAGTTGAATAAATTCAGAACAATGAAAAAGCATTGTTCATGCTAGTCTTGTTTTGCTGCACTTTATATATATATATATGTTATTGCTGATAGTATTACACATATCTCCCATTTGCTGCGCTTTAGGTGAAAAACATGCAGTCCATGGATTGGGTCTAAACATCGTACGAGGGTGTTTAAGTACAGGATGGGACGTTGGATCTGGGGTCTCCTGAGGTACCTTCTGATCTTGAGATTCATTCATTCACCTCACAGATAGTTACTGTGCATGCCTGTGTGGGCAGCCCTAGCAAGACACTGAGGGTCTTAAGAGTGAATGACAAAGGTCCAATCCCTGTACTTGGGGAGCTTAAAATCTGGGGAAGGGAGAGAGATAACAAAGAGATAAATGGATGAATAAGCAGCACAATTTCTGTTTGTGGTAAGTGCTACCATATGGAAAGGGCCACTATAGATAGTGCGGTCAAAATAGGCATTTCTAAGAAGGTGACATTTGAGCTAAACCTGAGGGAGGAGTCAGCCTTTTGGAGCGCTGGATGAGGAGCTGGAAAGACGTAATTTTCCCGGAATAGTAAGTGTAAAGGCTTCGAGAAGGGAATGAATTTGGCACATCTGAGAAACCGAACGCAGGCCAGGGGGCAGCAGCTTGCTTAATGAGGCAGGGAGGCACCGCAGGCGAGGTCAGGCAAGGCATATTTCCAGTGTCTGGCTGAGAGTCCACTATTCCGCTACAACAACCTTATTTCAATGGCAGATAATTCTCTGTCTGAAGAGGCTGTCTGGTTATTTCCTCCAAAGCATACAAAGGGACATACTTTCCTTAGCAAATTCACCAGGACTCTCCTTTCTGCAGACAAAAAAGGAAAAAAAAGATAAAAGAATTGGTCCATCTTTCAGGGGTTGACACATCTTCAACAAATTTGTGAGATGTTTGCATACATCCAACATGACAGAATATTAATTGACAGTGAGAACTCTAACACCCAGGGCTCCAAAACCCTGTACACCACGCCAGAACATTTCCATCTGTAGTAGGTACTCCATGTGGGAAGACAGCTTCCGATCAGATTCTCCGGACTCGGGCACTCAGAGATGGATGTGAGTGCCACCAAGAAGAGAAAGGTGCTGTCTCTCATCTAGAGAGAGCTTGCATGGGCATTGCCAGGGCACCCTCCTTCTGTTAATTATGTGCTATCTAATATTGCCTAATATCAGCTCATTCCCAGTCTATTTTCAAAATGTCCCCAAATGTCCTTTATAGCTATTTTTTTCAAACCTGGATGCAATCAAGGATAACACATTGCATATGGTTGTTACGTGCCTTTTTGTCTCTTTTAATCTAGAAGTCTTTCCATCATTTTTTCCAGGCCAGTTGTCTTGGAGAATCTCCCTCTTTCTGGAGTTGTCTGATTGTTTCCTGATGGGGTTATACTAAACATTCAAACAAACAAACAAACATTTATATATAACATTTTATTGATTTCAGAGAGGAAGGGAGCGAGAGCGATAGAAACATCAATGATGAGAGGGTATCACTGATTGGCTGCCTCCTGCACACTCCGCACTGGGGATCAAGCCCGCAACCCAGGCATGTACCCTGACCAGGAATCAAACCCTGACTTCCTGGTTCATAGGTCGACGCTCAACCACTGAGCCACACTGGCCGGACTAAATGTATATATTTATAGAGAGAGACACAGGTTTGTTTGCTCTTTCCCATCCACATAACCCTTTCCCCTCTCAAACTGTCATAGTTAATCATAACATTTATTGAACACATTATATGCCTGGCATTGTTTTAAGAAATGTAAATGTATTAACTTATTTATTCTTCATAACAACAGTGAGGTATGTTTGTTACCAATGAAACTGAGGCACAGAGTGGGAAGTGCTTGTAAAAGGTCAAAGTGCTGGTAAATGATGGGGCTGGGTTCCAAGATTCAGCAGCTGGCTTTCCTGTCCATAATAATGGACCCATAGCATAGACATTATTCTACATCTTAAAAAAACTATTTCCAGGCCAGTATGTATAAATAAATTCGACTCATCCTTTTTATTGCCAACAACTTATTATAAACATTAGCATACAGAACTTGGAAGAACTGAATGGTGAATACCTACTCATCATCTAGATCCTACATTAACATTTTGCTGTACTTACGTTATATATTAACCTATGTATCCACCCATCAGTCTATCATATTCTGATGCATTTTTCCAAGCACAACTCATTTTTTAAAATAGGGGTATAGGATTTATAGAAAGGAGGTTTCACAATTTATTCATGCATTCCTCTACAGATAAATATTCTTGTGTTTTGCTATTACAGACAATGCTGAAATTAACATTCTCATATTTATTCTTATACTTTAGTAATCTTTACTTTATAGTAATGATGCTTCTACTTCAGTAGGATAGATTCCTGAAAATGAAACTACCAGCTTAAAAGATATGCCTAATTTAGTGGATACTGTTGGATCTCTTTCCACTAGTGTATCGCCACCAGAAAAATCTGGGAAGGCCTGTATTTCTCCTCCTGTTTTATCTTACTACTGCTAGAAGAAATATGAACTGAAAAATGTAAACATGGAGTTCTCAGGATGCTTGAGACAAACAGCTATACATGTATACAACCTGGCCTCCTGGATGCTATCTGTGTTTAAAATTTTGTGCATCTGTTGAAACTTTTCATCCACTGAGTGCCAATTCAAAATGTGTTATATCTTTCTGGATTTTCTGGCAGAATTTTTGTTTCCTCTGGTTTTTCTTGACATTGTGTGTGGCCTCCCCCTAGATCCATTGCTTATTGTACCTTTTAGTGAAGTGTGTGTGTGTAAGAGAGAGCGAGAGAGACAGGCATACTTTGCACTCTCCAATAGAGGTTGCAGAGACCACGCCTCTTCTACTTTTGTATCCCCTATTTGCCTAGCACAGTGATTTATACTGAATACATACTTCTTATTGAATGGATTAGTAAATAAAATGTGTGACAGAGAAGTTGAGAGCAGCAGATAGTGGCCAAATGATGGACTGCTTGTATTTCAGGCCAAAGAGCTTGGAGTGTATTTACTGTTGAGTCAGAAGCCACAGGAAGGTGTGAGCTGGGGGGTAAGTGGTTAGACTAGAGCTGAGGCAGAGAGACACAGTAGGAGGTGAGGACAAGACCCAGGTAGGGAGCAAAACAGACTAATAAGCAATTATTGCAAGTCAAAGACCTAAGTTGTTTTTTTTAAAAATATATTTTTATTGATTTTTTTACAGAGAGGAGGGGCAAGGGATAGACAGTTAGAAACATCGATGAGAGAGAAACATCGATCAGCTGCCTCCTGCACACCCCCTACTCAGGATGTGCCCACAACCAAGGTACATGCCCTTGACTGGAATCGAACCTGGGACCCTAAGTTCACAGGCCGACGCTCTATCCCGCTCTATCCATTGAGCCAAACCAGTTAGGGCAAAGACCTAAATTTTATACTGCAGTTTCTTTATGATACTTTCTAAATTTAATCAGTGGTCCTGAGCACATGCAGTGTTTTGTTTTCTTTTAACATTTTTATTTTTGTAGAAAAGTTAGAAAATATAAAGAAAAAAAGATAATAATCCTCAATAATTCTACCATACAGTGAAAAGCACCAGGAGTTACCATTTTGGTATAAGTCTTTTCATACCTTTGCCTGTGCATAAACATATAATAAAATATATATTTTAATATATAATGCTTCTATGAAATTTTATTTATAATTTTATTTTATATATTAAATTTAATGAAAATAAATATTAAATTTAACATTAAAATTTTCTTATCAGTTTCATATATTATATTTAGATATATCGAAAGTGTATACATATACGAGTAGTGTATAGGCTCTTATGTTAAATAAAAAACACCTATCTTCAACATGGTAAAATATATAGACAGGGGCTCCTTGAGGTGGCTTTTTGATGCAAGCAACACTTAGACATCTTCTTAAGCAGTGGTTTTAACAAAACACTGATTTATCTGAAATGAGTCATCTTTGAAACATTTGAACATTTGAGTTATTTGACCAAAAGTGTTATTCACTGAGCAAACACCAATTTCTCTCCTTCCCAGATTCTAGAAAGGAGAAAAGCAGAAAAATATTGAGAATGTTAATTTGTTTGATAATCTGATCTATTGGTTGGCAGGCCATTGTGGACTCAGTACTGTACCCAGTGTACTCACTGTCTAACCCAGTGTCTGGCACAACATAGGTGAACAATAGGCATTTTAAAAACGAGTAATTAGGAATATAGTGAACATAGGCATATTAATAATCTCCTTTATCCCTTCTTTTCATTCCTTTTCCAAGTGGTGTGGATATTTAGCACTTGTTAGCTATACTTCTTAATTATCCATAAAGATGGGATACAAGTTCACATAGGGACAATCCACATTTTCATACAAAAACATATATTTAGCCGATAGTATTACTTTCCTTCCTTCAGAGTCCTGACTTCACTTTCTGTGAGAAACAGAGAAGCAGCGTCACTGGATTTTATCTCCACTCCCTCTCCCATCAGGGACAAAGCCAAGAGGCAAGAGACATCACCAGTATTAGGAACCCACAAACAAAGAGGACTGGTAACTCATGTCAGCCTCATAATTGTATTTCTCAAAAATAGCTAAAAGCTTGGCTGGTGCGGTTCAGTGGTTGAGCATCAACATATGAGCCAGGAGGTCACAGTTCGATTCTTTTTTTTTTTTTTTTTAATATATTTTATTGATTTGTTACAGAGAGGAAGGGAGAGGGAGAGAGAGTTAGAAACATCGATGAGAGAGAAACATCAATCAGCTGCCTCCTGCACACCCCCCACTGGGGATGTGCCCGCAACCAAGGTGCATGCCCTTGACTGGAGTCGGGGACCCGGGACCCTTGAGTCTGCAGGCCAACCCTCTATCCACCGAGCCAAACCGGTCAGGGCCACAGTTCGATTCTTGGTCAGGGCACATGCCTGGATTTCGGGGTCCATTCCTAGTGGGGGGCAATGCAGGAGGCAGCCAATCAATGATTCTCTCTCATCATTGATGTTTCTATCTCTCTCTTACTCTCCCTTCTTCTCTGAAATCAATAAAAAAATATATATTTTTAAAAAATAGCTAAACTAGTTAAATCAAGATCTTTTCCTGGGTCAAAGGCTTCTGTAAGGACTACATTTTTCCATTAGGTGGCAGTATTTTCTTTCTTCAGCATAAGTAGAATGCTTGAAGATTTGCCTCCAGGTTTGTTAAATTTGTTTTAGTTTTACTATTTGTTTAGTAAACTGCAGGTGACAATAAACAAGTTAATAAAACTTACATTTCTTTCACTTTCTTTCTTTCTTTTTTTTTTTAAATCACTCTTGGAGGTTTCCAAACGTCCCAGGTGGGGAAATGTATGCGTTGGCTACGTTCAATAGCAAGGTGTATGAGGAGGTAGACAGTGTTGTAACCCTCCTACCCATTTCCTGACAGAAGTGGCTTCTAAAGACTGGCTAATTGGTGTAATGAATGGAGAAAACATGCCAAGCTTTTCTGCCTCCGTACTGATAAAATAATACATAGACTCTAGAATTCTTGTTTGTAGGGCAAAACATTCATTGAACTACAAAGATATCTCTCCTGGGTGGTTAATAATGAACCTTAAAAAGTTATTCGCACACCCTATTTTAATGGTAACACCTACATTTTTGCAACTGTACATGACCTCTCAATACCTCAGCAGATGGTTAGGTGCTGTCACATGTCTGACATGAATTAAATGTCAAAACTAGATTTGAGGAAGAAAGGAAGAAAGGATTGAAAGTTAACGGACATATGTTGGAGTTGAAAGACGGATGTGTTAATTAGTGGAATAATATCTCAGACACTTTATCTTAAAAAAATACTGTGTTTGAAAGGATAGGGAAGGCTGCGTCTGAAGCATGCCTTACACTGGTTCCTTAGAAGTACTTTTCAATAAACAAAGTTGCTATGTTCAAGAGCTCGGGGTTTTTACTCGAAATCAGGAGAAAGTCCGAATTTTCTCATGCACTCCATCTGTGAATATTCAACTAATATTAGAGGGTAGGTTTTAGGGTATTTTTAAACAATTCTCTATTTCGAGAGGAGCCATCTAGTGCTGCTCTGCCCCGACACGTACTCTCCTACCCTCTTCCACGCCACCAGGACCTCTGGAGCCCTTGCCTGGCACAATCGCCAGGTCCAGGTAAGGCTGCCCAGCTCGGCGACTCAGAGGAGCTGACAGGTGGCGTCGCCCTCCTCCCAGCCGCTCAGGGCGACGCTGGCCTCCGCTCCAGGCCCGCGCCGCAGCCCGCGCCCCAGGCATAGCTCCCAGGCTGGTCGCAGAAGTCGGCGGCTTCCCCAGGAAAGAGTGAGGCCCGAGAGGGGCGCTGGGCCGGACGCCGGGCTGCCGACGGGAGCAAAGGTCATCCAAAGCCCGACACGGCGAGGGGTGATCGGACCAGGTATTCCTTGCGCTCCTCCAACAAAGGACGCACGGAGCCTGGCGCCCTGGCACGTCCAGCTCTGCGTACCGGCCCTCGGCCTCCTCCGCCCTTCGCGTCTGCGACCCCCGAACCCGTCCACGCTCCCAGCGGCAGTGGCCTCAGGTCGCCACCGCCTGCGGACCCAGCCGCACTGCCACCCGGGACCCAGGCAGACCGAGGGGGTCACTAGGGTAGGCGAACCACATTCCCCAGGTCGAGCAGCCGGTGGCAGCACCGCCCCTACCCGCGCTCAGGCGACTCCAGCGTCCCAGTCCCCAGAACCCAGAACCCGCAGGCGGCCGCGAGGAGGAATTCATTCGTACCCCTCCCCTTCTCAAAACTTCTTCCGTCCGCGCGGCGGTTCTTCCAGCTCGACCCCTCTGCGCCATCTGGCTCCTCCCACTTCGCTCCCCTCCCCTTTCCTGGTCCCCCTTAGGAATCCGCTCCCCCCCCCCACGCCCCCGCCGCGGGCCGGGTCCGGGATCCTCCCCCCGACTCCCCCTGCCTGCAGCCGCCGCCGCCCGGGTTCCTCTCCCCCCGCTCGGGCGCTCCCTGCCAAGCCCATGATGTAATGGTGTATGTTAATCAGTAGCATGTGGAGAGCTCCGGCTTGGGCGGCTCAGTCCTCCGCGAGCCGACACGGGAGACAGCGGTGGCGGCGGCGGCCAGGACTCGCAGCGCCGCACTCTCCCAGCGCCGCCCGCCCCGACGGCATGGCCCGCAGCCCGGGCTCCGGGCTCCCCCAACCTCGCTGACAACCCCCTCGGGCCCGGACCCGAGCGCGGGGCCCCGAGCCGCCGGTATGAGCCGCGCCGAGGTGAGCGCCCCTTTCCTTCCGTCCCCCGCACGGGACCCTCCGGCCACTGGGTCCCCTTCCCGGGGGACTTCCTTCTCGCTAGATAAGTTCTGGGGCCCGGGAAGCGGGATGCTGGGAGAGAGGTGCCTCTTCGAGGGTTGAACCCTTGGGCTCTCCTCTTTATCGGCGGCGACCACCCGGACAGTGAGAGGACGGGGGAGCCCCAGAAGCCAAACTTTCTTTGAGGTCCCGGGGTGGGGAGAGGGTGGGGGCGTGTGCCGGGGGCGCGGAGCCGCAGTCCCGGCAGAGCCGTCCTGCCCGCCGGGTAAGAAGTGCTATGGACCCGCGCGGTCTCCAGGCTCGGCGTGCGCTCGGGGCCGTGTCGCCTGGGACGCGCGGACTAGGCGCTGGGCCGGACAGACCCACCCGTAGGAGGAGGCGGAGGCAGGATGCCTAAAGCACACACGCGCGTACACACACTTACACATACACACAGGCACGCACACATCTGATCGCTCTGGGCACAGCAGGCCCTGGAGAGCTCTCTGTGGGCTGGAGCAGCGAGGCGCGGGGGAGCCGGGCTCCGGCTGCGCCTCCGCCCGCTGGGCGAGGAGCTTTGGGTGGAGAGAGTTTATTTTTGTCTCGAGCTGCTGCCTTGGCTGCTCACGGCCTAAATCCAGAGGGGCGCCTGGCGGTGGAGATGCTGGCTGTTGCTGTAGATGGAGCTGCAGCCGCTCGGCTGCTTCTCTGGGAGGAGGAGGAGGAGGAGGAGGAAGGAACTCGGGCTGCTGCTGCTGCCTCCGCCTCTGCTTTGCATTAGCCCCCACCCCCGCGCCCCTCGCAGCCGCATTGCAAGTTTTCTGCGCGAGGAAAATCTGTTGCTGGTGCTGGCGTTCGCAGGCACAGCCCCGAGGCCGCCCCGAGGCCACCCCGGGTGGGGTGTGTGGGGAGCACCAGCCGTTCGCAGCGGCAGCAACAGGAAGCCGTGGGGTCTCCTCCCGCATCTGGGAAGGAGGTGTCTTGCCTTTCCTAGAACGGGAATAGCTCGTCTCCCGCATCCGGGTGCGGAGGGGGCGGCCGGATTTTGGGGGACCGAGCCCCTCACGGGGCGCCCCCGTCCCCACCCCCTGAAGCACTCGTTTCCCAGGCGTGCTCCCTCGCTGGCCGAGGTCTCACTGCAGCCCTTTCTCTCCTTTCAGTGGTGATCGCCGCTCGGGAATGCGGGTGTAAAGGGTCCGAGCTGCCGCCCAGCGGGAAAGAGACCCCGGGACGCCGGAAATCACCATCCCGAAGCCGTGAGAAGGGGGGGGAAAGAGAGCATTTTTCATTCAGTTTGTGTGCCTTGTGGGGATTTTTTTTTTTATCGTTATCTTTTAAAAAAAGAAACATTTCCGTGCTACTGTCTGTCATCATCTCTGGGGAAATCAGCCAGAACCACCGGAACGTAACTGAAACCAGACGAGAAAGGCAGCAGCCGAGGCAGTACCTGCAGCGTCTGAGCGCCAGAGCCACCTTGGAACCGGAACGCGCCTCCGGCGGCCGTGGGGCTGCGGCTCCGCCAAACTTTGGGGCGGGCGGGCCGGGCTGGGGCTCCGAGGGGCTTCGTAGACAGAGGGCCGCCCCCTAACCATGATGTTTCGCGACCAGGTCGGGGTGCTGGCGGGTTGGTTTAAGGGCTGGAATGAGTGCGAGCAGACTGTTGCGCTGCTGTCGCTGCTCAAGCGCGTGAGCCAGACCCAGGCCCGCTTCCTCCAGCTCTGCCTGGAGCACTCGCTGGCGGACTGCGCGGAGCTGCACGTCCTCGAGGGCGAGGCCAACAGCCCGGGTAAGTGCGCGGCCGCCCCGGTCCCGCCCGTTCCCCCCACCGCCCCATTCCCAGCCTCGGGCCCAGGCCCCGCCCCCGGCCGCGGTTCCGCGGGGACACGCACCGCGCTGTCCCCCGGGCCCTTGGCCTCTCAACCTCTTCCGCGTCCCCGCCCCTGCCGCCCACTCACCTCCGCTGGCCGCTTTGGGTTTGTGGCCACGGTCAACTCCTTTAGTCCATTCCGTGTGGTAGCTACGGTAGCATGAATGATTGATTTTTCTCTCATGCAGTTTCCTGGGAAATAAGTAAGTCAGGTCACGTAGAGTCTGGATTTTCTGGGCTATTTTTTTCTTCGTTTGGACAACGTGGCTCTCTGGGTTTCAGCAACACACGAGGCAGACCGGGACTGCCCTTCGGAAGTCAAGCTTTGATTAGGCTGTATGAGCAATACATGAAAATCTAATGTTATTACTAATTTTACCCCCCACGGGTAGTACAGTTTTAGAGCTCCGTCTTCTGAATAATATGTAGGTGATGCTACTGACTATTAAAATAATACTTGCAGTTCATATACTATTTGGGTCTGCTCCTCTACGCTGATGATATTCATATGGATATGCATCTTGTAGATGCCTGACAGCAGGCATGAATCAGAGTTCTTGCTGCTTTTTCTTAGGAAACTTTATTGAATAGAACAGAATTGCTTCGGATATATTTTACAGACACCTCCACTAGTATAGGAAGTGAATATACACGAAGGGTCCAGCGATTTGCTATTTGCTAGCATGGGTGGTGACAGAATGAAATGATATCCTGGGGTGTGTGTGGGGGGGTGGTGGTGAGGATGGGGGATGGGGAAAAGGTCTGTTGCTTATAATTTTGGATAGGGGAAATTCTTTAGTTCATGCTGCAGCAGGAGGGTGAACAGAGCCCCCAGTGTTTATGCAGAGAAAAGAATGCAGGGTCCTCTTCCAGCTGTTCCATGTTAGGGCCGCTAGCCTGCCCGCCTCAGCAGAGGTCTGGGCTGCCATTTGATGACAAGGTCCAGTCCAGGACAGCAGGGCCTGGGAGACATGAAAATGAGTGTGTCCGGGCAGCAAGGGTGGCGGGGGCTGGCCTCCACCTTACTTCTCCTCCCTGGTGTGGTGCTCATGATGCTGCAAACACCAGGATGGGATGTTTCCATATATAGAATCCCAGGCTGGAAGTGACCACTGGAAATCCTCACAGTCCCTTTCCTGAGCAGGCAGGACTGCACCCCAAGGATCTTCTGTTACCAAGGATTGGGGGCAAACTGATGGGGATCCCACAGGCCTCCTGGGATTCGCTGGAGCCCAACAGCCCGCCCTGTCGGGCACAGGGTGGTGGTGGCAGGGTCCCTTTGCTCAGCCCCACATTTATAAATAGCTGAAAGGCCAGCCTCCTTCCTAAGGGTGTGGGAGCATAACTAGGTTAAGTGATGTCCACTCTCTGTATTCCCATCCTTAATGTGACAGGGTAGCCTGGTTCACCTGCTTGAGTTTGCTTTCTCAGGTTGACAAACAAGGTTATATAAACTTCAGCGTCTTGTGGAATGCACAGGATTGATGTACAGTCATTTATGTTGAATGCTTGACTCCAGTGCTTGTAAGGACTGTTTAAAAATGATAATTAATCTTTTGGTTACTCAAATGCTAGAGCAACATTTTTGTCCTTCTGAGTAAAGAAGACTTTTCCCAATAGAACAGCGGTTTAGAAAGGGAGGTATTTAAAACATATGGTATTAAAAAGAAGTGCTTACTTTAACAATCTTGTAATTTAACAAGCCAAGAAAATGTTGACCTGTGAATTAGTATGTCATTTAGTGATTTTTTCTCCCCTCAGAAAAATTTCCCCATACTTATTTGTGTAAGATACCTACCTGTTCATGCTGCTAAGTGCTATAGACCTACAGCCTCCAGAACTGTTACGTAAGATAGGGACCGTTTTCCAGTTTCTGGATTAATCTTTCAACCTGGACAGTTTGCTTCCTTGGAAACCTTTGTACTTGATATGTTATGTGGCCAGGACATCAATCATTAGTGATGTCCGGTGATGGTTTGCTTTACTTCTGCAGTGTAGGGACCACAAAGAGCATCAAGATGTGTCATACATACCTGAGTGTGGAGTGCTGCTTTCTTACCGACATTGGAACCTAGCCAAGAACGAGGAAAAGGGCAAAAATGCCCAGTCAGCAGCCAGAATAGACGGCATCATGTCCGGGAGAATAGTTCAGACCCTCTCTGGGAACATAATTACTCTTATTTTAGACAACAATCCTAACATGAAAAAATTTTTTTGAATAATCATTGCATATTATGGTTAGCACATTTAGAACGAGCTGAGCAACTGCTGTAACCAGGAGTGAAAAGTGATCCCTGACAGCTTGACAACCAGGGAAGAGACAAAAATTTTCAGGGCAAAAGCCCTGAAAGTTTTGGGAATGTTAGAGTAGGACCCTGTGGGCATTCCTCTATAACAGTGGTCGGCAAACTCATTAGTCAACAGAGCCAAATATCAACAGCACAACGATTGAAATTTCTTTTGAGAGCCAAATTTTTTAAACTTAAACTTCTTCTAACGCCACTTCTTCAAAATAGACTCGCCCAGGCCGTGGTATTTTGTGGAAGAGCCACACTCAAGGGGCCAAAGAGCTGCATGTGGCTCGTGAGCTGCAGTTTGCCAACCACAGCTCTATAATAACATAAATCAGTAATTGCTGTTTACCATTAATGAGAGTGAACTACCAAAGAGATACATTTTTAAATGCACTCTTTGAGAAGGGAGGGAAATAGGTCATAAACTTTGGAAATATTGACACTGAAGATAATTGACCTCCCAAGCTGTTTGATTCTGTAAAGCTCTTACCCATTCAGAAAACTAGGCTTGTGTGTAAATGACTCATTCATTGGCTGGCTGAGGTGTCCTATACCAAAATCATCGTGTATTACTTTATTTAGCAATCATCAATTCAACAAGCACACATATTTCTTCTGGCAATGAGAGATTTTAAAATTTGATGAATGGGGCTCAAATTCATATCTGGGGCTTGATCTCAGTATAATTAAAAAAAATAGTAATAGGTAAGTAATAGTGTGAACTTGGCTCTGTTTTCTCCAGGACTGACTTTAAATAGAGTCTTTCACATTAAACCTGGTTTATTTGAAATCTGTGGTTTTTTTATATTAACTTTTCATTCTCTTAAATTTAGCATTTATTGAATGAATCTAGTGCTTCTCTGGCTCAGTCTTTGCCTCAGATTCATGGCCATCTGAGATAAAAAAAAAAAAAAGAGGTTGAGTCTGTTCTATGGATTTATGAGTGTCACGATCAGCTCTTTAAGTAGAGGTTTGTTTTCAGAAGCCTCATACCTTTAGATAAGTACCCGTCAGCCACCAGCCCAGGTTAACTTGGAGACTTCTAGCCAGGCTCAGTTTGTAGATGACTGTTTCTGGAGCTGATATTTCATTCAATACTTAAAATTGGCAAAAATGGATCCCACTGACTTTACCTGCAGTTTCCCTAAGAATAAATAGGTTGTGTGGCATTATTTATTTCTGACTTTTATCATTTGGACTTGAAATATATTTTCCAATGGAAATAGTGTAATAAATGGAGATTCGCTAGTGGATCCACAGCGAGTTACTAACTCACAAAACAGTGTATGTTTTGTGGAGATATTGCATATGTTTGCAGTAAGTAAGTGGCAAAAAGATGGTCGCTTTACTTACAAGTAAATACAGGAGAAAGTATTATCTGAAATGGTGGTGCTTGAAAATTATAAAGGACTTGTGGGTGTATTTGCTCTCATTGGAGGGTGAAGATGTTGGCTTTATAATTTTTATGGTTTTTAATTTTCATAGTGTAAGTATGCCATACCCTGAGTTGCATTTTTAAATCACAAATGGAATAAAAGGAAAGCAAGAAGAATAGAGATTTTCCTAATGATGCGGGGTAAGATCTTGTTTGTAGTGCTTTCTTTGATTTATTCATTCCACATGCATTTTCTAACTATTTTTCCGGGCCCTGTTTTATGAAGTGGGAATACAAAGGTAACTTATTATATAGTCCAGTGTCTGGTACACAATATGATGGGTACTCAAGCATAGATATGGACGGGGGCAGTGGTTCTACACCCAGTGTGAACCTAGAAGCTAATTGCTTGGTAGAATCAAGCAAGACTTCACTGAAGCAGAGAAATGTGTGAGTTGAGTTTTGAAGGGTGAATAGGACATGGTTCAATATGTAAAGAGGATTGTAGAAAACAATCATGAAGGTGTTTTATAAGCAGAAAGGATCATATTTATAAAAATGCTGCTTTATGAAAAGGCCCTGTTGTGTGCAGGAAATGGTGAGTTTAGGGTACCTAGAAGAGTGTAGAATGAGTTTGCAGAGGCAGAAGTTAAAACAGAAGCTATGGGTATGCAGGACTTCGTCAGCTAAGGTATTTGGACTTAACCCTGCAGAGATGATAGAAAACCCAAGAAGACTTTTTGGAAAGGAGTTAAAAGATTAAGTGTGTGTGTGTGTGTGTGTGTGTGTGTGTGTGTGTACACTTTGGGGAAAGAGAATTCCTGTATACGCATGATCTGAGAGGCAAAAATGGAAGAAGTACAGCAGTTTGGTTCAGACAGGTTCTGTTGGCCACCTGGTGGCATCATGAGCTCAGGGTAGCTTTGTTACTGTCAGCATTGATGTATGGGGGAAGAAGAAAGGATTGAGATGGAGAGGAAAAGAAAGTATTGTTCAGGTGGCCATGTACTTATATCTACAGGAGTTAATTTCTGAGCCTCCATTTTGTCATCTGTAAAATGGAGCTAATCAAACCGTGTTATTGTCCAGAAGTTACTTATTAATCATCAAATGATGATCTATTCTATTCCCTAGGTTTAACATTGCCTCTGATGAATATATAATTTATATTAAAATGTTTGCTTAAATGGTAGGAAATCTTTTTCTTTAAAGGATTATCAAAGAGAGATGGGGTCGGGGGGCGGGGCGCGAGACTTGGAACCCTGAAAAGGTATGAACCTGCTTTGCTCCACCTTCTGCTTGCAGCTTTGTTGTTCTCTATCATGTCCGGTTCTAAAAACATGTAGCACTGACCCAGTTTTCCCAAATTACCTGTCAACATTTTTTTCCCTTTAGTAGGTGAAAGTGAAAAGAGGAAATCATTTTGTTGAATGAAATATATTGGGACTTTGTACCCGAAACACTTTTTACTTAGGGAGAGGTAATTTTCTTTGGGTTGGTCAAACACATCCATAATCTTTGTTGTGGATAACTTGGATTTGATTGTTTAGCTTGGGGGTTCAAGGGCTTCAGCAACTGAGTGTGTTATAAACAGGTTCCATCAAAGCAAGTAAAAGGCAGACGAACTTAACAGCAGTCAGATTAGTTTATTTATGTTTAAACAAACAAATGAGGGTGAAACGAGAGTCGGAAGGACTGAGAAATAACTGAAAACTCCTCAGCATATCCTGTAGAGGTGCAATTTTAAAGAGAATTGGCAACACAAGAGAAGAGAAAATATTTCTCCTTCTTGACATGGAGAAATTGGGAGGTTTTTATCCATGAGCAAAGTGCCTTGTGTAACTCATTTTCTAGGGAAGGTATGGTGCTCATATAAATCATCTTTTCTCTTAGAAATATAATGACTACTTTAAGTTTTTTGCCCATTCCTTTCTTTCCATCCCTTGTAATCATTCCAAGGCCTTACTGAGTTCATCCAATTTTGTAGATTAAGATGCAGAATTAGATGTCTCCTCTGAGCTATTTTTTGCTTCCAAGGAAGCTGCCCGAGGCAGGAATCTCCCAAACAAAGCAGAATTTTCAGAACAGGAGTCAAGCTTTCTCTCTCAGCTAGACTTGGGCTTTACTCTGAAGGTTGTAGCCCAAGAGCCAGCTTGACGTTCTGAGGAACTAGCCTTGCTCGGAACATGTCACTCCTTGGGACTCATAAGCTAGTTCTAGGGTTTTGTCCCCACTCCATGTATCAATATTTTAATACACTGCTCCTTGTCTTGGTTTACTAGGGAAAAATCAGTCAAATGATTCAGTGGTTTCTTTTACACAGTAGATAATACATAGCATTAAATTGTACCTGGCAAAGAGTATGTAGTAAGAAACTGTGGGATCAAGTTCATATTCACCAAGTACACCAGCAGAAAACTGGGTGCAGTGTCAAAAGGTGAAGCTGGTGCAATGATTCTTCTCAAGGAGCTTGCACTCAAGCTGTGGAGGTGAAACAAACCGCCCCCACCCCTACCCATTGTGTGTGTGTGTGTGTGTGTGATTTGACCATAAATAGTTGCTAAATGCTATGGTTCTGGTGAGAGAATATTACTGGAGTGAGGGGAAGGGAGAGAACAGGATGGGTTGGGTAGTCCAAGAAGTAATGAATGGGAGAAGTAAACTTGAGTGTGTCATTTGAAATGGTGCTTTATGACTTGCAAGTTCTTGCCTTTTTAGTACTTTTAAACTGAGTTTCACTAAGGAAACCACACATATAGGGGGCTTGGTGCATGGACCGTATTAGGGGCAGGTTTCCTGGACCTCTGAAGGATGAGTATGAGTATATTAGAGTGAGGGGAGCATGATGCATATTGTCCATAAGGAATAATTTCTTGAATGGAAAAAGGAAAAATTTAAACACTTCTCTGATTTCTAATATTTAAAGGTAAGAAAGCAAAAATTTTTGCTTACCCAATATTTTGAGTCCTCTTAAGTATCCATAAAATTAGGAGACTTAGTAATAGTTCTCTTGTCTCCTCACAGTAAAATACTTTTGTATTAGAACTAGTGTTAACCAGGAACATCTAAAACACAGGGAAAGAGAAAAGTGTTTAGGTCAGCTCTCAACATTTACTGTATATGTAATCACTTGGGGATCTTGCTTAACCTAGAACTCATATAGAGGAGGTCTGGGTGGGAGAGGCCCGAGTGCCTGCATTGGTAATAAACTCCCAGGTGCTGCTGTGCCACCTGTGGACCACACTTTGAGTAGAAAGATCATAGACTACTAGGGAGGAAGGTAACTTGGAGGTCATTGGTGCACCACCTTTCCAGTTTTATGGATGCATATCAGAAGATTTTTGTTTGCAAATAAACACTTACAGGAAAGCTTATAGGAAGTGGATGGTAGCCGCCCCTCACCCCCACCCCATTTCCACCTCCCAACCCTAACTCCAGGGAGAGCAGTTTGAAAATCTCTGGCCTAAGTCTGTGGTTTCCTCAGGCTCAGAGACATTCAAACTGTCTCTCACAGCTTCTCACAGCCTGAACGGAGTCTGGGTTTGAGGAAGGCAGAGCTGGCTCCGATTGCAGCATTTCCCCAAGCTTTTTGGACGTGTCCCTGCTGGAATTTCCAGGCATTCTAATGGTCAGCATCCCACGGAAAATAAGGCTCCAGGAAAATTTATTTTTATTTTATTTTACTTTTTTGCTGATGCTATGGACTGTAAAGTTGAGCTGGAAAGAGCAGGAATGTTAATTCCAGAGGCCGGATGGGAGAGATCTCTTCCTACTTCCCCAGCACACTCCCATCAGCACAATCATCGGAATTTCTGAAGCTGCATATCCATCTTTCAGTGGAATGCCAGTGCTTGTGTGTGCAGTTTAGATACACGGAGAGCGTTGACTTTCCCTGTACACCCTGATCTGTGTGAGTGCAGGCACCAACGATGTGACTTAAATGTGTGACTAGAATGGCAGTGCTGAACCACTTTTGAATTTCTGAAGAGCCATAAAGGAGTAGGGGCGCACCCTGAAGCCCCCAGAGAGAACATTGCCTCGGTATGAAAAAGAAAAAAGGAGGGCGAAAGTAGGTTCTGTACCGAGTAGGGACCTGGGAGGTTAACACTGTCCTGGGTAAGATACCAGAAGAGTCTTTAAAACGGGGTTTGCTAGTATTTGGATGAGGAAATAGGGAGAAGCCTGGTTTTCCTAAGAATAGGAAGGATGGGTCATGGAGAACTCATGTCAGTTCTTTGTTGATGGGGCCATGGGAAGGAAGGCAGACAGCATGCACAGAGCTTCTGTCTTGTGGGCAGACCACGGGAATTCAGAGAGGCATCCCCATATTTCCTGATGAGTAAAATGGAGACGTGGGGACTGGAGGAGAGCCTAGTTCCATGGCGTTAGAGTGGTTTTGGTGACTGACAGGCCCGGCTTTGGCGACTGTCAGCCCTGAGGAAGGTCTTTGGTGCCGTGCTCAGGGCTCACTCGTTCCACGTCATCATTCACACTGATGTGTGACTTAGCCTGGAGTCTCCAAGAAATCAGAATCTGAGGCAAGGACTGACACGCAGGTGGTTTACCGTGGGCACTGACCCCAGGGAATAGGAAGGGAGCAGGGAGGAGAGAAAGGGGAGGAAGGAGCCTGTGGGCTATGGCAAGGGACAGGCGAGGTGGGCATTTATCCACAGGCTCCTTCTCACCTTGGCCAAGGGTTCCTGTGCTCAGTCCCTGCACTTGCAGGTTTGCGAGGCTGAGCCTTTCCACCGTGTCCCGCACTGTGGAAGGCAGAAAGCTAGAGAGATGTGGGACAACCGAGGCAGGATGCTGTCAGGTTATACCTGCCGGAAGCCAGCGGCCACAGCAAGGGCTGCAGTGTGAGCTGGGCTGAGAAGGTGTAGCTGAGGGCTGATGACAGAGTTATGACCAAAAATAGTATTTTTAATATGAAAGATGACTATTAAACCACTATTGCATCCCCTAGGCCTCACTTAGAGGAGACATGGTTCAGTAGGAGCATGCATGAACAGGACTTCTGGCTTTTGGTAGACTCAGAGCTTAGTATGAATCATGTCACAATGTGGCTGCCCTCAAAGCCACTCAAACCTTTAATCATACATTAGATAGATGACACACTATATAATAATATTATATTCAGAACAGGTCTTCTGTTCCAAATAATAATACAATACAGGGTCCAGCCTTTGAGTGTGGGTACACGCTTTGAAGAAGATGGACAAGCCAGGATGTGGCCAGAGGAAAGAGCATGGGGTTCCACTTGAGGACCAGGGGAGCATTTCGGCGGGAGAAAAAGGTGAATGAAGAACAGGACAACTGTCATTGGTCCTTTGGAAGGTTGGCTTGGAGTTGAGGGGTTCAATTCTGTATCTGAGTACAGGGCAGCGTGTGGAAGCTGCGATACAAGCTGAAAGTAAAGAAGAACTTTAGTGATTAGAGTTCCCAAACGACGGCATAAGCTGTTTTGAAGGCAGTGGCTCGGCGTTCACCAGAGGCGGACAAGCATTTAGCACTGTGCAGGGCACAGACTGTTACTTCTAAACAAGTTTGGCTCCTGTTCACTGAGCACCTGCCTTGTGCCAGGCAGCTTCGTGAATTCTTTGCATACGTTATCCCATTTATTCATCCCAACCACCCTGTGATGAGGTGGTCAGGGAGGAAACAAGCTGTCTCACCTCAGAACCACTCCACGTGCCTTTAGAAAAGAAGCTGTGACCTCTTGGATGACCTCCAAAGTACCTCCTAACCTTAAGATTCTATGGCTTCTCTGAAACAGGAATAAAGATAATAAAACAGAACTTTTGGGAGCAGAGAAGAAGAAGAGAGAAAGTATGAGTGAATGAATAAGGGTGGTCTTAAAAGTGTTCTTCAAATTATTTCCAGTGTATTCCTCCTGTACTTCATGGCTTGTTTGGGCACAGGTTTTAAGAAATACACTTTAGAGTGATTTTCTGTAATTTTTTTGAAGTAGGCAGTGAGGTGAGGCTAAGTCACTATGATGAGTAGGGCCAACACGTTTAAGAAAAGATGTAGCCCTAGCTGGTTTGAGCTCAGTGGATAGAGCGTCAGTCTGCAGACTGAAGGGTCCTGGGTTCAATTCCAGTTAAGGGCACAGGTCCAGGTTGTGGGCTGGATCCCCAATAGGGGGCATGCAGGAAGTATCCAATCAATGATTCTCTCTCATCATTGATGTTTCTATTTCTCTTTCCCCTCTCCCTTCCTCTCTGAAATAAAAAACAAATAAACAAACCAAAAACATATATACACACATATAAACATAAAAGAAAGTATATAAATTGAATCTTGCTTCTTTTGGTCATCCAACATCAGTGATAAGCCTTGAGTATCAGTCATTTATTAGCAAAGGTAACTCAGAATTGCAGTCTATATCTCTGAATCCTTTTGTTCCCTCCATGTAGTTCTAAAAGTGACCATAGGATACTCTTTGTATGGTAGTATCTGCCTTTTCTTTCTTTAGCACATTATGAGTGCCAGTCACTGTGCTGATACATGCACATACACACAATGGTTATCTCCAGTTATTAAATAGGTGAATGATACAAAGAAGCAGAACTAATAGTTGTGAACATTAAATACAATCCTATATAATAAAAGGCTAATATGCAAAACAACCAAACAGCAGAACAACTGGTCGCTATGATGTGCAATAACCACCAGGGGGCAGACGCTCAACACAGGAGCTGCCCCCTGGTGGTCAGTGCGCTCCCACAGGTGGAGCGCCACTCATCTAGAAGCCGGGCTCAAGGCTGGCGAGCGCAGCAGCGGTGGCAGGAGCCTCTCCCACCTCCGCTGCTGTGCTAAGGATGTCTGACTGACGGCTTTGGCCCGCTCCCTGGGGACCAGGCCTAAGCCATCAGTTGGACATCCCTTGAGGGCTCCCTGACTGTGAGAGGGTGCAGGCCAGGCTGAGGGACCTCCCCTCTCCTCGAGTGCACAAATTTCATGCACCGGGCCTCTAGTAATTAGATAATGTGCTTATTACTACTCAGACTTTGGCACATAGTAAATGCTTCATAACTGGTTTCTAAATTATATAAATCCCACAAAGTAGATATTATCTCCATTTTACAGATGAGCAGACTTAGGATGAGAGTGGTTGGAAATGTGCTAAGCTCACCAGGGTGTCTCTGTGTTGAATCCTTACCACCATATGAATGCTGCAGATAGCTTCCAGCTCTTAGGTAAATGAAAACATTGGCATTTAAAAGAAAAGTCCTTAAGGATATTTAATGGCAGTTTTTATATGTTTCACTCTAACATTTTATAAATTAGGTCTTAGAAGAACTCTTTGCAGCTTGTCCATTTTAATTTGCGTCTTATTTATCAGATTTTAATCCTATGAAGCTCAATATGGCTTGGCTTCTTTTTTATTCCCCCTCCTCCTGCTCCTCCTCCTCCTCCTCCTCATTAAGTGAAAGCATTGATTCAAACATTTCCCTTCCTGTGAGGGAGACTCAAGGAACAGAGGCTTCTGCCGCCTCTGCATGGTGGGGCAGGACTTGGAGAAGGAAATAGGCTTTACAATGTATAGAGAGGAAAGAATGAGGAATGTGTTACCCAATAGCTCATGGTATCCTTGACGTGGACACACTAGCAATTGATGTCAGGGTCAGGATCTAGAATTAGGCAAAACCCCAATTTGAGGGCTGTAGATGAAAACAAGTTTTCCCGTTGTTTATAAATGGAAGGGGGGGGGGCGGGCGGGGATTTATGAAGATTGGTTGTAGCTGGTGTAAGAGTGAATTCTAATTTCATTTTCTAGCAGCATGAAATTAAGGAGGTGGAGAAGACCTTACCTACTCCAGCCCCTCTGTTGAAGATTTGAGAAGACTGGGGTCAGCTAGGGTACCTGCTAGTAGGGAAAGGGCTGGTGTTACACCCTCAGTCGCTTCCCAACCATCTGTGACATTGATGTGTTAACGCTTCCATGGTTGACTTGGCCAACGTGGTCACCATATTGAATGCCTATTTGTGCTGGGTGTGAGTGAAGTTCTACTTTCCTGAATGTCAAAGGCAGGATTCATCAGGATGATCTCCTCAAAGGGTTTTCCAGACCAACCTCTCCTTTTTGTGTGATTCTTCACTCACACTAAAGTGTGGATTTGCTTTTATTGGATGATGATTACCACTTATATTTTGAAATTGTCATTTAGTGTAGGGAGGCTTGACTTTATTTTGGCAGATTTTAATCACAGTTCCAGTAATGGCCTCTTGATTTATGCGGAATCTGACTCAGCCACTCTGGAGTTACCCTGAATCCCAGCGGAGAACTAGGAGTCATTCATGACTGCCCTGGGCTGGTGGGAGGGACTTCACTCTCAGGCTGTTGAAGCGGTTCCTTCCCGGCTGTTCATATGCCTGGTGTGGTGGGCCAACTGCAACTCCTCCAGAGGGTGTCCTGACCCATCAGGCTCGGAGGCACCCTGCAGGCACGGTTACAGTGCGAGGCATCATCATCCTTTGCCTTCCAGACTAGTCTGTGTCTTCATCACTTTTGGTTCTCCAGAACTTCATATCATTCATGGCTCATAGGTGATCTCAGTATGCTTTCTTTGAAAGAATGGATGAATGAGTACAGAGAAATTTAACTCATCACCCTAATCCACAAGGGGTTTACGTCTTGGTTCTGAAAAATACCTCAGTGCATAAAGATTTCCTAGTAGAACAGGACAAGATGATAATCCTAGTGCTGTTACCAAGAGGTATGTGATAAAGACCAGATGTGAGAAATAGATTCTGTTACTTTTCAGTGCCGTATGGAAGAGTAGGATTGGGGTTTTGGCATCCTCACTTAGAAGTGTGTCACCTTGTAAAAATTATTTAAACTCTCCGTTTCCTCATCTGTGAAATGGAGTCACCCCTGCGGAAGTCCCAGAGCTGTGACCAGGACGAAGTGGGATTCTATATCTGTAAAGTACTTTGTAAGCTGCATCATGTTGCATAAGTGCGGGGTGACATTATTCTCGAACAAACAACTGAAACAGTGGGGGGAACACATTCAGGGATGTGGGTGTTTAAAAGGTCCAGGAAAAGATAACCAGGGCTTCTTTTTCAGAGCGTTTGCTCATTCACAAGAGCTGAAATAATGGCACACGGTTCTCTGGGCCTGGACCGAGGCCTGGATCTGATGAGTCAGCCGGGACTTGCAGCTGTGGGTGGAGAGTCCCCATAGGCAGGCCTGGCTGTAATTTGTCAAAGTTCATTTTGTGTCCACTTTCATCCTTTTAATTGATTAGATCTCCGAGTGCACTTTCTTTGAGTATGAAGGACTCAGATGTCAGTGCTCAAGAATTCCTTTGGGGAAAGTGACACAAAATTCTGTGTTGTGACCACTGTAGCCCCCTGCCTGCAAATACTCCAGTATGAGTGTTCACGGAGCCAGTCAAAGCATGCCATTGGGGTTCCCTACATAAATGGATGGGCCTGGATTCTTTAAAAATTGTGTGATAATTAAGTTTTTAAACTTTTATTATTAAAGAGGTAACTTCATAAATGTTGTTATCCAGCTTAAGACCATTTGGTGGGAAACCTTTGAGTATTTTTGCATGCCTCAGCTAAACAAGAAAATATTATGCTTTGCTTTTTATTCTTTAATATTATTTCCACCTTTATCTTTCATTGAACAAGTTGGAAAAGGAGAATGGTTTTTCGTCATTGTTCTTGCTTGGTTGGTTGTTTTTTTAACAAAACCTCCCTATTTTCACATTTTCTTTTTGTGGGAGAATGAGC
Organism: Corynorhinus townsendii; assembly: GCA_026230045.1. Lineage (NCBI taxonomy): Eukaryota > Metazoa > Chordata > Mammalia > Chiroptera > Vespertilionidae > Corynorhinus > Corynorhinus townsendii. The sequence goes on from JAPDVU010000001.1 coordinate 197,358,377, forward strand.
AGATTTTCCATATTATTGTGGCATTTGCAGATGATCTGAGCACAGTTAAAATATTGAAAGTGTGAGCTGTAAGGTCAAACTTGAACCTTGTGTGTGATTCTGATATTAAGCTGCTGGTGGGCGACATGGAAATAATTGTGGTGTGTATCTGTTTAGTTTGCAGTATTTTAGAGAGGAATAATTAGGACAGAATCGCTGGGGCTGGTTTTCTTTAGGTCTTTCCCCACTTCTCACTGAGAGAGGGAAAAACTCCCAGAGTTAAGACAGGAAATGCTTGCCTCGCCAGTTTGCTTCAGTGGTTAGAGTGTTGGGTGGACTGAAGGGTCGCAGGTTAGATTGTGGTCAAAGACATGGCAGGTACCTCGGTTGCAGGCTCAGTCCCAGGCCCAGTCCAGCACGTTCAGGAGGCAACCGATTGGTTCGTCTCTCTCACATCGAAGTTTTTCTCTTTCTGTTTCCCTTCCTTTCACTTTCTCTAAAAAAAAAAAAAAAAAAAAAAAAAATCAGCCTGGCTGGTGTGGCGCAGTGGTTGAGCATCAACCTATGAACCAGGACAGTGGTCGGCAAACCGCGGCTCATGAGCCGCGGTTTGCCGCTCTGTTGACTAATGAGTTTGCCCACCACTGACCTAGACTCTCGATTCCAATAATTACAGGCTGTTGTTGTTCCTTGTGATTAAGCCCTATCCCAGTGGTCGGCAAACTCATTAGTCAACAGAGCGGCAAACCGCGGCTCGCGAGCCTCATGTGGCTCGCAAGCCGCAGTTTGCTGACCACTGAACCAGGAGGTCATGGTTTGTTTCCCGGTCAGGGCACATGCCTGGGTTGCGGGCTAGGGACATGCAGGAGGCAGCCAATCAATGATTCTCTTTCATCATTGATGTTTCTATCTCTCTCTTCCTCTCCGAAATAAATGCAAATCTATTAAAAGAAAAAAAGAAGGGAAAAGTCAATGGGTGAGGACTAACAAACAAAAACCACACCAGGAAGTACTTGGGTAGTTTGTTGAACACCTCAGTGGTTTTAAGATGGTGAGTGGTGTTCACCAGCTGGGGTTCAGTCCTCGGGCAGAAGACACAGAAGGAGGTGCCTCGCCCACACCCCCCTGCACTCCACCAGCTCAGCATTTAGCACACTGGATTGTAATTGCTGTGTTAGCTGAGCAAAGGAAGCTACAGAGATGACAGCGTAATGGAGCGTGGTGTTTCGGATTGGATCCTGGATTGGGAAAAATCATTGCCAGTACTGGGACAGCTGGTGAAATATAAATGTGGACTATACCCATTATAGGGGATAATATTATAGCATTTTAAATTTCCTTAATGTTATCATTATACACTGAGTGGCTAGATTATCATGATCTCTGAACACATAATAATCGGGACACTCAGTGTATATCCTATATTATAAAAGGCTAATGTGCAAATTGTCCCCTCGACCAGGAGTTCGACCAGCAGGCAGGCTGGCCAACTGCCCATGTCCCCTCCCCTCGGCCAGGCTCGCCGGACCCCACCCATACAAGAATACACACACACACACACACACACACACACACACTGAGTGGCCAGATTATTATGCCTTCAGAGATCATAATAATCTGGCCACTCAGTGTATATTGGTCACGTCAGAAAATATCCTTATTATTAAGAGATGCATACTGAAGTCTTTTTGGGGTGAAGGGACATGATGTCTGCAACTTATTAAATGTAAGGTGGCAAAGATTAAGAATTGGTAAATCTTGGTGAAATGTATATGAGAGTACATTTTTTAAAATAAAAAAGTTCAAAATGTTTATTTTTTAACATCGATATCCTGTACTGGAATGTTAGCTCCAAGGGGGAAGGGCCTTGAGTAGGTAGGTTGCCAGACAAAATACAGGATGCACAGTTAACTGCAAATTGTAGATGCACTATGAATAATGGGGCACACTAGTATCACTAAAAGAACTATTTGTGTGTATCCATAATCAGAGTTAACCGGGGTTCTGTACTTTTATTCTCTGATCTGGCAGCCCTGCCCTGAGCCACGGAGTGTCCCTGTCCCAGCAGAGCGAGTGACACCTAGGAGGTGTCCCTCTGCTATGGGAATGAATTCATTCCCATAGCAGAGGGACACCTCCTAGGTGTCCCTCTGCTGTATAATATAGGATATACAGGACAAACAGAAGTTTGTTCTGTAGCTCCTATTAGAAAAAACCCATCGTGTCTGAGCTCAGAGCCGGGACTTACCTGTTCTTGGACGTGATCTCCTCCTTGTCTTTCTCCCTTTGGTTATCCTTTCTCTTTGAGCTGATTCCAGCTTTCTTCATTTCTCTGGAGTTGGTGGAGTCAGCTGGGTTACATTTTACACAAAGTTACCTGCATCCTGACAGTTTTAAGATCTTCTTCTAACACAGTTGGGTAAAATGGATACTGGAATCTATTTTGACAGCTGTTGAAAATCTCCACTGTTGCGACAGCAGGTTAAAGAGGTTATTTGTAACGCTAGTATTATTCAGTGAACCTTTTGAAAAGATGTGCACGCTGTTCCGTCAAAGAGTATTTTATAGAATTTAAATGATTTTGGTGTTCACAGTGAAATTATCAAATGAAATGCTCTTTGGGATTAAGTGTATACACTTAGTAATATTTCCCCACCAATGTAGTAATAATAGTACATTACAATATTCTCAGTTACCAGTGCCTTTTAAAATGCAGGTGTAGAGTCTGAATTCAGCTAGTCTATGCCAGCTGTCCCATTGATAACCTTCCCTTTAAAAGTGACCTTTGAGTAATTTCATAAAGAATGAATATTTATACTATTTAGTTGTTGAGCTGCTAAAAGAGGGGTCTGTGCAAGGAACGGGTGGCTTTGGCTGGCCTGCTTTCACGGAAATTGATGCAAAGAAAGCATTGCATTATTTTATCATTGGAATTATGACTGTGTGCTAGACTGACTTCATTTTTGGAATTGCGTTTCCGTGGTGAGGTTTGGGTTTAGGGTGGAGTCTGTTGCATGTACAGGAGTTGGAGAGCTTACAGAGACGACATAGCAGCTGAAGGATAAAATGTCCAGGGTCATCTCTGTGCGGCAGAGGAATTTTTACCAGAGGATCTGTTGTTCTCCTGGGCTTGAGGTTTGAGGGGCAACTGTTCAGATTAATTCTTCAGACTTGAATTTTTCCTTTTCTCTCAGATCCAAAACATGGAAGAGGACCCTGGCAAATTAATTATCAGTACAGTGCTTAGCACAGAGTAGGCACGCAAAGTAAAGTTTGTTCAGTAGAATGAACTTGATAATTATGTTTGGATTAGCATTTCACTTTTAATATGATTTAATAACTTGAAATAGAAGATCTTTTAGTCACCGTCCTTTACACAATTGCTTGGCAACACAACTGTTAACATGTTTTCTGATTAAAATAAATGTTCCCATCTAAGTTTACACTCGATAAGATTATAATATAAAGAATCGGGAGCATTAAATGGATGAAATAGAATTTGACACAAAAGCTATTTCTGAGAAGTCTATTTTATTAAACATACTTTCTCCTGTGTCTGAAAGGATTTATCAAATTGTGTAAATTAGGTCCTAGCAAATTGGGTAAAAGAGTTTTTTGAAAGACAACATTTTTATAAGAAGAATTACATTTCTATTGTAGAAAAATTGGAAAACAAAGAAAAATCACATAAGTGATTACTATAATCCTATTTCTCATTTTCACTGAATATATTTAGAGTCTTCTTTCCTAACATAAATACACAAACAATATTTTACACAAATACACTAAATTAAGACCATATGAATATGTTGTACACTGGCACATATGTATTTATACGTTGTTTTGTGAAAAATATATTTAAACTGCCTTAATAAACTTAATTTAGTCATTCATATTTTAGTGCATCACCATGAATTATTTTTATAACAGTATTTTTCAAAACATATTTTCATTTGATTTTAGAGTGAGGAAGGGAGAGGGATAGAGAGATAGAAACATTCATGAGAGAGAAACATTTATCGGCTGCCTCTTGCAGGCCCCCGACTGGGGATGGAGCCCACAACCCAGGCATGTGCCCTGACCGGGAATCGAACCATGACCTCCTGGCTCCTGGGCCGATGCTTAATCACTGAGCCTCACCAGCTGGGCTATAACAGTGTGTTTAACGGCTGTGTTACATTTATATTATGCTATAATTGCTTGAATCAAACCCTTACGCTTGGTCACGTAGATTATTTCCAGTTTCTTACAATGCTGTGGTAAACAGCTTTTAAAGCATGGTTATTGCTTTGGGATCTGTGCCTGCAAGTGCAATTTCTGGGTCACACATCCTTAAAGTTTTGTGGAAACTATGTTAACCATACTGTCCTGAAAGGTCTGGCCAATGAATGCTCCTGTGCACATAAATATTACTTTTTGTACACTCTTTTCTACATTGGATATTAATAACAAAAGAGGCTGGCATGGCTCAGTGGTTGAGCATCAACCTATAAACCAGGAGGTCACGGTTTGATACCTGGTCAGGGCACATGCCCAGGTGGCGGACTCGATCCCCAGTGTGGGGTGTGCAGGAGGAAGCCGATCAATGATTCTCTCTCATGATTGATGTTTCTCTCCCTCTCTCTCCCTCTTCCTTCCTCTCTAAAATAAAAAATATAAATATTTAAAAACAAACACACAAAACAAAAGAAATCTTCATTTGATTAGGTTCTTATTATTTTCAGGTGCATTTCTTCGATGGTACTCTTTTCTATGTTTATGGTCCTGCTGTGGTTTTTATCCTTTCTTTCTGTCTCCTTTTCCATTAGGGCATTTGTTTTTGCTTTTTAATTCATGAGCACTCATTTTTCATACACACATTTTTAATTTCCATTTTTGTATGGTGTGATTTGATGTCTGGAAGTTTTAAATTTTGATTCTACTGGCAGGTAAAGGGTTTTTGAGAGCAAGTGTATTTCTGTCAACAGCTTACTTTCTCCCCCTATGTGGGACATTCAGTGATCAGCAGGAAGGGAGAGGTTGCTGCTCAGTTTTATTTAATCATCTCAGAAGAGTTTTAAGTTATTAAAGCTTATACAGCGTATTAAGAATCAAGACATTTCCGTATTTGCATTAGCTGTTTGAACAGTGTGTCAAAGAGCTCAAATTAGTACTTTTATCCTAGAAAGTTTTCATTTTGGAATGTGGCCTATTTTACACACTAACTAAAACACATTAGAGGTAAGACAAGAGTTAAAATGGAGAAATGATTCATTATGTGTGAAATTTTTTGAAGACGGAGTAATTTGCATCCTCATCTATGAGGAATGCCTAGAGGTGGGGATGGAAACAATGACTGCTATAGGTCCTGGAAAGCTGATGGTTTTCTGATTCAGAGACACCTACTGGGTCAAAAAGCCTCATGTTTTCACTCCAGTGTGTTGAAATTTTTTAGCCATATGTGGCATGGATACTTTGTTTGGCTTTTCCATGTTGATATTTTTCTGGTACATGCTGCATTAAATTTATGTTACCAATATAAGTAGCAAGATTCAACTCCAAGCAAAGCTGTTTAAGAAGCCAAGCAATGTTAACATCAGTTAGAGCCAGTGATTCTCAATATGGGGAGGATGTATATCTTTCCTGGAAGTAATAAGATGGCTCTCATCATTCATTCATTCACAAATTTTTATTTTGTGCTTATTCGGAACTGTGTTTTTTGTAAAAAGGAACACAAACAATGTTAGAAGTTGAAGATACAGTTGTATACAAGACATAACCCCTTCCTTAATTTGAAAGCAAAGTCCATTGCTTTGACTTGTTTTCATCATGATATCTTAACTTTAATTTTCATATAAGGCAGGAGTTCCCTCTGATTGCTCTTTTTTTCAGTGTCTATGTGGCTCACTTCTTCACCGACTTCATTCAGGTCTCAGCTCATATGTCTCCCCAGAGAAGCCTTCCCAACCACCCTCTCTGAACCCCTTACCTTGATTTATTTTGTTTTATTCATAGTGTTCATCACTGTATAGCATGTTATATTACATATCTCATTTGTCATCTGAACCCCCTCATGGAATGTAAGGTCCATGAAAAAAGGGTGATGCCAGTTTTGTTGATTGCTTCCCCCTCTATATGAAATAGAACATGGGATTAGCAGGAATCCAATACGTATTTGTTAATTCACTGAGCATTCGCATGCCAGCCAATGATGTGGCTGGCGTTGTAGGTGGTGATAAGTACTATGAAGAGAAATAAAGCAAATTAAGGAGACAGAGAGTTCTTAAACATGTCCATCTTCAAAGGGCTTGGGTTGCAAAAGGTGAAAAGATACTGATTAGGCAGCCTATCCCCCCTTTCTCTCTGCTGAGTGTCTTTGAGTCCTTCCCTGTCCTCTCTCTTCTAGCCACGTCATAGCTACTCTGTCAGCTGTGCTGGGACTTTCTAAGGAGTGACAGTGCATTCTTTTCATGCCTTACTCCATGTGACCTTCCGCTTGAGTGACATGAAAGCCCAGATGTGGTCAACTCTCGAGCTTTGTATTTCCCAGACTCCCAGGTAACATTCCTTGGAGTGGCTCGCTCCTTCCAGTGGTAGTCAAAGGCTGCATGAGGGCTTGAGAGATAATCAAAGGTCCGTGAGAGTTCAAGGTTGCTTTTCTTACAGTTTTCATTTTCTGCTTTAATAATCACATGATTCTGAGCTTAAATTCTTTGAGAGATGCCTCATAGAAAGATGAAAAAGTTTTTCTAAAATTAGAGTTCTTTATGTCAGACCTTCTTTTCCCTCAGTTGCTTCTGTGGCTTGACATTCAAACCTTCCGAGATCTTGGTCAGTGTCTCTCAAAGGGGGAGTGGTGGCTCCTGAACAGGATAGATGAGGGGCTGTTTTTGGTTATCACCATGCCTGGATTTGAGCACCTGCTGATAGGGATTCCCCACATCCTGCAGTACAGGAGGCAGCTGTGTCCAAGGTAGATCGCCCTGCCCGAATGCCAGTGGTGCTCCCAGACTGTTTCTATCCCAGCCTCATGGCCCCTTGTGGGATGTTGTCAGTTTTCACAACGTTAAAGAGTGCTTTGCTACTGGCAGTTAGTGGGCGGGGCCCAGGATGCTGGAAGCCCTGCAGTTGCCCACCACGGAGAATTGCCCCACATCCCACTCAACTTTCAAATGTCTACCAGGCAACAAAAGTGAAAAACCATATTGATAATTATCAGAGCCTCCAACCAACTTTGTAATCAAAATGTGTTTTCTACACAATTTAAATGAATAGGGGTCAGTATTTTGTTTTCTTCTGGACTTTACCAGAAGTTGCTGCCCACATTGGCACCATTACTTGTGGTTTGTAACTGGCATACCAGTCTCTATGCATAGCTGTTGGCTTCGTAGTGACTGTAGTATAGGGGCAAGGATCTGACCACTTCATTATGTCTTCTACAGATCTCGTGCCTGAAAATGTAAATATTGTAATGTATATTATACCATTGTAAATGATTTCCCTTTTACTTCTCCTTTATACCGAAGCTTGCTCACAACTTTGATTTAGAACAATTATATATAGATTAGGTTATATTATCTGTGATTTTCATGATAGGATTCTAAAGGGGCATGGAGTCTGACAAGGTTGAAAACCTTCATTCTAACCTAACTTGACAGACATATTTCTCACCAATTTTCTACATGAACTCTGTTTCAGCCAAAGTGATTTGTTCTGTGTCTCACATTTCCTTTTCATCCAGGTGTGCCTTCAACTCAAACCACCCCTGGTCCCCCAAGTCCCTTCCATCTCCAGCTCTTCACATCCCACCTTTGGACCCCCATTTCCCTGGCAGCCTTGTGTGTGAGGTCATCATTCTTCCACTGCTGCAGTTCTGTGATTCCCTTCTCTCCTTCCCTCCCTCACTCCCTCCTTTCCTTTCTTTCTTTTTGAACTACTATAGCACTTGTAAGAACTCCTCATTCAACTCTTCTTTACAGCCTGGTAGCATTCGATATCTTTTTTTGGTCAAAGGTATCTATCTCCTCGAATAGCTTGTAAGCTCCTTTCAGATGAGTAACTTGATTTAGCTGTGCCCCACCCCCTCCCCCCCACAAGCAGTGTCTAGGAATGTATATATAGCCAGCTCTCTCTCATGGGCTAGATGTTCTTGTCTTCTTCCTTTCTCAAACAGGAATCCTTTCCTGTCTGTCATGTTGCTAATTACAAAAATAAAACATAGTCATTGTTAAGACGTTTTTAGATATGGAAAAGTAAAAGAAGAAAAGATTCATCATCATTGATATGTCACCCAGAGCCATGCATGGCTTATCATTTTATTTATTTTTAATTTTTTCAAAATACATTTTTATTGATTACAAAGATGAAAGGAGAGGAAGAGAGAGATAGAAACATCAATGATGAGAGAGAATCATTGACTGGCTGCCTCCTGCATGCCCCACACTGGGATGGAGCCCGCAACCCGGGTATGTGCCCTGACCGGGAATCAAACCATGACCTCCTGGTTCATAGGTCAATCCTCAACCACTGAGCCACACTGGCGGGGCCATTGCTTATCATTTTAGAGCATTTCCTCCCAGACTGTCTTCTCTGTGTACGTGTGTGGTTAATAAAATTAGAATCATGTCCTTATTATAGTTTGTACTTTGTTTCCTCCCCTCCCCCATTTCAGTTAATGTTTTATGATGAGCATTTTCCTGTGTTACTAATTTTAGAAAACATATTTATGGAAAACATGTTTTATGGAAAATTTTAGACATACAAAAATTAGAATAATATAATAAACTCCTAGATACCCAACATTTCTTTAGCTTCAGTAATTATCAGTATTCTGCCATTCTGAATATGTGGTTTATAGTGGATGCATACTGTTCTGTTCTTTGGATACATAACTTATTTAACCATTTTTCTGTTATTGAAAATTTAGATGATGTCTAGTTTTCTGTAATGAAATATGCTTATGTTTTTATCCTTCTGGTCATAATTATTATTCTTGCTTCCTGGAGAACCCAATTAATTTCTTCATGATTAAGTAATTCTGATTATTACTTTTATATTCTAGGAGTTTTACTGTAGTTCATATTTGTGGCTTGTTTCATTGTCATTTTTGTTTTCTTCATCCATCAAGTATTTATTGTATTAGCCAGAATGGGTCTCAAATGAATTACAGTAGCAAGTCATGCTTTTCTATTCATTTTTTTTTTTTTTTTTTTTTAGAGAAAATAACCAACCCCTGAAAAACTTAAGAGGATGGTGTTTGCTCTCTAGATAACTGAAGGGGCAATCACAAAAAGGAAAGAGAAAATGGTTTCAGGAGAAACAATATCTGGTAAATTATAATCTTTGCCCAATGGAAACTGTTTCACAAATGCTTAATTTTGATTGAAAATGGCCTCTTCTTAAAGGCTGAAAGAGACCATCTAAAGTAAGGGGCACTTGAACCATCAACATGTACATGTTTTTCTCCAGCTGAATAAAGTTTATATTTTAATAAACACATTTGCTATTTAAAAACAAAACCCAGCCTCTTTAAGTGAAGAGGTCCTGTATGCAGCTTCCCTTTTACAGAGGTATCTCAGGCAATAGAGAGAGATGGTTTGCTTCCATCTGGCCCTGTGAGTGTTGGGAGGATGAACGAGGGGGAGACTCAGATGGGCAGTAGCATTACGTGTTCTCTGTGAAAGTGAAGTGAGGATTACTGCGCCCTCGTTCTGCTGGGATTTCTTCTGCAGTATCTGCTGAGATTTCTAGACCAGATCCTGTCTAGAAGATGACTCATGTGCTACCTACTCTAAGAATATGTCTTTGTTTCTTCTCTTACAAAGTAAAATATGGTTGCCATAGATTTTCAGAGATTTATAATAGAGATTCATAACATAGAAAGCAAAAGTCTCCCGTAACCCACACCCCTCCCCATTAGGCGACCGCTGTTGCTGTGTTGTATATGCCCATCTTGGTTTTCTCTATGCCCGTATTAGCATATGTTATCTGCATAACACACAGAACAAAAATGCTACCTTTCCAAGTGCCAGTGTAATCAGTTGCCACTTACAGTTTCTCCTGGTTAAAGGTAAAATGATAAGTACAGACCATGGGACAGAACTGGCAGGTATGGGAAATGGCAGCAGGAGGAAAGCTGAAGGGAAGGAAGGAGTAAGAACCCCAATTTTTATTATTCAGAGGTTAGATTTTTATCACTGAATCAGATTTAATTGGTGGTTGTACTTTTTCCCTGGAGAACACATTAAAATAGTCATTATGACAAGATGACTAAGTCGTGAATGAATTTAAAATATTTAACTAGTCTCAGCCCTACTAACATACCAGCAGCTTGTTGGAGCCTAATTTTTGCTTTGGAATTTAAGTGACGGGAGTGTGCGTTGCTAATGTTAGGACGTTTTTCTTTTCATTTTGGGAACACTACAAATAATGCATTTTATAAGGTCTACGATTTCCAGTAACCATGAATGATTACTTGTGTTGCTTACAGTAACAGGTGCTTAAATAATGAAGACAGTAGAACTTTTCCATGTGAAACTCCACTTTGTTCATTAAAACGCCTACTCCAGGGCATGAGCTACACTCAGTATCAGAGGCACAAACTTGTAAAATTGCTGCTGTCGTTCTCTGGTGTTTGGCACATGCTTTCCCATCCATCTGGAATACCTCCTTCTCTTCCATCTAACAACACATCTCTCATCCTCCGTAGACTGACTTAGCAGATCCCTCATTGATGTGCTTCTCGCATTTGAACTATCTTCACTAAAGTGTCATTATCTTACAAGCACACAATAGCATTGATGTGGAGTTGCTTGAGGTCAGGGTCTTCATATTGTCATAGCCACAGAGTAAAAATGGGTACCTGGTTGGTGCTAAATATCTAGAGAGGTATAGATATGTAGATATACATTTGTTGAATAAGTGATTACACGAACTAATCATTTAGTGATGATGACTGATTAAAACTTTACATTTCTAACTACAATGCAAGGAGTCAAGAACAGTCTTAAGAGGTGTACAGGGGTAGTGTAATGCCCCTCTTAATGTAGACTGTTAGTGTCTGATAATTGAATATTTAGGCATTTGGATTAAGCAGGACATCTAAAAGTCTTTAATGGGGTTAAAAGGGAGGAAAAGGTTTAATATAACATCTTAATGGCCCATCTCATTCAAAATTATTAAAAAGTTGTTAACTGTCTGATGAGGGCATTTCAGGAAAATATAAGATAAAGGTCTTTGCCTCATGGAGCACACATGTTTTCCAAATTGTATTTTTATTGGGAGGATATTGGTTTTTTGCCTTCCGTGTTAACTGTTCCATTGTGGGACTGCTAAGCTAAGGATTTTAGTCATTCAGAACTGTGATTTAGAAATTAGAGTTCATGTAAGGTTCAAGAAATAGTATCTTTTCAACCTAGAAAAAATTAGGGTCACGGTAGCCTCACCTAGCAGATCTCTTTCCTGGTGGAATTAGGCTCCCAGGTCTAGAAGGGAGGGATCATGATCTTGCCTATTTAGTATCAGGATTAGATCATGGTATGGGATGTGGGAAGACGTATCAATTTGGTCCTGGCAGGAGAGAGAGGGGTAATGGGGGAAAGAAAAGGACTGCTAACAAAGCTGAAGACAGGGGTCAGAGAAACCAACAATATTTGGCAGACTTCACAACAGAAAGCCAATACCACTCCTTAGCCCTAAGGGGACAAGGAAAGGGAAAGTTTCTTGGAACCTTGTAAGGGGTTTAGCTGCAGGAAAGGGCCACCTGATGGGAGCTGAGGCCTTTGGGGGAAGAGTGCAGTCACCTGGCAAAGCAGCCTGGCAGGGCAGGAGCCAAGGGGGATAAACACCCCCACCTTCCTCTCCTCCCTCTCCTCAGTCTCCTGCAGGTCATCCCGTTGGATGACTCCAATGAACCCCAGAGAGCAGGATACCAAGAGATATAGTCAGAGGAGGCTGGCCTTCTGGGGCCCAGAGCAGGGTGAGGAGGGGACAGAGTGGATCTGAGGAGCAATGGGAAATATCCAGTCAGAAAGGACACTCTTCAGGTTATGAAAAGTAGCCTTCCTATTCATAGTATTCTGTGTCCACTGAGGGGTTAAGTGGTTACCTCATGCGTTAGGATCGACTTCTAAATCAGATATCCTGAAAGGGAGGCCTGTGCAGAAGTATTTTGTTAGGCTCACATAGCATTTTTGTCAACAAACCAACTAAACAGCAACAACAACAAAAATACTCCTATATTGTCTTCGGGGAGATTCACTTCAAAAATCTGAGTTTCATACTTCCTTTAACAAATGGAAATTGACAGCACTGAACATGTAGTACCATGTGAAGACAATCTGCTAAACTCAGTAGGAGCTGCCCCTTTGAACAGATAGGAACTCTTCACTTTGCCTCAATCCCCATCACTCCCTATTTCCCCCACGCGGCTTCTGCCTGATCCCTTTAGATATTCGAGTTTGTAGCCTCAACAAAGCACTTTAGAGGAGGAAGGACAGATGAGTCACACTTAATCTAGAAAGAGAATGAGTTCTTTCTTGGAAGGTGTACTTCTCCACAAAGGGAATAGAGACTAATCTGGTCCCTGGGGCCACAGTCTGAGTGTTGGTTAGACTAGCTAGGTAGGAGAAAGCTTTGCATAGATAAATGAAGTTCGGTTTGAATCTTGAGGTCAGTCTCTAAGTTTACCTTTAAACGTTTCGTTCTTGTCCACAGAACAAAGATTGTTGAATGGAATATCTTTCAAGCTTATTCCTTATTTCAGTGCAAGGGCATACTAGGGAGACAGGAAGGCTGAAGTGGGTCAGAGGGGACTTCGAGCAAGAAGGGAGATGAGGATGTGCAAGTGGGGAGAGCAGCCTTTTCACTCTTTGGTCCCTTCTTTCTCGAGAGAGAGGACATTCTCCCAACTTGTTGCCTTATCCCTTCACGAGAGCTGGGTCTCAGAATTCTCCTGTCCTTAAGCCCAGAGGTTGTCCAGCTATGTTATTTTTTAAAATTGTGTAACTGTACATAATATAAAATTTACCATTTTCTCCATTTTTAAATGTACAGTTCAGTGACATTAAGTGTATTCACAGTGTTGTGCAGCCATCACCACCATCCATCCATCTCCAGAACTCTTCATCTTCCCAAACTGTATGCGATGAACACATACTTCCTGCCCATTCCCCTCCACCCCAGCCCTGGGCAACCAGCATTCTACCGCCTGTCTCTATGAATTTGACCACTCTAGGCATCTCATATAACTGGAGTCATGCGATATTTGTTCTTTTGTGTCTGGCTTATTTCATTTGGCACAGTGTCCTCAAGGTGTATCCATGTTGTAGCAGATACCAGGATTGCCTTCCTTTTTAAGACTGAACAATATCCCGTTGTTTGTAGTAGATCTCAGTTTGTTCATTCTTCATTCATTTATAAGAATTTAGGTTGTTTCCACCTTTTGGCAATTGTGAGTCATGCTGCTGTGAACATAGGTACACAAGTATCCCTTCAAGTCTCTGCTATCAGTTACTTTTAAATATTACATAACGAGTCCCACATAGACTGTAGAAAACTTGGAAGATACAGGTTAAAGCAAGCAAGCAAACAAGCAAACAAACAAACAAACAAGCAAGCCATGGATGACCCTAGCATCAAGGATGATGGTAATGACAAAAGCATGTATGTGGCCCTCCCTATGTGTCAGTCACTCTGCTAAATAAGTACTTTATGTGTTTATACGTAATAATGGCTCTGTGAGGTGGGCACTATTCTCATTACAGATGAGAAAAGGGAAGCACAACTAGGTTAGAATGCTTAAGATTATACAGCTAGAGAGTGCCACAGTCAGGGTTTGAACTCAGGCAGTCTAGTTTCAGAGTCCTTGCCTAGTATGACTGTTATCTTATCCTGTTCACCAAGGCTAATCCCAGTATAGCCATAGCCTTTTAACACTTTTTCCTCTGCAAATACATATATAACTGTATGTATATATACAGTGAGGTAACACTATATACATCGTATTCTATAATTTGCTTCCTTTATTCAGTAATAAAAGCAAGTATCAACAGTTTAAATAACTGTACTGGTCAATTTTATGGTGATATAAATGTTAATATTGTGATAATAGAAAAAAATTTAGTTTCGCCCAATTTTTCACTATTATAAAATACTATGCTATACCTCTTTTATACACATTTCTTAGAACACTCATCTGAATCTTTTCTTTAGGAAAAAAATTGATTTGCTATGTCAAAATTTATTTTTCCTCTCATTCCCTTTATTAAAAACTGCTTTGTTTTTCTGATTTTTAAAAGAAATACTGGCTTATAGCAAAACAAAGACAAAGTAGAGCAGAAAGTAGATGACCTGTGATTTATTAATATAAACAGCACTGTCAGGAACATCCTGTTACTTACATTTTTGGGCAGTGGTCCTGATTCCTTTAACATAAACTTCTAGAAGAGGAATTGCTGGGGTAATGCACATTTACATCTTTGATAGACATTCCAAAATAGTATGCCTGCTTTTAAAACCTTTAATTCTTGTTATCAAATTGCCCTCCATATCTGGAGTAATAGCCATTGTTTGAAAAAGTGAGGACTGAAATCAGGACATTTTTTAATGTAACATAAAGGCAACCTGTTAGATGTTTATGACAGAAAGAGACTACGTTTTTATCTGCTAGTGCCATCCATTGAATATAATCTAAGCACCTTAACTTGTTTTATCTTATATAACAAGAGGCTACTATGCAAATTGACCGAACTATGGAATGACTGGTCGCTATGATGCGCACTGACCACCAGGGGGCAGACGCTAAATGCAGGAGCTGCCCCCTGGTGGTCAGTGCGCTCCCACAGGGGGAGTGTCACTCATCCAGAAGCCGGGCTCACAGCTGGCAAGTACAGTGGTGGTGGCAGGAGCCTCTCCCACCTCAGCAACAGCGCTAAGGATGTCCGACTGTCAGTTGGACATGCCCCGAGGGCTCCCGGGCTGTGAGATGGTGCAGGCCAGGCTGAGGGGACTGCCCCCCTCCTCAGTGCAGGAATTTTGTGCACTGGGCCTCTAGTTAAACTATAAGTAAGTTCGTTAGAGCCCACAGGTTCTGCATGAAAATTTTTTTTCCTCTGCACTATGAGGAAAAAAAAGAAACTTGACTGCTTGTATTGTGTCAAGATAAATGGGCTCTAATTTCTATGATAAAAGATTTAAGAGTTAGAAGCGCTGAGTTCTAATTCTGTCCCTGGTCTTTCTTTGTCTATATGATCTTGGACAGGTTACTTGTCTTGTTTTAATCTTCTCATCTATTCAGTGGAGTGAAATAGCATTCACAGTATTTTTGTAAAAAAAAAAAAGACAGTATTATTGTAAGAATTAAATGAGATAACTTCACACCTATGAGAATGGCTATTATAGAAAACACAGGAAGAAATAATAAGTATTGGAGAGGATGTAGGGAAAAGAACCCTTGTGCACTGTTGGTGGGATTACAAATTGGTACAACCACTATGGAAAACAGTATGGAGGTACCTTTTAAAATTAAGAATAGACCCACCATATGATCCAGCAATTCTTTTTCTGGGTATTTACCCAAAGAATACAAAAACACTCATTCAAAAAGATACATGTACCCCTCTGTTCATTGCAGCATTATGTACAGTAGTTGAGATATAGAAACAACCTAAGTGTCTATCAGTGGATGAATGGATTGAAAAGAATGTGAACACAGAGTGGAATACTACTTAACCATAAAAAGATGAAATACTGCCATTGTGACAACATGGATGAATCTTAAGGGTATTATACCAAGTGAAAAAAGTCCGATGGAAAAGGACAAAAAACCATATGATTCCATTAATATGGGGAGATGTAAAACAAAAAAAGCAACAGACGAACAGACTTATGGATACAAACAATGGAATGGTGGTTACCACAGGGAATGGGAGATGCGAAAAGGGTGAATTGGGTAAAGGGGTCAAATATATGGTAATGGAAAGAAACTTCAGGTGGTGAGCACCCAATACAGATGTTGAATTATAATGTTGTGTACCTGAAATTTATATGTTATTAACCAATGTTACCTCAATAAATGAATAAAAAGAAAGTAAATGTGATAACATAGGTCAAAAGGTGGAGTGCTTATTAAAGACAAAGCAATATGCAAATGTGTTATCATTAGTGACAACAGTAATCCTTTTCCTATAATTTTCAGGTTTAGTTCCTTCTGATCACTGCTCAGATTACAGATTAAAGCTCTGTGCCTCTCTCTTCTTAAAACACTAGGAGTTCTCCATTGAAACTCAGGAGGATTTATGGACTTGTAGTCTTGGGTGTTGGCGAGAAGAACCATATTTCTGCAGATTCCCAGAGTATTCATCCTACTTTTAATTCTACTCCAAACCTCGTACCACATCATTCCTAATGCCAGACGGGGGTGACTAATAACCTTTTGGCAGATCAAATTTCAGTGTTAAAATCCAGGAAGCAGAGCTCTGTCCTGGCCGTTTCTTCTTTTAAAATTACAGCTAGAAATCTCTTTTCTGTTTTTAGGAAAGCTAGATGCCTGGTTTCTGCCAGGACAAAGGGAAGCCAGGCCCCTCATTTGTGCACATCGCTGTCATAAACCCGGACAGTATGGTGAGGCAGCTCCTTAGGAAACCGTATTTCAGTGTTAAATGGCCCACACCTGCAAACAGGATCTTGGGAAGACATTTTCCAGGGTTTTACGGTTGTTACTGGTTTTGTTTTTCTTTTTATGTTTTGTTCCTAAAAGATCTTTACTGATGTTTATCCAGTACTTCCATTGACCCAGCTGCTTCCATTGACCCAATCTGGTGAACTGTCAACAGGATATAATTTCTCTCAGAATTTGTTATTCTGCTGAAACCGTGCAGCAGTGTTTTTGTGATTGAGTCAACCACCAGATAACCTCTGCCCTTAACTTTCTAGACTAAAATGGTTTGTCTCTGTTGTCCAGAACTTTGGGTAGGTATCTCTTGAGTAATAATAGTTTAGCATGTAAAGCTTATTAAAAGCTTGTGACTGGCCCGGCCGGCATGCTCATAGGAGCGTCGACCTATGAACCAGGAGGTCACAGTTTGATTCCTGATCAGGGCATGTGCCTGGGTTGCAGGCTGGATCCCCAGTGAGGGGTGCGCAAGAGGCAGCCAATCAATGATTCTTTCTCATCACTGATGTTTCTATCTCTCTCCCCTTCTTCCTTCCTTTCTGAAATCAATAAAAAATATATTAAAATTTGTTTTAAAAAAAGAGCTTGCTACTAACAGCATGGATGGACCTGGAGAGCACTATGCTAAATGAAATAAGCCAGTCAGAGAAAGATAAATATCACATAATCTCACTCATTTTATGGAATACCATAATGAACAAAAGTAGATCCAGAGACACAAAAGCATGGAACAGACTGTCAACCTCAGAGGGAAGGTAAGAGAGGGTAGTGGTGGTGGTGGGGGGGGGGGAGGGGGACGTTAAGAGATCAACCAGAGGACTTGTATACATGCATATGAGCAAAACCAATGGACAAAGACAGTAGGGGGATGAGGGCATGTGCTGGGGGGTAGGAGTGGCTGGGGAGAGATCAATGCGTGGGGGGAAAAAGAGACATATGTAATACTTTAAACAATAAAGAATTTAAATTAAAAAAAAACTTACTACTGAAAAATAATAGGGGTTTTGCCCATAGGAGTCATCGTAGAGCCTCTTTCCTGGTAGGAGTTCAAGGCAGGGTCCTTTGTTTTGCTAACAGAACATCAGCCAACCGTATCTACAGGCAGTGCTGCAGATGCCCATCAGCAACCTTAATTCTTCCGTAAGGAAGACAGTTTGCAGGGCAGGTGAGTCACAAGTTCCTCCAGGTTCTCTGGAAGCTACCATTTTATCACAGCAGCGCCAGGAAACAGCTTGCTCAGACTATGTTAACTCAGCTACGCACAGATCGCCTTTTCTGAGCTGCATTTCAGCGTCTGGGCTTTGCCTGCTACCAACAGTTGAAGGAAGAAATGGCCACCTGGCTTCAACTGAAACCTCCATTTCTTATTTCTCAGTTTATTTTGTGGAGGGACTGTGCCATAAATTCCTCTTGGAGCTCAGCAGTAGAAAATGGATGGTCTCTTCTGACAAATCCATCTGCTTCCACATTTATGAAATTGAGAAGTTGTAACCTATCATGTTTCCTTTTTAGCTTTGGTTTCCTAAGCTCAGAGCCAAAATTAGTGCTTCATTACAATAACTTTCATCTCTATTTCCTGGTCATTATCTCCCCTTTCTTCCATGTGGATTAGCTCTTCTCTTTATTTCAATGATCCTGCACACGTGTTTATTTTAAGCAATTTTAAATCCCTTATGGAAGTAGGTAGGGTTCAGATTATAAATAAAATGGTATCGCTTGTATTATTGTCACAGTCACATTATCGATTTGTCTTTGGTGTTAGTTTCCTGCTTCCCTCTGAACTTCTGCTTTACCCTTTTGGATTCATTCTTATTTGGCTGGGAATGAAAAACAGGAATATGCGCAAAAGAGGAATATGATCCTAACAGAAACCTAGCAACATTTTTATAAAGTATAAAGTTATAGAGCCTTCTGTACAAATATTTTCATTTTCTTGTAAATCAAAAGGATATCGCTTGTCTTAAACACAGTATACGAAAGAGAGTAATTGGTTAGTGAACTTGGTTGAGGTTAAATAGTGGACTGTCCGTGTTAGAATTTATAAAGTACATTTTAGTTGAATCTCATGTCTGGGTGAGGCGTTGCTGTTTGAGGCAGAAAGTAGGCTAATGACTTGGAGAGAAGCCGCTCACCTCTCAGACACTCTTATGTCAGTATCCATACGGACTGATAAGGATACTGGGGTTGCAAAGCCACAGTCTGGCTGGAGTGACTCCAAGACTTTAGGATAAGGTGATGATTCTGGGTCATTGGATTAGAAAGAAAACTCTGAGGGCATTTGGAAATAATGGTGGAGAGACCATCAAGGAAAACGATATAGAAACAAACAGAGACAGCGGGATGCTGGGAAGCAGGTGGTACCAGAGACTTCCTCTCTTCTTCTCTCACTGAGTCTCAGCTGGACCCGGAGGGGGCTAGTGGAGTTTTCCCTTAGGATTAAAGTGGAAAATTACTGTGCAAAGGGGAAGCACATCTATTTGCTGCTGCTTTATTTTAAACCTAGAGTAATGGATTTGCTTATTGCTAGGAGACTGACCCACACCCCTTTTAAAAATGAATGAAGCTGGTTGTAGGGCCATTACTTTTCTCCCCATTATGCCATCTTTAAAACAATTTTTTAAACATTTCTTATTTATAGTTGGCATTCAATATGGTATTAGCTTCAGGTGTACAGCATAGTGGTTAGACATTTATGTAACTTACAAAGTGATCCAATCGGTAAGTCTAGTCCCACTTGGCACTATTAGTTATAGTTATTGGAATATGATTGACTATATTCCCTATGCTGTACTTTAAATCCCCGTCACTATTTTGTAACTGTCAATTGTACTTCTTAATATCTTCACCTTTTTCACCCAGCCTCCCAACCCCTTCCATCTGGCACCCATCAGTTTGTTCTCTGTATCTATGAGTCTGTTTCTGTTTTGCTTGTTAATTTGTTTTTTAGATTCCACATATAAGTGAAGTCATACGATCTTTGTCTTTTTCTGACTTATTTCACTTAGCATAATACCCTCCAGCTTCATCCATGTTGTTGAAAATGGTAAGATTCCATTCTTTTTTTATGACTGAGTAATATTCCATTGTATATATGTACCACATCTATTTTATCTACTCTTCTATCAATGAACACAAGTTCAATATCTTGGTTATTGTAAATAATGCAATGAATATAGGAATGGGCATATATTTTCAAATAGTTTTTGCACAGTGAAGGAAACCAACAAAATGAAAAGACAGCCTACTGAATGGGAGAAAATATTTACCACTGATACATCTGAATGGGGTTAATAACCAAAATTTATAAAGAAGTCATACAACTTAGCACCAAAAAACACAAATAATCCAATTAAAAAATGGGCAGAGGATCTGAATAGACAGTTCTCCAAAGAGGAATTACAGATGGCCAATAGACATGAAAAGATGCTCAATGTCACTAATCAGAGAGATGCAAATTAAAACCACAATGAGATAATATGTCACACCTGTCAGAGTGGCTATCCTCAATAAGTCAACAAACAAGTGTTAGGGAGGATGTGGAGAAAGGGAACCCCTGTGTACTGTTGGTAGGGCTGCAAATGGGTACAGCCACTGTGGAAAACGGTATGGAGGCTCCTCAAAAAATTAAAAATAGAACTATCAGATGACCCACCAAGCCCATTTCTGGGGGTTTACCCGAACAAGTGCCATTGCTATTTTAAATGTCATTGCTTTATTTGTATCTTACTTTTCATTAGCCCAGAGATAATTGAACCTGAAAATACTGCGAATATGTACAATTTAGGCAATTATATGAATATGAGTTTTTAACTCTGAGATAAATGAGCTCTCTGGTGATTTAACAATAGCTACCTCTTGCTTGAAGCAGAAACTGATCAGTGCTAGCCTTTACAAAGCTTGCGGTGCCCAACTCTGTCTGGAGTCTAGTGTGCATAGCTCTGGCTCCCATCATGCCCATTAGCCTGTGAAATTGATTTGTTTTTAATGGTTGTACAGGCATTTGGCGTGTAGCCAACTGCACGATTGCGCAAGGAAGCCCTGTTTTCCGTACTGCTCTGTGAGTAAGCAGTGAGACCATTCAAGGACTGGTGTGCCTGGACTAGTCATTCCCGGGGACACTTACAGTTCTTTTACAACTTGTTCCTTTCCACATCCTAGAAGGCATTTAAAAACAAGGGGGGGGGGGGTTTCTACTTTAATGATTTTATTTTTAAAAATTCCTTGTTCTACTTTTAAAAACTTTATTTTTATTTTTTATTTTGACCATTTTTAGAGCAGTTTAAGATTCACAGGAAAATTGAGGGGAAGGTACAAAGATTTCCCATATATTCCTACCCCCCCCCCACACACACACACACTATTATTTTATTTGAATATTTCATTCCTGAGCTGGCCCTTGGTAAGCATAGTTGTTTAAAGTATGGTTAGCTATTTGCTCTTTGCTTGGCTGTTCTAGTTTTTGGTATTTCAGGTGCTGATTTATTCCTGCTTAGTAACTGTTCCAGCAAGAATGATGGATTTCCACAATGCCTTCTACTGATTTAATTTTTTAAAAGTGTAATATATTTTTATTTATTTCAGTGAGGAAGAGAGAGGGAGCGAGAGATAGAAACACCAATGGTGAGAATCATTGATTGGCTGCCTCCTACAGGCCCTTCATTAGGGATTGAGCCCGCACACCGTGGAATGTGCCCTGACCAGGAATGGAATTGTGACCTCCTGGTTCATAGGTCGATGCTCAACCACTGAGCCACACTATCCGTGTATATTCGATTTATTAATTAAAGTAGAGTTGGCATACAACAGTATATTAGTTTCAGGTGTTCAACCTGGCATTTTGACATTTATATACATTACGAGGTGATCACCACACTGAGTCTAATAACCATCTGTTATGCCAAGCTATTACCCCATTATTGACTTTATTCCCTGTGCTATACACTACATCTCCATGGCTTTCTATTTTATAAGTGGAAGTTTGTACCTCTTATTTCCCTTCACCTTTTTGCCCATCCACCCACTCCCTCCCCTCTGGCAATCATTAGTTTGTTCTCTGTTTCTATGAGTCTGTTTTGGTTTGGTCATTTGTGTTTTTTTTAGATTCCATGTGTAAGTGAAACCACAGGGTATTTTTTGTCTTTCTCTGACTTACTTCATTTAGCATAATATCCTCTAGGTCCTTGTCACAAATGGCAATACTTCTTTCTTTTTTATTGCTGAGTAATATTCCATTGTGTGTGTGTGCTTATGTATATGCCATATCTTTTTAACCCACTCATCTGTTGATGGACACCAAGGTTGTTTCCATAACTCGGCTAGCCTATCTAATAAAGAGGGAATATGCTAATTGACCGACATGCACTCACAAAGGATGGCGGCACCCACAGCCAATAAGGAGGGAATATGCTAATTGACTGCCACACCCTCAAAAATGGTGGCATCCACAGTCACAAGATGGCAGCGTCCAGTCCCTTCAGCCCCACTGGAGCAGTAGGCACACAGCATGGTCGGGCCCACCCTCAGGCGGGTCTGGCTGCCCCACACACCTGCCTCCAGAGTCCCCCAGTCCCCTCAGGCTCCCAGACTGTGAGAGGGGGCAGGCTGGGCTGAGGGACACCTCTCCAGTGCATGAATTTTCATGCACTGGGCCTCTAGTTGTAAATAATGTTGCATGAACAAAGGGGTGTATATATCTTTTCAAATTGGTGTTTTTGATTTCTTCAGCTAACACATGCCTTTTAAACAGAATTTTTCTCTTTAAGGCACATTGTACATTTCTCTCTGAATTTATTGAAGACACACGATTAAATCTGTATCTTTATTGAAGCCATTCAGGTGTGGAAAAGAGACTCTCAAATCAAGAAGGAAAGGAAGCACCAGGGGTGATGTTAAATGCGGAGAGACTTAGGACCACTCCTATGGCATTCAAAGTGAGCTTCCAGTATAAGAAAACTCCCCGTTCTGAATAAGAAATCAATGGCCTCTGTGCAAGATGAAGTTTTATTTCAGGGACTTCATTGGAAACCCATTAGATTAGATGGTCTTCAATCTTTTGTAGTCTGAAATTTTATGAACTCTCATAAACGTTGTTTATAAATCCTAAATGAAGAGAAAAAGGGCTCCCTGGTTTAAGTTTAGTTTCTAGCTAATATGCACCTTTAAAGGTTGAGTTCCCATTGCACTGCTGATCTTTTTTTTAAGCAATGAAATCTATCACACATACAAAAGCGTATATCACATTTTATGTATAGTTAAAGATTAAGATGATGCTGAACACTCCTGTGCCTACCACCCAGCCTAAGATCTAGAACATTCCGAGTGGCTTTGAAGCTGTCTGTTAATGTGTATTTCTGAGCTGCTTTAAAGTATTAGATTTGTGCACCAGTGTTCTATTTGTAAGTACTAATATCAGTGAGTATCAAGTGAGAGTGGCTCAGCCATTTTTATCTCCAAACTCTTTTTAGATTTCCAATCTCTCTGATATTGGACTGAAGAACAGTTAAATTTTCCACTTAGAAACTCATCTTTAACAAGCTAATTATCCTGCTTAAAAATAATAGCATTGTTCATGACTTTAGTTTTCCTGTTCACATGACAATTACAGCAGTGGGAGCTTCCCTGAGCACAGGATAAGTATATGTCAGTTTGAGCTTCCGCTATGGAGAAGGCCAAGTGTCTATACAATGAAAATTTACCTAGGCTCTGGAGGACATGGAAGACCAGGGAGCATAACTATGGGAAACTATCTTTAAGTCGTCAACATTAAATCAGACAAGGTGGCATTATTTCCTAGGTGCCTGATAGAGACATTTCTCATGTGGATTTTTTTTTTTTTTGGTTGCCATCTTCAATTCTGAAGAGCCAAGATTGGATGCATACATTTAAAAAATCAGTGCTTTGGTGAAAATTGGAGTTTGAAGAAGTAAGAGTGAAGGACATTGAGTAGCCACCAAATTGCATCCTTTAAAAATGGGCAGGGAACCTCTCAGTGATGCAGATGCCTAACATGACAATTCTCAGGAGGCCCCATGGAATGCCCGTCCTGCTGAGAGTTTGGGCTCACGGCCAGAGGTCCTGGTTCCCTTTTAGAAATGGCCTTATCTGACACTGAGGGCTTACCCTGCGTTAGGCATTGTGTTAAGCACTTTGCCCACATGTATCATCACACAGTAACTCCACCAAGTGGGTAGTACCATAGGAAACTGAGGCCACAGAAGCTGGCACCTGGCAGCACGGCATTACTTGAACGAGCGTTTCTGTAGAGAGTCCTGTAGAGAGAGCGTTGCACAGTGGTTAAGAGGATGAGCTGTGAGGCAGACCATTTAGGTTCACGTTACACTCAGCTACTTAAGCGAGCTCTGTGATCTTGGGCAAGTTTACTTAACCTTTGTGTGCCTGTTTTCTCATCCGTGAAACAGGGATAACAGTCTTGCCCTCCATTTAGGAAGGTGCTTAGGATTAAGAAGTAATGACTGTAAAATACTTGGTCCAGTGCCTGGCACATAGTAAATGCTCAGGAAAGTCTAGCTGATTGGCAGAAAAAGGAGAATCAGTGCTGAGTATTTCTCTAAGTCTGGGACTACTTAAATATTTTAATATTTTAGAAATAATTCACTTTTTATACAAGCAATAATTTTTGTTATAAAGCAGTTGGAAAATGAATAAAAATAAAACAGGTAAAGACTTTATCTCGTTCTCCAAAAAGAATTTTTATTAATTTATGTTCTATTTTTCTTCTGTGCTATTTTTAATATCATTGTAATCATAATCATCTATACTAATAAAAGGGTAATATGCTAATTAGACCTGGCCGACTGGACATCTTCCACTTGTACGGTCCTCTTTCCGGACAAAGCCACAGTGGTGGGGGCCCAGGTAGAGACAATTGGGGCAATCAGGCAGGCAGGCAGAGGTGGTTAGGGGTGATCAGGCAGGCAGGCAGAGTGGTTAGGGGTGATCAGGCAGGCAGGCAGGTGAGCGGTTAGGAGCCAGCAGTCCCCTATCGGCAGTCGGACATCCCCCAAGGGGTCCCGGATTGAAGAGGGTGCAGGCCAGGCTAAGGAACACCCCCCCCCCACACACACACACACACAATGCATGAATTTCATGCACCAGGCCTCTAGTACAAACAACTTTGCATCCTTTTACACTTAAAATGATAATGTAATGATTATCTGAGCCTTATCATTGTACTGTCTTCATAAATATCATTTTAATGGCTCTAATAATTTCCGTATTGCTCCATTGCTTGATATTTGAGTATTAAAATTAATGTTTTCATAAACATCTTTGAGAATTAACTGTATTTTCTTAAAATAGATTGGGGCATTGAGCACACACATATATGTATATATAACTTTAAAAAACTATTTTACAGAATCATCACTTTCCTCAGTGACTAAATTTTAAAGGAATCCATGTCTTTACAACTGTGTTAAGCAGTTAAAAGCAAATCATTCCTCTGGTGGAGAAAGACTAGAGCTTAACTTAGAATAAAACAGTATTGAACTCATTTCCATAGGTATTTATTAGGTGCCTATGTTTACCTTACGACTATTCTAAGTACTAAGAGGGTGAGGAAATTGTAAACAGAAGTTTAAGGATCAGCCCACCTTTTTAGGAAATACGAAGCATGTCCTTTCTGCTGAAAGGAAAAGAGCCAGACCTCCATATGCTGGTGCGTGTGTGTGCATGTGCATGTGGGTTTATGAATGGTTTTGTTGCTTCCATGCCACGGGCTCTCACCTCATGTGGTTTCCAATAGTGAGAGTTCAAGATTGGAGAGCACCCTGCCATCCTGGTTGGCCATCACAGGTTTGTGTGTCATTCATGTTTACAAGCTGTTTGCAAAATGTTGCTTGGTGCTGCTTAATCTATGGCCTGTGCCTGCTTCTAATTCATCCCTTTGTGGGAGGCAGAGCTGAGCCAGGGGAGGGCGTGTGCCCTGCACAGTCAGGCTGGGGGTGAGGCTGCTTCTCTGAGGCATAGTAACCTCAAAAGATGAAGGGCACAGGCCCTGTTTGGTCTCCATGTTCCAGAAATCACTAACCTGTTAGCATTCACTCAGCACATTATTTGGGGGGTTTTCTGCGAAACATCAGGTCAGAATGTCTGTTTTAAAGGTTTAGTTTTCAAAGTCTGGGGAGATTTACTCAGAGAGTTCTTCATTCAGAAAGCTGCATGGTTCTTGGCACCGTGTTTTTGATGCTCACCACCTCCCTCATTTAGTTTTTGCGTTTGGTGGCTGCAGGGGATCTGTGGCTTGGCTATTTTCTTCCATTTCCACAGCATCTGTGGAAATGTGTGGCAGGTGTATGGGTGGTCAGCCCACCTTCACTTATTTGCCAACACTGTCTTTGGTGCCATCCCAGAAAACAGAGGACCCGAGTCTACGTTAGAAGGAAATTCCTCTCAGGGCTGTGCAGTTCTTCCTGCCTGGGGAGGAGGCAGAGATGGCTGCGAGGACTGGGTGTCCCTGCCCAGAGGCGATTCCACAAGGCATGTGGGCAGCCTTTGCAAGTTGGACAAGACATGAAATGAGACTCTCCCCTATCGCCTCCAGAAGGAATGTAGCCCTGCCAACACCTTGATTGCAGCTCAGCGAAGCCCATTTTGGACTGATCTCCAGGGCTATAAAATCATAAATGTGTGTTGTTCAAACCACTAAGTTCATGGTAATTTGTTACAGCAGCCTACAGGAAACTAATACAGTCCCAATATGGTCACCAAAGGTTGGCTCTGTCTGCTCCTTGGAATATCACCAAGAGCTGATAGTCAGTGACATAATAGTTTGACTCTGACACAATCTTACAATAGCTTAGCTAGAGTGCTCTTTGGGATCCCAATGCTTTCATGGGAGGCTAATTTACGCATCTGGAGAGGGAGCTGCATTTAAAAGGACACAGGTCTGAAAGAAGTAGCTGTAATTGACTAGTACATTATTACAAAAGGTTCCTTTTGCCATACTGCACTTCTAGTCCATGCCACAAGTTTATTTTAAGTGAAAATTGTCAAAGAAAGCAAAGTTAGTTAAGTCCTTCCTGAGTCAGAGTGACAGCAGGCGTTAGTAGAATCACTCAGAATATCTTGCTGGAGTGTTTAAACTTGCTTGCAGGACTTAAGGCATTATTTAGTCTTTGAAATAAAAGTAAAATCGCCATCTCTTTGCGGATTTCTTTTCCCAGGAAGGCATTTATTTGCTCTCTTGAAAATAGGGGCCCATGAGGACGGTTGCAAGATTCTCCCTTTGCTGGGACTGCTGATATTAAGTT
The DNA here is from genome assembly GCA_026230045.1 of Corynorhinus townsendii. Classification (NCBI taxonomy): domain Eukaryota; kingdom Metazoa; phylum Chordata; class Mammalia; order Chiroptera; family Vespertilionidae; genus Corynorhinus; species Corynorhinus townsendii. The sequence goes on from JAPDVU010000001.1 coordinate 197,385,278, forward strand.
GCAGTATCTCCAATGGTGACTCCACGTGTGTGTGTGTGTGTGTGTGTGTGTGTGTGTGTGTGTGTGTGTGTGTATGTTGTGTGTTTCTAACTTTCAACTCATTAGTGAATTCCTTTTGTCCTTTGATCTTTCTGCAACCTGGTTTCTGTTTTTAACTGTAAGCATGACCCGTCCCTTCCAGAACTAGATCACTTTCATTTCGTTCTGAATATGAAATAAGAATTTCAAAAGGACACCAGAGCGCTTGGTAGCATTTTCTCTTCCAAACAAGCTAGGACGCATTTCTTCCAATGAGAATGAAATGGAAATGGGGCTGAATCCGCATCTTCACTGGGAATGACAACAATGTATTTCTACAAAACTATAAACTGAACTTTACAATGTAAAGAAGGAACAAAGTCATCTATAGAAAAGCAAGGCCTGGCCCCAGAGCTCACAGAGTACCCATTATAGTTGGTCCAGAAAAGCGTTTTCTTTACCGGAGAACTTACCAGCCAGCCCGGCCTGGCACTGCGGCTGGCTGACACCAGTCCTTACTATTCTCTCTCCTCGGCATCTGAAAAGTATTTCTTTTTGAGCATATTTTCCTGATTTTTGGTTCTCTGCTTCTACAGCTGGATAGTGCTCACAGCTAAATGTTTTCTGTGATAAGGTTAATTTCCGAAGCTTTTGATTTTTTTTTTCAGCCAAGTTGTATGGAACGCTCAGTCACTGTTGATAACGTCTTACAACTATAACAATCCATTCTGATTTTTAAAAAAAGTCAATTCAGTTCTCCTGTGAAATAGCTGATAGTCAGTGATATAATAGTTTGACTCTGGCACAATCTTACCAGAGCTCAGCTCAAGTGCATTTTTTAGGGGTGAGTGTGGAAAAAATAAACTATGAAAGGCACTATGGCCAGATGGGAAAAGAGACAGTTTCGTGTCTCTCTCTCTCTCTGTCTCTCTCTCTCTCGTTCCCCCCTCCCTCTCTCTCTTTCTCATCCAGCAGATATGCCCCAAACTGTAGAATTAAAATAAGAATCTGCCCTGACCGGTTTGGCTCAGTGGATAAAGCGACAGACTGCAGACTGAAAGGTCCCAGGTTCGATTCCAATCAAGGGCATTTACCTTGGTTTAGAGCATATCCCCAGTGGGGGGTGTGCAGGAGGCAGCTGATCAATGTTTCTCTCTCATCGATATTTCTAGCTCTCTATCACTCTCCCTTTCTCTCTGTGAAAATCAATAAAAATATATTTAAAAAATAAAATAAGAATCTGTTCGGGTCCCTGATAGGTTTAATTTTAAAAAATATATATTTTTATTCATTTCAGAGAGGAAGGGAAAGGGGGAGAGAGAGAGAGAGAGAAACAGCAATGATGAGAGAGAATCATTGATCAGCTGCCTCCTGTATGCCCCTACTGGTGATCGAGCCTGCGACCCGGGCATGTGCCCTTCACCAGAATCCCTGCAAGACCCTTCAGTCTGCAGGCCGATGCTCTATCCACTGAGCCAAACCAGCCAGGGCGGTTTAATTTTTTCTAATGTTTCACCTAATAATAATGAATAAAAATCATCATGGTGATAGCTAGAATTTATAGCGCATTTCATTTGTGCATTAGGAATATCATAAAAAAGAATCTTATTATAATTGTGATTACTCAAGGTTATATATAATAATGGCATAGAAAAATAGTGTACTTTAGCATATAAAAGGAAGCCTTTGAATCTAGGTGCTGGGCATATGGGTCTTAAAGAAAAAGAAACTAAAAAATTCAAAGGGTAATTATGAATGAGCTAATAGTCATAGCTCACTTCCTTTTTTATCCATAAAGCCCCATTTATTAATAGTAACAGCATCAACAATAATAAGCACATTTCTTCTTTACCCTACAAGCTGCTGTCCATGCTGGGTGGTGTGCAAAATACCAGTTGCCTTGCAGACTGGCAAAAATTCCCTGGGTAGCTCCTGCCCCAGCAAACCACTTGGCCAACCTTTACATGGAAAGTATAGCTTTAGAGGGGGCATTTGAAGATCCTTCCTTATGCTAACCTTTTCCCTCTGGTTTTGACCTCTGTGTTCCTTTGTGGTTAAGAAGAGACAGGTTGATGGAAAATAAACCAGCAATAACTGCTGTCATAGGTAACATAGACAGATCTATTTCATCTGGGGATAGGAACCCTGGAGCAGCACCTTCCCTGGTTGGCCCTAAAGTGTAGACCCCTCTGAGGTGAGCTGGGTGGGTGGTAGCAGGTACCTTGATCACTGGAGCAGGGTTTTGATTGGTTTCCAAATTACATTTCTGAGTAACACAGGATTTAAATTAAATAATTACTTTAAAAGTTGGTTATTTATGTTTGGAAAATAACAGCTAAAATTTACCTGGAAAAATTGTTTTATGTGCTTAACTTGCATATAGTTAGCCAGTGCTAATGTTTCCACTTCCTTTAGCCTATCACTTATTGTCCATATTTTCATGATCAGATGCCATTATTGTATTCACTTCAATATGATCGACTACTCTGCATATCTCCAAGTCGTCTTTGAGTCACCAGAAGCTCTTTCCTGCTCAGTAGAGTATGGGCTGCTATTAATTTTTTACCTCTTATTTAAAATTGGTATCTTTCTCTGAATGTGAATGTCTTTATTTCCCCTAATGCTTATTCAGTAGTCAACTCTAATTGCTGTTTCTTCAGTCTAGGGGCATCTTCATTAGTTTAATTACTGTGGGAGCCTGTTTCCTCAATGTGCTAATAGCCTGAAAATGACTTATTTCCATGTTCTCTGTCGTGCTGTGCTACAAAACAGACAAAAAGAAAAATTTGTACAAGAAAAATGAAATGCACCCATTTTCTCTAGCTCCCTCATTCAAAGGAGCTGCACCCACCCTCATCTACCTGGGTGTCAGGGGTTCAAACTGGCATAGAGGGTGGAGTGTGTGGGGGTGTCCCTGAGGCAGGCAGGAATAGAAAGAGCAACAATCCTCATAAAGAGTGAAAGCCAAGAGAAGCAAATATACTTGCCAACTCTTAACAACAAGAGCAGGGATGCATACGGAGCAGAAGGCCTGGGTCAGGCTGGGTGGAGATCCGAGGAGATGGGAGCAGGTTGGGATGGGGTGAAGCAGGTAGCAGGCATTGCCAGGACCCAAACTGGGTGATCCTGATTGCCTCTGCTGGTAGGTAGGTGCGATGTGTGTGCATGCTCGGCTGGTTTAAAGAGCAAGGGCTGGTTGTTACCAGTCATGATGCAATAAAAAATGTCTTTACAATGTACCCAAGGGTTTGCACATATTGCTGAAAAAGTCACCCTGTCTGAAATATTTGGCTCATTATGGTGCAGCTACTATTGCAAGCGTCCAGTTGGGGCCATTTCTCTGTGCTCCTGCCTCACAGTGCCTGGTTTCCGGCTCCCATGTCCAGATGAAGATGGACCATGGAGTGAATGGGGTGTTTGCAATTGATTTTTCTTCCACTCCTTTGTGAGGTTATTTCTCCCTGTGTCTTAATTTCACATAGTATCTCCCTCATGCCACCAATTGTACATCAGAGGATGATTCATATTTTTCAAGCAGAGGTTGGCAAAGTGTGATCTGGGCAACCCAAAGGTCCCAAGACCCTTTCAGAGGATATGCAAGGTGAAATGTATTTTCTCAATAATACTAAGAGTTTATTTGCCTTTTCTGTTCACACTAGTAGCCCTGCGCCCGAATCCATGTGCCAGTAGCTCTCTGCGGGGCCTGGCCGCTCCGTGCCCACTGCCCAGAGGCTCTCTGCGGCCCAGAGGCCCATCCACGCCCCGGCCTGGCCAGAGGCCCATCTGTGGCTGGGTGCAGAATGCTTGCCTAATCGCTGGGGTGACGACGCAAGCGTTCCCCCCCAACCCCGCCGGCCACTGCATGTCCACTGACCAGAGGCCTTTCGCAGCCAGGGTAGAATGCTTGCCTCATCGCTGTGGTGACAAAGCAAGCATTCCACTAGGCCGCTCACACTGCCTGCTCTCAGCAGCTGCCCCCCTGGGACTGGGGGACTCTGATGGGGCTATAAAGACTGGGCGCTGCCATCCTGTAGCTATGGGCGCTGCCATTTTTGTGACAGAGTGATGGTTAATTTGCATGTTACCCTTTTATTAGATAGGATTATCTCACCAATTTACAGAGTACTAGTTTGTCAACAAGGATTCAGATTCCATGTTGCAAGTAACCTTTAAAGAAACAAGTAGTTGTCGAGTTTTTCTATATATCGAAGAATATTGCAATTTTCTGCAAAGGCTATTAAAATATGCCTTTCTTTTCCAACTTCATTTCTGTGAGATTAGGTTTTCTTCATATACTTTAACTGAAAGAGTGTATCACCATAGACTGAGGTCTGAGAATTTGGCTGGCCTCCATGCAGACAGACACGAAAGAGATTTGTGAAAATGTAAAACCTGTGGCTCTTCTCACTAAAGTTTTTTTTTCTGGAAAAGTTACTTTTCATAAAAATATATTATTTATGTTAACATAGAATGGATTAGTTATTTAAAACTAAATTAATAAATAAATATTTTCAAAGTCTCTTTAATTTGTAATATGGTTAATCTGGATAAATATGCTCTATATAAAAGTTCTTTGGGGTTCTCAGTAATTTTTAAGAGTGGACTGGACCTTCAGACTAAGGAGCTGAGAGCCACAGCTTTAAAGTAAGCATTCATTTGGATAATGCAGAAATTCAGGTGTTTAATGACATGACTGTATACCATAATGTCAGGTACCAGTGACAACAGGGACTGGGTCTGTCCTGTCTCCAGTGTCATTTCTCTTCTTTCCTCCCTTAACATACCAGTCAAAAGCCCATAAACGTAAAACCTAATGTAATTTAGTTACTATTTATTCTCTTTTCATAAAATACTTCAAGTTGCCAATAATACTTTAATAAAAGCAAGCAGTTTTGCCCTTTTTGCCTAAGGGACACAGAGCTTTACAGCAAATTTCATTGATTTTCCGTTATTTATTCGATAACACAAAACCCAAGAACAGAAGAGGACTGGAGAAGCTACAGTATTTCTCTGAATTGGCAGGAGGCATCGATTGGTTGCCTCCTGCCAATTCAAAGAGAGAGAGACCCTGTGAAATGGAAAGTGACTCTGTGATTGTCTAATAAAAGTCCTAGAGTCAGAGGTGAGGTCAGGGTTGGGACCTTGTTCTCTTGAGTTCAGCTTTGTCATCTAAAATTGTACCATTATTACTGTCACCTTTTTTTGGTACTCTGCCCAGTGTGTGTGTGATAAAGATTAACTACCTAAGAGTGTGTTAGATACCACATCTAGTGCAGAGGGAGGTAGACCAGAAGTCCAATGCCCTGGCTTCTCGAGCTCCCATTGTAACCTTGGACAAGTCACCCAGTTTCCCCATTGCCTCTGGGTCATCTGTCAAATGAAGACTTATCCACCTGGAGAGGAGCGAGGCACCTTTATAGCTTATAATGTAATTTATTTGTACTCTATCTGTGTACTCTGTTTAATGCTCAGAGCAAACATCTGAGGTAACAAGGGCAGGTGTCCTGTTTCTCTTTTGCAGTTGAGGAAATACCTGAGATTATGTGATTAGTGAGTGATGACAATTCTATTCCTAACAATACACAATCTCTGCCAAGGTTCTTCAGGCCTGAATACTGTAAGTACTATGTTTTAGGAACATTGTGGGCTAAATGGATATCTGTGGGTTGACAGATACCCCTAATCACCTCTGATAACATTGTTTCTTAAAAAAGGTGTTCCAAGGTCCATAAAACTCATTCATAAATGAGCTTTTAGAACACAAAGCATTCTACAGTTGGGTACTGTCTATACTCTATTTTAATGTTTATCATTTTTATTTTGTGACTTATTTGAAATCGTAATATATATTACTAATAAGTGAGAATATTTTATCTGAAAGTGGTAGTTTTAAAAGTATGATATTTTAAAAAGCTTTACTTCATTATTTTATTACCTAGAGGAAGCCTCCCCTGCCCCATAAAAGGCAGATTTAATTATATGAGAGGGCAAAATTTCTCTTATCAGAAATTTCTTATGTAAAGGTAAAATTTTGTTGTAATCCATCCTCTTTAAAATGAAATTTACTTGTATTTATTTATTTATTTATTTATTTATTATTATTATTTTTTAATCCTCACCCAAGGATATTTTTCTATTGATTTTTAGAGAAAGTGGAAGGGAGAGGGAGAGACAGAGAGAAACACCCATGTGAGGGAGACACATCGATTGGTTGCCTCCTGCATGTACTCCCACCAGGGCCAGGGAACCTGCACCAAGGTACATTCCCTTGACCGGAATCAAACCTGGGACTCTTCAATCCGCAGGCTGATGCTCTATCCACTGAGCCAAACCAACTGGGGCTGAAATTTACTTGTACTTATAAGTGGCTATGTAATTTGTGGTATATTTCACGTGATTGTATACAACCACACACAATTTCTAGAGAAGATAACTACTCTGTTTAAGTGTATCCTAAATAGAGAATGAAAATATAAACCTCTCCATAGGAAAGATTATAAACTGCCTTGATCCCTCTGCTCATGAACATTTCATATATCTTTATTATTCTCTTGAAAACTCTTCAGTTACTCCATGCTTTCTTATATTCTGGGAAAATATTTTCATAACTCTCTATTGAATTATGGGACAATGCCTATGTTTTGTTTTTGCTTCTTTAGAGCTTCATAAATCCTTATCAACAGGCACATCCACAAAAAAAGATCACATATTAATGTGTCACTTTTATTTGCTTTTCTTATTACATTAGAAGCTTTTTTCCTGCTCATTGTTGCTTTGTGTCATTATGTGATGTTGCGTACGTCTTAGTGGTTGTGTCAATACTCTTTAAAGCATGAGATCTGAGCCTGGGAAGGCTCCCTCCGGGGTGAGGTTCCAAGCTCCTGGCAAGGTGATACCCTAAGTCATCCAAAACAAATCGCTCTGTCTTTAGATAACCAGATATACTCAACATAATCTCTTTTATTAGCTCGTTTCAGATTTTAATAATATGCAGCTTGATTGTTGTTAATTCCTTTGGTTAAGCTTTTACAGAATTAAACTTATCATTGATGTAGTATTGCTAAGTTGATGTAATTATTTTGTTTTGACAAATTCAGAGCCTTTAAATGCCTATCTTGTACCCAACCTTGCCATTGTTTATGTTTTCTGAAGTAACAATACATATTCCAAGAATTCTGAATTTTTTTTAAAAAGTAGAATTTTATTTTATAAGGTGGCAACAGAGAAATGATGTTCTTTAATTGCAAAAAAAAAAAATAGTTTCGAATGTGAGCGAGTGAAAGCTGGAGCCAGAACTAGTATTTGTTTTCAGCCAATTCACCTTTGAATAAAATTTTTCCTTGTTTTATTTAGGTGTCAAACAATTTATTAAAAACCCTGAAGAATAGCATATTCTTCAAACCAAACCAAAGGATTTTTAAAGATACTGATATTAAATACTTGATAAATGTGAAGATGTTTAGATATGTTACAATTCTTTGCAATTCTATGAGAATAAGGGAGGGGAGATGAAAGGGTCATTCATTTTTTTTGGAGATAATATGTTCCTAAGTATGTATAGGGTATTTCTTTCTCAACTGTACATGAAAAGATTGTCTTCCCCCCACCCCCAACACAGTGGACTCTTTCAACAAAAAAGAAATACAATGGCACTGTTGTACATAAGCAACCGATAAGGTGTAGTATAAGAACATGCAAACATGAATTAGCATGTCAGTCATTTCCTTGAAAGCACTAAACCATCTTCTTCACTCAAGTGGTTTGCTAAAATTATGTGAGGAAGAACCTGACAATTCGGAGGAAAGTGGTATAGGAAGATATTTTAGATTTGGCTGGTTCCCTGGTGGCTTCACATTTTGTCTTCTTTAAAGCTGAGAAAATGAACAAGCGTCTGGTATTCCATGTACTGTAATTGCATGCAGTCATTCTAATGAGTCATTAGATTTCATGATTAATTTTAAGAAGTCATCCAACCTTTTTTTCTGTCAGAGCTTTGACTACTACTGCTCCCACATTATCTACAGAATTAATAGTCAGGCCCTACTGATGATAGCGTTAACGACCGGGATCACCATTCAACCAGTGTACTGAGGACAATTCTTTTTTCTGCAGCTCATAACGATGCCTGCCTAGCTCATACATTTCTTGAAAATTGGGTACCTTGTTTTAATCACCATGTAAAGTATGTTTTTCACAAGTTTATTAATGACTACATTGTGTGAAAGACCCAAAGCCTTTCTGACATCACGATGGATGATGATACCTTTCAGGCCTGGCCCTGAGTTATTGGAGATTAGTATGATAGGATTTGTTCTTTAAGGAGCCATTCCATTCCTTACCGTTTTTTTCTTCAAGGGTATGCAATTGATTGTGCCCAAACATTATCAGTCTTTTGCTGACAGACATTATAAGAATAAAATATTAAAATTTTTTAAGTTGGATGAGGCAGTTTCTAGTGTAACTCAAATTAAAACTGGCCTAGAGCTGTATGGTATTGCTGATATAGTAATTATTTCCAGTGGTGTGCTAAAGCCAGCTCATACCAGCTCCAATAGGGCACAGCTCTTTCCAGCTACACTTTCAATGATGTCACCTAGATAGCCTGAAATCAGCCATGTTGGATGTATTTACACCAAGGAAATTGGCACATGCTATTTACCCTCCCTTCCACACATCATCTGCTCACTGAATTGTTAATACATGTACCAACACATTGCTGCTTCAAAACTAAGAAATACAAAACTTACAGGTTGATATCTTATTTTTAATTTAATTTTTTTTCAATTATAGTTAAAGTTAAATATATTAGTTTCAGCACAGTGGTATTTTTTAACTTACAAAGTGATCCCCTCTTTGGTCTGGTACACACGTGGCACCATACATAGTTACTGCAATATTACTGACTGTGTTCCCATATTGTACTTACAGTCCTATGACTATCTTGTAAATGCTGCATTTTTTTTGAAGTCTTTTTGTTGTTATTAATCCTCACCCAAGGATATTTTCCCATTAATTTTTAGAGAGAGTAGAAGGGAGGGGGAGAGACAGAAGAGAGAAACACCAAGGTGAGAGAGACACATCGATTGGTTGCCTCCCACATGGGGCTGGATCAGGGCTAGGGATCGAGCCTGCAACCGAGGTACATGCCCTTGACCGGAATCAAACCTGGGAACCTTCAGTCTGAGGGCTGACACTATCCACTGAGCCAAACAGGCTAAGGCTGAAGTCTTCTTCTTTTTTTAAAAAAAGAACTTGATTGATTTTAGAGAGAGGAAGTAGGAGAGAGAGACATGGATTGGTTACCTCCTGAATGCCCCCCACCCCCAACACACACACACTGGGGATCAAACCCACACCTGGGCATGTGCCCTGACAGAATGGAACCCACCATTATTTGGTATATGGAAGGTCACTCCAACCAACTGAGCCATAGCCGGCAGGGTTGTAACTGCTGCATTTTTTGAGATCGGAAACAGTATCTACCAAGGTTCCATCACAAAAGAAATATCAAATAAGGCTTTTGCCATGGAAACCACAGCGTTAGCCAAACTATCTCCATTCAAGCACTTATCAAGCTTACCTCCCTTCACATGTGAAACTGAGTAAGAGAATTTAAGCTTAGGTTAGAATAGACTAATATGTCTTCCAGTATATTTTTAAAAGTTTGTTTGATGTAATAGAGACTTCTTGGGGCAGGTCTTTTTCCAGTTTGGAGAGAGCCAGCTATAGTTACTAAAGTATATTTCCTCAGGGATGCTAGTCTTGCCTGGTATTCAGAGAAGTTGGCCAATCATTGATAAGATGCCTTTCTTTCCTTCCTTCACCCTTTTGTTTGTTTTGTTTTTAAGCTAACACTTGTCCTTTGGAAAATTACTAAAAGATATATTGGGCAGGAAAGAAAAATGTGTTACTTCACTATTTATGGTATTGGATCTCTATAAAGCAAGGTACTTTTTCCCAAGGCTAACTATACCATAGGGCTAGAATCCTATAAAAAGGTCATGTCTTTGAAAAAATATGTAGTTTTTATATAGAGAGATAAAGACCCTCTTTATGGATCAATATATCTCTTTAAATATGTTTGGAGAGTAGATTTGTAGAATCATTTACATGAGTAAGCCATCAAATAAGTGCTTAACAAGATTTAAAATAGAATGAATTATAGATGAAAAATTGCTAAGAATGATAATCCACTTATTGGTGTAATTAATAGGTAATTATTTCAAGTCAAAATGTTAATTAGCCAAGATCAGTTTCTGGTATTCAGATTTAGTTGTAATCAAGATTTTGAAAATGATAACTTTCTTCTCACAGTATCCTGGACTGCATTAAAAATGAGTTTCTCTCTTAGGGGGCAGAAGGGGGAATCTTGAGCCCCTACTTTCTCATTTCTGTTTTTCTTTTCTGGCTGTGTCTATGCATCTTAGCACTTGGTGTGTTACATAGCAAGTGTTCTTCCCCTATGTCTGTAAGATACCTCTTAGCACTCATTGCATTTTACACAACAGGTGTGCTTTCCCAACGTAACATATACTTGGAGAAATGACTAGAACAGGTTTAATATAGAACATGTTAAGAAATAGGGAGGGGGATCATGTTTGTGACTATGGATAACCTTTTTGTTCTAACTGGAAGACAAAAACAAAGCAGGCAAGTCAATTAATTTTTACAAATATTGTTCTCCTTTGGACTTGGGAGATGTTTTTACTTTTTTCATTGATCTGCAGAGAATTTCTATCACCTAAATGATCTTAAGTTTAGCCTCACTAATCACTCCCAGCATCTCCCTAATTCAGCCTCAGCTGTGATGTGAGGTGATACTTAGCTGTTGAGAGAAGGGTGAGCACCCTTTTGCACCAGGCATTCAACTAATACTGCCGGCTTCCCTTTGGTGGGCACTACATATGTGCCAGGCTGTGTGGAGAGACTTGCTGTATCATCTCATGAGGTTGGCATCATCATAATCCTTTTGTTTCAGATGTCGAAATGAAGGGTTTGGAAGGTTGACTGACTTGCCCTCGGTCTCACAGTTAGCAGCTGCAGAGCCTAAATTCATTTGCAAAGGGACCTAACCTATTCCGGAGCATTGTTCTGAGGATTAAAAGAATTAGCAAATGGGAACTTGCTAGAACAGTGACTAAAACAAAAATAGGCACCGAGTTAGGGTTAGCTACCACCACATCATCATCAAAACTAATCTGACCCCCAAATCAGTGCAAACAGCCCTGCCTATAACACCTGGTGAATAGAAGACATTCCCTCCTCTTCAAGCGACTATGGTCTGCCCAGAGGATTCCCCAATGAGGCAATTGATGATAAATGGTGCAGATGTATATGGCACTGACCTACCTTCCCAGGCCAGAAACAGCTTCTCTTAGGTGGAGTGATTTTGGTTGTTTTTAGATCTGGACTCTTTTTCTTGAAACTGGAATTCAACCAGGTAGGAAAGATGTCTTGAGGAATATGTGCGAGTGTGTGCCAAAGCTATGGTGTTTTCTGAGCAAACTTAGGTGTAATTTTAAAAACGGAACCTAGGGAAAAAATCATGGTTCCACTTCTTTTTCCTTATGTGCAACTGAAGTTTCATATCAGATCAGGTGACAAAAGAAGAAAGAAAGAGCTGACATCTGAGAGCTCATTGGAAGGCCTGACCTCCCGCGGAAGGTTTGGTGCATTTCAACTCCCAGGTTTCCTGTTTGAATGTTTAAAATAGCAGCTCTTGAACTCAAGCGGCACAATCACAGAATAGCCTGCCCTCGCCACAGCCAGCCCAAGAAAGCCATGGTGAATGAAGCAAACCTGTGTGGTCAAAAATGCCTGAGACTGTTCAGTCGGTGTTTATTTTCAGAATGCCTTTCGGAAGTACAGAGCATTCTTAGGATCTACACCAGTTTCTTTCTAGTCTCCTCTACCAAAAGAAAACAGATCTATCCCCTAAAACTTACAGGACATCCAGGCTTCCTAATGCATTGTGTAAAAGAATAAAAGGGAAATCTCCTGATTTTGAAAGTGTCCAACCAAGTACAGCTAGACTCACTTCTGATATGCCAGTTGAGCAGAGGAGAACAGTTTTTGGGGAAGAAGCAATTAATCTTTAAAAAATGATTTTTATTCACTTGGGGTTGTGTGTGTGTGTGTGTGTGTTACTCATAATATATGAGATTCAGGAATAGAATAATGACTATTTCTAAGAATTTTTCTCTGGAGGAAGGGAAATATTTCATTGATTTTTTTTAAAAAAAATGTATAAAATGTGCCACCTATGTACAATCTTTGTGATTTTTTACTTAAAAAACTAATTTTCTGGAATGGGAATAGTTTTGTGGTAGTAACATGATATGTATGACTTGTTAACGGGGAAGAAAAGCATTTTTCTTTATTTTTTAAAAAAATATATTTTTATTGATTTTAGAGAGGAAGGGAGAGGGATAGAGAGAGATAGAAATTGATCAGCTGCCTCCTGCACGCCCCCTACTGGGGATCAAGCCCACAACCCAGGCATGTGCCCTTGACCGGAATCGAACCTGGGACCCTTCAGTCAGCAGGCTGATGCTCTATCCACTGAGCCAAACCAGCTAGGGCTTTCTTTATTGTTTTTGTTTAAATTAGAAATTAATTGTTTAGGGTTTAGTTTGTTATATCAATTTTGATGTTTTACTGAGAAAGCAAGTTATAATGTCTCTCTTCCATCTTGCATTCTTATTATCTAGTTCTCAGAGGAAAACTTTTTCAAAGAACCGGGCACCCAGTGGAGACTGTTCAGGGCCTTTCAAGGGAGGTGGGATGTGGGATCGTGATGGGCTCACATGTACACTTGTGATATTACCTTCAAATGAGCTTATACGTAAAGCTGTTAAAGGCACTGTCTTAATAAATATAAACACTTACAATCTGCCACAGTTTGGGTCATTCTGTCTTGGCATTGAGGAACAGGGAAGTAACCCGGCCTCTGCAGACAGCATTTGAGAGCAAAGAGCAGTGATTCAGGCTGAGGGAAGGTTCTTGGGCCTGGAAAACATCAAGCAGGTCTCAGCCTTGGCTGCCCAGGGGATCAACGGAGCTTGAAGTGTTACCGTTCCTGATCTCAGTCCTTGAGACTCGGATTTCATTGGTCTGTCAAATGAGCTCTCAGGTATTAGCATTCTTGCTCCTCAAAGTGTGCTCCGTGGGTCAGCAGCACCTGCTTCACCTGGGAGCTTGTTACTAACCATAATCTCAGGACCCACCCCAGCACCACTGAGCCAGAGTGCTGATCCCAACAAGTGCTCCAAGTGTGGACACAGCCACGTAGAACTTACAGTGAGGGCTCGGCTGTCACGGGGCAGTGCTTCTCTCCCTGCAGGCAGACCTATGCACAAGGGGAGTCATAACCAGACAGTTCCCGATGGGTCTGGGATCAGAACAAGGGGAGCTGGGCGAATGGAAAGGGTTATGCTCTAGGCTGGGGTGCGGGCAGAAACCTGTTCACTGCTCTTCTTCCACTTGCACGTCTGCCAGTTCTTCCCCAGGGACGTCTCTTGCTCTAGTCCCCTCGGCAGGCCAACCTCTTTGCTTTTGAGGTGCTGATGGCCCGTTGCTCTTGAGTCACAGTCCGAGTCGTTGCTGTTCTGCGCATCTATTCCAGGCATCGCTCCTGTGTTTTCTCTCTCAGGAAACCTCTGACTTCTCCTGTTTCCAGCTTCTTGGCAGAACTTCAGTGTAGTCCTTGCATAGTTTCCAAATTGTTTTCAGTATTGTAAAGCCCACTTCCACTTTTTAAAGAACCTGAGTAGGTGGGAGAGCATTTATATCAGTGAAGTTTGGAGCATGGGTGGGGGCCCAATCCATTGATATAACTGCTAACTAGGATGACAGCTCTGTTAAGAAATAGCCTGATCATTGGTGAAAAGGAGGATATGTGTAAAAGATGATTCCAAAGTGTTAATCCTTGACCACTAGCAAAATGATGGATAATTCCATTGGAGAAACAGAGAAACCAAAGTAGGGCTTTTTTGGGGGGGAGGGAAGGGAGGTTGGAGATTGATTTGGACTTGCTGAATTTAAGGTGAGGGGTGTGTATCAATGTAGAAATGTAATGAACACAGTTGGGGGTAACAGCATGAGAAGTCCTTGTTATTACAGCTAAACCTCCTTTAGAATCTCTTGACTTAGAATGTTCTTGTTTTTTTTTTCAATATCCCTGAAACGTTGGAAGGAAATGGACAATGGCTGCCCAGGGGGCCTTCTTTTCTAGCTTCACAACCAGGAAGAAAAAGAGAAGGATATTTCATAATCACCAGGTTTTCATAAGAACTTGGTGTGAGGAGACCATCTACTGGGTGGTACTGAGAGGAACTGGTTTGATTTCATCCACTCCTATTTAATTCCGTTGTGTCCTCTCCAAGGACATGCTGACTTACGTGTTGGTGTGCGATGTGGGAAGGAAAAGGACATCAAACATTGCTGAATGTACTGTACTTCTCTTCTGGAACCACTTCCATGGACTCATTACACAAACTCTCACTGAGCCGGGGAGCCCATGCATTACTGATCTCAGAGCTTGTGGATACCACCTGCCTTGACATCGATTTCAATGCTAGCGGGACATTTCAGAAACAATCAATTTAACTGAGTGCAAATGATGTGATCACCAAGGTTTGGTAAAAAGCCTGCAGTTGAGACCTAGAAAGTAAATGCCCTCTTCCTCTGAGTCACTTGACATTTTTCAGTAGACTGAGAACTGACAGAATTCCCAAGAAAGCAAATAGTTTTATTCATATGACAATACAGTTATTCTCAATAAGATCAACTGATGGGCATCACATGAACTTTGTAATATAAAGGTCAACCTGCGAAAAGAGATTGGAAAATGACCATAAATGACTAAAACATTAAGGACACAGATATGCAGTAATTTTTTTAAAAGTATCAGAAAAATAAATGTAACCTTCCCCGGGTGCCTTCCAATGTAAGGATTTTGATGGCTAATGGAAGTTCTTGGGTCACATGTCTGAAGTTGACAGCAGTAGGCAGTCTGCTTCTTCTTTAAGGTGAATTATGACATGGGTTTGGTTTCTCATGCTTGCTCTAAGCATTGCACTACTACAGCAAAAAGCCCAATCATTTCTTTTTTTGCCCTTAGCATTTGTGTGTGTGTGTGGTTGGCTTCCCTTGTTCCTCCTTCCCACCTCCTCCTGCCCAACTCCCCCTATCCCCCCCTCCCAACAAAGGCTTAAAAGGCTGGCTTTCAGGAAATTGGGCAACCCAAAGAAACTGCCAGTGATAGTGTTTTGTTAATTCTATAAATATCTCTATAAACTTGACTCCACTGAGACATAATTTCAGCAATTGGAGTAATGGGCTTTCCTGCTGTTGCATACATACAGGCTGCCAGCGCTCCCACTGGCTCAGCAGTTACTCCCACGATCTGTTCGCAACACTGTCATTAGTCTCCCCTGCCCTAGGTGTGAGGTTGGAGGGGATGTAAGGTAAACATTGCCTTTCTGAAACTGGCTGCCCCAAAGTTCAGCAGTGAAAATAGCAAGAAAATGTTCCCTTCCAGACATGGAAAAGCCTGTTTTGATTTGTTTGTGAGCCCAGGTGGGGCTTGTTTATTGACAAACTGTTCTTCTGATCAGCAGGTGATGTTTACACAAGGAGATGTTAAATCCCTTCACACCTCTTTAAAAATCTGTTCTCATCATTGCAAGTCTTCTTGGCGAAAGGGTCCCATAGTTAAGTGGTTGCAAGAAGTACCTAAGGAATAGAATTCTGTAACACAATAATTAAATTTTTTTTATTTATTGACTGATTTGAGAGAGAGAGAGAGGAAGGGAGAGAGAGAAACATTGACTTGTGTTCCATATATTTATGCACTCATTGGTTGATTCTTACATGTGCCCTGACTGGGGATTGAACCCACAACCTTGGAGTATTTCGGGGACCAAGTTCTAACCAATTGAGATACCTGGCCAAGGCTCACAATTGAAAAAAAAATTCTCTAAATCACTCAGTTCAGCTTTGTTTATTGGGCATGTTCAGCTCATGATTAATGATTTCCTTTGCCTTACTTTTTCTATTTTCTTCCCTCTTCAACGTTCCATACAATGCACCTTTAAATGATCCCACTAAAATTTGATGTGTCTTTGATTTCATGCTAAGCGAAGTCTGTGTTTCATGTCTGACCAAGATTTGGTAGTGACTGTGTGTTATACTGGATAGCAGCTCTACTGCTAGATGTGTGTGTGTGTGTGTGTGTGTGTGTGTGTGTGTGTGTGTGTGTGTGTGTATGTGTGTGTGTGTGTGCGCGCGCGCTCCTGAGTTACCTTGACCTTTTATATCCTAGGTTCCAGGAGGTCAGGAAAGGTAGGTAGCACCTGATAGAGGATCACTAGTGCACTAAATGTTAGATGTTAGATTTGATCTCCTTCCCATCAGAATTTCACTTTCCAAGGATACTGTATTTCTTTCATGCTAATGTATATTTTAACAGCTTGTAATTGTCGATTGAGAGGGTAATTAGTTCTAATTTAGTGCTAATGCTCTGAACATAGAGTAAGAAGCTAATTGACATGGCATGCTACCAACTTAAATTTTATGAACTAAAACTTTTTATCTCTTGGGCAACAGTGAGTGATTTCAGTATGGCAGTATCATTCAGGGAGAAGAGCTGCTTTGCCCAGGGGTGTTCTGTACCTTGTGGGTGCATCACAGATTGTTGGCGATGGCCGATTTCCTTGATTTTTCAAGTTGGACAGCTCTTCCTTAAACCTGCTTTTGGGAAATTGGTCTAAAAACCTATATGCATATTTGGTTAGCACATTTTTTGTTTCAATTGCATGTTTTTCCCTACTGGATATAAGGAACTCCTATGGAGGCCGAAGCATATACAAAGCAGGAGAACATCCATTCCCTACATCCAACAAATCTAGATTTTAGTGGAATTAGCAACACATTCACAGAGCAATACTTAATAGTCTATAAAAGGCTTTCATGTAAGTGATTTCATGTATATACACAGTCATGGAGGGCAGGACAGGTATGGTGATACCCATTTTGTAGTTGAAACAACCACAGTTGAAGGAGTTTCAACAAGTTGTCTGCGATCATACAGCAGGTGAAGTGATGGAGCCAAGCCAAGGACTCGAACCTCTGACTCTTGCTCCGGAGTTGTTTTTCCCTGGTCACATCCCAGAAAGTAAAGAGGATCAGGCAGAGGGTACTCCTGACTTTGTTTTTCCTTAAAACAATTTCAATTCTTGCCCTAAGATGTCAGTTCTCAGTTTAACCTAGAGTAGTTTTTCGAAGATGAAGCCAGTAGGTGACACTTGCTGCCTCCTGGCTGGTCCTATCCTGGGGTAGTGAACCTACCAGAATTTTCTGTGGTTCATTTGAGATTATTTAATGCCTGCATACCAGGTACACAATCTTAATCCATGGTTTGTGTTCATGTGTTGGTTTGACTGTGATTTGCCTTTTAGATAATTTACTGTCCCTTAGGATCCCCTCCAGAATGTAGACAGGAAGACAAAGACGTGGAGAGTGCTGTGCTGTGTGTGAGCAACTCCCTGGCGGTGTGGGCAGCAGCCACTGGCAAAGATGAGGTCTCTGAGTTAGCAAGGCAGTTCTTTCATCTTCTCTCCCCTCATCTGGCTCCTCTAGACCCCTGGGAGGTGAGAGGGCCCAAGTTCTGTTTGTGTCCCTCTGTTAGTTTATTTGTAAACTGCAGGTCAAAAAGTGATATTATGTATAAAATCCAGACTGGACAATTGCTCGTTTCATGCAGGGAGAGAGCGAGAGCTTTAAAGGAAATCAGCTGACTTCCTGACTTGCTGAATGAAGTGTGAGTTTTAGTTTCTATTCTGTTAGGAAATGACATGTGAATAGAATACTTGTATGAGCAGGCCTTTATTTTTGCCAATGGCTGGAAACTTGTAAAAAAGAGAAGAGGGATCTGTTTATTGTAGCATCTCAAGATTCGTTTCTGTGAAACAAGGCAGAAATGGGTGTTTCTGAATCCTTTGGTGGTCTCGATCCTGAAATTCCATTTCTTCTGTCCTCCGGCCCAGAGTTGTTAGGTTGCCATAGCAGCATGACTCCTCCACCACAACCCTGAAAGATTAACTGGATACAGATATAGCAGCAAGTGAGGCCAAGGTTAAAATCCAAATTTAGGGCGCTGATCACAGAAAGCGGGAGGTCCGGGCAGAGGACTGCTCTGCGTCCCTCCGGGGGCTGCATGTGAAGCAATGGGCGTTTTGCCCTGATGGTTTTGGTGGCCCTGCTCTGAGACAGGGTCAGCCTGAAGAGATTGACGGCCACACTGCAGATGGGACTGCCCCCAGGAGGTGGGTGGATCACTGCATGGATGAATAATATTTAGTGCAGCAGGGTAACCCTTACCGGATGAAATTGCTGGCGTTCTGAAAGTCAAGCATGAGACTGTTGGGCAAGGACTATAGAGAAAGGCATTGAGTAGGCGCTGCAAAAAATAAAGGCTCTTTGTCCCCAAGAATGCTTTCTAGGGGAGTCTTTGGGATCCTGTAAAGACTGATCATCATAACACAATTGCTGATGTTAATTGAGCACTTATTATGTTCTAAGCACTTTGTAACTCATAATAACAATGTAATTCTCCTCCTTTGAGCTACCTGCATTATTTTAAAGATAAGGAAACTGAGGCAAGGAGTAGTGAATGGACTTTTCCAAGGTTACATAGTTTGTAAGTAACTGACTGGGATTTGAACCTTTGCAGTGTGGCTCTTAAATCCAGTCTCCTAATTATCACAGATTGCCTCTAAAGGATATTTATTTTCTTCTCTTAAGGGTGCAAAGTGGAGTGTTCAAGGAAACTTAATTGTAATTAAAAAACAAACAAACAAATATCACTCTAGGTTGAATTGTGTCCCCTCAAAAATGTTGAAATCCTAACCACTAGACTAAGGCTATTAAATGTGATCTTATTTGCAAATAAGATCTTTGCAGATGGAACCAAGTTATGATGAGGTCATTAAGGTGGGCCCTAAATCTAATGTGCCTGGCATCCTTATAAAAAGAAGAAAATGCCAAGTGAAGAGAGGTGCACAGGGAGAAAACGTGATGACAGAGGCAGAGGCTGGAGTGATGTATCTGTGAGCCAAGGAATGCCAAGCTAGGATTGCTGGCCACCACCGGAAGGGAGGATTCTACTCAGAGCCTCAGGGGAGTGTGGCCCTGCTTTCCCCTTGATTTCAGACTTCTAGTTTCCAGAACTGGGAGAGAATAAATTTCTATTTTTTTAAGCCACCCAGTCATTGGTACTTTGTTACAGCGCCTTTAGACTTCCTCTTGATCTGCCCTCAGGCGATTGTCCACAGGTGTGGCAAGAGTTTTTTTTCAACAGGGTGGGTAATTGTTTCTGCCTGCAGGCCAATTGTTAGTCTTGTAAGAGTCAAGGAGTTTTCCAATAGGGTGGGTCAACTGTCTTCCCTCCAGGCAGAGCTGCCTCTACAGCAATTATCTGGGTGAGAAAGATAACCTCTGCAGCTTGAGGGAACCTCAACACCCGGAAACCGGGTGTCTGCCTTCTGAGCTCTAACCCCAGAGCCCTTGATGCTGGCTTCTGCTCACCCAGCTCCAGTACACTCTGCTATTCCTCTGCCAGAGCACAAGGTTGGTGGATCCAGAGGGAATTTTATGCGTTGGCCCTTTAAGAAGGTGTCTGAATTTCCAGCTGTCTTCCCTCCCCCTTCCACAGAAAGCACCCCACTGCTTTTCACAGATGTTATGTGGGTGCCCTCCTCAGTTTTGTTGCTCTCTGCTGGGAGGTGGGGGCAGCTTGGGAATTAGATCCCAGAGTTCTCAGTGGCAACCCCCCACAGCTGAGATATCTCTCCAGCACGTTAGTTGCAGTCTGCGGATGCCCCGCCAGCTCTTGCGCCTCCTCCACTCCTACCAGTCTCTTTGGGGTTTTCACTTTGGTCCTCAGGTATCAGAGTTCTCTCCAGCGAGTCTTCCATTGATTATTCAGTAAGTTTTTCCGTATTTAGTTGGTAATTCCACTTTGAACCTGGAGCATGTCCGTGCAGCATCCACTTACTCCGCTTCCATTTTTGTTACAGCGTCTTTAAAAGCAAATACAAATATGTTCTTCTTGTACCAGGTTCACTCAATACAGAGGCACATGGCGTGATACGTGAACGTGCCTATTCTACTTTATCTCCCCTTCCCATCGTGTTGGTAACTGCTAGTGACAATTTGTCTCCTTTCTATGTATATATATTTACATCACTTTTTACATAATGGGCCTATATTACTTGCATTTTGTTGCAACTTTAAAAAAAATGTACTCATGTATCTTGGAGATCTCTAAGCCTTTAACTTTGTTTTTAAATAGTAAAATACATGTAGCATGAAATTTGCCATCTTAACGATTTTTAAGTTTACAGTTCAATGGTATTAAGTACATTCATATTGTGGTACAACCATTACCACTATTCATTTGCAGAATTCTTTTTATCTTATAAAACTGAAACTTCATATTTATTAAACAAAATCCCCTAACTCCCCATCCTCCCCTCCCCTCGCTCTGGGCAACTACCATTTTGATTTTTGTCACTATCAAGCTAATTAGTCTAGGTACCTCATATACATGGAGCCATACAGCATTGGTTATTTTGTGTCTGGCTTATTTCACTTAACATGTCCTCAAGGTTTATCTCTGTTGTAGCATGTATCAGAATTTCCTTCTTTTAAAAGGCCGAATAATATTCCCTTGCATGTATATATTACATTTCGTTTATTTATTCATCTGTCAATGGATAGTTGGGTTGCTTCCAACTTTTGGCTATTGTAAATAATGCTGCTATAAACATGGGTGTACAAATATCTCTTCAAGGTCCTGCTTGAAGTTCGTTTGGGTAGATAGAAGTGGAATTGCTAGATCATACGGTAATTCTATTTTTAATTTTTTGAGGACTTGCCATACTGTTTTCCATAGCAGCTGCATCATTTTACATTTCCCACCAGCCACCTGCAAGGATTCCAATATCTCCACATCCTTGCCATCTTAATGGATATGAGATGATATCTCATGGTGGTTTTGATTTGTATTTTCCTAATGATTAGTGATGACGAACGTATTTTCATGTGCTTATTAGCCATTTGTATGTATTTGGAGAAATGTCTGTTCAAATCCTTTGCCCATTTTTGTAATTGGGTTGTTTGTTCTTTTGTTGTTGTTGAATTGTAGTTGTTCTTTATATATTCTCATGAATGGGGTGTGTGTGGGGAAACATTGCATTCCCATCTCAGGCTTCTAGTGATGGTGGTGCCAAGCAAAGGTATTTCACTCTGCAAGTTTCCAAACAGAGGAAGCAATATGTATTAGTTGGGTTTATCCAGAAACAGAACACACACACACCATATTATAATATATTTATTGTAAAGAATTGGTTCACATGATTATGGAGGTTGACAAGTACCAAGACCTGCAGGTGAGTAGACAGCTTGAGATCCAAGAGAGCCCTTAGGATAGAGTTCCAAGGCCAAAGGCCTGAGAACCAGAAGAGCTTATGTTTTAGTTTGAGCCCAGGAGCAGAAGAAAGCTGAGGACCCTGCTCCAAAGCAGTCAGGCAGGAGGAATTTTCCCTTGGTTAGGGAGGGGTCAGCCTTTTGATTGAGTCAGGTCTTCAACTGATTGGAAGAGGCCCACCCACATTAAGGAGAGCAATCTGCTTTCGTCAGTCTACTGACTTAAATGTTAATCTCATCCGGAAACACCCTCATAGACCACTCAGAATAATGTCTGACCAAATATCTGGGCACCATATGGTCCAGTCAAGTTGACACATAAAATTCAACATCTCACAGCATTAATAAGCGATCCTCTCCTCCTCTGCCTTGTTAATTAGTTTGACAATGAAGAACAGCCTCAGGATCATAATTTTCCTGTAGGGTTTGTGGTTTGGGTCTGTTAGTGAGCTTGTTCCTTCACATATGAAGCCATAACCAGACAGGCCATCTCCGAAGGGCTCCTGGAGGCTGGCTGTTTCTAGGGCAGATGTTCTCCTCAGCATTGTGCAGTTTCTAAAACTCTTAGAGGGAGTTTTCCCTTTACTGAATCAACAAATTTTATGACCTAAAATTGCTTAAATAATGACTGAAGCGTTGTAGTTGTATGACTTTTCTAAATTATTCCTGTTTTTTAAGGTTTGAGCTGTTTTCTTTTTCTTTTATAACCTCATCACTTCTTGCTCATTATCAGCATTTTCTCACCCTATAGTAGCACCAGTGAAATCCAATGAGAACTAGGGCTTATCTTTGTGAGTATTGCTTATTTAGGACCTCTACGATGAGTGTTAATAATATAGTAGATTCTTTGAAGATGTTAATATTTCATACTAAGAGACTTGTTGATCTAGGCAGGGGTGGGGAACCTTTTTTCTGCCACGGGCTATTTGGATATTTATAACATCATTCCTGGGCCATGCAAAATTACCAACTTGAAAATTAGCCTGCCATATTTAGTCAGACATTGAATTAACTTACCCCCAATGCCATGGAAGGGCCAGACCAAATGATTTTGAGGGCCTTATGTGGCTCGTGGGCTGGACGTTCCCGACCCAAAACTTCTGTGCAACCCAGGCCAGTGTGGCTCAGTTGGTTGGGCATTGTCCTGTGCACCAAAAGGTTGCTGGTTCAATTCCCGATCAGGGTACATGCCCGGGGTTGTGGGCTCGATCCCCAGTAAGAGGCAAGCAAGAGGCAGCTGATTGATGTTTTGTTATCACATTGATGTTTCTCTCTCTCTAAAAATAAAAAAAAATATTTAACACACACACAACTTCTGTGCATTTTTGGTAAAGGAAGTTCTTACTATTTGACTCTAATTACTTAAGCCCTAGACTCTTGGGCAGTAATTGTCATTCACTCGTTTATTCATTCATTTAGAGTTATAGATATGAGATAGTATGCTAAATGTTGGGGCTCTGGCACGGAACTGTACATGCATAGTTCCTGCCTTCATGGAGCTTACATTCTAATGAGGTCTAATGAGCTTTGATACCTAGTACAATGAACATG
Source organism: Corynorhinus townsendii (assembly GCA_026230045.1). Taxonomy (NCBI): domain Eukaryota; kingdom Metazoa; phylum Chordata; class Mammalia; order Chiroptera; family Vespertilionidae; genus Corynorhinus; species Corynorhinus townsendii. Next base: position 197,408,336 of record JAPDVU010000001.1, read on the forward strand.
GACTGTCCCCCCTGCTGCACTGCAAAGAGGAACCAAAAAATCTTAGGTCATAAGATAATCTTGTATTAATAAATAAACCATTTAATAGTAGGTACATTAAAAAAATACAACAGATGATACTATAAAGAGTGACTTGAGTGTACTATATTTTTCATTTGGAAACATATCAACCTAACAAACAGTCTGTTTGTTTTTAATTATTTAGTTCTTTGAATGGGCAGTGTGCATATGTTTGTGCATATACAACAAAAATAAAAAGGCAAGAAAGAGTATGCAGTGAGATGTAAGCCACCTAGTTCCCCTCTCCAGAGTAGCTGTTATTTCTTACATATTTTCCATGGCTTCTTATTTGTCTTTGTATAGATATATGCAAACATATATATTTGCATTCGTTAAAAAAAAAAAAACCTCCAAGAGATTAAACTCTACCTGCTATTCTACACTTTTTTTCACTCAACAGCGTGTCTTGGAGATCAGTCCATATCCATACGTACATAATGTCTTGTTCCTTTTGATGGCTGCATAGTATTTCACTATGGGAATGTGTGTGGGGAAGCATTATAGTATAGAGACGAAGAATCCCTACTTTACCACTTACTATCGATGCATCTTGGGTTAGTTAACTAAACTCTCTACACCTTAGATTTCTCCCTTAATATAGAGCTTCTAAAGGTATATCTCACTTTACTGTGCTTTGCTTAATTATACATTGTAGATATTTTTCATCAACATCAAGGCAGGAGCCTCTACCAGCAAAGAGATTATGATTTACCGAAGGCTCTGATGATGATTAGCATTTTTAAGCAATAGAGTGTTTTAAAATTAAGCTATGTACACTTTTTTCTTGATATCAGGTTAGTGAACACTTAAACTATAGTATAGTGTAAATATAACTTTTATATGCACTGGGAAACCAAACAATTCACATGACCTACTTTATTGCGATATTTGCTTTATTGTGGTGGTCTGGAACAAAATCCATAGTATCTCTGAGGTATGCCTGTAACAGTGTTTAGCTCGTAAGATTGTAGTTAGGTACCAATGCATTTTATCTATTACTTTGTACAATAATTTATTTAAGGAGTTCTTACTGGTGACATTTAGGTTGTTGTCAGCATTTTGCTATCAGAAGCAACACCACAATAAATAATCCTGTAATATGTATCATTTCACATTTGTGCAAGTTTATATTTGGAATGAATTCTTAGAAGTAGAATTGCTGGGTCAAATGGCTACATATGTTGATGGGTATTGCCAGCTGGCTGTCTGAAAAGGTTGTACTAATCTACAGTCCTAGCTAGAGTGTGTAAGATTGGGTATGTGGGGTAGAGAGAGGGGCTACTTCAGATTGGGTGGTCGAGGAAGGTCACTCTATGGACATGAAATTGAAATTTAACCACAGATGATGAGACAGAGCCAGCCAGAAAGATCTGGGGTCACAACAGCTGGGGCTAAGCTACAAGGCAGAATTGGCCCTGGTGTGTTCCAGGCCCTGAAAGCAAACCAGGTGAGTGAGGAGGAGGGTGCCTGGCTCTGAGTTGGACAGAAAGGCAGTCCTATAGACTGTACTTAGGAGTATGTTCTAAGCAATGGAAATGAATAGAGGGTTCTAAAGGCTGGTTTTATAAGATCACTCTGGTGGTAGGGTAGAGAGTAGACACAGAGAGAGAGGACCCAAGGATAGCGGATAAGTTGAATAAGCAGTTGGATATACAAGTCTCGAATTCAAGAGAGTGATCAAAGGTGGGGATATTATACATTTGGGAGTTGTTTGCTTTAAATACCATCTGTAAAGCATGAGATCATGGAGGGAGTGAGGACAGATAGAGAGGAGACAGGGACTAAGAACTGAGAGCCATTTCAGCAGCCAGAGTCCAGGAGAAGTATAGGAACTAGCAAAAGCAGATGGGTAGGAGCCACCAACGAGGTTGGCTGGAAGCCAGGAGAGCGTGGAGCCTTTGAAGCCAAGAGAAGAGGACTAGGGACTCAAGGAGCGTCAAGGAGGAGAAAACGATGAACAGTGTCCAAAGCTGTTGAAAGGCCAAGTAAGAGTCTTCCCCCTTTCACATGGAGAAGAGAGGTAGCACTCCGCCCTGGGTGTCCGCACCAAGGAGCAGTGGAAAAGAGGTCTATCGGACGCAGAGCTGTCAGCAGCATCCTCAGAGGGAAAGCATCTTCCTCCCTCGGTTTTGGCTTCTCCAGAAGGAGAGAAAGGAGTAGGGGAGAAGGTAGCTTTGAATGTGACACAGTGATGCACTTCTTCGCCCTTTTTGGACACTGCTTATGTTTAATTGGTTCAGATGGCCTTTTAGGATCCCCAGCAGATGAAATGCTTTTCCCTTTTATTTTACATATCACTCAGGATCTCCTGAATTCTTGAAATTTTTATTAAGAATTCCTCACACACCTACAAATAGTGCCCAGACTCCATAACCTCTCTGGTAACACATGACTTTTATGTTTAAGGAAAGTCTCAGGCATCAAAACTGGTCAGTTAGTGCACCAAGACCCAACCTTGGTAGCTTTTTTGCCATATGGTCACCATGCATATGTCTTTCCTTCCGGGAAGCGATATAAACCCCCAAGGCTATTTTTGCTACGAGGAGATTATGGCACAACCTATGGAATTTTCACTGCCCAGGAGCAGAAGAAAAGCCCTGTCTTTGCTTGAGCAAGCCACTTGGTGAATGTCTCAGGCTTATGGCAACTGTGAATGATTGTGATTCACGGGGAGCGTACCAGGAGCTGCAGCTGGTCCCAGGAGCATACTAACCTGATGTTTCCCAGGACGTTGTGTGTGGAATTTGCCCCATTTGTCAAGCTGAGTTGGTACGGATAATCCTTTACAAATCTCTGTGCACATTAATATTTCACCTTGAACCAAAGCAATAGACTTCTAAAATGTTGGCATTTTGAGGGTGAATATTTAGTGATGGGTATGATAAACTTTTAGTATGATAGATATTCTCTGTCTTGACCAGAATAAACATGAAAGAAAAGGGGGAGTTATAAGAAGTCACCAGCGAATTGTTAAATTCCCTGACGTAAAAGCCTAGTCATCTTTAAGTCCTTGTTAAAAGCAGATTCGTCTCTAAGTAAAACCATTGAGCAACAAGACAGGCTCCTCTAGGAGAGTAAGCCAGTTAGTTATTGTATTGTTTCAGGACAGGTCATACTCTGAGTTCTAATAGGACCCTGAAATTAATTTCTGTTATCATGGGAAGTATTTATAATAATTTCTAGCCAGGCTAGAAATTGAAAAGTTAGTTTTATTATCTGGATCTTGTGTCCCCCTGTTTTCCAGGAGAATGGCCATACGGCAAGTCTATTTTAAAGGCTGCTGTTGAAAAAACACCCTTCCCTAAATTAGACAGGGCTGAAAATTAGGGCTGATTTTTGCCTTTTGGCATTTATTATTTTTTTAATCAGAGTAAGTTTAGGCTTATTACCCTTAGAGCACAAAATCCCATTTGTCTTCCTGGATGCTTGAGGACAGTTCGCGAGCTAGAGGAAGGGGACATGGCTTAGCAGGTCTGTGGACCACGCCACTTGGTACTTACTGACCTCAGTGAATTAATCTTTCCAAGCCTCTGTCTCTTCATCGCTGCTTTGGGGGAAATAAGTTGCATCACGGAGTTCTTGTGACAGTCACATAACCTGTTTTATGTAAGGTTCTTAGCACAAGGATGCATGGGGGCGCGGAATAAGTGGCAGCTCTTGTTTTTGTTGTTATTGCTGCTGTGGTCTCCTTCGGCTGGCCGTCTTGAAGACGGAAGAAAGAAACATGGTGGTCGAGCCTTGGTGAGATATCGCAGCATCTTTGCTCTCACTGGTGTGCTGCACCTTTGTCTGAAACATCTTGCCCTCACCTCACCCTGCCTTCTGTTTTAGCTGAGGCACCAGGGTTGGGGGTGAGGGAGTGGGGGAGGGCCACCCCTCACAGCCACCACCAGTTAGGACATAGGAAGCAGGGCTGCTGAGGGGGGCCTGTTAGGGGACATCCGTGGTTCCCTCTCCTTCAGGGCTCTTGTCTTGCTTAGTCTCTCAGCACTGCTGTGCAGACCTGCTCCTCTCCGCACTCGCCCCCCCCCCCCCCGCCCCCGCAAGGGGTTATGAGGTTGTTTCCCTTTGTGTTGGGGTTTCACATAGGCCACTCACATCCCACTGCTTCCATTTGCCCTGGGTGCTACTTGATTAGATGTTTTGAATGTCAAGTGGGTGGTGAATAACACACACACACATATACACACACACACCCTTCCATGCTACCAGTTACCAAGTCTAACACACATGGCTCACAGATGAGGGTATAAAGAGGTCTAACATTCTGCTATTGACAAACTACTCTCTTTCACAATGCCAAATCCTTGCAATTCTTTTTTTTTTCAATAGGACCTGTTTGGCCAGTAAGTCATGAATTGGTCAATTAAAGTAAAATATTTGTGTTTGATAAAAAACAAACAAACAACTTTGGTATTTTGTTTTGCATGTGCCTTCAAATTACCATATGCAAACCTGTCACCCCCAAGCAAGTCAAGGAAGAGAGAGTGACTGATGTTGGACTTTCCCCGATTAAACAAAACAAACATAATATAATCATGGTCTTTCCTTTTTCCTTGGAGATGTTTTCTCTTCTCTCTCTTTTTCTCCCTTCATCTCTCTCTACCTCTCTTGGCCCCTCTGTGTGTCTTTCTCACAACAGTACCTGGCAGTTTTTGTGCCGTGGGATTTCTGTTTTCCTTTGCTTTTGTACAATTGTTTTATGATCATAAAGATCTGTAGCTAATCTCTGAAATCTCCTATCAAGAGGTTCCCACTGGCACAGAATCAATTATTGATTTAGAAGAAAAATACAGAATGGCAAAGGCATTGTCAGGCTTTCTGTGTATCATTTTGGTTGATTGTCTCTAAAACAAGCCTCTGTAGGGACTCACCGCTGAGGAAGCCTGGTCCCCGTGGAACAGTATACATTTTCAAATTTATACTCTCCTGGGTGGTCATTGGATGGTGAAGACGCTGGCAGTTTTTGCTTGCAGACGCCCTGGTTTACATTAGCAGTCTGGTGGTGACAGCTTGCTGTAGCTGCTTCCTCCTGTCGTTGCTCACAGGAATGGTGCTGAATGCTCCGAGGTGGCATGGGCTTCAGGGATGGCAGCGGCTTCATCAACACGCCCTCTGCCCGGCCCTCAATTGTCACAGCAGCAGGTCGTGCCTCTGAGAAGGGGAGAACATTGCTGATTAGTGTGCCTGGTGCATTGGGCAGGCTGTGAGGAAAATGCCACAGTATGATCTCTGTTGATTTCCCGACAATTACATTCTCCTGGCTCCCTACTGGCCTTCCCCTTCCACACGGACCTGGTTTTTGTCTTCCATGATAAAGATTGTCCTTTTGGTCTTTCCCGCTAGGACTCTTGCAGGTTTCTTCTCAGTGTGTATGTCTTCATTCCACCCCTGCTCTCGGCTTCACCCTTTCAGTCCTGCTGCATAAAAGGTTGGCTTTTACTTCCTGGTGCTTTTATTCTCTCAATCGACAATCTATTGAAAAGAAGAGGATGCGTCTAATGATGAATTAAACTCCCTGGGCCTTACCTTGTTTTCCGATCTGTGAAATGGGGGTAAGAGTGTTACTTACCTCAGAGGGTTATTGTCAGGTTGAAGAAGAAAAGCATGCAAAGTGCTCAGAATAGTGCCAGGTGTGTGGTCATCACTCAGTGCAGGAGGCATCGCGTCTCCTTCATCACTGGCACCCTAGGAACACGCTGGATCTACCAGCAGGGACCACTTGTACTCTTGATACCATGATTACATGTTAGGTCCTGCAGATCACAACCCATGTCTCTTCTAAACTCATTTCATGTGGTACCAGCTGCCTTTTCTATCTTATATTCTGCATCTTCAAGGAATAGTCTTCTTGTCCCTTCTTTTCTTCTGGTTTCACTACACTCCTTCATGTACTAGTACTGCATTAGCATCGGCCAAGCAGCATTGTAACTGTCATTGCATTTAATCCCTATGACAGCACTATGCTCTCTGTTTTACAGAGGGTAACATTTCAGATCAGAGAAGTATGTACTTGTTTGGCTTAAGGTAACCAGCCAACGGGAGGCAGACCCAAGACTCACACTCGAGTCTTCTGACTCCAAGTCCAGTGTAGTTTCCCGGTGGAGCCATTTTTGTGTGTGTGGAGGAGCAATGACTTTTAATTTTCCATCTGGAGTTTATTAAGAAGTCAGTACCTTTTAACATGGAAGGTAGCTAAGTCTCTCGCTACGAGGCATCCATCGCCTCTTCTCTCAGCACCAGGGCTTGATCTTCTTTTCCAGCGTTCACGGAGGGCAGAGGACCGAGGACAAGGTAATGGACACAGCTTTGTCTAGGCTGGAAAAGGGGTCCTAGAGGAGTACAACACACGGGGGCTCTGTTCAACGATGAGGACACGGGTATCCCTGGGCAAGTAGAGGCGACATTAAAGCAAGAGCTAGTTTTGCAAACCAGGCAGACACTGCTGCGTATGGCATTGGATGTCTGTAGAAGAATCCTGTTTGAATCCATCTGGCCCTGCCTTTGGCCCCAAGCCCAGGCAAATCTTTGCTCTACTACTTGGGTAGAGTAGCAGTGGGCATCAGGTTCGTCCGTCTGTCCATTCATCCATCCATCCATCCATCCATCCGACACTTAATACCAGCCGTGTGACTGGTGCTGAGTTAGGCATTGAAGTAACAGGGATGAAATATCCTGTGCTGTGGATAATCCAGCTTCCTGGTTCCTAGGAGGTAGGAGAGGAGGGAAAGAAGTGGGAAACAGTTAGAAAGTCAAATGAAGAGAAAAGCATTCTTAATCAAAGGGAAGCAAGTCTACTTTAGCCAAACCTACCACCCCTGCATTTTTGAACATAGTGTCATAAGCTTGTGAGCATCAATGAATATTAGGAGATGCATCACGCAGCGTCACTGGCCCACAGAGCCCCTGAACGATGGACAACCCAGCAGTGAGCCCCACATGTGGTTGGAAAGCCCTGGACTATGAAGGAAAATAACTCCCTTTCTTCCATGGTCTAAAGGAGATTAACTGGTTGAACTGCATCTTTAGTTCCTTTAACATCTGGACAGGAAGGCAAGTATTTAGTAAGAATAAAGCATTGAATCAGCAAGGAACTTGGTAAAAATTATTAGGACAACATGCAGGGGAGTTAGAATCTTGCTTCAAGAACTCCATCCCTTAAAGAAGATGTGGTAGATATAAACGTGTTTCAGCCCTAAAACAGGACATTCTGCCATTTGCTACAATATGGATGAAACTGGAGGGCATTATGCTAAGTGAAATAAGTCAGACAGAGAGAGACTAATACTGTGTGATCTCACTTATATGTGGAACCTAAACAAAACAAAACATACACACAACTGAACACATAGATACACAGGAGAGATTGGTGGTGGCCAGATTGAGGGGTGGGAGGAATGGGTGAAATGGGTGAAGGTGATCAAGAGGTATAAACTTCATTATAAGATAAATAAGTTTTTATTATAGATTTAATGTAATGTATAGCACAGTGACTTAGTTAATAATATTGCATATTAGAAAGATGTTAAGAGAATAGATCTTAAAAGTTCTCAAAACAAGAAAATAAATTCTAAGTATTTGGTGGTGATGGATGTTGATTAAATTTATCGTGGTGATCACTTCACAGTATATATTTATATCAAATCATTATGTTGCACACCTAAAACTAAATAATTTTATATCCTCTGTTCTACTCACATTTCTTCTGCTCCCCCTCAGCAGATCCGATTTTGAATAAGAAGAACGAGAGGAAAGGGCAGAAAAGGGAATACGCCCTTTAGAATTGTCTGCCCTTATTGTGAAACTCACTGACTAAGCTCATTTTTGGTTTGACTCCACGCAAATGAATGGACTGTGAACCTTCTCAATCCCGTTGTTGGTAACAGCAAGTGCAGGCCTCACACTCTTAATTGTTTGGTTTAAAAATCCAAAGCTGTTCTTTTGACTTTGTCACTAAACCAGACATTGGCAAATGTCTGCCCTTTTATAGAAGTACCAGCCTCGAGCTAGGAAGTCTCCTAGGTCCAAAGATTTACTGGGTGTGCTTTCAATAGATTGTTGTTATCATTCCCAGTAAGCATTTGAAAATATCCTCGAAATGCCTTGACAATGGGCTAAGATCATTTAATTTCCATTTAAGCCGGTAGGCACGGGTTGGTATGCTGCTTGAAGTTTTGTGGTGTTATAAGACACTCCAGAAATATGTGTGGGGCAGTATCCCAGGTATGTTTAAATTGTCAGCTATTGCCTATTCATTCTGTCGTGCCTTCAAAGAATGTTTTTGTTAAGGAGGTCACAGGGATTTTACTTCTTTCCTCTTTACTGAATAGTGGAAAACGGCCTTCTCCAGATTTGAAAATCAATTAGCACAGCATGTGTTTTGTGTGTGTGTTTTCTCCCCCACTTCTCTCCCCGCTTTTTGTCTTAGAGAAGAGAGGCCTCTCCACCAGTGGAAAGGAGAAAAGAGGGGGTCTAATGGAGAGGCAGGCCTGGGGGAGGGGCCCAGGAGGGACCCATTAGAACAAGTCCTCATTGTGGGCAGCTAGCTGGGCAAAGAGTCAAAGGTCATTTGAGTGATGGGAGATTTGAGAACAAATGACTATCAGCTATAATTCAGGGTAAGCTATAAGCAAAGCATATCATTTGTTTAGGAAACTTGGCCATTCCACAGTGTTTGCACATACGTTTATGTAATCAGCATTCTGGCCCTTCCTGCTGGGGAGAATGAGGCGAGGAGGTGTGTGTTTCCTAAGGTTACTAACGTGTGGTAAATGCAGATCTTCTCAAAGATGAGCACTTACAATCAAATTTGGGGGAGGACACTATGATTGTCATAGATTAAAATCAACCAGGAATTAGTGAGGGAGGATCTGGATTATATCTAGTTTTTTTATTTAATTTAAATTTTGATTGGTACTAGCTACCTTTTATTGACCACTTACTATGTACCAGGCATTTGGCTATGTACTTGGCATATATTACTTCAATTAACCCTCACAGTTCTATTAAGTATCGCTTTTCATTGCAGTATTACAGATGAGAAAAAGAAGGTAGAAAGAGGTTACATGTGATTAGTCACACAGTTAGAATGTGGAGGACTCAAATTCAGGAAGAGAACTGCTGAGTCCCTGATGGCAAGCCCTCCCTCCACTCTGCCTTCATACAGGTAGGTCCTTGGCAAGGACTGGTGTTAAGCACAGGGTTTCATTAGTTCTGGGGGAGCTATGTTTTTGTAACACTGTCGTAACATCATGACTGTGATTCGGATCTCAGGTTAACACATGAATGGTGTTGTAGAACATGTGATGGGCAACATGAGATGATTGTTGTTCAAAAAAACAGCATAAACCAAGCAGCCCAGGAGCCAAGGTGAGCCTTGCCTCCAGGGTCAGTGAGTTCGGTGACACGGGCAGATTCTTTAGCCTCTCTGGGCCCCCCCTCCTTCCTTTGCAGTTTGCCCCACTGTCATGTAGGAGAGCTGCTCAAACATGGGGAAAGGCAGCAGAAACTGTACTGAAGATAGTAAGTGACATGCAATGCAATGGATACCAAAGGTTCATGGTCCAATAATATGGCTTTATGATTTTTAAGTTAACTATTTTATCTCTAACTAGTACAGATAAGAGATTATACAAAATGTATACAAAAATAAATAGGACTCACGGCCTTACAGTGAAAAAGTAGAAGTCTCATTTTCTGTCTCTCCTCCAGCCCCACTGCCCACACATAACTACTGTTAGGTTTTCCCTTTTCAGAAATTGGCTGTACATATACAACTATGCAATATATCTTTAGGAAAGACTGCTAGTTTCTTTAAATTATCTGAATGGCAAAAACAATGTGACTATGTACATCTTGTTTCAAAAAATCTTCAAATGAAATCTGTTTTTAAAAAAGCACGAGACTGCCCTGGCCGATGTTGCTTATGTTGGCCCACGTACTGAAGGGTCTTGGGTTTGATCCCCAACCCCAGTTGGGGCGTGTGCAGGAGGCAACCAATTGATGTGTCTCTCTCACATCAGTGTTTCTCTCTCTCTCTCTCTCCTCCCCACCTCCCTCCTTGCACTTTTTCTAAAAGGCAATGGAAAAAAGATCCTCAGGTGAGGATTTGCAAAAAAAAGAAAAAGAAAAGAAAGAAGAAAGCACAAGACTTTAAATTTATGCATATTTTCTTTCTTTCCACTGGAAACTGAATGAGGTGCTCTGCTGGAGAATGTATTTGAATTGTGAAAATATAACTGTCAACATTATGGAAGCATCAAAGCATTAAAACAAGCTTTCATTTTTTGTTTTTAGATCTTTTAAAAAATGACAACAAAAGTCATTTAAGGCATTCTTGCTTCTAAGTTCTTTCACATGATGATTCAAACTTCGAGATGCAGAATACTTCTCCATTTTCCTCTAAATGCGTTTTGACTCTTAAGGAACACTATGTTTTGAAAACCTCTGGGGAGGGTTTCCTGTTTCTTTCCTTTTATTTGTTTTTCATATATTACATAATTCTGTGATTCTTTTGTTTTCCAACATGAATTTAAACAAGAAGTGCTAGGGGATTTCCTAGATTAGCTGCAATACTCCATCCTCTGTATTGGTAGTCTGGGTCTCATGGCAGACCAGTGACTCTTCCTACAGAGGCCAAGTAAAGTACGCTGTGTGATTTTGATTCCATTCTATGTGGAAAGACAAAATGTGTGGCTCCAGGTTTAGCTTGCTCCACATGACCCAGCCTCTTGGTCTCTTACAGCTACAGGAATCCCCTCCCACCCTCCTCATCCCCTTCCTGGGCTCTGCTTAGCAAATTATTAATGATTCATTACTTTTCCTATCAGGGAGCCAAGTCGTAGTGAGGGAGGTGGAATCCACATCATATTTCCATACAGGTGGGAGCCAGTTAAAGATATTTTTGATACTACCTGTCTAAGAGGAGGCGTAAAGTCTTCTCGGCTGGAGCTGCCCCAAATAGAGGGCCCAGGTGCAGCCCAGATGTACTTCCCAGGCTCTGCACCTACAAACATCTGGAGAGCTTGTTCAGACACACATGCATGGGCCCAAAACCTAGAGTTTCTGAGGCACTAGGTCCAGGGTGGGGCTCAAGAATTTACTTGTTCCCAGGTGATGCTACGGCTATTGGTCCAGGAGGTACACTTTGACAATCCCTGGCCTAGCAACTTCAGAAGCCATAAGAAGACAAGACTGGTTTGGCAAAATGAATGTACTGGCTTTGGTTATTGAGTACACACAGCTACCTCTGAGTTTCAGCCACCGAAGGCCGGGAGAGATATCTCATGCTACGCAAGTGTGGGATGTGTGTGCCCACCTTACTTGTTCACCCGGATGGACCTTTAAGCACTCAATGCAAACTAATGTCCACGTGTGCTGTGAATTATGTCTTTTTCCCCTCTCTTGTTGTTTTGTTTTTCAGATTTTTAAAAAGACTAGTATGATTAGTTATATCCTACCCAGTTAACCATTTTCCACATTTCACTTTCAAATGAAATCATCCTTCTTGCATTTAATGGAAAGTTGTTCAACTTGCCAAGCGAGGTTCCACCGTTCCTGAAATGAAGTTTCCAAAGAACTGGAAACTCTGTGCAGCTTTGATACAAGAAGCAGAATGGAAATACTCACATTTATGTTATTCTGATACATATTTTCCACCGTTTGATATTTAAGTAACACCCGTCACTTATCTGAAGATATTCCTTTGACTCTATAAGACAAGCAATTGCATTCCGGATTTCTTTTTCACCCTGCATTTAACCTCTTCAAGTATTATTTAAATTTATTTTGTTGACAACTATTTAAAATCATCTATATGATCATCAGCTGACATCAATGAGTGGTCATTATGTATCCGTCATTGCTAAGAGCTTTACAGGTCTGGTCTCATTTAATTATCACAACGATCCTATGAGGAAGACAGTTATCATTTTCTCTGTCTTACAGATGCTGCAACTGAGACTGATGAGGGATGAAATAACTTGCTTAAGGTCCCTGGCTAGAAAGTGACAGAACAACAACTCAGATGCAGGGTGATTTCAAAGCCTAATGCTTTCCCACCATGCTGTCACCCTTATCGAAACATACTTATTAAAGAGCTATCTACGCTTGGTGTCATTCAATATTGGCCCTGCCCCCAAGAGCATTCAGTCTAAAATAGTTTACCTTATTGAGCATGATAGTAAAGGCCTAACGGCTGAGCAAGCATTGAAAAAGACATAAATTGAATATTAATATGTAAATATTTACTCTGCACAGAAAACAAATTTTATGAAAGGAAAGACACGTTTATGTGGGTTAGGGCCAGAGTATATAATTTGTTTTTCCCTTAAACTTAGCATGGATCTCAGGGGAAAATGTTTCAGGAGCCCCCTAACATTGAAATGTGAGGAGGTCTTGGTACAAATTGGGTTGAAAGGACTTGTTGGGTATGGGATTTATTCTCACAGACGATTTGGTTGTGAGAGTTGAATAGTTTTCCAGGGAGGATGGGTTCCGGCACTGCCCAGTAGAACTCTGTGATGGTGGAGTGGTCCACAGCTGTGCTGCTCAGTGGGATGCCCCCAATCACGTGGCCATTGAGCACTTGAGATGTGGCTCCTGCCGCTGAGGAACTGAATTTTTAGTTTTATTGATTTTTAATTAATTGACGTTGAAATAGCCACATGTGACCAGTGGCTATCGTATGGGACGGTGGAAGTCAATGGAAGGATTAAGTAGCAGGAGGCAGAAATGGAGGCTGACATGTGTGGACCTGAACGCGGGTATAGAAAGAAGTCCTTGTCCGGCCTCTGGAAGGACACTTGCTACAGCAATATGAGGAAGTGAGGGGACAACTGGAGCAGGTGTGGGGTTTCAGACATGAAGTGAGCAGGACAGACACAAGACTCTGAATAGAGGGAAGAAGAGGAAAGGGCAAACTGAGACTTGTGTGCTGGGGGACATGGCCGGATCAGGCAGCTCACTGATTGCGGGGTGAAGTACAGAGGAGGTTGGCAGCTACTTCAAGGCATCCAGCCTGGTGATGGGAAAACAGCTCTTTTTTTGCAGTCTAATTTGTGTTGGCACAGGGACATCTAACTTGAGATGCCTTAAAGATAGAGTGTGTATCCTGAGGCCGTATCAGAGATGCAGGCTGGTAGGTGGATAGAGAGATTTAACATTGGCATAGACATAATAGTCCATGTACACAGATAATATTCAGAGTTGTGTGTTTAAAAAATAATAGGGAAGTCTGTGACTAGAGGGGTTGAGCAAGGCAAAGTGTGGTAGGAAACGACATTGGAGAGGTAGCCTTGTGGGCTGTGGGGCCACCAGGAGCTGTGCAGTCCCTGGAACACTTTGGGTTATAGTCTAAGTATAATGGGAGGCCTTTGGAAAGTCTGAAGAGATTGGAGTTTCTTTGGACTTTGTAAACAACCACTCTGAGTGCGGTATAGAAAATAGACTTGAGTGAAAGAGTGAGAGTGGAAGCTGGGAGCTGGTAGGTTATTTATATTCCAGGTGGGGAGGTGATGGCTTGGACCAGCAATAGCAATAGCAGTGCTGGACCTGGAGACAAGTGGTTGGGTCCTGGAGACATCTTTTCAAGGAGAACCCGCAGAATTTGTTGTTGGATGAGATGTGTGATATGAGAGAGAGAGGTGGGGGGGGGGGGGGCGGGAGTTGGAGGTGATGCCAAGCTTTTGCCCTAAACAATTGAGTGATGTGGTGCATTGACACGGGGAACCCTGAAGGAGAACCAGGTGGACAGCCGGAATCAAGAATTCCATTTTGGACATATTAAGCTAGAGGTCCCTACCAGGCATCCTACGGGGCTGTCAAGTAGGCAGCTCAACATGTGATCCTGGCATTGTCTCCTGATTTGGTGAGTTGTGGTTTCTTATGGTTTTTAGGGAAAGGTGGGGCCGGAAGAGAAAGAGAAACTGAGGGAGAAGAGTATTTGAGTGGGACAGAGGTTGCGGAAGTGGGAAGTCACAGGGTCCTGTATTGGAGTGGAAGCATCAACCCAGGGGAGGAGCATGCCATTCTGGTTATGGTGTTGAGACAGAAAAGGTGGTTTTTGAAAAGACTAACATGATGTGGTGGTGATCCCTGGGGAAAGCCGTTGATGTAGTTCTCAGAGAAAGGAGAAGGGAGGGAGGGATAGGAGAGAGGCGTGGAGGTTTAGTGGGGAGGCCTACACAGCCACTGGGTAGAAGTCAAATTACAGCATGACTTCGTCACGGCATGTCAGTTGTTGCCTGATCCTTGTGCATAAAAGTACTTTTAGGCAAGTTCATCAAACATTTATACCTCAGGGCTGGATAACAGAGTGGGAAGTGTTGACTAAAATTGGTTTTTTAAGCAAGCATACATCTCAGAATTTAGGAGAATTGTATGCTGAGAAAAAATTAATTTTAGAAGGGGAAACCTTTTCTTCTTTTTCTCATTTGCCTATGAGTATCTGTCACACATAATCATCTTGCTTGCTTTTACAAATGTAGGATTGCCATTTACATGAAAATAATGTGGTTTATATTTTTTCCCATTAAAATGGCCAGTCTTGATGTATTCAGTATTTGTTTCTCATCTATTTAAGCTTTCAGCCATTAGAATGTTTACTATTAAAAAAACCCCACAAGATTTTCTATTATAGTTACTGACTTATAATGTACCAAATCGACAATGGAAGAGGTTATTGAGAATTCTTACTTAGGGAATGATTAGTCCAGAGAGAAGTCTCTTGTCTTTCTCTTACCCTCAGCTGGCAAATTGGCAGAAGAGAAGGGAATTGAGAGTGAATTACATCAATCAGACGCAGAACTTTTATCAGAGAGAAGACTTGGAATTGAGGATCTACATAATGTTTATAGGTAACCTTTACATCATTTGTTGAGTCAGCACTCCATCCTGTTTCTGAACCTGTATAAGTAATTAACCGTTGCTTAAGTAGATAAAATTAGAATTCCTGCCACGAGTCCTGTTTATGGACCAGGATCCCCATGTTATTGGCTAGTGCTTTTTCCCTTCTTGCATTTGCTGGCATAATCCCATTGTCAAAAGATCTCAGGGCATTAATTGGCAGGGACTCAGTCTTATCCCCCTTTGTCTCATTCTAGTAGCTCCTAGGACTGGGTTACAGTTATGCCTTGTGGGTTGGCAGAGGGGAAGAAGACTTCCTGCTGACACTCGTGCTCACACAGCTGTTTCTCTTTCTCCAAAAACACCAGTTTCCCCAGCCCCCAGCTGGTTCCTCCTGCTGAGATGCCAACATATGCCCAAGTCACTGCTAGACCAAGTGCATCCTGTAACAGTGCAAAGGACCACGTTGCCTTTTCCTCCCCCCAAGCTTTTCCCAACATTAGCTTTTATCCTCTTTGTCAAGAGCTTATTTTGTCATCTTGCTTCCCTTCTCCTATAAATAATCCATTTCCCCCCACCAGACTTGCAGAACAGAGGCGTGCCCGTGTCATGTGCTTGCCCTGAGCATTCTTTCAGTGTTTTCCCCTTGCTTCACTCTTTAGTTCTTTTCTTTTATCCCTATCAGGATCCCCAAACTGAGGTCACAGAAGGTCAGCATTTAAAACGATATTGACTGAATGCTTTTCAGCAGAAAACCGAACACCATGCTTTCTGGATATTCTCAGAAGTTTTCCCCTGGTGGCATTGACCCTTGCCACACTTTTGCTTCTCTGTTTTCATTTCAAGGTTTAGAGGCCTTGGTGATAGGAAGGAACTATAAATAAGAACAACCCCGAGAGTGAGAGGATGAGCTCAGATGATCCTTAACTTTTGGCCTTTCTCTGGGTTTAGAATTCCTCAAGACCTGTGACAGCGACTTACTTCACTTGGCTCAGAATACCAGGGGTTTGGAGCTCCTGAAATCACTTATGGTCACGGTGTCTGATACTGAAATTCCTTTTATTCCTGTGCTCAGAGTAAAGAGGAGTGAAGTGGGTACTAATTTAATGGCATTTTACAAACACGACTGCCACTTGGGGAATTCAGCGTTACGTGAGTGGCACCACAACGTGGCTAAGTTGTCCACTGCTCTTTCGTTTGACAAGTTCAGTTGTCATTTAACAGATTTTCTTCACGGGAGGCGAGCTTACGGTTTTTAAGGGTGAATGAATGCCTTGCAACTAATGGTTGGTATGTTGGAATTTAGGCATATTAAAGAGTTAATTGTTCTTATGGAAACTTACTGTAAATATGCACTGCCCACAATCAGATCTTGAGAATAAATCTCTTCTGTAGCATTAGTATGTATATGTAGTCATGCTGATATCTTATTCTGAGATTTCCATGATATAAATATGGATGCAAGCTCCTTTAATAAGGAATACTAAGTGTGTGTGTGTGTGTGTGTGTGTGTGTGTGTGTGTGTGTGTTCTAAAGTGCTAAATATATATACCCTAGAGTAGTTCTGCTTAATCTTTATTTGACCCCTGAAGGCATCCCAAGTTTGGAAGGGCCATTGCTATTTCCTCATAAATAGACTCCTAAGCCTGGCTTTTCATAGACAGCCAAGGAAATGCCACCGTAACCTTTGTATGCTCACGGTGGCCATTGTATTCACCATCCCGAACCTTATTCCTTATGTCTAACTCATCTCCTTCCTCTTCGCCTCTTTTCCCTGGGAGGGTTTAGAGCAGTGGTTCTCAACCTTCCTAATGCCGCAACCCTTTAATACAGTTCCTCATGTTGTGGTGACCCCAACCATAAAATTATTTTCGTTGCTACTTCATAACTGTAATTTTGCTACTGTTGTGAATCATAATGTAAATATCTGATATGCAGGATGTCTTAGGCGACCCCTGTGAAAGGGTCGTTCGACTTCCAAAGGGATCGCGACCCACAGGTTGAGAACCACTGGTTTAGAGGATAAATGACACTCAAGGGTCAGAGGTCCTCCCCAAGGTCACGCCACAAGTGGCAGAGAGAGAGCCAGAAGGTGGCCCTCTGCCCTCTGTCTTCATTCATAGCCTGTGCTGAACCTCTTCAGATCTGTATCCACCTTGTCTGATGGTCCACACTCCTTGTTTCCGTGGCCCGAAGGTAGCATGGTGGCAGTTTTGCCCGTGTTTGCACGTTGCCTGGCCGTAGGGTAAAAAATGGTAAAAGAATGAAATGGTCCGCTCCCTAACCTTTCCATTTCTTTGCTGTATAAATGAACAACAGTGATCTACCAGTGAAAGAATGCAGCTAACCAGTGTCATTTGGGATCTTCTAAAGTAGTACGGAAACTCTGCATTCTTCAGGCCGGCTTGCGGCCCGCCAGCACATTCCTCTGCGATGAGGTGGAGGAACGCTGGTGGCCGGGCTGGGATTTGTAGGGCTGGGGTGGGGAGCTGCTGTTTAAAAATACATTTAATTATATTCCTTCTCTGCAGTAATATTGATACCATTTTTAGCCCATTACAAATACTGTGATTTTCATTTAAATCATGTCCATTATCTTATTGACCTAGTTTTTATTTTGTAATCAAAATGTTCTATTTCTGGAGAGCTTAGCCCAGAATTTTTTTTTCCCCTTAAAGGTTATGCACCCTTTGTGGAGTGTTTCTTTCCTGCCATATCTGCGTACAGATGGGCTGCCTCAGTGTTCGCTGTCTTCTAGAAAATGATACTGTATTGTTCTCTTTAAGAGTGCGGCTTTTCTCTGTTTAATTTGGCAGGATGCCACGGAGCTCACATCTGGGACTTTTTTTGGTGAATGGATGGTGGGAGAAGTAAGAAATTCTACTTCTATTTAAAATATATTTTAGAGATCTTGATTCCTTTTTTTCCTCTTCTTTCTCTGTTCTTCTGCCTCTTCCCTCTTCTCAGCTTTCCCTTGTTTCCGCCGCGCCCCTCTGCCATACGCTGTAAATCTTACACGCATTCATTTGGATACTCTTTACATTCCCACTTCTTTGAGGCCTTTGCCTTTTCTGTGCTTTTTGCCTCCTGGCTTCTTCCTGTTCTCTTCCTTACTTTCTCTTTCTCGCTCTCAGCAAGATGGCCCACTTCTTCATTTCTCCACTCAGGCTGGAAGCTCCTGCTGGGAAGGAGCCCCCTGGAGATGTTGGGAGGGGGTCTCCATCAGCTCACCCTTCATCAAGTTTGAATCAGGGCATGGAGACACCGCCCCCCCTTCCGCCGCCCCCTCCCCCCCCCCCCCGCTCCACCCCCAGGAGCTGGCCACTCTTCCCTCATGGTTTTCTTTCAGTGTTGTTTCTCACTGTTCTTGACATAAAGACACACGCCCTTTTCTTCAGACAATGAGCAGAATCAGAGAATGTTAGGGTTTAGAGGGACCAGCCGTCTTATTTTGCAGGCAGTATTGCCTCAGAACCAAGTCAACTACCCCAGCTCCTGACGTCTGTTTTGGGGTCCTCTTCTCATTACCCTCTATCTTAGCCAGGATGTCAGAGAGATGTGCCTGGTCCCTCTCAGTGCTCATTTCTCTCAGGCAACATTAGCCTTCTCAAATACTTATAGTTCGGTTCAAATGTATAGTAGAGTAACCGAGTCTTAAGTGCGCCACTTTCTTGTCAGCAGAAAGCACAAAAGATGTCGCGCAGATGTAAGAGTCTCTCGCTGGGTTGTTGGGGATTTTCTCAGGAATGGTAGTTTGCCCGAGGTCATTTCTGTTGATGTATTCATTCCTAACAACCAGGAGATGACTATGACATATAGTATGCAAGCTTAAACTCCTTCCTGCCTCACTGGAGTCTCTCTGCTAATCAGGAAATCACATTTAAAGCTGTGTGCTGAACTCTGCCCAGAATGTCAGCTTGGCCAGGAAGGAGAGGGAATTCCTACTGGTAGCAGCCGCTGGGGACTGAGGGAGTAACTGGAGGTCAGATAGGAGCTCAGCCAGGAAGACATCAGCAGCACAGGGTATATTTCAGCCAATGGGGTTGTCTCTTTGTTTTCTACATTCTCTTTGTGGTTGATGTCAGTGACTCTACACTTTGGGATTTTATGACTTAACAACCTTTTTCTTTTTCTTTTTTTTTTTAATTGAGGAGGCCCAACGTAAGTTTTGTCCCAGAAGCAGTGTTGACCTGTGATTCTTGGGAACCACCAGCCATCACTCTATGGCTGGTGTGCCCCGCCCCTCTCTCCCAGGAGAGCAGAGAGGATGCCTGGGGAAGATGGCTCATAGAGCAGCTCACCAGTGTCTGGCGCATGCGTAGTAAGTGTTCCGTAAATGATCTTCATTTTTACTCTCTTTTGGAAAAGTCAGTAGGTTGGAAGACTGTTCCAGGTTGCACTTCAAGGGACACTGTCTTACTTTGGCTTTTTTTTTCATTGTAGACCTGGATCTGACCTTCATCTTTGCAGATCTGAAGCTTGATCTGGAAAGAGTTACACTTCCAAGCTTGCAGGAGGTTAATCCATAAGCAGAAATATAGCTCATGGTTTTTTTGGATTTTTTATTAGTTTTTCTTTTTTTAAAGAATTTTGTGAGTTTATTTGAACCCAACTGTCGACAATTGCTGGGAAGCAGTATCTTAATGGATTGGGATAATGCTCCCGCAGCTCATGATTTTGCAGAGAGAAGATACACTTTTTCAGAGACCATATCAATGAGTCGGTCTGCCCAAATCCCATGTCCTCTCTGCAGTGAGGGAGAGGTAGGAGGGAGGTGGGGGTGGCAATCATGATGTTCATTTTCCTTGGGGAACACAGAATGAAAGCACTAGGAATTGCTTGGAGGAATTTATTCCAGCAAGCTGAAGGTGGAGCCCATTTTATGTCACTGGCATTGTTTTCTCTCTCTTTCCTTTGGATGTTCCTTCTTATTGACGATAGACAGTAAAGCGTAGTGGTTAAGAGCAGAGGCTCTAGAACCAAGTGTCCAGGTGTGAAGGCAGGCTTTATCTTTTACTAGGTGTGACACTGCGTGCTTTATTTGCCCTCTGCTTCACTGTTGTCATCTGTAAAATGACGGTAATAACAGAATTTGCCACAGAGGCTTGTTTTGATAAGGAAAGGAGTTGATACATGTGACGTGCTTATGGGAGTTTGGCATATAATAAATGATCAACAAATATTTATTATTAACATCATGGAGATATATCTGAAACTAATATAAAATGATATTGAATGTCAACTATAATTGACACATAAAATGAAAAACATTATGGAGGAAGCTAGTTTGTGGTGGACATGGAAAAATGAATAAAAATCAGATGGGAAAAACTGGTTAGACTTTTAAACTTCCCTTTCTATAGAATTCTGCTTTTCAATAAACATTGATTTCTGATTTTACTCTTCACCATTTTGCTATTATTTTCTTACTAGTAGCCCTGTGCATGAATCCGTACGCCAGTAGCTCGCCAGTAACTTGCTGCGCCCTCCAGCAGCTCCCTCTGCCCCCCTCCCTCCCGTCCCCCCATAGCTTGCTGCCCTGCTCCCTCCTGTAGCTCTTGCTTGTAGCCAGTAGCTCACTGCCACCCTCCTGTAGCTCCCTCCACCCCCCCCCCCGCCCCCACCCCCCATAGCTTGCTGCCCTGCCCCCTCCTGCAGCTCTCCGCTGCCGGCTTGTAGCTCACTGCCCCACCCTCCTGCTGATCCGTGATCCGGTCATTACGTGGTCGGTTGGTACGCTTCACAGCATAACAACCATTTGCATATTACGTCTTTATTATATAGAATCATGTCTCTCTGTCTAGTTTGCTTTTCACTGATTACTTTTTTGGTTGGCTGTTCTACTGATGTATGAAGAGATACTTGGCTCTGATGCTGTTGAAGACTGCCTTCCTGGGGTGCATCTTTGGAGGGGCTTCTGTTCTTCCTGTAGTGGATGCTTTCAGGGTCTCTTCCCTAGGTCACCTCTGCCTGGACTTTCCCCTTTGACCTTGGACTTGACTTATTTGGAAATACCAAGCATGAAGCTGTCTATTAAGATGCTGAGATACTTACGCAGGTGTCCTTTAAAATAACAGTGAAGCTGGGTCTTTGACTAGCTTTTTATGTGCTTCCTCCTATTTTGCCAAGTCCGGAGGGCAAGGTGGCAAATAACCTGATTTTCCCCATTCCTCTATTCCCTAGAGAAGCTTAACAACTATTTTCCAGGGGAAGCCAATGCCAAATTGGTGTCCAGGATGCCTTTTCTAGGAATGCAAGCATTTCATCTAATCTATAGACATGTCTAACACCTGTAGTGTGATCATTTTTCATTGCTCACTAAATTTACAGTGATAAATTGCAGTTACTATTGGCCATTATACTATTTTACTATAAAACATTACATTGGCTACCAAAGCAAATTAATCCATCCACCATCCATCTGTAGTGTAAGGAGAAACGGAAGCTGATCATCAACTAATACAGTACTTTGCTCTGGAAGTAACACTATCAATTCATACATTAAAGATTTTTCCTCACTGCTCTGTTGCGTTCCTGTTCCTTTAAGTGCAGGTTTTTCACTCTCCAAGGCAGCTAGACTCAACACGGTGATTGGGCTGTTTGTCTCGCTTATTCATTGCCAGTTGGGAAATTAGAGAGATGCTATGTTTTCAGAGGAGAAGAGGACAGGTTGGGTGGAAGTACTATTTCCAACGTTGTAGTCAAGTTTTCTGCTGAGCGTGTTGCAACCTGCTGTCCAAGTTTTGTTGTATTCTCTGCTCAGCCTGCTTACCTGTCTGTTGGGAATGCCTCACTCACAGGGTGCTTGGGAAGCTGATGTCATACATGAGGAATCAGGCAAGGAAAGAAGTGACACTTGGCATCTAAGTATCCATTTTACCTCTGGCTCTCTGGGAGAGGAGAGGAGAGGGTTGGGATCGCAGTTTTACTTGTCTACGGCTCTTTCTCTGTCCCTTACATCCTGGGCCCGTGGAGGAAGTGCTAGCATCTGTGCAGCAAACTGAGGTCACCCAGCTACTCTGGCTCATGCATGGCTGGCTACTCAAGGGCTGAGGGGATCAATCCACAGGCCTGTGACACTTTCGAGACGTGTTGTGGTTGGGGACTCAGTCTCACAGTTCACAGGAGACCTGTCATCTTCCCTGGTGGTGGCCATTCTTTTTCAGGGCTATTTAAAATAATTTTTGTGCCACAGCAATCCTGAAAAAGAAGAATAAAGTAGGAGGGATCTCAATACCAGATTTCAAGCTGTATTACAAAGCCGCTGTTCTCAGAACAGCCTGGTACTGGCACAAGAACAGACATATAGACCAATGGAATAGAATAGAGAATCCAGATATCGACCCAAACTGCTATGCTCAATTAATATTTGACAAAGGAGGCATGAACATACCCAATGGAGTCAAGACAATCTCTTCAATAAATGGTGTTGGGAAAATTGGACAGATGCATGCAAAAAAATGAAACTAGACCACCAACTTACACCATACACAAGAATAAATTCAAAATGGATACAGGACTTAAACATAAGATGGGAAACCATAAAAATACTAGAGGAATCCACAGGCAGCAAAATCTTAGACATATGCCAAAAGAACTTGTTCACTGAAACTGCTCCTAGGGCAATGGAAGCTAAAGAGAAAATAAACAAATGGGACTACATCAAAATAAAAAGCTTTTTCACAGCAAAAGAAACCATCAACAAAACAATAAGAAAGCCCACTGTATGGGAGAACATATTTGCAAATGTTATCACTGATAAAGGTTTAATCTCCAACATCTACAGGCAACTTATACAACTTAATAAAAGGAAGATAAATGATCCAATAAAAAAATGGACAAAGGACCTAAATAGAATCTTTTCGAAAGAAGACAGACGGAAGGCCAAGAGACACATGAAAACATGCTCAAAGTCACTAATTATCTGAGAGACGCAAATCAAAATGACAATGCGGTACCATCTCACACCTGTCAGAATGGCTATTATCAGCAAACGACAAGCGTTGGTGAGGATGCAGAGAAAAAGGAACCCTCGTGCACTGCTGGTGGGAATGCAGACTGGTGCAACCACTGTGGAGAACAGTATGGAGTTTCCTCAAAAACTAAAAATGGAACTCCCATTTGACTCAGTAATCCCACTCCTAGGAATATATCCTAAGAATCTAGAAACACCAATCAGAAAGGATATATGCACCCCTATGTTCATAGCAGCACAATGTACAATAGCTAAGATTTGGAAATGGCCTAGGTGCCCATCAGCAGATGACTAGATCAGAAAACTGTGGTACATCTACACAATGGAATACTATGCTGCCACAAAAAAGGAATTCTTACCATTTGCAGCAACCTGAATGGAACTGGAGAGCATTATGTTCAGTGAAATAAGCCAGTCAGTGAAAGAAAAATTCCACATGATCTCACTCATTTGTGGATAATAAAGAACACTATAAACTGATGAACAAAAAGATAGATACAGAGGCAGTAAAGCATCAGACTGTCAAATTACAGTGGGAAGGTTAGGGAGAGGTGGGGGAGATAAGAGATGAACCGAAGGACTTGTATGCATGCATATAAGAATAACCAATGGACGCAAAACACTGGGGGGTGAGGGCATGTATGGGAGTGGGGTGGCGGGGAGGGCAATGGTAAGATATTACACATATAATACCTTAATAAAAAAATGGAAAAAATAAAATAATACAGACAATTTAGAAATAAAAACAATAAAAATAAAAGTAAAAAAATAAAATAATTTTTGTGTGCTGGTTTTGGGGGGAGGGGGGGTTTTTGGCTCTTTTGTAGCCTTCCCTTTATCTCGACCATGAATAATTACTGTTCTCATTCTTCAGCAAACATCTCTTGGAAATGCTCTACTTGGTGCTCTAGGGAAACAAAGATGGATGGACATCCCCCGCCCTTACCCTCAGGATCGAGTGGTCATGAGGTAGAACATGACACCTAAAGACAAACAATCAGAGAGCTGGCTGTTAAGAGTGCTGGCTGACTCCAGACTCTGGAAATTTCCTTTGGAAACTACCTGTGCCACATCATTGCCTAGGACTCCACTTTGGACCCTCTCAGAGCCTGTTAACAGAACGCACTGGGACAGTTTAGGCGGCCAAGCGTCCTCACGGGGTGTGCTTGGGGCTGGGAGGAAGGAGTAGAGAAGGGAGCCAGGCCCACTCAAGAGGTCCCTTGTCAGTCTCATTCCCCTTGTTCCAGGGTCTTGGCGAATCTGATTTCCCAGAATTCACTGATATCTAAACTCTTCTTTGCACGGTGCCCTGTTGTTCTCAAACCACCAATCCTTTCATCCTCCTGGGAAATAGGAAGTAGACATTATTTTTGTCTCCCCCACCCCCCATTTTAATGGATAGGAAGGAATCTTCTGAGAAGCTGGTAACTTGTTCCAAGAAGTGATGGGCCAGAGACATAGGCCCGGCAGTTGTCACGTGATCATTCACTTCTCTCTCACTATGTTTTCCCCAGCCTAAGTTTTGCCGTGTCTTCTGTTTGCAAAGAAGAGGAGAAAGTTCTTTCTAATCCGATAAGGCCTGGATACAGGCAGCCAGCATTCCCACAAGGAAAAGCCAGGGACAAGGGGCTGGGAGCACAGGAAGGTGGTCAGATTAGGAGCGACTCTGAGGCACAAGGTCCTCAGGGACTTTACTGCCACCATATGTGGCGGGCCTCACCTTGAGGTTCTTCACACACCTCTGACCAGTGTTCTCCTCACTGTGGTATAGATCGGTGATTTTCAACCGGTGCGCCACAAGAATTTAAAACATGCAATACCTGACTATTTAGTCAGGGGCACTCTTTTCCCTTTGATTGTAAAAAAAAAAAAAAGACATCAGCCAACACAACAATAGCCGCCCAGTGTGAATGAATCAAAATTATACCTTCCCCCCACCCCCCGCGTCAGATTGGCAAATTATATATATATATATATATATATATATATATATATATATATATATATATATATATGATGTGCTGCAGAATTTTAGTAATTAGTTTATGAAAAGGGTTGAAAATGGCTGGTACCGATGCTGAGTAAAGTTTGGTAAGGTTAGGTGACCTGTTCAGCCCAGAGAGGTCGGGGCAGATTGAAATCACCCCTGTGGATACTTTGCCCCATTCAGTTGGAATCTTGTCAAGTGTAGAGAGCTATAGGCGCTGAGGTCACCGCTTTGCCCTTTTTTAATTTTTTTTTTTTTGATTAAGGTATTACAAATGTGTGATTATCCCCCATTGCCCCCCACTCCCCAATCCTGCCTTCACTCTCACCCTCTGTTGTCTGTGTCCATTGGTTAGGCTCATATGCATGCATATAAGTCTCTTAGTTCATCTCTCCCCCTTACCCCCACCCTCTCCTACCTTCCCTCTGAGGTTTCAGTATCTGATGATGTTTCTCTGTCTCTGGATCTGTTTTTGTTCATCGGTTTATGTTGTTCATTATAATTCACAAATGAGTGAGATCATGTGATATTTATCTTTCTCTGACTGACTTATTTCACTTAGCATAATGCTCTCCAGCCCATCAGCTTGGCTCTTTTTCTTGTTTCATTCATAAGAGCGAGCATGTTTTGATTGAACATATTGGTGGAGACCCCTACTGGATGGGACACTTATTGATGCTAGACGTCCTCACTAGGGAGGGCCCTTGAGACCACTCACGGTTCAGCTCCCTCCGCGCAGGGTGTGGAGTTGCTGCTGACCTGGTGGGCCCCCACACCCACGCCATCCCCTGGAGAGGACTTGGACACCAAAGGGGATGCCCTGGGAAGTTCTGCCAGGATTTCCTGTGCTGCTGGGGCAGCTCCCTGTGCCGGGCAGCGAACCAAAGGTCACAGTCTCTGCAAACGCACTGCCTCTGTGGCTCAGGAATGCCGGGACCACAGGAGTCCCAGTTAATTGATCGCACTGGGAAAACGACTTCATTGAAGTCGGATGTAGCAGGAAGAGGGAGAAGTGACGGAAAATGATTTAAAATGGGCTTAACTGAAAAGCTAAGCTGCCTCAATCCTTCATGGAAGTCGGCAGGATGTAAATAATAAATCATAAATAAATAAAACTCAAGAGCTAAATATAAATAAAGGCCTTTTAAATATACCATCCCTCACAGCTGCGAGTGTTGCAAAGTGGAATCAGCCAGTGTGTATGCTTATGGGTGTTCTTGACACTAAGACTGGATTCAGCTTCAGATAATTTTTATCCAAAATATTTTTATCCAAATCCTATATATTAGCAATGATACATAAAATGATGGACTGAGGTCTAAAGTGCTGAACCAAGGCAACTAAGCCGATTTTTCAATCCCACTAGAATTTTAAGGATTAAAGCTTATAGTCAAACTACAATGTGAACCTCCCTACCTCATGAAGCACCATCAGATAAGTATACATACACACACATATATACCATAGGCATATGTACATACAGTTATATATATATGCATACACACACACACACACACATATATATAACTAAAAGGAAGAATATATATTATGTGTAGGAGTATATATATACTTTTATAATATACTTATATACTTTTACTAGGGGCCCAGTGCACAAATTTGTGCACCTTGAAAGGAACTCTGGCCCGGGAGGTTGCAGTGGGCACAAGGGCAGGTCTCAGCCCATCCTCTGCACCTCCATCCGGCCCCTCTTGCCATGGCCCCCCAGTCCCATGTTGGCCAGCAGCCCCACTCCCCCACCACTGCTCCCATGCCTGACAGTGCTGACTCTGCTCGCACCTGCTGACAGCGCTGAGTGATTGGGGCCAGTGCCAGCAGTGGGTGCGAGTGGGGCCGGTGCCATCAGCGGGTATAAGCAGTGGCTGTTGCCCCGATCACCCCTCAGGAGCAGGGAGAGGTGGAGAAGCCCTGAGGGGCAATTGGGGTTGGCAGTCGCTGCTCACACCCGCTGATGGTGCTAAGCGATTGGGACCAGCGCTGGGCGCTGGCAGCAGGTGTGAGCACCAGGCGGGACCACGTGCTTGGGAGCAAACAATTTTCAGTAATCACCAGAGGCTCACTCCAATGACAGCGACCAGTGCTCCGCCTTGGTCTGGCACTCCTACTTATGTGCTCCACCATCCCACCACAGCTGACACCAGCCATGTTCCGCGTGTGCCCCCTGGTGGTCGGCGCACATCATAGCGACCAGTTGTTCCACCTTTTGGTCTATTTGCATATTAGCATTTTATTATATAGGATAATATATAGTACATATTTATATACTTTTATAATCTATACTTATATTCTGCCTTTTTGTTTTTCTCTCTGTTTAGCATAGCTACTTTTTATTTCTAGCCTGTTTACAGCAGTGATACAACTTCTAGGAAGTTTATCCAATAGTTCGTATGATAAAAATTGAGCAGATAAAACTATCCTTCAAAGCTTTAGAAAGGCACCAGCTTAGAGACAAACCTGCAGTCCCCTCCCTAGGTCCAACCTGGTCATTTCCCCCTCCAGTGTTGGAATAAGGTTTCTTTGGTTGAGCCTCAGGTGAGGTGCAGAGGCGCTCACTGGATCCACTCAGCACTCAAGCTGTGCCCTGTTCCCCCTGCAAGTGTACCAGATGGCATTTGGATGGCATACTGCTCTCCAGTGGGCCCTCCCACTTCTGCAGTCAGTCCATTTGGGAGCCAGTTGTGAGCTGTTTGTTCCCAAACCTATTTATGCCTCTTGTACTTTTTCCATTTAAGACATGTAACTGAATATTATGTAAACAGCTGATATGAATGTGAAAAGGAGAGGTGTTTCCATGAAACCTACACTGTTGTCTTATGTAGTGTGGCAATAGATGAATTTGCTTAAAAATGAAAATTATGGCTAAATTAAATATAAACAAGATAACTCTGTAAGATTGGGGAAAGTCATAAAAATATAGGTAGATTCCATAGTCCAAAGGATTTTCAGCTGTCTTTAGTTTTCCCCCTCTTCTTTAAGGAAACTGAACCTGCCCTGCCAGTGTTGCTCAGTGGTTGAGCACCAGGAGGTCACTGGTTCGATTCCCGGGCAGGGCATGCCCAGATTGCCTGCTCAATCCCCGGCAGGGTCTGTGCAGGAGGCAGCTGATCAATGTTGATGTTTCTCTCTCATCAGTGTTTCTATCTCTCCCCCTCTTTTCCTGTCTCTCTAAAAATCAATGAAAAATGTTTTAAAAAATATTTCAAGAAACTGAACCTGAAAATCATAGATTTCTGGTTTATACAAGAAAGACAATTGGAAATTCTAGACAATGGGCCCATCTTTAAAGACAAGGTGTGGCTCCTACACAAAGCTTGTGAATAAGTGTACATGCATATATTTAACTACATCAAATACACATATATCAAATATCAACTAGTATATATATGCCAGAGGTGCGGTGCACGACATTTGTGCACAGAGGGGAGGTGGTCCCTCAGCCCAGCCTGCGTCCTCTCACAGTCCGGAACACCTCGGGGGATGTCCGCCAAGGGGTCCTTAGCGCTGCCGTGGAGGCAGGAGAGGCTCCCGCCACTGCTGCTGCGCTCACCAGCCGTGAAGCAGGCTTCTGGCTGAGCAGCGCTTCCCCTGTGGGAGCACACTGACCACCAGGGGGCAGCTCCTGCATTGCGCGTCTACCCCCTGGTGGTCAGTGCATGTCATAACGATAGTCGTTCTGCAGTTTGGTCGATTTGCACATTAGCTTTTTATTATATGGAATATACTTAATGAGAGTATCATTTTTATGATTTCATGCTTTTTTAACCAGTTTTTTTTTTTTCCTTAGGTTAAACTCACTGTAAGTCCAATTGTCTTAGATTAGAGAGGTATTTTTTTTTGTAGTGACGTCATGTTGTGTAAAATAGACATGTCTGCTGAGCATAGCCTAATGCTTATACTATGTAAGTTACAAGAGAACTGAGCTAGGCTGAGGAGAGAGCAGACAAACGTCTCCCTTATCCTGCACATCAAGGAGGGACACCTGCTAGTTGAGAGAACTTGTGGCCAGAACCATGTGCGCCAGCTTGACTCTCTCCTACCGCTCTCTTCCTCTTCCTCTTCCCTTCTTCCCCTCTTCCTCTCTCCCACCTCTCTTGTTCTGTCTACCTCTTCCTCCTTCCCACTCCCTAAGCAATGTAGTTTAGTTCAAAGAATCCTGAAATCAATAAGGGAGAAACCATTTGGAGTTGAACAACAGTATATTTCAAAGTACTTGTTCCAAGAAAGATATGATCTTTGGCTTTAAAAGGTTTGAAATATATGTTTATTTATGCAAACCCAACAGGGAGGGAGAGAGAGAGAAAGAGAGACGATTCCCTTAAATAATGAGCTTGGATGTATTAAAATGTGACTTACATTAGGTAATATAGGAACATACCTACTTCTCATGAAGTGAGATCAGGATATAGTGAAAGAAAACTTATTTGAAGTGTCTTAAAATCCAGTGTGTTTTAGGTCATCTTTCTATTCTCTCTGGTCTAAAAACACTTTGGGAAGGCCTTCCCTTCTCTCTGTGCTGTGTCTAGACACTGGGACGTGTTCACAGACACATTTGAGAACCCTCAGGAAGACTAGTATTTTACTACACAGTGAGGTAGCAGTTGTCTTTAATAATGGAAGCCATAGGAATGTGCTTTAATTTGTGTTAATGTGGAATGTTTGAAATCATATAACAGGTATGACCATTGAATTCCAATTCACCCAGAGAATGCAAACCCCAAAGATAAGAAGGCCAGAACATGAACTTCATGGGAAAGCATGAATCCACTCACCTCCAACAAATAAGAAACAGTTCTTTGTTTCAGTAACAGTCCTTAGGGTTTTTATTTTGATAGATTGTGAGGTATTTTATTCTAGAGCATAAACCAGATGCTTCTTTTAGGTTAATAAGGAACAACTGATGGCTGCCAGGTTAACTAGAAAAAAAAATGTTTCTCTCTGCAGTTCTGGACAGTAACACGATTTAGTGGCATTTCACCTGAGTGGACATGTAAGATGGATGGATTTATCTTTTGCCTTTCAGGGCATAGTTCCAAATTTGGAGTAGGTGGCAGAAAAGATGGATGACCACAGAGATCTCCTGGTGAAATTGGTTAGATTTCCTCATTCCTCATTAATTCCTGGTTGACCATCATCCATCTCCATCTCTCTGACCCTAACCTGATGAACTCTGATTTCTGAGGATTTGCTGGGTCTAGAATAACCAAAATGTTCTGACTGACCTCTAAATAGATTGAAAGAGCTACTCAGGTGACATCCCAGACTTATGGAAGAAAGAAGGCGTCTCAACTGTAAATATTTCCCTTACTTTGAGTAATAATGGATTTTGTTTCTTAGCAATAAGGAGACACAACTGGGCAGGGGTGTGAAGTCTAAAGCTCAAGGGGTGAATTTAAGAGACAAATTTCTTCCCCTGTTGTTCAAGTAAAACCTAGCAAAAGAGGGGCTTTGGTTCTTAGATTAAGTCTGATGATGGAACTTGAAACCTCCCAAGACTAAGGAAGACTGACATTTGGGGGCATAAGAAGAAGCAGAGGATTGTAGGAAATGTAGAGGCATCATTCGGGCCACTGAGGTGAGGAGTAGACCCCCAAAATCAATGGAAGGAGGGACAGCAATGCTTTGTGCATTTCATTAAAACAATGCCCATGTGCTTGCTGATCGCTGGCCTGATAGTCTCATCTACTTCGATGTAGGGTAGGCATATTGCCTTAACAGTTTTTGCCCATGCTTGAGATGCTTCCTGATCTCAGACACACATGTGCCACATGTTGGAGGAATGAAGCATTCCAGTAAGGCCAAAAACTGGTACATCACAGGTGAGAAAGTGCCCAGGAGGTGTCCATTGGTTTAAAGAAAAGCTAAATAAGTGTGACATTTTGGATAGCCCTTTTCTGCACTTGACAATATTTTACTAAGTCAACCAAGAGATAAATCAAGATTTAAGCCAAATTCTCAGCGTTCATTGCAAAGCCTAACCTCTTTTAAATAAATGGGATTAAAATAGGTGTAGAAGCACCAAGTTTCTTTCCAATTTCACGCTCTTGTATTTTGTAGTGCAGTTTTAGATCCGTTTGTGAAAACAGCCCTGAGAGACAGCTGGGAGAGGAACAGGTTTGCAAGTCTGAGACAAAGTCCTCGGCTTGGGGTTCAGCTGTTTCCAGCTCACCAAGTGACCTCAGCCCAATTTCCTCTCCTTAAAAATGGAAATGATAATGCTGACTGTCTCTGTTGTGGGATGCAGTGATGTCTGTGACCAGCACCATTGGCATCTTTGGGCTGGGAGGTTGAGGGAATCACCGCTCCTCTCTTTCCCAGGGGCACGTGAATAGGGATGGCACTGGTTTTATTTTCTCCCTAGTCTATATATGCCTTTGTTGAAGCCAACAACTGCACTGTCCGGCTACCCCAGGTCATTCTGATTGAATAGCTGAGAAGGTGCAGGCCATTCCTCCACGTTCAGGAAGTTTCATAGCTGGATGATGGTCAACCAGGAATTAATGAGGATTGAGGAAAGCTAACCAATTTCACCGGGAAATCTCTGTGATCATCTATCTCTTCTGCCACCTGCTCCAAATTTGGACCTATGCCCTGAGAGGCAATTCTCCTGGACTCCCTCTCTTTATCCTCTTCCAAACTGCCCCAGAGGCCAGTGCCGTGGGGGAAGTCTCCACGTCCCCCTCTCTTACTGCCACCTGCTATTTGTTTCACCAATAACTGACTCCCAGGTGAACAGTAATTCTTCACAGCATTGCTCACATCCATGACCTTTATTTTCCAGATAATGTTGACTGAATTCTACCATGTGTCAGGCACTGCTCACACTTTGCTGAGTTCTCCTCCTGCTAACTTGAAAGCACTGTGGATAAGAGAGGTTGAGAGCTCCTAGACCGACAGCTGTTCCACAGAGGGCCCGCCTCCCTCCCCCCTCCCGCTCTGTGTCTTCATGCCTTCCTTGTGCAGTTGTCTCCCAACTGTTCTCCCCGACCCCGTCCCTCCTGCAGGCCACCACCAGATGTCCCTCTCCATACCGCCATCTGATATTCTTTTCTCTTCAAAAACATTTTTAATTGAGGAATAATTGATATAACATTATATTTGTTTCAGGTAACAATGTAATGATTCCATATTGAATATTGCTTTTTGCATCTGTCCTTCCTTGGAAATCAAGGACTATATCCTGTCTGTATATTTTTAATTGCTTTTTTATTCTCACCCAAAGATATGTTTATTGATGAGAGAGAGAGAGAAAGAGAGAGAGATTGGTTACCACCTGTATGTGCCCTGATCAGGAATCGAACCGCAACCTTTTTGTGTAGGGGATGACACTCCAACCAGCTAAGCCACC
Organism: Corynorhinus townsendii; assembly: GCA_026230045.1. Classification (NCBI taxonomy): domain Eukaryota; kingdom Metazoa; phylum Chordata; class Mammalia; order Chiroptera; family Vespertilionidae; genus Corynorhinus; species Corynorhinus townsendii. The sequence continues at coordinate 197,440,565 of JAPDVU010000001.1, forward strand.
CAGTCAGGGTTATCCTGTCTATATTTGAGGTTCATATAGCATCCACTGTAGAGTTTTGGGTCTAGCGGATATTCAGTATATATTTGCTGAAAGAAAGCAAGAAAAGAAGATAGAAAGGAATAAGTAATATTAATAATCATTTAACCCCCTTGCTAGCTTGCTTCTTCTGACATCCCTGTGTGATAGGCACTATTATTTTTCAGCCCCATTTTACAGGTGAGGAAGCTGAGGCAAGAGCAGTTAAGTATCTTGCTCAAGGTCACAAAGCTGGCAAGCGCCAGTCAGGACCTGAACCCAGGTTGTCTGGCTCCCGAGTCTGCTCTTCCTCTCTCCCCTGTTGTGCTGCAGGGTCAGGAAGGATTGACAGACAGGGAAAGACACAAAAAGAGGATGAGCCGCACATCAGTGCCCAAGATGAGGGAGCAGAGGAAATTCGCTTAGGCTGCCATGCTCGGTCTTCCTTTCATTTAAACTGAGAAGGAAGTACCATTGGGTCAGCCAGAGCCATGGCCAGGCTGCTGAGTGTGGCCACTGCCTGGACTGCTGTTAAAAACGGATCATGTGAACTTTCCTGCACACCGTGCCCACGTCTCCTTCCTTAATTCTGTTCATCACAGGAGCCGGCTACCAAGTCCCCATGCCCCCAACTCGGAGTCGCTCAGGGAAGGGAGGGTTGCCACTTTCTCTCGGAAGCTCCCTCCCGAACATGTGCTGCCCACAGACCACTCCCTCACAGGAGGGAATCATGGATGTGACCTCCCCGTGGCCAGAATGCAGTAGCAGATGTGTCAGGTGTGGCTGAAACAAGCTGATAAAGAATCTTCAATGGTATTTCTCTTCAGAAGCAAAACTCTTATTTAGCCCACTGTTCACATGGTTGGTTTTTAATCGGACCCCGGTAGCCACTGGCATTTCTGCTTATGTTAGCACCATGTTTCTCTCCCACACAGGGACGTCTATCTTAAGCGTATTGTGAGGCTGAGAGCGTGTAAGAGGAAGTGGTCTCTCCTTTAAGAGCAGGGAAAGACAGCTGTGCCAGCATGAGTTTCAGGGAATGCTTTGCACCAAGAATCCGCGAGTAAATAGAATCCGACTCCAGACTCGGTGAATCAGAGCTGAATCATATGTAAGCGTGTGCTGCATTCTGAGGGATTCCCTCTGCCCCCAGCCCCTGTGGGGTGAGAAGCACCGCTTTCCCTGTGCAAGGAAAGGCTGTTGAGGACATCCAGACCACTGGCATGTCTTTGTGGTGATGTCATGGATGCATTGAGTCTTTATTGTGGCTCAACTAGCACAACTTAGCAGACTAATGAAAAGTGATTTATTCTTTCTAATACACAGAACATTTAGTTCTGTCTCTGCCACTTTGAGTCCAAGCAGATCTGCCTGGCCCCAGCCCTGCCCTCCACTCCCACCCCCACGTGCACCACCCTCATGTAGATCTCATGGTACATTTTTGTCCCACTGCCCTGCCTGTTCCTGGTAGTTAAGGACTGTCTGAGCAACGTGAAAGTGGGTTACTCTTCATCTGGTTTCTTGGAAAAACTGTGCATGAGGGTAGCTTTTCACCTAAAAGACTAAACCACGGAGAGAGTGTCCAGGAAGCAGAGAATGAATGGCCTAGGTGATTTGCTTGTCTTAGCTCTACAGGACTGTAGGCATTGCTGTGCAGGGTATGGAGCCCAGACAGACCCTGAGCAAAGCCCCACTGGGATCTCATCTCCGTGCCATGTTTTACCAGCTCGTGACTTTGGCCAAATGGATTTGCCTTCTGAATCTCAGTTCCCATCTGTGAAATAGGAGGATAAGGCCATCGCAAGGGCTGCAAACACTGGGTATAAAGTGCCTACCACTGGGTGTGTAGTGAGTGAGTGGTTTTGTTGTTACTGCTATTGCTGTCACTGTCATCACCACTACCTTTCCAAGATGCTCTTGGATACGGGAAGAACCAAGGGGAACTTGATTGCTGTCAGCTTCCCATGCCCATTGGACAGAGCTTTAATCTCTAAAGCTCCCTGCCTTTCTTACTATAGCAGCTGAAATTGCTCCTAAAACAAGAAAAGTAAACATACACCTTGCAGCCACACGGGGATGAAAACAAAGGATGAAGTTCCTTCACTCCAGCAGCGGGTCTGCCAGTTGAGTGAGTTCCTTCTTCCTTTCTTGTTTGCTTCCTTCTGCCTGTAAATATTGTCAGGCACCCACTGCACGTACGCAGGGTTCAGCGGGGAGCCACAGGGGCCAAAGTTGAATCAGACATAGGTTCTGTCCTCAAGGACTTACCACCTACCAGGAAAGAGGAAATGTCTGCAAACATCTTGAAAGGTAGGTAGGAAATGGTAGGACCATAGAGAGATACCACTAAAGGGCTATGCACTTTAGGAGGAATTTTAGCTGGAATGGAGCATGCAGGTTTGATGGAACAGGCAGCCTTGCATCATGAAGAACAAGATTCTGGGGTCGGAGCACTAGGTGTGAACTGTGGCCTTGAGCAGTCGAGGCCACATCTCTGTGTCTCTGCTTCTCATCTTTAAAACGGGATAATGCCCAGCTGGTATTGCTCAGTGGTTGAATGTAGACCTATGAACCAGGAGGTCACGCATGGTTCGATTCCTGGTCAGGGCGTATGCCCGATTGTGGGCCTGATCTACAGTAGGGGGTATGCAGGAGGCAGCCGATCAATAATTCTCTCTCATCATTGATGTTTCTATTTCTCTGTCCCTCTCCCTCCCTCTATGAAATCACTAAAAAGACATTTAAAAAAATAAATAAAATGGGGATAATAATGGGGATGTTACCTCTCAGGGTTGCTGTCAAGATTAAGTGAGATATGTAATGGCTCCGAGCAGTGCCTGGCACGCAGTGAGTGCTATGTTGGTGTGTGTTAAATGAGTTTGCCAAAGTGCAGGTATGGATTTACCGGTCCAGCAGGGTGGGCAGTGTTCCTCTTCATGGAGGGTAGAGATGGAGGGTTGATAAGCCAAGGCGGAGTCTGCAGGGAGGCACAGGGCCCGGGCAGGTGAGAAGAAGGGAAAGGCAGCGAGGGACAGGAGTGTGGTGTCAGGCCAGGAAGCTCAGACTTCCCTGAAAATGTGAACGGAACTCAGTCTTCCAGAATTCCTCAGCCCGTGGGTGAAGCCGGAACCTGAACCTGTCTCAGGCAGGTCTCTACATCTCAGTCCCAGGGAGCATGGCTGTGAACCTGACGCCAGCAGGCACGGAATCGAAGCTTGGATTATCAGGGCTCAACACGTAGGCCTGTGGGGCGACGCCTCTGGGGAGATGTGCAGCGGGGCCCTCGCAGGAAGCAAAACTGGGGGAGCTGTGCTTGGGGGTGGGGGAAGGGAGCATCACAACGTTACCTCCACCCACTGCTTCCTTTGCAGGTTACAGATGTTTTTCCTTAGGGCATAGCCAGCTGTTGGGTGTGGGTTTATGTCCTCTGGGCCTGGCGGTGCCTGCAGTCATCTTCACTGTCTGTGCTTGGGTGGCGGGAGGGGGATGATAAAGCCCATCGCAGGAGGCTGTGCTTTCAGTCACGGACAGAGGCGCTGGGTCGGAATGGGGCCTCTGGCTCGCCGCCCCCTGCCGCACACGTCCAGCCGGACTCAGCAGGACCTCAGGACAGGCTGCCCACAGCACCGAAGTCCCAGAGAGGATGCCCTGTCATCTGGGATTTGTTTCTAAATGAAAACCTGGAGGGTTGGAATGCCTAAGGTTTGACATACTTGTAACTTTAGCTGTGTAAAGGCTACCTTCGATTTAAACAAGATCATCCAAGTTATCTCTGGGAGCATAATATTGTTTTTTAAGTGTTATGGGGATGTGGGGGCAGTTCCTAAGATCTCATGTTAGTCATTGCAAATTCTTTTTGGAACAAGGTAGTATATAATACATCTGTATCTGAACCAAATCAAGACCAATTACCATAAAATGTCTGTCTGTAACGTGGGAACAGAGAAAGGATTAAGTGCAACTATGGAGTCATTTGTTGCTCTGGAGCCCGCTCTGCATCTTCGCTGGGAGGGAAATAGCACCTTATTGGCAGCTGGAAGAGCCACCTTCTGGCCCGGCCGCATCTGCCAGCAGTAGATGGTGCCGGAAGGATCTCCAGACAGGTGCTTGGGCCCTTTCTCAAAGGTCACCTTGCCTTCTCTGAAGGTAGACAGCACCTTTGTAAAGAATGGGAAGTTTTCGCCCTAGCCAGTTTGGCTCAATGGGTAGAGCATTGGCCTGCGGACCAAAGGGTCCCGGGTTGGATTCCGGTCAAGGGCACATAATTTGGTTGTAGGCTCCTCCCTGGCCCGGGCCCTGGTTCGGGTGCATGTAGGAGGCAACCAATCGATGTGTTTCTCTCACATTGATGTTTCTCTCGGTCTTTCCTTCCTCCACTCTCCCTAAAAATCAATGGAAAAATATCCCCGGATGAGGATTAACAGCAACAAAAAGAACGGGACGTTTTTGCTGATTTCAGTTTGAAAGGCACTTCCCCCCCACTCCCCCAGTGGCTCTGCACCAGAGCATCCTATGCCGGACTTGGAACCCATCCTGACCCGTCACATCCTTACCGAGGAGGGAAGCTGTCCCCATCCAGTCACACCAGCTTCAATGGGAGCAGCACATGTTTGTCTGGAGGCAGAATTTGGCTCCTTCAACCGTAGGCCTAAAGGGCCTTTTTAATATATTATGTAAGAAAGAGTGAGGTCATATAAACAGTCATGCCTCCTACCTTGAACCCAAAGTCGTCCTTATTTGGTGCTTCCAAAGTTAGAAAACAATGCAGGCAACAGATGCTCTCTCGGGACCCTTGAAGCAGTAATGGCTCCCTTGTTCCCACCGTGGGTCTGTGACAGTGGTGTCAGCAGAGCAGGCTGCTGCTGTGTGTAGCGCTTGAAGTGGGGACTGGTGTCTTTCACCCTCTCAGCCTGCTTAGAAGGATCAGTTTGGAAGCCTACTGATCGCATCCCCCACCGGCTATCAGGATGCCCAGGCATCCTTGGGGGAAGTCTACACCGGGCCCGGGGGTGGGAATGGGGGCAGGAGAGGGGGAGGGGTGTGAGGGGGTGGGCAGCCCCAGCACTCTGCAGGGCCCTTTGGCAGTGGAGTCTCAGAAGAAATAGCATAACCCTTCTCTCGGATCATCATTTTGGCTGAGCAAAAGGTAGATCAGATTTCACCCTTAAATAACTGTCTTCTGTGTGTGTAAACAGTCACAGCCATTAGTCTAAAACTTTAGACCTCAGCCTTGGATGGGTTTCTTTCCCAGTCCTTAGCTCTGGGGGCCACTCTTCTCCACTTTCGGAAGTCTCTGATGCCTCCATCCGAGCCTGCAGCCTGCTTTCCGAGTCTTAAAAAGCCATGCTTGGGGCACATGCAGTGAAGGGAGGTGAGGAGTGAAGAAAATCCATTTACTTCTCCTTTTGGGACCTAAATGCATTTTAGTATCCCATGGGCATCAAACAGGAAGTGCCAGCTCAGCCAGTGTTGCTCAATGGTTGAGCATCAACCTGTGAACCAGGAGGTTACAGTTCGATTCCTGGTTAGGGCACATGCCCGAGTTGTAGGCTCGATCCACAGTGTGGGGAGTGCAGGAGGCAGCCTATCAGTGATTCTCTCTCATCATTGATGTTTCTGTCTCTATCCTCTCCCTTCTTCTCTGACATCAATAAAAAATATATTTAAAAAAAAAGAAATGCCTAAATATTAAAGCATGACCTGTTCACTCTTCCTGATGGGAAGAAGCAGTTATGTGAAGGAGGCCTGGGTCTCTGCAGAGTGGGCAAGAAGTCTGCCCAAAGACTCATCTCCCTTAAGAAGTAAACATATTCGGTGGCAGCAAAGATGTTGCCAAGTATATTTACTCCAATTTTAGGGACAGAAGGGCAGGCATGTTGCTGCTCCTTTACGTTGCTTTTCGGATATAAATTTCTGCATGAGCTTCTCGAAAGCGAGAAGAAAACAGCAGCTTGACTTCTTCGGCATGCCCACGAGTCGGAGAAGCAACAGAGAATGCAATAGGTAATTGATTCTCTTCTCCAAAAACCCATCCTGACTCTGAATGGACCCGGGCTTGTGTTCTACCGTACAGGTGTTTAGCCTCTGCCTGCAGGAGGACACAGATGGAGGCTGCCTTTCTGCAGATGTCCTTAAATGTCAAACATATGAAAAGAAAATCCATTGACACTGTTATCACCGTGACAATGTAGCCATGCCCCAAATGACACATCAGTGAGACGGGGAGAGATTTTGAAAGACAGCAGAGAATCCCCTACCATGGAGAGCAGCTTATTTTAAAGCGGGGAAGCCACAGACTCTTTCTAAAAATTTGTCTTGAGGGCTAAAACTCTAAACTTATTCTTTAGCCATGGTTAGGTCTGATTAAGCAACAGTGTAAGGACATGAGAATCTTATGTTTCAGCAAGCAGTGAAGTTTGTTACTAAGTAAGTTTTAGGAGCTCTGTGATTTTAATCAAAGCGATTGCTTCTGGTAGCAATCCAATGGACTTGTCGTATCAAATTAAGTTTTATCAGATTTTGTCTGGTGGGGATATTCACCAGCCTGGTTCCCAACATAATGTGCGCTCCCTGCCTTTATGCAAGTGAGACTGGAGCCACCCTGTAATATAAATGAGGTCACCTTAATTGGCCTATTTAATGGTCTGCTACTATGGGGCCATCAGAGCCCCAGTGAGCAAGTGAGTAGCCTGTTAGGAGGGAGATCTCATGGCAGAAATTCCTCACTTGCAAGGTTTAAAAAAACTCAGTTCTTCAGTCGATGTTTTGCACGAGCACAAACCTTACCCTAAATATAGAGAGCTAAAAAAGAACCCTTCCATGGTACAGCTCCCTTAAATGAGCTCATTTAATCTATTCATCCATGTGAGCTGACTCGTGCCTGGATATTGGAGGCCAAATCCAAAAAAAAAGAAAAAGCAAGTCTGTGGCTCAATCCTAGGAAAGACGTGGAACAACTGAGTAGAATCCTGGGCTGGGGAGCCACTGACTACGCCGCAGGCCCAGAAAACAGAGATGCTGGCGCCTCCTAGTCATTCTCATTAATTAGCATCATATTTTGGCTTTACACGTGTCTTTGGCATATTCAGATTTCTCCATTCATTGCGATTCTTATCAGCTTCCAATCTTACAGTCTAGGTTTCAAACTTCCGATGAGGTCAGAAGCTCCGAAAAGATGTGACTATTGATGTTTTTTAGTACTTTTCAATATTTCCATCTTGCCAGGGTTCCCCAAAGCATGCTCCATGACAAAATCTTTACCCAATGGCCAGGATGACAATGTTCTAGGCCTTCATCTCTTAACACAGGAAGCAATTCTCGAGAAAGAAGAAGGCTAAGGAGGTTTGGACTCCAATTTCCATAACACGAATGGCAAGGGGCCATGACAGGATGCCATGACGCCCACTGTCTCTGCCCAGTGTCTTCAGCCCGCTGCAGCCAGGGGCCCATCGGTGCAGCTGAGTTTGTTGTGCTGCTGAAACTCCGCTGGTGCTCTGTCTGGATTCCGACCCCGCATTTGTGTACCTCATTTCGTTAGCTGCTGGTGGCTTCCCCTTTCTCCAGGAAAGCCAGCCGGTGGAGGACACCTGAGGAAAAGTCAGGACAAGAAAAGGTGTTTGGAAGTGGTCCTGAGGCTAAAGGGACTGTGGAATTCTCCCTGAAAAACCGGCATTGACCCCAGCGGTTTTACAAACACCACGTAGTGTTGGGCTAACATTTGGTCACGGTGCTAGAATCCTTATAACTGGACAGATTTCTGCTTTTTGCTGTCTTTGGAGAAATGAATTTTATGAATGTTTCTATTTAAAGAGAACAAAACAATAACAGGAGAAACCCCAGTCCCGATTACCCTGCCTCCTCCACACCCAGTATTCTAATGTGGTTTATTCCTGAAACTGACTCATTCAGCTTTTCTCCTGGAAGTTGTCATTATGGGTGCCTAGTTAATGGAGAAAACCAGCACAGTGCCCAGGCACAATGCCATGACTCATTCCTGGCATTTCAGGGGCTTTGTAATGGAAATCATCATTCCAAGCGACAGTTCTTACCAAGTGGATCTGTGAATGCTAATGAAACCAAGTGCAGTCTCCACAGCTCCCGCATAACTCTCACCATAGATCCCGTCTCTGCTTATGAAGTCATAACCCACGCATGCTTGAAGACCACAATACTGTTCTAATTAGTCTTTTAAAGCACACTGAAATATTTGGCTTTGGTGAAAGGAAGAAATTCTCACATATGTTGGAACTGTTTGATTAAAAGGCATTTTTGACTACTGAATTTGTCTCCTGGGTTTATGCTAGTATCTACTGGCTTTTTAAATAGTCTCTGATGAGACGCAGCTAATTCTTTCTCTCTCATTCATTCATTCATTCATTCTATCTCCCTATCTACTTACCTACCTACCTGTCAGTAATTCTGTGCATGTGCATACAGTGTGTGTGTATATATTGGATAATCCCAACCTTTTATTTTACCTTCTGCTTGATTCAACTTTGTCCCCAAACTTCTTTCAAGTGTCATTCCCCTTTCTTTGTACTATGTAAGATTTAAAAGTAATAAAACAACCAAGAAATAGATGGAAGAAGTGGGAGAAACAAAGAAGACGTATTTCAAACGCTTATTTTTCATTGACTTCGGTCTGAATTTCATGACTGACAGATTGGTAGGATTTTGTGCACGCTCAGATGAGCCGGTTTCCCGTCGTTCTTGGAGATTGGGATGGAAGGTCAAATATTTGAAGTTGGTTTTTGGTGATTCTTAGTCTATAGAGCATTGAACCAGGGATATTTTGGAACTGCTCATTGGAAAGTAGACAATTTAGCAGATTATTTTTAGCAAAAGAAGAGAATGAGCAATATATCCTATCACTCAGCCACTTTATTCTGATCCAGTCTTCTCTAACAATAGCTATGCGCTCTTGAAACACAAGTGCTAATATCATTAGAAATGAATTACATGGAAAACAGTCTAATTCGTTCTAAAAGTGCTAAAAATACCAATCTGCAACCAAGAATGTTTAAACTTTCTTCCATTTCCAGATGATGCATGATTCTAGGCAAAGACTGGGTTTTAGAAGACACCCTGAGCCCTGGGCATGAGTAGGGTTTGAGTTATAGGAGTAAAGATCTTTAGACAAGGGCTTTCAAAGTGCATCTGTAGGTGCACAAACCATTGTTTTCCATATCCTTCTTTGGAGATGAAAAGACATTGTCTTTATTTTTTCCTCTCTAAGAGCCTTCGGCACAGGAGATGACATTCCCAGACTTAGACCCTAGTGTTCCTGAGGTCCCATCTGCCGTGGGGAGACAACTCTGAACTACACCATTCTTGCATTGCTGTTTTCCACATGGTAACTGTTCCCTGTGCTTGTCCTTCCCGGTTCACCTCTCAGAATACATGGAGGGAAATACTTCTATTTGAGAGCCTTCAAGATTTGACTGGAGGATCTTGTCTGGGACCTGGGACAGAGAAGACAGGAGGAGAGAGTGATCTGGAGGATATGGAGGCAAAGTGATGGTGGACAGGTGTGTGTGTGTGCGTCTCCAAAGATGGAGCCTGTGTTCCCAGTCCCACTGAGGCCACACTCCTTTATCTTCCGCCATCATTCATTCCCCTGTTGTATCTTCTAGGAAATCTCACAAGCATGTCTGAGGTCACCGAGTATTGCTTTATACAGAAATCCTTTTTTAGGCTTCATGTAGTTGTAGAATAAGAATTATGCTGGTGAAACTAAAGTATTGGTCTTAATACAACTGCCAGATTTTCTGTTTGAAAAAAATTTACTTTGCCCTGACAGGCATTGCTCAGTGATTAGAGTGTCAGTCCATGTCCTGAAGGGTCTTGGGGTTTGATTCCCAGTCAAGGTCATGTGCCTCGGTTGCAGGTTCTATCTCTAGCCCCTGTCAGGACATGTGCGGGAGACAACCAATCAATGTGTCTCTCTCACATTGACCTCTCTCTCTCTCTTTTTCTCTCTTCCCCCTGCCCTCCCTTCCACTCTCTCTAAACATCAATGAAAGAAATATCCTCAGATAAGGATTAACAACAAAACTTTTCTTTATAAAGTACTTCTCGGGAAATAAAAATTAGGCAATGCATTGTGAATTGGGTGTTAAATAATTGCCACTCATTTTTTGAATGCGTCCTGTTTGAGGGGTGTAATTTTCAGGTCTCAGAGAGACTAGGATTATGAATGTCTCTGGACTGTGAGCGGAGATAATGTTTAGGATTGTAACGTGAGTATTGAGGCTCTTTTTGTGTTTGATTACTTTTTGATATGGTTATTTGAAAGGAAGGTTAAATAAACTTAAATTACCTAAACTTAGCCACGTTTGTTAAACCTTTATCTCTGGAAAATTGAAAGATGACTTAGTTGAAACAAGATCTAGACACCTCCGTTTCAGCACATTCTCTAGTTTATAATTGTTAAGGTTTAAAGAAAATTTAATCCAAGAAACCAGCATCCCTGAGACCTAATGAAGCAGTTTATATTCTTACTTAAAAAAAAAAAAAAACTTTTTAGAAGCTTGTTGCCATGAAGACTAAAACAAACCTCATGCTTTTAATCTTATCCGTTGACATTGCCAGTAAGAGTGTTGTTGTTGTTAGATAATCATAATGGTATGTTCTGGAGGCCCTTCTCCCCTCACCCGACACACCCAGTTCCCTCACACCCGGCCAGCCACGGAGCCAGGGAAAGAAGAAGAAAGCAGCATCTTACTTGCTTTTGGAGTCTGATTCTCTATTGCTTTAGAGACATGCTGGGATTTGCTCCTAAACTATTATTCAGTTTCTAATGTTCATCCAGGTTTAGATTCATTCGCAGGAAGAGCCATGTAAACAAGTGAACCAGTCAGGCCGTGTTGTGCGGAACTTTCCTGCTGGAGCCTGAGCTCAGCCTGAGCGTGAGGAGGACTGCGGGCCCCAGGCCGGGCTGGGCACAGGAGTCAGGGCCGCCCCAGGGCCTCGCATGCCCCTTGCCTACACCAGCCTCCGTTTCTCACCACCTGCCCAGTCAATGCTTGTTTTTGGAATTAAATGTGGTAATGTTTAGAAAGATTTTTGAAAAATTTTTTTTTATTGATTTCAGAGTGAAAGGGAGAGGGAGAAAGACAGAAAGGTCAATGATGAGAGAATCATTGATCGGTTGCCTCCTACACGCCCCACAATGAAGATGGAGCCCACATCCTGAGCAAGTGCCCTGACTGGGAATCAAACAGTGACCTCCTGGTTCAACCACTGAGCCACGCCAGGCGGATTGCAAACTTTTTATAAAAGTACTTCACAGATGTAAAATACGAATGTGTTAGAAACTAAACTAGAGCTATGCAGGTAAATGGAATTTTGTGTGTGTGTGTCTGTCACTATGTATGGGGGACAGCGGTAATTCTGGGAAAGCTTTTAGTCACTTCTGGATGGAGCCCCAAGTGAAAAGTGTGCAGAAGACCACTTCAGCAGTTTCATGAAGTTTAAACAAAGTGAGAATTGGAAATCTCCCAAGACAGGCAGGGAAGGTAACTGGGTCAGACCCCTGATCCAGATGGTAGTAAGATTAGTGACTGATTCTACGTTCCAGGTCAAGAAGAAATGCAGAGCTAGTGGTGAAAGCTGTCCTGACATTCATGCACTGTGTGGTTACAGGCTGGCCTCCCAGGGACGGTAGGGACGAATAGATGAACGTACCTGAGGTGGGTCCATTGAAAGACTGTGTGGGTGAGGAGTCCCTGGACGAAGAAGGATCCTGCCCTGATCCCACAATATGGCCTTTAATGTCCGGGGTTGTGGGGAGTCTGCTGCATCCATGACAGACTCGAGGTATGAGTTTGTAGGAGAAATGTCCGTAAGTTGTACTTATTCTCAGGACTCAGAAAGCAGCAGAAGTAACTGGGGCTTGCTCAGTACCAAGTATCCTCGGTTTCATTCCATTTGCTCTCCGCGGTGGCCTCTCCACCTTCTAGACCTGGACAGGTGGGAGTCACAGGGAAGTACAATAAGGTGGTTTCCCAGGGGTAATGCCAGTGGTAGCCAAGTGACAAAGACACACTGTATCTAGGTCCCTACCTCTTAACCGTGCCCCTCTCAGCACACATCCCACTGAAGACTCATCGTGTGCATCTTTCCAACATTTCCCAATTCCTGATATTAATGCTTACTGATCATTGGTTATGTTTGAAGCCAGGGGTGGGGAACCTTTTTCCTGCCAAGGGCCATTTGGATATGTATAACATCATTTGCAGGCCATAAAGTATTATCAACTCAAAAATTAGCCTCCTATATTTGGTCAAACATTTAATTAACTCCCCCCTAATGCCTTGGCAGGGCCGGAACAAATGATTTCAAGGGCCTTATTTGGTGCTTGGGCCGGACGTTCCCCACCCCTGTTTTAAGCAATTACTCTTGTTCCAAAAACTATTTAAGATGGAATGTCTCAGCACATAATCGGCTTCCCAAGGTGTTTTGCTCTGGGCTTATACTCTGTGGCTGAACTCTTCAAATGATAAATAGAAAAGATAATGCGATGGGGAATAAACACGTGCCAGTTAAAGCACAAAAGGAAACATGCTAAGACCAAACTTCCACTCTGCTAACCATATAGGCCAGCCCTGTTTTTCAGGCATTCAGTGGCTTCTGTTTAAGCAATGCTGCCTTGTAGCTAGGCCTGCTAGAAAGGAAGGAAATGAATGACGAAGGAAAAATACTGTGTTCAAGGTTGCTGGCTACCTGGATGAGCAACCCTGTGCTCTCGGCAGCCAGCATATTGTTTTCCTCCATTGTTAGCCACTGCTCAGCGTTTCTCCAGAAACGCCAAGGACCCGGTGAGCACCTGCCCGGTTCCCCAGGGACGGAAGTGTGTGCCAGTGCTCCTGCCTTTACAGCTTGGGCTCTAGGACCCTGTGAGAGGCTGTCATCTCTCAGAGTCACAGAGTCAGCTTCCTCTGGGATACCCCTGGGAAGGATGGACTAGATCCATCTGATTCCAGGCCCCAGTGGCTGTGAAGAGAGACAGCGTGGTGCCAGGGCTCCGGAAAGTCAGGGAAACTCCCATTTCTGTCTGGGAAGACCCACGTGGGTGGTGGTGACGCCGGAGCCCAGCGCACTCACTTTGTTCTAAGTGAACTTCACCTGAGTCCTGGTTCCTAGAAAGGCCGAGAAGTGCTGGGGGGAGGCTGAGCTGGAGATGGGGAATCCAGAAGGGCCCTTTCTCTACCAGACTCATAAACTGCGATGATTCTCCCATAGACGGTCACTTCTCAGCTTGATTTATTCCTGCATCAGAGCCCACGACGCACACCCCTCCTCCTCCCAGCACAGCTCCGAAAACACTCCCCTGCCTGCATATTTTTAATCAGAAACTTTAGATGACTTCATGCAGATTGCCTGTTTTCACGAAGGAGGAGGAGAAGATGGCACCCAGTCTTTTTTTAAAGGACTTTAAGTGATCATTTGAGCTGAAGAGAAATCGCCTTTTTATTCTTCAAAACAAAAGGCTTTTTCAAGCCAGCTGATTGGAGTTTAAATGTTCCACACGGAGAATGGGGGGGGGGGGGGGGGGGGGGTAATGTCTCCAGGTGTATCCAGGTGGGCACAATCTCTTAGTGAGTGGTGGGTGGATGAGATATTCTGTATGGACTCCCTGGGGCTCACAGAGAAGGGGTTTTTCAAGTCCTGTCACTTCCAAGTCCAGGTAAAATATTGGCATAAACAATGGAGTTTTCCAAAGTCAACCCGCCATTGGCTCAGATATTAATAGAAAATCGAGAGTCAAGAAAAGTGAGAAGGTAGAGATTTTAAAGTCATTCTTGGTTTTAATGTATATGTGGTTATTGTAATTAGGAAGCACCCCCACCCCCAGAACCCATCCTAGGCAGTAAGTGCTCACCAGTTAGAGGCGAATTGTTTTTGAGGGTACCACCCTAAGGGTCACTGATTTTGCAAATGAACTGACATTCCTAGAAAAGCTCCATGGTGTGCCAGTAAATATTTACTTCGTTCCTGACACTTCAAAGGATACCCCGAAAAGTGCTGGTCTGCTTCCAGTGGGTGAGCAGTTTACTCTCAGGAAATGGATTACACACTTGTGGAATCAGACCAACACCCAGACTGCTCCGTTTCAACATACTTTAAAATGCAAAAGGGAACTTTCCTGCCTCAAATTTTCAAACCTTTTCCAGATGGACCAAGACTGGTGAGTGAGTGGGTGGAGCCCAGCAAGGCTGGTTCAGCACCATGAGGGTGGACACAGGCTGGTGGTGGGTGGCTATGAAGGGGCACCCCCTGTACCTGTAGAGAGATGCCTTCCATGCCTGCTCTGTTTGCATTTGCCAAACACCCACAAGAAACCAGGGAAATCTGTGGAAAGGCCAATGTGCTCAGCTGAGATGCTACTCCCTTACGTCCTCCCTCCCACCCTTCCAGTTGCCTCTGCTGGTTTCACTTCTCTGCTGCAGCTGCCTACAGCTGTCTGGGAAATGTATCTTGGCCTAGGGAAACAGCAGTGGGGGGTGGGAGTAGAATATGGCATGTTTTTTGCATCTGGACCTTTTTGCCCTAGCAGCCAAAACAGGCTCAGTAGACCCACTCTGTGCAGCCTTTGACGGGGCTCAGCTGGGGGCCTCGGAGGGAGACACTTGGGAGGAGGTGGCAGAGCACAGCCTGCTGTTCAGGTCTGGGCACCAGGTTTTCAAAGAGGCATTGAGTGGAGCCAGAGGAGGGTGGTGAGGAAGCTGTGGGGGTCTAGAAATCATCCTATCTAAATATTAGTAGAAGGAACTGGAGATTTTCAGCCTTAAAACGTTAGGGGAATGGCTATCTTATGAAAGGGAGGGGTAGATGTTTTGGTAATTTTTAACTGTAGTAAAATGTACACGAAATTTGCCATTTTAATCATTTTCAAGTGTACAGTTCTTTCACATTAGTTATATTCACAAACTGATATCCATTACCAGAACTTTTCATCACCCCAAACAGAAACTCTTTACACATTAAACAACTTACCCCATTTCCCCACCTCCCCCAGCCCCTGGTAACGTCTGATCTATTTTCTGTCTCTGAATTTGCCTCTTCTAGGTTCCTTATATACATGGGATCATACAATATCTGCCCTTCTGTGTCTGGCTTCCTCCACTCAGCATTATGTTTTCAAAGCTCATCCATGCTGTGGCATGTCTCAGAATTTCAGTCCTTTTAAAAGCTGAATGATATCTCATTGTATGTATTTAGCACATGTTGTTTATCCATTCATCTGCTGATGGACATTTGGGTTGCTTTTGGTTACTGTGGATGATGTTGCTGTGCACATGGGTGTGCAAGTATTTGTAGTGTGTGGTTTCGGAAGAGCTGACCTTAACTGAATGGGAAGAAGTTTCAGAGAGGCCAATTGTAGCTTCAGGAATCGTAATTCTCTTTGACAGTGGAAGAGGGCTCCCTGTGGCCAGGGAGTAGCTCAGCCCAGTGACCATCAAGGAGGAATCCTGTGGTGGGACCCCCACAACTATGAGGAAGGGCCAGAAAATCTCTGAGGGCCCTTCCATAAGCAGAATTCAGTGAGCCATAGGCGGGTGGACTGTGCCTCCTACAGGAACCATCTGGAGAAGGAGAAAGTGGTGTCCGATCAACTTTCCCCTGAGAAGAAAAAGGGAAAGTGGTAGATTGATTATTTACGGGTCAGGAGAGGTGACTTGTTAAACTCTCTCTGGCCTGGACTTGAGATCAGAGGTTGATGATGCTGTTAAACTCATATAAAGGCTCTGTCCAGTCTTGGGGGGAATCTTCCCAGAGTTCCTTAGAAAACGTTCTTGCCTGCTGGCATCCTGGGATGGAGGTGAGGTCCAGGGTCCTCAGCACGATCCCCTCTTGTCTGCCCAGAAAGGAGGGCTGCTCCCTGGAGACTGTCTGAGCCTTCTGTCAGGCAGGTTATGCTGAGTCCAGGTGGGGGGTAAGGGAAGGAGGAGAAGGCTGGATTGGGGTATGTGCAGGAGTGAACACCAGCTGGGGGGGCGAGGGGGGGATGCCCTGGGATCCAACACAATTAGCTTCGTTCTGTTACAGTTGGGGGTTTTCTTATCATTAGCTGGGGAGGCCTAGCCAGAGAATTCCAGTATTCCAGAGTGAGTTTAATTGTGAGTGATTTCATTCTGCCCTTTTTATGTCGAAGCCAGGGGCTTGCGTCATGTAACAGCAAATTCAGGGAGATTTTTATTTGCATGTGAATCATAGCTTTTCCAGCTGAATGTCACTTACTTGGAATTTTTGCCTGATTTTGTTTTTGTCTCTTGGTGTTTTTCCATCGGGCTCTTTGGCTAACCAGAAGAAAAAAAAAAAAAATAGAGGAAGGGCTCAATCTGACTGGAGCAGGGTTTGAGTTGGCAACTCAAAAAGGAGAGTATTATGAATGTGAAAAAAAAAAGAAAACGGATGCTTTATTTTGCTTTGAGGGAGGGACTGAGGCCAAGTCAAATTGAGAGCTCTAATTTGGGAATGGTGTTATTACAGGTCATTGGGAGTTGGTTACGCTCTAAATTGGGAGGCCAGTCACATGAGGAAGCAGCAAAGGCGGATCACATGGGGGACGGTCTGGGCACTTTTACAATGAAGTTTTATCTTATGTACTACACAGGAGAAATGTACGTCTGTCGTGTTGAGAAACCAAGTCACCTTATTGGCTGGTGAGCACTCCCTGCCTTCGCCCATCGATTGTTTTATAAATCAGCCAATTCTTGGAATATGTGTGTTTTCCGGGGCTTTATTTAGGTCCTGGAATCTGTTCAGTGATTAGGGGAGCAAGCCATGTGCTAATGGTTATATATCTGTTCTTCACCTTCACCTTCAAATCTTATTCCGAGGAGCTGCTTCCCCCCCCTTTTTTTTTAAAGGCTCTACCCATTTTAGATTGCAAAGTCAAGACATTCGGATTACTTTTCAAAATAGAGATATATTACATATTTAAGTACATATTAAAAAGTGATGATAATTCGGTAATCTTTCATTTCCTCAGCCCTGTTACTGTCAGCTTGCAAAATGAAAATTTAAAAAAAAAAAATGGGTCCTGCCCCACCATGGGCATTAGAAATAATGTCTTCTTATCCCAAAACTGCAGGCTGGACATTCTTGGTGTCTTGGGGAGGACCAGGAAGGGTTGTGTGTGGTAAGCTACTGACTTTTCTTGGAGAATAAAAGTCGGCTTTGTTGATATCTAAAGCTCTGATTCGTTAGCTGCGTTTGAAATAATAACAAAACAGTCCAAGAAGAATATCTAGAATTCAGTGTTCAGTACAAACAGGTTGTGCTCATGGCCTAAATGGGGCACGTTACTAAGCCTGTGACACAGAGATCCTTCTGGTACCCGAAGCATGTGGATGGGCGATGCTTGTGATAGAGGTTAGGAATAGAAGGCGTGTGGAAACTTTCTATAAAAGGCAGCCGGGTCCCCTGGACTGGGGTGGACAAGTGGTCAGGATGCTCTGGCACTGTTCACGGCCCTTCCAAGGTATTGCTGTATGACCTCAGTTGAGTTTCTCTGTGCCTCTGTTTCCCAAAAGCATCCTGTTGCTTTGAGGAGGGGAGGATAAGGGCTTCCAGAGATGGATGAGATGTGAGATGTTACCAGGTACATCGATGGAGGGTGGTATCACAGGAACTCAAATCAGGGCCACATGTCTTCTCACAGGGCTGGGCTGCTAGCCTCTCCTCAGGCATCGTCCACTGTGGGTGATGCCTCTGACATCACAATGCCCAGCTGGACACTCAATAATGACCAGCTGTGCTCAGTGGACACCAGAGCAGGGAAGAAAAGGAGGACAAAGTGGAGAGGGAGGAGATGGCGCAATCCCCTATGTGATAATTCCATCAACTCACAACTTGTTCACCTAACATCTGGTTCAACTGTAATGTGTTCAGCTCCATACAACCTGCACAGACTCTGTGACCTCCCCCCAAAACGCAGCGAAATATTATGGTCCTCTAATCGAGAGAATTTTGCGCCTATTGCTGCTGGTCTCGTGGTTCATCGTCGGACCCGTGAGTTGATACTTCACCCAACGGCTCTCCGGAGCAACTGTTTAGAGGTAATGCTCTGGCTCTGTGGTCCAGATCCTCCTAAAGCAGCACAGCACCCCAGAGGCCATGGCGGGGTGGTGTGAGGGTGTGATTCTGTGGTAAAGATGCTTTAAGACAGAAAGTCTCCCCTTCATTTTATCCCTCAGCTGCCTCAGGCTTGGTCAGACTTGATTGCAGGCCAAATCGTGGCTCCCCTGTCTAGCCTTAGTAGATGGTATCACTCCTTTGACATTGCTTTCATTGGGAAGCTTGAAAGAGCAACCCTGTCCTAGAAATATTATGATACTTTGCTTGCTTATGCTTTCTTTTTAATCCAACAGCTTCCTCTTAAAAATAAGTTCTTGCCACTCTTTGAATTGATTTCTCTTTACCATTCTCTTGGTAGAAAATTATTTTCCCCACCTGCTTTTCACATCAGCCTCAACCTGCTGATCTTCCCCAAAATGGAAATTAGAGGCCATGATTTTCTCTTTGTTCCTTGGATCAGTGGTTCTCACATTTAAGTCTGGATCCCAATCACTGGAGGCCTTTTTGTTGTTGTTATTTTGTTTTTTTTTAAAAATATATTTTATTGATTTTTTTACAGAGGGGAAAGGAGAGAGATAGAAACATCGATCAGCTGTCTCCTGCACACCTCCTACTGGGGATGTGCCCACAACCAAGGTACATATCCTTTACCAGAATCGAACCTGGGACCTTTCAGTCCGCAGGCCGATGCTCTATTCACTGAGCCAAACCGGTTAGGGCACACCTGAGGGGTTTTGAACAGTTTCTGATTCAGAAAATCTAGGGTGGGGTCCCAGAATTTGCTTTTCTAACAGGTTCCAAGATGTGTTACCTCCTGTGCACTTTGAGAACCAATGCTTTAGGCCTTTCTGGCTCTCATGTTCTTCCCCTCCCTTCCTTAGCGTATCATCCTGACCCCTTAGGTCCTTGGTCGGCAAACAGCGGCTCGCGAGCCACATGCGGCCTTTGGCCCCTTGAGTGTGGCTCTTCCACAAAATACCACGGCCTGGGCGAGTCTATTTTGAAGAAGTGGCCTTAGAAGAAGTTTAAGTTAAAAAATTTTGGCTCTCAAAAGAAATTTCAATCGTTGTACTGTTGATATTTGGCTCTGTTGACTAATGAGTTTGCCGACCACTGCCTTAGGTGATAGTAACTGTCAGGAGCAATTGTACAGTATCCACCTTGGGCCAGGCAATGGCCCCCATGCTTTGTACAGATCAAATAATCCAAATAGCACAAGAGTCCTATGATGTATCCCACTTTCCAGAGAGAAAGCCAAAGGTGCAGAGTGGTTAAGTGAATTGCCCAAGGACACAATGCTAACTAAATGGCAGATTGGATTAAAACCCAGACGATACTGCTAGAATCTGTGCTCTCAATCACTAGAGGCTGTATTATCTTTCTTTTCCTTCCCCTCAAGCCACTTAAAGCACATGATACCCCTACAGTTCTTAGAAGTGAGTACCTCAGAAAGGAGCCCAAGACAATCGAGGTACTTGTCACCTGCATTTTGGGGTCCAAATCTCCAGGTTTGAGTGCAGATGATGGGGGCTTTTAGAGGGCCACAGCCTTCAGAGGGCCGAGGGAGGGGCTGATGTGAAGACACTAGGGAGCACCCACCTGTGGAGAGAGGCCGGTGCTCACTTTTTGTCATTGTCCCTCCCCATTCTGCCTTGGATCAGAGCCACGATTCTGCTGCCGACACTAGCACCCTAACCAGAGGCAGAGGAAGCTGTGTCATCAGCCATGATGGAACAGTGCGTGTAACCTTTGTCCAGTCTGGTCCCGTAAGCCTGCGTGATCAGGCAAGTGAGTAGAGGACACAAGTGCAGACACTGTCCCTGCCCTTAAAGTGGTGTCTGATTGGGGAGACAGTGTTGCACAGGCTTGTATGTCATCGAGCTAGACTGTGGTGGAGAGAAGGCAGTGAGAGCCAGACTAGATCAATAGGATCTGTGGAGGGAGGTAGATTCTTAGACCATGTCATAGGTGATGGTGTGGGGCAGGAGGGAGAAGGTTCAGATGTCTAGGGGTGTAGCTACAGTAGAGAATGTTTAATGATAAGTAATGATCTCTTTTAAGATTTAAACAGCTAAAGGTTAAGGCTGCATTTGTATGGTGATCATCATTGAAGCTCTTCATGTTTTTCTAGTACCTCATGTGTTGGTTGCTGGCTGGAGGTCTGCTGTAGGCTCTGGGGTTACTTTAGAGAATGCATTTACTCCTTACAGAGCTGCCTGTTAGTTCTATAAATAGACACCTTCTTAAATTATTTCTCTACCCCTCTGGTTTGATTTGCTCCATATTCTTTGTATTGCAGACATTTCTATGGGGTACAAAACTGTTCCCATGGCTATTTCTGACCCTGCACACCCCATCCAAAAGGCATATCTTAGCCATAGACATTGATAAGGCCTCAATGTTAAATATATAATGGATGAATAAATATATCCACCTCCAAAGGTGGTGGTATAAAGCCAGGTTAAAGCAAAACAGGTCACTGCCATCACTCCCAACTCTGGACCAGTGTGGCCTGAGCTCTCTAGCTATTTTTGTGTCTTTCTTTGGTTTAGAATTCTAGCTAGTGTGTTTGAAATTCAGGAAGGATGAATAAGAGGCATCATAGCTCTGGGCTCTGGTCTCCCCCTGCAACATTCCCACTAAGTCTGCTAAAGCTACGGGTCCTCACTTAGTCCTGATTCTGGTCTAGCCACTGACCTCAGGATCTATTGAATTTCACCATGGGATGCCTGGAAGGAGGGAAATGAGCTCGGCCATTCTCATTCTAGATTATAGAACTTTATTCTTTACCATCATCCTTTCTAACTTTTCTCCTTCTTACCCCACTTCCCCAGAGGACTTCAGATACTAAAAAAGTAGCTCCTCATGGAGGGACCTGGAGAGTATTATGCTAAGCGAAATAAGCCAGTCAGAGAAAGATAACTATCACATGATCTCTTTTATATGTGGAATCTAATTAACAAAGTAAATGGATGAACAAAATAGATCCAGAGACATAGAAGCACAGAACAGACTGCAGGATCTCAGAGGGAAGGCGGGGGAGGGTGGGTGGGTGGTAAGTGATCAACCAAAAAACTTATTATGCATAACCCATGGACACAGACAACAGAGTGGTGAAGGCCTGGGTTAGGGAGGCGGGGGATGGGGGGTGGGGGGAGGGAAGAAGCGGCCTAGAAGGGGTCAATGAGGGGAAAGAGGGGGACATAAGTAATACTTTCAATAATAAAAAAAAGTAGCTCCCCTTCTCAAAAAATTAGAGCAATCATATTCTGATTACATCCACAGACCTACTAACCTGAAAATGAGTTGGGTGCACAAGTAACAGGTGATAGATAATAAGCTGCTTTTCTGCTTAACTTTGAGTAGGTTCCTGGAATTGGCTGATGGCTCAAGGGAACCAGAGGGGAGGTGTGCCTCTAACTCCCTCTGCAGGGCTGTCCTAATGAGGTAGAGAGAGAAGGACTGGCTATATCCTGGGGCAGATCACCCAACTCTATACTTGTGCGGTTGACTAGGCCCTTTTTTCAAATACAGTAACAGTTAATTTGTGACCATGGATTCGAATATCCTGCCTCCATAACACTGTTCGTTCTCTCCTCTATAGAATAATTTGTACATGTATTTCAAACTTCACACCTAAATGAGTGATACATTAATTTTACTATGAACTATTCTAACATGTATATTATATACATATACAAAAATACATATATACATATACATATACATATATATATACATGTGTGTGTATATATATATATATATATATATATATATATATATATATATATGCCATTCCTTGGTGACAATACTTACCTAGTTACACATTACAGGGCCCTTATTCACACTTATACTGTAGATTCTTATCCCTCAAGGTGGGAAATCTTGTCTATAAGTTGTTGAGCAACATCCTCGTTATTTTAGAAAGTGTGGGACCTGCAGACTTAATAGTCCAGACTCATTTAAAGACATAGAATGGCTCCCTGTTGTCAGAGGTGAAACTTGCTCATGCTGACCCTTTCCCAACTTTGTGAGGTTTATAAAACTGTTGTGTGAAGTCGCTGTGTTCACTTTGGCCTGTTAGATTGAGCACGAACTACTCTTTTGTGATTTGACCGGTTTATATTCCTCCCAAGACACTCCTTTGTTGACTCTGTCTGGACATTGCCAAGGATTTTGGTGTTGGAGTTCTTTAACAAATATTTTTGCAATTAGGCTACATGGACTGCAGTGTGCCCCTGTCAAGCCTCTCATTTCCAGTGCTTCTCGTGGAACAAGGCCCAAATCTAAGTACACACAGCAGGTCCTTGAATAACATCATTTTGCTCAACATTCTTTTGTTATAATGTTAATGAGGGAAAAAATCAATTCCTGGCCAGGGCCACCATCTGTGTGGAATTTGCACATTCTCCCCATGTCTGTGTGGATTTACTCTGGGTATCCCCACATCCCAAAGATGTACAGGAGAGGTGAACTGGTGTGAGAATGTCCTAACATGAGTGAGGGTGGGTGGGTATGAGTGGGAGTGACCCTACAATGGAAGGACATCCTGTCCAGTGTCAGTACCTGCCTTACACCCTGAGCTCCTGGGATAGGCTCTAGCTGACCCCGAACTGGAACAAGCAGATTGGAAAAAAAATGGTTTTGCTTATTTTTATTAATGTTTCTTAAGTGTATGGATAGCTCACATTTATTTCAGTATTTAATATGACAAGCATTTGGGGTCTTAATTTAGAAGTTAGTGATAAATTTGTGAGCAGAAATTTGCCATCAGAACTTAACTCTTGTTTTTATCAATTAGTTTATGGTACAGTTGGTTTCATTATATGTCATTTTGATTAAAGTTGCAATTCCCAAGAACCTATCAACGATGTCAAATGAGGACTTACTGTAGTAGTACAAAGCATGCTTTTCTCCTTTGAGATGGCGGCAAGAGTATTGCGAATTCATCACTTTGAAATGCTGTTGGAGAGTCATTTTGGGGTCTGTGGGGTTTTGTTGGCGGTGGTCTGGGTGTGAGAGCGGCACTGAAGATTAGGGAGTGGGAAAGCATCCTGCTTTTACAACATTTATAGCTTCTCCCCTGAGGGGTTTTGGATAAAAAACTAGCCGAATGTGGTTTGCAAGGATTTTCTTGCATTTGTCACGCGTAGGGTAATCTGCTCTTCATCTCTAGTTTATCTGACCCTTAGGAAACCCGTTTCTATGAGGTTTTATCCTATATAATAAAAGGCTAATATGCAAATTGTCCAAATGGGGCAACGACCAGTTGCTATGATGTGCACTGACCACCAGGGGGCAGATGCTCAATGCAGGAGCTGCCTCCTGGTGGTCAGTGCACTGCCATAAGGGGAGCACCACTCAGCCAGAAGCCAGGCTCATGGCTGGCAAGCGCAGTGGTGGTGGTGGGAGCCTCCCCTGCCTCTGTGGCAGTACTAAGGATGTCTGACTGCTGGCTTAAACCCGCTCCCCAGGAGCAGGCCTAAGCAAGCAGTTGGACATCCCCCAAGGGCACCTGGACTGCAAGAGGGTGCAGGCCGGACTGAGGGATCCCCTCCCCTCAAGTGCACAAATCTCGTGCACCAGGCCTCTAGTTAGAGCATAATCACTTATGGCTAAAAACATTAAGACATTCAACTGTCTTAACACAATCTATTGGTATTGGTTTTCTTTCTTCAACAGATGTTTGCAAAAGAGTGTATTAAATACATTTAATTCTGCTGTCTCAGCCTCTCAAATCTTTGTCATGTAGATTACTTTAATTGGTGTCAGTTACAATCAGGAAAAGTACCCATTATGCTTTTGTTTTCTAGGCCACGGGGAAATTTTCCAACCTAAACAGAATATTGAGAAGGGGGGTGTAGTAAAGATTTTGAAAATTGAGCTAATCATTTTATTTTCCTCCTTTGTTTTTATCTGACTTCTAAAAGTTCTTTGTTTTTATTTGACTTCTAAAAGTAATCAGAGTTCTCCAGAGTTAAATGAGAAAGGTGACTGAACAGTTTTGAGTGACAGTTGGTACCCTTTATTTACAGGTCACCCAGTCCATTGGTCTTCATTTAAAGGAAATTTCTAGGAAGTGCCTAAGATTTGGAGTAAGAAATCCTAAAGTCTAATAAACCACTATTATACAAAATGCCTGGCATGATTTTATAGGGTCACTAAAAATGAGATTAATAAAGGAATGTTAATACATGGAAAAATAGAGACAATTCTACTACCTTCATAGAACTTATGGTCTAGTAGAGAAAAACAGAAAATAAATGATCCACAGCAGGTCACATGATCAGTACTATAGAGAAAAATAAAGCAGGGCTGGGGGGATGAGGGAGTGTAGGGTGAGAGGGTGATGTGTGGACAGAGGAGGTCTCACCAAGAAGACAGACTGGGGAGAACTAAAAGAGCAGTCCAGCCAAAGGAAACAGCAAAGGCAAAGATTGGGAGGTAGGCATGTGTCCAGAATGTTAAATGAACCTCAGGGAAGCCAAGATGGACTGAAATGAATGAGGAACATAGCTGGGATGGGGTCTAGATCATAGAGGGGCTGATAGGCCATTGTATGGCTCTTACTCTGTAAAGGATGGGAAACCACTGGAATGTTTGATCAGAGAAATGGCATGGCTTATATTCTAGTATAAAAAGATCATCTGGTTGTTACATTGGTAATAGATTGTTGGAGTGAGTGGAAGGCAGAAGCTTGATGAGAGATAGACAGATTCTGGATCTGTTTTGGAGATCGGGCAGACAGGATTTACCGACAGATTAAATATGGGATGTAACAGAAATGATGGACGATGGTCAAGGATACTCCAAGATTTCAACCTGAGCTACTAAAGAGATGGAAAAATCATGTGCTGAGCTAGGGAAGAAGAACAAAGGAGCATATCTAGTGAATAAGAGCACGAGTTCAGTTTTGGACATGTTAATTTTGAGATCATCTGAGTCGAGATGTGGAGGATGCAGTCAGGAGTCTGAAGCTCAGAATGAGACCTGGGCTGCAGGTACAAATGTGGGAGGCAAGGCCAGAGGTCAGATCTGAGGCAA
Source organism: Corynorhinus townsendii (assembly GCA_026230045.1). Lineage (NCBI taxonomy): Eukaryota > Metazoa > Chordata > Mammalia > Chiroptera > Vespertilionidae > Corynorhinus > Corynorhinus townsendii. The sequence continues at coordinate 197,465,708 of JAPDVU010000001.1, forward strand.
GTGGGTTAGAGACCTGGCCCATTTTATGTGCCTGCTGGAAATGGGCAGCCTCAGACCTACAAGAGTTGGTCAGAGCCAGAAGTTTAGAAGCCTGAAGGTGAATCCCAACCCTATTTTGAGCCCTTAGAGGAGATCTCAGGACTAGTTCATTGTTGGCCTAGGATCCTTCAGGAGCAAAAGAGCCCCCTTTATCACTCAGCCATGCCAGTAATACCCAGGAGAAAGGTGACCAAGATAGAAAATCCTCGTTAAAGAGATGACCAGATCCCTCTAGAGCAGTAAGTAGGTCACTGTAGGTATCTGTTGGGACCAAAGTTGCCTGGTTTTTGCCCTTTGAAGACAGGCAGGTGTCTATGAATGACCAGCACCCAACGACCTTCATGTTCTCAGAGAAAGCTCCAGTGGTTATAATGGGCCATGGAATCCACTACCTAGATCCCTGCCTTTTCTAGTGAATTCAAAGGGCAGTAGCATTTTGAGTGGGTCTTTTTTGTTTGTTTGTTTTTGTTTTTTTACCAAGTTAACTATTTTTTGTGTAACAAGTGATCCCAAAACTTAATGGCTTCACATTATAACATTTATCTTACTTTTCTGAGGGCCAGAAATTTGGGACAGTCTAGCTGGGTAGTTCTGGCTTAAGGTCTTTCACAAAGTTGTAGTCAAGAGAATGACTAAAGCTGGAGACTCTACTTCTGGGTGGCTCACTCACATGGCTGGAGTTGGTAATTGGCTCTATTAGCAAGCCTGAGTTCCTCCCCCATGGGCTTCTCCCAGGGTTCCTGGTGTGGCTAGCTTTCCCCCAAGCAAGTGAACCAAGAGAGCGAGATAGAAGCTGCAGGGCCTTTTATGACCTATTTCAGAACACCACCACCACACTCTACTGATCACATGGACCTGCTCAGATTACACAGGGGAAGAGGGTACACAGGGTGTGAAAACCAGGGGGGCCGTCTCAGAAGCCAGCAATCACCCTTCTTGAAAACAGGGAGAAGGTTCCTATCTTCTTAATCCTTTGTACCTGTCAAAGCACCATTTGCAAGTACAAGAGTTCTGTCATTCCATAGCATCTGGGTCCCCCGTCATCACTGGTCTAATCCACATCTCTTGCAGGGGTCCACCAAATTATGGGGCTGTTTCTTTAGTCATCTCTAGCTCAAGAGAGTACCTTGGGAGACAATAGGCAAGTAAAGATGCCAACGCAAGAATCCCAGTTTGCCATAGGCGTTTGCCATTTTCTCCCTGATTTTTTTTTTCAGGTGTCCTGTCAACTCCAAATACATGGTGTGTGGTGTTACCACTGGCCGTCTGTCCTTGAATTGTGTGGAGTTGCACTGTTTAGAAGCCTTTATTACATGTTATGTCTAGAATTGTAATACACATTCTTCCAAGGAACATTTGACCATTTAAGACCCATGAGTATTCCCTCCTTTTAGCACATTTATTTAATATATATACTTCTTGATGTGTGTACTTAATTTCCAGACATTTCTCGCATGAGCAAATTGCCTAAACACACTTGTGAGATGCCAAATGTTATTAAACCAAAACAAGGGTATAATAAAATAGCAATTTAAGGGTAATTTACTAACAACTGGAGCCCTTAAACATTGACATAGTGTTGTGTAGTGCTATTGTATAGTAATAATACCACACTTGATATTTAAACACTCTTTGTCACTCCAAGAATCACTGAGACAGTTTCCTAATCCTAATGGCCTTTAATTATAGCTCCTCTAAGATTTTTTTTTTAGTATTCCTATGTCACTGGTTTATAAGTTATAAATCATTAACTTTTACCTTCATAAAACAGCCAGCAAGCTCTTAAATCTCTGTAAGATGTAGCTTTCTTACACCTGAAAGCTAGCCACACCAGGAACCCATCTCTTTATCCAGAGAAATAATAAAGTATTCAGAGAAAGTAATAGAGGTGAGTTGGCATCACTAAACCTTGCTGTTCTTAGACTTCAATTTTTCCAGATTGTCTGCTGAACAGAACAATGTTGGAGTGGATAATAATAGACACTGCCTTGCAGAATTGATCAATTAATTGACAATTTTGAGGATTCCTGGGTCTTCTCCAGTAAGGAGAATCCATTGAATGCATATCTCAGTAAAAGCTCTTTTCTCTCTGGAAGATGGTGTGGATGCCAGAGAGAAGGCCAGTGGGAAGCTGGCAGGACTGAGCCATTGTATACCAAGTCCCCACATGTAGGACCTGGCTTCTGTTTGCAGGTGGAGATGCTCCCTCTCATCAGTGCCCAGGTGATGCTCTGAGAGACTGATTCTGTACTAACTAGAAAGCAAGGAAGTAGAGCCTGCAATACTGGCTTATTAATTTGCCAGGAGGAGTCATCATCAGAGGGACCAGATGTACTCAAAGTCCATATAATCAGCACAGCAAGGCCACCACAGGAAGCCAAATCATAATCAGAAACCATTTATTAAGTTGCCCTGAAAAATCATCATCACAGAATCTAGAAATACATCAAGTCTGTGTGATCAGTTCATTCTCTCCCTGAAGGTACCTGGGAAGCTAAATCATGGACCAAAGGTTGTTTGGTGAATGGATAATCAGGATGAGGGAGGCTAAGTGAGGCTAAGTGTAGCTAAGCGCAATAGGTTAGCTTCACGAGTTCATCTCGTGGTGGAAATGACTTTGCCCGAAGGACTGAACTACTCAAAGCCAAATGCCTAAACTTCCTTTTTCCTAGAGGGACACTCGGATGGTGTATTACTTATCTCTGGCCACACAACAAAGCACCCAAAGCATAGCAGCGTAAAACAACGATAAACATGTTATCACACCCAGTCTATGGATCAGGAATATGCATGGTGCTGGCTCAGGGTTCCTGGAGTGCAGTCACCTGGAGGCTGAACCAGTGCTGGGCGTTCTGCTTCCAAGATGGTCCTTTCCCATGGCTGCTGGCTGGCACCGGACAGTGGCAGGAGGTCCCAGCTCCTCACCAGCAAGAGCTCCCTCCCTTTTGGGCTGCTTGAGTGTCCACCCAGCATGGCAGCTGGCCTCCCCCAGAGTGTGTGACCCAAGAGAGCAAGGCCAAAGCTGCAGTGCCTTTGGTTACCTAACTCGTGATGTCACATGCTGTCATGCTACTTTCTAGTTGCTGGAAGTGACTCACTAGATCCAGCCTCCATTCAAAGGGAAGGGAATTAAGTAGGCTCCACCTTTTGGAGAAGAGTGTCAAGGAAATTGTGCACATATTTTAAAACCATGATAGGTATCACCTATATTGTCTCTGTAACTCCTTTTTTCCTCTATTTCCATAGCTGACCTACTCTTCTGACCCATCTACTCTATAAATATACTTGTATTATATTTATAATATAATACACATACACTGATTATATACATAATCATATGTTATATATGTATAATTATACACTGAGTGGCCAGATTATTATGATCTCTGAATGCATAATAATCTACGCAGATTATATATATATATTATATATATAATATATATTATATATATAATATAATATATATTATATATATAATATATATATAATCTGAACACATAATATATATATAATATATATATATATAATATATATTAGAGGCCTGGTGCATGAATTTGTGCATGGGTGGGGTCTGGCAAGCCTGGCCAAGGGGAGGGGACATGGGCGGTTGGCTGGCCTGCCTGCCAGTCAAACTCCTGGTCGAGGGGACAATTTGCATATTAGCCTTTTATTATATAGGATATACACTGAGTGGCCAGATTATTATGTGTTCAGAGATCACAATAATCTGGCCACTCAGTGTATTTTTATGTATTATGTAATTATATAGAGTATAAATATTAATGCATTTAGCATGTTCAAGGTCTTCTAGCATGATAACCTTTATGCATCTTTATGCTACTTTGCATACTCCCATTCTGCCATCTCACCAGTGAGAGGGCCTGGGACAAGTTCCTTGACCTCTTGGTGCCTCTGTGTGTCCTCATCTGTAAGAGAAGGCTGTAGTGCCGACCTCCCAAGGTTCTGGTGAGGATTCAGTGAGTAATTGTATGACAGCACTTAGAAGAGTGCGTGGTGCGCAGACAACATTCAGTCCTGTCAGCTGGCAGCCTGGCCGCTGTGGCAGTGGCAGAAACAGTTTGATCCAGTAGGTGTAGCTGGCCCTTGGAAGGCAGTCCTATGTCCATGTCCCCAACGGCAGGTAAACAAAGTCATAGTTGTCTTCCTGGCCACGTCACAGCCCCACCCCATCCCAACGCTGTCCCAAGGACAGAGAAAGAACCGATTCAGGCCTGGATGGGACCAGGCAGCGGCCTCTGGTGTCCCTTTCCTCTTTGTGGTGCTTGTTGCTCCTCTGGAACCCACGTTAATACCTGGCAGAGAGATTCACGAGCATAACATGTTTAGTTTGTACTCTGAATCCTGTTTACGGTTTGTTTTTGTTCCTGATTTTTTTTTTAGATTGACCTTTTGCGGAAGGGTACAGTATCCAAACAGGGAAGTGACCTAACAGAAAGCTAGGGAGTTCCTTAAGCCTCGTGCATTGCAATTCAAGGTTGTTCCCAAATTGTATTTTTAAACACATATTTCCAGGGCATACACTAGCCACATCTGATCCATGTTGGCATCAGACATGGGTTCATCTTCCTCTCTGGCCCTTTCACTTCTTGCCAGTGTCTGTCGAGCAACTTGGGCTTAATGAAGAGATTTTGTCTTCATCCCAAGCATATTCATGATTTATAACAAGCCAGGTGTTTGCTGTAAATGTATTGATGAGAAAGTTAGAATTGGTGCTTTTTCCATCTCCCGGAGCGACTTTAAAAGGAAGGCTATACCTAGTGGGATGCATAAAGGTTGTCTTGTGTCAGATGGCAGTTAGCTAAATATAGTCAGGGAGCTGGGAGGGACCTGCCGAGGTCATCTCTACCCTCCCACTCGCCTCCCCATCTGAGTGTCTCTAGTACTGTGCAAGCCCGTGCAGTAGCCACAGCCACACATGGCTTCTGAGCCTTCCCGCTGTGGCTAGTCTACGCTGAGTTGTGCTGCTGGTGTAAAATACACCCTGGATTTCAAAGACTTCATACAAAGCAAAGAATGGAAAATGTTTCATCCATAACTTTAGATTAATTACAAGTTGAAATAATATTTTGACATATTGGATTAAATAACATTTATCATTAAAATTAATTTCACCTCCTTTTTTAACTTTGAATACTAGAAAATTTAAAATTCTTTATGTGAAATTCCATAGTCCGTATATCTATCCACTTCTGTGGACAGTCTAGTTCTATTCTTTGTGCCCCCGGGAAAGACTGTAGAGCCTTTCTTGGAGACTCCTCTGGGTCTTTTGTCATTCTGGCACTTGGTTCTTCTCCACATCCCATCTCAGTCTCTCCTGCCTCAATTTGAAGACTTCCACTTCCAAATGACTGTTCATCTCCTTAGAGATCGCTACTGGAGAGGAGTCAAGCATCTTTTCATATTGTTCAATTGTAAGCTCAATAACCTCATTTTCTTCCACCTTTTTACTTTGTCTTCCTTTTCCAACTCTGATGGGGTTTTGTGACCTTTGCTAGGTCATCTTTGGTCAATTATTCTAAAACTTGGTATCCAGCTCTAGCTGGTTTGGCTCAGTGGATAGAGCACCAGCCTGCGGACTGAAGATCCTGGGTTCAATTCCGGTCCAGGGCACATGCCCGGATTGCAGGCTTGATCCCCAGTAGGGGACGTGCCAGAGGCAGCCAACCAATGAGTCTCTCTCATCATTGATGTTTCTCTCTCTCTCTATTCCTCCCTGAAATCAATAAAAATATTTAAAAAAAAATAAAAAAACAACAAATTGGTATCCAAAACCACCCAATATCACTCTACTGTGGGTCTGACTAATATAGAGACAAGTAGAAGAAATTATTTCCACCATCAAGTACTTGAATGGTTATTTTGATACATTACCTCATTTAATCCTACAACACAAGGAGAGCAGATGCTCTTGGTAACACTCTTGACTGATGAGAGAATTGAGGCTCAGAGACATTTAGTAATTAATTGACCAAGACACCATTGCAAATTAAGTGGCAGATCTGGGATTCGTGCCCAGGTTTGCCTGACTCCAAAACCCACGTTTTTTTCATTACATACCTTGCCGATACTTTTCTCCGAATACACCCCTGTGGTCCTGAGAGGCCTTCAGAGTATGTGGCTGATGCATTTGCAACTTATGGTCGATGAAGCCTCTGGAGCTTATTCTGATATGTTTCTGCATTGCTAGAATTGTGAAGCCTTATGCTCAATTCCAGAAACCCCTTTACAACCCTGCAGGTACTGCGTGAAAGCCAGTGAGACTGCCTGTCCTTGTAGGGCCATTGAGTTGAGTTTTCCAGGTATCAGGAATGACTTATCCAGAAGAGAGCTTTCTTTTCTGTGGCCCCAAGTCCTATGGATAGCCCTCAGTCTCCAGGACAAGCTACTTCTCAAAGGCCAATCAAGGCGAAGTGCATTGTTTACCCATGTTTACCTAAAAGCAGCAGGTTTGTTTTGATCAGAAGAGATCCTTTTGAGTGTGTTTGAAGCAGATCTTCATATGGATGAACCTTGAAGACATTATGCAAAGTAAAATATTAGGTGTACCGGTTAATAATGGCAGATTTTGTAATAAAAGAAAACATGATAATTTGAAGAGAAACATCAAAAGTGCTTTATTCAAAGTAATGTCCATTGCTAGCTACACATTTCCCCCATCTTTCAGGTAATTTGTGGATACCGTCCCAATAGAAATTTTTTTGTTTTGAGGCAAACCATTCAGAGACCCAATTTTCCACTTCTTCGTATGTTTTGAAGTGCTGCGCAGAAAGTGCATGTGCCATCAATCAGAAGAAGTGGTAATCTGAAGGAGCAAGGTCTGGTGATACAGCGGGTGGGTTAATACTTCCCAGGCAAGATCTTTTAATGTGTCTTTAACTGTTTTTTTTTATTAATTTCTTTATTGATTAAGGTATCACATATTTGTCCTCATCCCCCCCATTCCCATCCCAAACCCCTCCTCACGCATGCCCCCACTCCCTGTTATCTGTGACCACTGGTTAGGCTTATATGCATGCATACAAGTCCTTTGGTTGCTCTCCCCCCCACCCCTCCCCTCCCCTACCTTAACTGGTTTTGAAGTGTGTGACGGTGCATCATCATAAAACAAAATTACTTTGCCATGTCTTCTGGCACATTCTGGTCATTTCACGATCAAAGCATGGTTCAAATTGATTATTTGTTGTCGGTATCGATCAGTATTAACGGTTTCACCTGGTTTTAGAAGCTCATAATACACCACACCTTCCTGATCCCACCAAACGCAGAGCATTGTATTCTTCCCAAAGCAATTTGGCCTTGCAGTTGTTGATGGTTGACGTGGATCAACCCATGATTTTGTGTGTTTGGGATTCTCAAAATAAATCCACTTTTCATCGCCAGTCACAATTCCATGTAAAAAAAAGACCTTCTTTCATGCAGTTGAAGCAACATTTTACTGATGACTTTTCAGTTTTCCATTTGTCTTTTGTTCAGTTGATGTGGCACCCATTTTCCTTCTTTTAAAATCTTTCCCATTGCTTGTAAACAATTAGAAATTGTTTGCTGAGCAACGTTTAATCTTTCTGCAAGTTGTTTTTGAGTTTGACATGCATCTTCATCCAATAATGCTTGTAATTCTTGGTCTTCAAACTTTTTCGGTTGACCTGGATGTTCTTTGTCTTGCACATTGAAATCATCACTTTAAAAGCGTTTAAACCAGTGTTCACAAGTATCTTGAGATGGAGCATGTTCACCATAAGCTTCCCGAAGTATACGATAGCTTTTTCTTCAAAATAAAGTAATGAATTAAAACTTCCTGCAAATGCTCTTTTTTGGCACGATATTCGACATTTTTAAGCGTAAAAATATCTATGATGTTAACACCTTCAGCAAATTTGACATATGAAGGTTTGAAGCTTGCTGTCAATACAACAAAACAGCATACATATCAAATCACATATAGATCAACATATGTGTAACTCCATCTATTGAAAAAATCCGCATTATTAACTGGTACACCTAGTAAACCAGTCATAACAGGACAAATACTGTGTGAACCCACTTACATGAGGTCCCCAGAGTAGTCAGAAGTTACAGAGACAGAAAGAATGGTGGTTACCAGGGGGATAGGGGTGCCGAGGGGATGGGGAGTTACTGTTTAATGAATATGGACTTTCAGTTTGGGAAGATGAAAAAGATTTGGAGATGGATGGTGGTGATGGTTGCTCTATATTGTAATGGACTTAATACCATGGAACTGTACACTTAAAAATGGTTTAGCCCAGCCAGCGTGGCTCAGTGGTTGAGCATCGACTGATGAACCAGGAGGACATGGTTCGATTCCCAGTCAGGGCATATGCTCAGGTTGTGGGCTCTATCCCCAGTGTGGGGTGTGCAGGAGGCAGCCAATCAATGATTCTCTCTCATCATTGATGTTTCTATCTCTCTAGCCTTCTCCCTTCCTCTCTGAAATCAATAAAAATGTATTTTTAAAAATGGTTTAAATGATAAATAAGTTACATATATTTTACCACAACAGAGACAACCAGATAGAACATGTATACATAGAGAAAGCTAGCTTCCATATGTGATCAGTGGTGGAGCCTGAGTTCATTGCTCCTTTGAGACTTGAGCTCACAGTCATTTTCTAAGTCAGCTTCTTATGAGCAAGGTGCAGGCTTACTTTGTGAGGATGAGGAGAGTCCTTTTTTTCCCCCTTGACATATTTCTCCATCTCAGAAGTCTTACCAACTTTACGCAAATGCCTTTACCACGATGTAAACCACTTTTCCACAGACATCTGGAGGTGGGGGAGGGGTGGGAAGCAGCCTTATCCTCCAGGACTCCAGTATATGGACACTTGATTTAAACTTGCTTTTTTAATAGAGATTTCTGTATTCTGTATGTCCTCCTCCCCCATCTATCAGAAGGTGACTAAGGAAAAGAAAAAAACAACAAAAACCAGGGCTGTAATTCTGGTTTGGTTGTACCAAAGTAGGTGTAGCCTCTTTGGAGACTTAAATGAAAAGTAAACTAAGGACCAAAAACATCTAAGAACGTTTGTTCTATGTTTTACTAAAGGCACTGCCCCCTGACAATCTGAGGTCAGTTATCCAATCTGATGCATGGGCTGTTTTGAGAAAATTTAGTCAGGGCACCTGGATTGGGACGCTCACCTACAGGCATTCTTTTTGCAGTGTTGTGTTCTGTGTCATTGTGGCCGTGTTTACTTACGTGCCCTGTCTATTTTCCTTTCCAGGAATCATTAACCAATGGCAACAGGAATCCAAGGATAAAGTGATTTCCCTCCTGTTAACTCACCTGCCTTTGCTGAAGCCAGGAAACCTCGACGCAAAAGTAGAGTATATGAAACTGCTGCCCAAGATCCTGGCGCACTCTATCGAACACAACCAGCACATCGAGGAGAGCAGGCAGCTGCTGTCCTATGCGTTGATACATCCGGCCACCTCGTTGGAAGACCGCAGTGCTTTAGCCATGTGGCTGAATCACCTGGAGGACCGCACGTCAACCAGCTTCGGTGGCCAGAACCGAGGCCGCTCGGACTCTGTGGATTATGGGCAGACACACTACTATCACCAAAGACAGAACTCTGACGACAAGCTCAATGGGTGGCAGAACTCTCGGGATTCTGGGATTTGCATCAACGCCTCCAACTGGCAGGACAAAAGTCTGGGGTGCGAGAACGGCCATGTGCCCCTCTACTCCTCCTCATCCGTCCCCACCACAATCAATACGATTGGAACCAGCACAAGTACAAGTAAGTCCCCTGGAAGCCCATTAGCGCAGTCTGGTTTGGCGACTTGCTGTGTGTGGCATGCCTGCTGGGAATGTCTGCTCTGAGCACAAGTAACCCCGGGAGAGAAGGGCTGATTGGAATTGGCTGTGGGAAGGGATCTTCGGACCCCATCCTTGTTGCTCTTTTGACTCTGGAAGGATGAAATGCTGGGCCGGTCAAAATGACTGATGGTCCAAATTTGGGTTATAAAATAGATTAAAAAAAATTTTTTTTGGAATACGTGGTGAAAGAAGGAAACTTCCTGTTTCCACAAATAGAAATGCTTTCACCCATGTGTCTTTCACCCCGGGGTCTTTGGATTTGCCAAGATGCTGTTACGTGTGATTTTCCAAACCTCATTCTAACCCCTGGTTAACCAGACAGCCTCATGGGCTTTGTGCATTTTTTCTTTTTCTTTCTTTTTTCTTTTTTTAAATTTCCCCACGGAATGTTCCCTCCCTTGCATCTCCTGGTGTTATCCCCAGTTGTTAGGGGCACGTTTCCTCCTGGCCAGGGGGAGCAGATTTGCTAACTGAGAATGCTGCTCTGTGCTGTGGCCTGGTGTGAATGCTGTGGTCTTCTCTCGCTCAGTCTAACCCCTTAGGAGATGTGGGTCAGGACCTACTTTGCAGGAGCAGAGGGGCAGCAAAGGACAGCCTCCTACTCTTTTGACCATGAAAGTGAAGTGCCCTTCCCACAGCTGGGACAAGGGCCGGAGTCTTCTCAAAATGCCATTGGTGCTTCTACAAAGTAGAAGCTTGGGAGAGTGGGCAGTCATCAGACAGAACTCCTTGATGCTAGTTTGCATAAGTCTGTGAATAAAGTCTCAGTGCGGAGATGACTTCCTCAGGGCAGTGCTTCTGCAGTTAGAGCTTAGATGCCTGTGACCATGCGGGAACCCCCACCTAAAAGATAGGAGAGTATTAAGAATTAGCAGTGATGGCTTCTTGGCCTCTACCTTCACTTGGATCTTTTGGCTATTAGACCTTTTAAAATGGCTTTCTCACACACAGAAGGGTGCTGAATTATAACTACATGAATTGAAACAGTACCTTAGTGAGGTAACCAAAGAAATAATTAAGATACTGCATTGATGATGCTACAACATGAGATTTTAAATTCTTCTTTCTACATTTGCATCGAGATACCAATAACTTGCATATTTGGAGAATTAGGTGATTATTGCATCATTAATTTATTATGTCAGAGGTTCTGGTAACAGTCTTTCTCACAGACTAGTAATCTGGGGAACGATTTTGCGACCCTCCAGTGACGAGAGTGATGCTGGGACTGTTAGAGCAGACAACGCAGGCTGGGGTGACAGAACTTCTTGGCCCAGGTTTCCTGGGTCCGGGACAGAACCTAGAAATCATTACAAAACTCCTTGATAATGGGACAGCCACTTGCCCTCCCAAAACTTGGTCTTTTGTGTTGTAAGGGGTTGAGTTGACATCATTTGTCTTGACCTTAGTCTTGGGCCACCACATTTCTGCTCCACTGATTTAAACATTCAAGGTTGGGTCTTGACAAGATTAGTGCCTTTGAGATGGTATCAAGTTGAAGTTAACGGGTACTTCTATTTTTCACTGTGGCCACCCAGCCTCACCGAGAGGAGGAAGTGCAAAGATGGCTGTCATGGCCTCCCAGATCTTTAGGTCCCTGTTGTAGCACTTGAGCAGAAAAGGACTTGAAGGTTTAACAAGATAACTAGATTACATATTGCAGGAAGAAGAAAGGGGTTGGAGCCTTGTTCCTGAGTAAAGAAGATAAGAGCTCAGATCTCTCCTCCATAAAGTTTCATTCAAACACTTATGCCATGTCGACACTTATATTTTAGTGATATCTCCTTAACAAAACATTAATGTTATTGCTTTTTCCCCCCTCTGCATTGTCCACAGAGGTTAAACTGTGTTTGTCAAAACTGCAAACCTTTTGGTCATTCGTTCATTCATGCCTCTATCAAATCTATCCTGAGCACTTGGGAGGCAGCTTGACAAGTGGGAAGAACAAGGACTTTGGTGTCAGCGCCCTCCTGTATTCAAATCTCAGATCTACAAGTTGCTTAACCTCTCTGAGCAAGGTCCCTGGCTGTAAAGTAGGATATTTACCTTTGAGGGCTGTAGTGAGGGTGAATGAGATTATACATGTAGATGCCCAGCCCTGACTAGAGCTGGCAAACAGTAAGCACTCAGTAAGTGTCTACTAAGTGAATAAAAGGGAGAGATAGGAAAGACAGCGAGGAGCAGTCCAGCTGGCATGGCTCAGTGGTTGAGCATCAACTATGAACCAGGAGGTCATGGTTTGATTCCTGGTTGGGGCACATGCCGGGTTTTGGGCTCCATTCCCAGTATGGGGTGTGCAGGAGACAGCCAGTGATGTTTCTCTCTCTCTCCCTTTCCTTCCTCTCTGGAAAAAAAAAAAGACAGTGAGGAGCAAAGTGCAAACACTGATACGCAGAAGCTGTGTCCTCATTTGCATCTTCTGATGGTCACTTGATGAAAGCACCTTTCCTGAGCCCCAGCCGGCTGAGTGAGCCTTGTGGCCATTTCACTGCAGTAGAAAAGGGCTCAGACTTAAGGCTTCGGGGTCCCTTCTGCTGCACTGAAGAGCTGCATTGTTTCCCTCTTTCAAGTCGGAAAAAATATCTGCACAAAACAACCTGATTATAAGAACTGAAATCAGTTAGTGCTTCATATTCTCAAATTACCAGCCATATAATGATGGTTAATGAAAAGAAACTAACTACCTCCTTACACAGTTGTTTGTTTGTTTTTAACCTTGGTTTACTGCACTAATATTTTATTCCTTTGATCATTATGCTCCAGCAAAATGCCTTATCATTTGTGGCCTCCCCTCTCTGTGAATTCTGAATTCAACTACCCTGCAAACACTTGTTTCATCCACAGATGCTTAGTGCTGTGTTTGAGTCCATGGGATATAAGGAAGTTTAAGGGAAATATTTCCCCCTTCAGGGAGCCTATAATATAAACGGAGAAAGAAGACATATCAATCAGCCTCACAATTAAAAATTAAATGTTCCCTTTTCCCCAGACTTTTATCCACAGAAATTTTACATAACAATTCATGAGTTACATAAAAATGTAGTTTACAAAAACCTCTTAAGAGCTGCCACAAGGCAGTATAGGGCTGTTTCAGCTGAGCGGGTTGTAGTGGGGAGAATCCATACTGCAAGGACTGTGAATGTAGGGAGGAGAGAAATCCTTGTGACCTCAAGGGTCAGGAAAGCCTTGTAGAGGAAATGGGAAGTGCACTGGACTGGGATGGACATCTAGAGAGGAGGAGAGGGGAGGGCACTGAGGGTAGGAATATGGGTTGTGGCAAAGCAGTGGAGGTAATAGTGTGCAGGCAGGTTATAGTATGAGGAGGAAGCAGAGGTTCACGCAGGAAATGGCAATGAGTAAAGACAATAAGAGTAGACCAAGGGAAGGGGCCTGAGAGCCCTAAGGTGACCAGGCATGACAACATGAGCATGGGGATGATATGAGCAACATTCTAAGGGATATTGGTCTGTGGACAGACCAGAGAGCAAGTGATGAGTGCAGTCAGTGAGTTTCAAAGCCTCAGTGGTGAGGTAATAAAAGTAGCATTAGCTGTGGAGCAGAGGAATGTTCCTAGCTGGAATGCTTAGAATTCAGTATTGACTTGGACATGCATCACTGATTCACTTACTTGTTTATTCATTCACTTAGAGAGTGTTCATTGAGCACCAGTATATGCTTCCCCTGCTCAAGACACTCGGGCTATGTTAATGGACAAGACAAAACTGTCCTTCCTCGTGGAGCTTGCAGAGTAATGTATTAAATTATAGTGTGCTAGAGATTAAGTGACATGGAAATAAGAAAAAGTAGGATCAGGAGGATCAGACCTACTTGGTGAGGTGGTATAGTGTTAAATAGGGTGATCAGAGTAGACCTCATCAAGAAGGTGATGTGCGAGCAATGACTTGAAGGTGAGGTGTTTAGGCAAGTGGTATCTGAGGGAGGAGTAGTCCAGTCAGAGGAGAAGCTAGAACAAACATCTCAAAACAGAGAGTGCCAGCCTGTTTTGGGAAAAGCAAGAAGGCCGGTGGCTGAAAGGGAGTGAGTGAGATACATAGTGGTCAGAGTTACGGAGGTAACGGGAGGGACAGATCCTACAGGGCATGTAGGTCATTGCCAGGATTTTGGCTTTTTTCTCAATAAACCAAGGAAGCTGTTGGATGATTTTTGGTGGATACGTGACGTGATCTGACTCACATTTTAAAGGGATCACTTTGGCTGCTGTATTAAGAATAGATTATACTAGGGCAAGGGTAAAAACACAAAGAACAGTTAAGAGGCTATTGCAGTAATCTGATGACTCAGAACAAGATAGCCGCAGTAGAGTGGGGCAGGGGAGACAGGGTCAAAGTCTAGATATACTTTGGAAGTACAGCCAACAAGTTTTCCTGACAGAAGAAAACAGGAGTGTGTGGGAGAGAATTCAAGAATGACTCCAGGGTTTTTGCTTATACAACTAGAAGGATGGCCTTGACATTAGTTGAGATAGAGGAGTCCCTATTAATTGTATACATTTCAGGGTAAGATTAGGAGTTCAAAGTCCTATTGATGAGCTTGCATGTCTGTTAGACAATCAGAGGTGCTTAGTAGGCAGTTGGATTTATGAGTGTGTGGTTTGGAAGAGAAGACTGATCCAAGATAGACATTTGGGAGTTTTTAGCACATTGGGTGGTATTTAAAGCTATGAAACTAATTGAGATTACCAACGTAGTGATGTGCATAGCGAAGAAGACAAAGGACTAACCCTGGGCACTTCAACAGGAAGGCTGGAAACAGAGGAGGGATCAACAAAAAGACACTAAGGAGAAACCACTGAAGTTGGGAAAACATCAAAAGTGTGTGTATCTTCCAAGGCAAATGAAGAAAATGTTTCATGGAAGAAAGTGATTAACTAAATAAAATTCTACTGATTGGTCAAATAAGATGAGGACCAAGAATTAATGAAGGATGGACAGTAGATGTAAATTGGGAGTGTTATACAGATGACAGGCATTTAAGGGATGAAGAAAGTTGTGATTCCAAAAAGATAAGGGGGAAGATAGGGAGAAAAACTAGCTACAAGCTTGATTCAGAATATACACTGAGTGGCCAGATTATTATGATCTCTGAATGCATAATAATCTGGCCACTCAGTGTGTGTGTGTGTGTGTGTGTGTGTGTGTGTGTATTAGAGGCCCTTTGCATGGATTCGTACATGGGTGGGGTCCAGCCAGCCTGGCCAGGGGGAGGGGACATGGGCAGTTGGCCAGCCTGCCTGCTGGTCGAACTCCTGGTCAAGGGGACAATTTGCATATTAGCCTTTTATTATATAGGATATACACTGAGTGGCCAGATTATTATGCGTTCAGAGATCTTAATAATCTGGCCACTCAGTGTATGTTGACATTGAGAAGGTGTAGTAACAATGACTTGGAGGAAAATGATGTTTAGAAGGTATTGAAAATAGATGATGGAGCCACAGAGTTTTTGAAGGAAGGGATTAGGATAAGAGTAAGAGTAAGGTGAAAAAACTAAGCCCTAATATAACAAGGATCAACCTATTTTCATCCATTTAGATATTAAATCAAGTGAGACCTATTAGAGCTGGGCTTTTTCTTCTATGAGATTAGAGAAGGATGGAGTAGGGCAGATTGAGAAGTCTATTGAATAGCATCAGAAGAGAGGAAAGAATGTATTTTCCATACCTTATTACACTGGAGTCTGATGGCTGAGAGTGAAAATGTATAGATTGTTCACCATACACCTGTGGGACCAGAAAGGACCAAAGTATTGGCCGTCACAAACTATATACAAGTATTGGTGAACTTTGTTTCAGCCATCACCAGTAATTCAAACACAAGGTGCGTAGAACCTGGCTTAGCAGCTCTAGGTTTGCTTCCTGAAAAAGTTAGTTAGCTCTGGTTTGCTACTGAAAAAGCAAACCATTCAGGTAAAGTTTGAGCCTCTCCTGGTTTTCTTAAGGGCCCACAGCATTCCCTTTTTGAAGGTCATTGCCGCTGTCCTGACCCCAGACTGCCTTTCTAACCATTTTCCACTCTTCACGAGCAGACCAGGACCTGGAAAGAAATTTTTTTCTATTAAAATCATTGCAATACTTGATTTTCTTGTTGGCATTCTTTACATTTGGATTTGAAAATATGCTGACCTTTGCTAGCCCTGAATGAGGCAAAAACTGAGAAACTTTGGATAGCAAAAATTATTCCAAAATGCTCCATTTGAACTGCTCCCTTCTATAATTTAATGATACAGTGTGGAACCTTATAATTTCTTTTATTAATCTCAATGGATTTTTCTGATGATAAAAATAATACATTTAAAAAGTCAGTGCCATAGTTCATAAAAAGTAAACTAACTGCGATAGCATACAACAACATAGTGTTTATTACATTCTGGGTGCTGTTCAAAACCCTTCACATAAACATTAACTCACTTAATGTTTATAATAATCCTCATAACCCCATGCTATGAGTATTATTGTTAGCCCCATTTGACAGATGAACAAACTGAGGCACAAAGCAGCTCAGTAACTTGGCAGATTCACAAAGTGGATGAACTGGGGTTTGAACCCAGGCAGTCAGGCTCCAGAGTCTGGCTCTGAATTCAAGGTTACTTCTTCTACCTCCTAATCCCGTCCTCAGAGATTGACTGAATTAGTAGCTAGTAGACCCTTGTTTTTCTCTGATCCTGAGTTTGCCCCACATAGACCAGCCACCCCATTGCATCGGTGTTCTTCACAGCACACAGACCTAAGACTTGCGCAACTGCTGTGACTCCCTGAAAAAGAGGAGCCGTTCCTATGCTCACTTCACACTGACCCGTGTACCTCAATGTCAGGCCTTCTCGTTCTGTGTATCAGCTTTTGGTTGACTTGTTTGCCTCCCCTTCCTGATTACAAACTCCTTGGGGACAGGGGTTGTGTCTTTTTAAAATACATATTTTTACTGATTTCAGAGAAGAAGCGGGGGGAGAGAGAGAGAGAGAGAAACATCAATGATAAGAATCATTGATCGGTTGCCTCCTGCATGCCCCCTACTGGGGATGGAGCCTGCAACCCCAGCATGTGCCTTGACCAGAAATCAAACCATGACCTCCTGATCCATAGATCGATGCTCAACCACTGAGCCACACCCGCTGGGCAGGGGTTGTGTCTTTATCCTTCTTGCCCAGCGCCTAGAAACAGAAAGTTTGGAGATGGCAAATTCTTGGCATGCATTCAGCTGCCACTCTTCCGTGGCCGAGAGTCTCTGTTAGATAATATCTGTCTCTTGCAAAGCCCAGATGTGGCCTCCAAATCCTCCTCAATATGCCCCTCGAGGCAGCCACTGTAATTCAATAAGAGATGGCGTGTGAGCTAATCCTGTCTGCCCACCCTGCCATAAATGTTTGCTGAAAGGCAGGGACTTAATAAATTTCTGGCTCACTAGGCAGATGTGCATGAAGTTAATGAATTTCCTAAAAAAAAAAGAGAGAGAAAAATATCTTTGGGAATTCACGAAATATTTGGTCATTTAGCCTTTTGTCATAATCCTCATAGAGACATTTATTGTTACTTTTGCTTTTTGTGTGACTTATTTTACCAATTCGGTCTCAATACTAACAGATACGTGCTGTGATCTTGATTGTGGAGTAGGTATATGAATGTGTATATGTGATAAAACACCATAGAGTAAATACATGAATTCAAACCCCCCAAAATAAATAAGTAAATAATGTGTACAAAACTGCCAAGATCTGAGTAAGGTCTAGCATCTTGTTTAATCCTATTGTGTTAAGGTCAGTTTCCTGATGTTAATAATACACTATGGTCATGCAAAATGTCACCTTAGAGGAAGCAGGGGGATGGGTACATGAGACCTCTCTGTGTAGTATTTTTGTAATTCATTATAAACCTATAATTATTTCACACTTAAAAGGTAAAAAACAAACAGACAAAAGAAAAACAGGAGCATCCAGAGCCTGGATGTTTCTTGAGCTTTGGTTGTTTCTTGGCCTTTCTGGGAGGTGGAGGTTTCTGTCCATTTATGGAAAGGATGGCAGCTCAGCCCCATGAGGCCCACACCTGAAACTGCACTACTTCAGCAGGCAGGGTGAGGTGTGGGGGCCACGTGGACCTCAGGGAAAGGGGCTCCTTTGGGAGCTCCTGATTTGCAACTGGAGAAACCCTCCATGTCCATGGATCATCCCTTAGGCCGCCAGGGCCAGCTCTTTCAGAGATACCTGTTTGGCTCAAGAAGTCCTTCCCTTTTCCTCTGCCTTCACATTGTCTTTCAAGCCCACCAGCCACTTGAGACTCATTCTAGTCAGACTACAAAGAGCCATCAGAACACGTAGTCAAGGGAAGGGGAGAGACCGACCGCACAGCTCTAGGCCTGAGAAGGAAAGACGTCTTTGTGAGTGGCCCCTTGGAAACTGAAAAGGGGACTCATTCTGTCTTGCAGGCTGCAGGTCATCCCCATCCCAAGCTTTTGGAGCCACTGGCATCATTTGGAGTTCCAATCTTCATGGAATTATTTTGTCTTTTACCAGCAGACTTTCTTGGTGGAAAATTTCTTCCCCAAATCTAGCCAACCTGGCATGCAACTGAAAAATTCCATTATTGCCTTAACCCCTCATTTGCTCTTCAAAGAGGTAACTCTAGTTGCTTTGCTTCCTTTGAAAAGCATTTATAACAGCTGGCATGAGATATTTTTAGTTCAGCTTCCTTCCCCTTTGGGGGAAACTTTTTTTAAGTATGCCACTGGCCTTCCTGACACTACATTGTGAAGATATCTCAGTGGTGTCTTGGAGGACCCAATACTGCCCCTGCCTAATCCTTCTCCTGTTTCCAGAGTCCAACGGTTTTGCAGGACTGTGCTTTTCCTCACCACGCCTAGTGTTTGTTTTCTGGGGCATGGGGAAGAACAGTTACAAAAACACTGTAGTAAACAAGAAGTCCGCTATTTGATTGAAGTCGGAGATCCCAGTGCTTGGGAAAAGTCAAAGGCCTGCTTGGGCTACATGCATTTGGGGTCATGAGGCTGTGCCATCCGCCCCGCATCCAGGAGGATTTTTTTAGACTAATGACAGTGAGGGCTATTAAATACTAGATGAGCTACGGAGGAAGGCAGTAGTGCTTCCAATTCTCCACTGTACTTCAAAAATTGAATAGATTCTGGCTGGAATAAATGGCTTAAATTGGACTAGCCTGGAAGAGGAGAGGAACAAGGCGGAGATGGACAGGGAGGCTTCTTTAAGACTCTGAGCTCTGTAGTCTTATGATTTCTATTATTTCACAAGATTTAGTGTCAGAGCCTAACAGTGCCTGCTCCCCAAACAACTCAACAAGGAATAATCTAATCACAAGTAATTGCTTTTACTTATTTTTTACTTGTCACACTTTTAAGATTTTTAGGGACAAACTCAGGTTACAGTGAGGAAAGTTGTATTATGAATGTAAATATATATATATGTACAGATATTTTTGGTATCTTTAATAGCAAGCAAATTAAACCCTAAATTTCATGGTTTCAGATAAGGGTAAATCTTAGTGGCAGCGATTATTGTCAATTGAGGACATACTTTCTCTTAAACACTGTAAATATCATTCCTGCCATTCCCTTACCCCTGCCCTAGTCCTCAACTTTCTATTAGGTAAAATACAGCTTTAGGAAATCTCAGATATAAGTCAACTAAGAGAAGGGTATAGAGAGAGATAGGGAAGCGAGGTAGGCAGGGGGTTCCAAATCTTGAGAATGCTAGGAAGCATTTTTGTGGAAAGCTAAAATTCCCAACATACTCTGGAGTACTTGTTCTTCACCAAAATTTGGATCGTTTCCACAGACAAATTCCACGACTGGAATTAGAGAGCAGAGCCGTGAGAGCACAGCACTCGCATTAGAGATTCGTTTCACAGCCGACCTGGCTGAGGTGCATCGTTTCGGAAGAGCCCAACAAAACCCGTATGGCGCTAAATGTTTCTATCAGATTACTTTACACTTTCGTTCTCTCCTTTGCACAGTTAGACACTGCAATGCAAAGGGAATTCTAAAGCTAACTGTGGCATTTTAGATGTTCAAGTGTGAGCTGTAAATGATGAGGCAGCCTTGGTCAAGAATAAGAACATGACTTTGGAGTCAGATGACTTGGTTTTAAATTCCAGCTCCAACAATAACTGGGTGTGTGACAATGGATTACTTGGCCTCTAAATTTCCTTCCCTCATCTATAAAATTAGAATTGATTGCAGTAGAAACCTCTTAATTAACTTGATCAGGATGGTTAGTTGATGTGGTTATTGCAAAAGCCATTTAAAGCAGGATGTTTAAAAAGGAAAAGACCTTATATGATTTTAACTTAAAGGATAAATACATGCATTAATGTGTGGTCTTTTGTGGAGAGTTATGAACCTTGCTTTGGGCTCCTGACGGTGGCAGGTCTTGGTCTTTATTGCTTAAATCACATCCTTGATGCATTATTGTCTGTGATTTCTTTAAAATGGAGCAGGAATTTGAGGACATTTGCAAAAACAATCAGAGTACAGAATCTTTCTAAATTGTTTCTTTTTCTTTTAAAAATTTAGCTTATAGTTTTCTCACACTGAATTCAATAGTAGATTTTTTAAGTAAAACAATGTCTATTTCTAAAACATGTAACAAAGTTTTTGTGTAATTAACTTTTTTATAATTCATATGTCATCACTGCTGTTTTACTTTTTAATTTAACATATTTACCATAATAAGTGCACTGGCATAAACAGGTTTGGGAACAAATTCAACTAACTCTTGGTACACCCACAAATCAGCCAGTGGGAGCAGAAACACAAGTAAATTACAGTCCTTAAGGAGTCAATGAGCCATGGGCATCAGTAAGTAGTCTAAAGGGACTGGAGAATGCTGGGTTGATCCAGCAAGTTGTTTAAATGAAGATGAGTAAAGAGAGCTAGTTCTAAGGGTTATTGTGAGGAGTAATGAGAAATGTGTGTAAAGCACTTGCCAGCAGGGAGATGCTCAACAAGTGATAGCCCTCATTATTATTTCTCACTGGTTGTTAATGCTGATGCAGTAAGGAGTGCTTCTTCCACTGGCCAGGCTCTGTAGTAAACTAGGGTGCAGTGGGTTCCCTCTTCCAATATGCTAACCTGAAGTCAAGATACTTTACTCAGCTCTATGGAGAGGTAAAAAGCCAGCCTTCTACAAATACCCTTTAAGGACTGTTCCAGTGATGCATCTTACTAAATACCTTAATATGGGCCAGAAATTTAAAAAAAAAAAAAAAGAGTCAAAAAGAAGGTAAAAAATTGTTAATGTTGCTTCTATGAGATCCATTGCTAACACAAACAAATTTTTAAAAATTAGTACTGAGTGTAAGGATAATATTTTAATTTATAAAAATGATCCTTAAGTAACAGAATAGGATTGACTGCAGGTAAATGACACATAGATACAGGCCAGGGAAATGTGGCCAGGGCGAGGGTGCCATGAGTTAGTGCCAAGGTGAACAGAGCAGTGGGTCAGGAAACTCAGCATGTGATCTACCCCGCCCAAGGCCTGCTACTTCCTTGTGAAGGCATGATGTTGGGTGGCCCCTGGAGACCCGCTCTGGCCTTGCATTCTACGCTTCCAAGGTAGAAAAATCTCCAACTCCTTGTGCACTGGTGGTGAGTATTCTGTGCTATTATACTGGGCTGAGTGGATGGAGGAGAATGAAATGTAAAGCAATGTGCTGGGCTAATCTAAGAGAATTGGCACCTGCCAAGGCCAGGAGGAGATCCTCCTGCTATTCTCCGAATTCACCACACACTCGGTAAGAACATTATATGGTTTTGGTCCCCCATACTTTTAAAAGAGTGTGAATACCAATAACCAATACCTGGAATGTGGATCTAGGAAGTCTGGCAGTCAGGGCTTGGAGGAATTACTTTTCCCTTTATCTTTTGAAGTGAGTGCCTTGTTAATGCCATATATTCCTATTAAAAATAAAAGGGAGAAAGAAGATATTCTAAAAGAAAAAACAGTAATGTAGCCTGGAGTAGTATTAATAGGAAGGGTATTCCCATGAGATCCTTGGTCATGTAGAGAGAATAGAAAACTGGCTTCCAGGTAAAGACTTGGTGACGATGAAATTCCAGGGCATGTGGAATCCAAATGTGGATTTCCTGTCCTTTCTGAGTTTAAAGAGAGAAAATTGTTAAAAAAAAGAGGAAGTACCAAGTTCAGTTGCCTGGTGCCTAGATCACAGACCCCTTGAAAGCCACTCTTGTGATGGGAGTCTGTTGGAAGAGGACCATTTGAAGGTTCTGTTTTAAGAGATCTGATAGACATTCGGCAGGTTACTGGTCTTGTTCCCATACCACTATGTCAAACATTTCCACAGTGGGAGCAGGGACATGCAGCTTTGGGGCTCTGTCCCAAAAGCTTCTACCCATCTTGGATTAAAAAAACACACAAACTTTTGCTATATCCAAGTTAAAAATCAAATTATCTCTTAGTCCCAGCTTCCCGAGAGGCAGTCCCTGAGTAGCATCAATGGATAGCTAATGCATCCAGCCTTCTTGGGGAACAAGGGTTGATGGTGACAGGTGTTAAGAAACTGAGCACACTCTACTGATCTATCACTAGTCTCAAGGTGTGAAGCTTCTGGAAGAAGACACATACTATATACAAGTCTCCTTGGAAGAGGACACATACGATATACAAGTCTCCTTTAAACAGTGCTGTATTCTGAAAACATTGCCGGAAATAACCTTGTTTTGAAATGACCTTTTGTTGAGTCAGATAAATTTTCTATGACTTGGGGTATAAACTGTCTTGGTTTTTAAATAATCTTCATTGACAGGAACTCTTAAAATCAGGTAAAGGGCCTCAGCTCCTGAGATTCTCTATCAAAGTTCATCTATAAAGTATTTTAAAATAACAAATGTTGAAAGGATTTCTTTTTTAAAAAAATAAATCTTTATTGTTCAGATTATTACAATTGTTTCTCTTTTTCCCCCCAACAACTCTCCTCCACCTGGTTCCTACCCCACCCTCAGCCCTTACCTCCCCTCCCCCCACTGTACTCATCCATAGGTATATGAGTTTTGTCCAGTCTCTTCCTGTACTCCCCATACCCCTTTCCCCCTGAGAATTATCAATCCACTCCCATTCTATGCCCCTGATTCTATTATATTCACCAGTTTATTCTGTTCCTCAGATTTTTTAATTCACTTGATTTTTAGATTCACTTGTTGATAGATATGTATTTGTTGCTCATAATTTTTATCTTTACTTTTTTCTTCTTCCTCTTCTTAAAGAATACCTTTTAGTATTTCATATAATACTGGTTTGGCAGTGATGAGCTCCTTTAGCTTTTTCTTATCTGTGAAGCTCTGACCTTCAATTCTGAATGATAGCTTTCCTGGGTAGAGTAATCTTGGTTGTAGGTTCTTGCTATTCATCACTTTCAATATTTCTTGCCACTCCCATCTGGCCTGCATAGTTTCTGTTGAGAAATCAGCCGACAATTGTATGGGTGCTCCCTTGTAGATAATTAACTGTTTTTCTCTTGCTGCTTTTAATATTCTCTCTTTGTCTTTTGCCCTTGGCATTTTAATTATGATGTGTCTTTGGTGTGGTCCTCTTTGGATTCCTTTTGTTTGGGGTTCTGTGCGCTTCCTGGACTTGTAAGTCTTCCACCAGGTGGGGGAAGTTTTCAGTCATTATTTCTTCAAATAGGTTTTCAGTATCTTTCTCTCTCCCTTCTTCTGGCACCCCCATAATTCTGATGTTGCTACACTTGAAGTTGTCCAGAGGCTTCTTACACTATCTTCAACTTTTTGGATTCTTTTTTCTTTTTGCTTTCCCGGTTGAGTATTTTTTGCTTCTTTGTATTTCAAATCTTTGACTTGATTCTTGCATTCCTCTAGTCTGCTGTTGGGTCTCTGTATAATATTTTTTATTTCAGTCAGTGTATATTTAATTTCTAGTTGGTTCTTTATCATATCCTTGAGGGTCTCGTTAAATTTATCGGCCTTTTCTAGGAAATTCTTGAAAAACCTTATAACCTTGGTTTTGAACTCTATATCCAGTCATTTGTTTTCCTCCATTTCTTTCGTTTGTGATCTGTTTCTTTGTCTCCTCATTTTCATTGCTTCCCTGAGTTGGTAGGGTGGCTTTGTGTGCTAGGTGCCCTATATGGCCCAGTGGGTTGGCCTCCCAGTTACCTGAGGTGGACACTTTTGGTGCACCCCTTTGTGGACTGTGTGTACAGCCTTGTTGTAGTTAAGTCTTAATTGTTGTTGGTGTCGCTGGGAGGAATTGACCTCTGGGCCAATTGGCTGTGAGGACCTGCTGTGTCTATAATGGAAGAACTGCTGTGCTGGAGACAGCTTAGGGGGCAGGACTTGCTTCAGTGGGGCTTTGGTGCTCACTGAGTCTGCCTATTGAATGTGTCACTTTGGATGTGAGTAGTTGAAATCTGATGTCATCTCACACTGATCACTAGATACACTAGCTTCTGGATCTCCAATGGGATGCAGGTCAGCTACTGTCTGAGGCCACCCAGCAGAAGCTACAGGGAGAACTCCTCTTTGCTTGGGGTTTGGAGGTTTTGGAGCTATCTGACCAGAGCTGCAGTTTGTTAGGTTAAGCTGTGATAGGGCAGGCCATTTATATGCAAAAGCTGCTGTGTGGAGCTTGAGTGGGTTTGTAGATTGTGCGGGGTGGGGTCTCAGGGAGTCACTAGGCTAGGGCGTGGCAAACAGTGATGGCTGCCAGTTTCCAAGTCCCCTTGTCCCGCGCCCCAGTGCAGTAAACAATGATTGCTGCGCGCACCTCTGCAAGAAAGTCACCCTCCCTTTCTGACCCGATGGCAGACAGTCCAGCTTCTCCCTGTAGGAGTTTGGGTCCCCAGCATCTCTCCAGAAACTGGAGTTCGGAGTAATCGGGAGCCTGTCTCCCTTTGGGTTGAAAAAAGCAGTGCTCCCAGTCACCCGCCGCCAGCCCGATTCGCATGCCTCCGTACCTCAGCTTTTCAGTGCTTGTGCACGTCTCAATGCTCTTTTCTCCTTCCTTCTAGTTGTAGAACTTCCACTCAGCCAGCTTTCCCGGGGTTCTAGGTGATAGACGTTTTGTCTTTTAGTTGTAATTTTGAAATTGTTGTGCAAGGCAGTAGTTTAGGTGTTTACCTATGCCGCCATCTTGGTTTCTCCCAAATGTTAAAAGGATTTCATCAGGTGCTTTTATTTTGTGATAAGTATCATAGTTCTCTGATTAGTACATTGGCATTCTTTAGGTGACTTTCTTGGTTTTGGTTTGCTGTTTTTAACGAGTCCCATTTATATGTCTTTGGATGGACCCGGTGGGTAGTGCCACTCATTCCCACCTCAGGCTGAGTTTGTAAACATAGAGTGAAGTAAGTCTTCCTGAATAGTTTCAGGGGCTGGAGAGAGAGCTTGTTGAGGAGAAATTGACATAAGGGCCTGGCTAGAATGATGCCTGGGTCTGCATCCACTTGATGTGGTAGGAGAATGCTCAAGACTGCAGCACACTTGTAAAGTTGGAAAAATTTTGAAGTAGTCATTTGGCCCCAAGGAGATAAGTTGTGAGAAAGGGAATTCTTTATATATGCTCATCGTTATCCGAGCAATTATTCTAATTAGTCTGTGCCTGCAATATTGTTATTAATTCTACTAGCTTTAGCCAGGTAATTTTTAAAAATATATATTTTATTGATTTTTTACAGAAAGGAAGGGAGAGGGATAGAGAGTCAGAAACATCGATGGGAGAGAAACATCGATCAGCTGCCTCCTGCACACCTCCTACTGGGGATGTGCCCGCAACCAAGGTACATACCCCCGACCGGAATCGAACCTGGGACCTTTCAGTCTGCAGGTCGATGCTCTATCCACTGAGCCAAACCAGTTAGGGCTAGCCGGGTAATCTTAATATCTCAACTTAACATTTGTTATTCTAAAAGTCAGAGCTTACGACAAGTACAGTAATGGCATCTTTGGGTAAAAAATGACTACGTTTGTGTGTTTGTTTACTTTTGACAATGTAGCTTCAAATTCACCTGGAATCTCAAAGCATTGTGGGCTTCGCTTCAAAGTAGGAGAGTTTTTGACTCCCAAGAGGGTCTCTGCTCTGGTTTTGAGACCGACAATTTGGTTGAGACCAGCCAAGTCCCTAGATCTGGACCTGAGCTGCAGATCCTAAATTCAAAGCCAGCTTGTTGCATAGCTCCCTGCTGTTCAGGAATGAGTATTGTCAGTACTCAGAGAAGGTAGATGGCTTGCAAGCAAACGATGTGTTGCTTGAGGCTTTCTTTTCAAGCCTGTGAGATCCGTGAAAAAGAATTTAAAGCTTCGTATGGTCCCAGTTCTTTTTCTAATTTTCGTTGGTGATCTCTCTCTGGCTAGACAGCTGCCTAATTTGTATTTGCTTCTAGAGTTCTTCTCTTGCTTCTCTTCCCCAGCCACTCCATCTGTATGCAGTCCAGAGAGCAGACTAATTATGGGGTGCTGGAGAAGCAGTTGCTCAGAGAAAAGCTCTTCAGGGGCTCGGCTGGGATAGCTCAATGCCGAGGTCACACTCGTGACCATCTCCTCTCTCATGTCTACGCGCCTGCATGTGAGCTGCCTTCCATCCTTTTGCAGTTGCATGAACAAACTTTTAGAAATGTCAATATAAGAAATAAGCACTTTTTCTTAAAGGACAGAGCCAGTGAAGGATTTCATGTTTACTTCTTGGGTCTTCACACTGAAAATAGCCACAGAGTGGCCAGGAAAAAAGATAAGTTCCTATCCTTAACTAAGGCTTTTCATTTTTGGCTGCTCCTCTGATGGCTTAGGAGCAAGAAGCTTTATACACACTCAGGGGTCAAACTCTCAACCTGGTGGAATTCAAGCAGGAGATTGCTTTGGCAGGCACTTCCTCGTATTGGGTAAATGATTTGCTTCCGGAGAAGTTGACCCTGTGAGACCACCGTGCCATCCTCAGTGGTATGGACTGAGAGAAAGGAAGCATTTGCTAGGGTGGTTCACTTAAGAATCCAGGCTTTGGGGAAGAAGAGGGCAGAGAAACATCTTTCCGCTCTACCTCTCACTCTTTTCAATCAATTAGCTTAGACTCAGCCCCTGGGAACCCTCCAGACTGGCAAAGATCTGAATAGAGCTTTGGCTGAGCTGTTGGAATGCTAGAGGAAACCTGCTTGACACCTAGATTTATCTTCAGCTTAAAGACTCTATAGAATCCCAATGCCAAGTCTATCCAGAAATTAGTGAAATTTCTACCTCAAACAAGTCCATGACAGTCCTGAGGATTCCAGTGGGAGTCCTGTCTCTAAGCCCATCACAGAGTGGAGTTGGGGTCTTTGGTGCTAGAGATGTTTGCTTTCCCTCAAGTCCTGTAGTTCAAAGATATGTCTGATTTTCCAAAATTGCCCCAACTTGGATCCACCTCCTAAAGTTTCTCTTCCAAGTACTCCTTTTAATTATGTAAATAACTCTTCTCTACCAATCCTCTAATTTCTTTAACGTTTTCTCCCCTACTTTCAGTCTTTTTGTTCTACTTTCTAGGTGATTTCTATAAAGTTATCTTCCAAATTTACTATATAATTTTTAAGTTTTTGCTATGATATTTTCAAATTGCAAGAGTTCTTTATTATTCTTTGAATGATCTTTTTTGTCTTGCATTCTGTTCTTATTTCACGGGAGAAAACTTTTTCTAATATCTCTGAAGACATTATAATAGATTTTTGAAGTCTTTTTCTGCTCCTGTATTTGGAGTTTGTTTTGGACCCTGTATCTCAAACAAGAGTTCTTTCATTGAAGAGGAAGGCACTAGAACCTCGTGTGTGAGAATTTCATCACTGAGAAATTAGGTAGGGACCTGGCCTGGCTGTTTGTTGGGGACTCACATATCACCAGCTATGATTCCCTTTTTCATAGAGTGTCCATTTCCCCTACAGGAATCCTTGTCTCCTCCTGAAAGATATAGGCCTGATTTCCTGGTTTTAGGGGCTGTTAGAAGAAAGATGCTAAGAGGAGACTCACCTGGTTTTTGTGGGGTGGGAAAGAGAACCTAAGTGTCTCTCTGTACCTTCAACATACTTTCTCCGAAGCCTCCTATTTTCGGCCCCTCTCTGCACCTCTGCCTTCAGAGGTACCTGCTCTCTGAGTCCTGAACTTCTTGGGAGTGCTGCGGTGTGAACTGCATGATTTCCCTTGCTGTGGGCATACATGTTACCTTTCTTTGGTCTACTTAGTTATCCCATGTCCTTCTGTTTTCCAGTTTCCAAAATTATGTTGACTTTAGTGGTCTGCTGATACTCACTGTCATCTCCAGTCATCTCTCTCCTGTATCCGTTTCCTTGTGGGTTTATGTCTTTGCTGTCATTTTAGTGAATTTGCTGAAGGAAGAGAGTAACAGCTGCATAAATTGAAAGTCTAGTTTAATTTACTTGTTTATTATCTAACTCCCCATTTGAATATAAATTCCAAGAGATCAAGGATGTGATTTTGTTCACTGCAGTCTTCCCCATTGCCCAAAATACTGCCTAGCATATTGTTAGATGTTGAATAAATACTTGTTGAGTGAATAAACGAATGAATGACATGTAATGTAGATATACAATATCTATACAATGTAGGATATACAATGTAGGATATACAATATTACCAGGCTATAGACATTATACAATGTCTATAGCCTGATAATAACTATCTTAATTATTTTAATCATTGAGGATTAGGTAATGAAACCAAACTTTAAGCTACTGATAGCCATTGATTTTAAGTGGGGGGAAATCTGTCTCTTGAACTTAATGGAATTGCTTCTCAGCCTTTTGGGTAAGATCAAGTGTAAACTTAATGGAAAGTATTTGAAGTATCTTTACCTCCTCTACAACTCCCTCTGTAGCATGGAACTTTTCCTGATAGTTACACTGTTTGCACTGTTGTACAGATCTATAGGCCTCAACATTTAGATCCTGCAATGCATTGCTCTGGTGTTAAATGAGGGATTATCTGTTTATATCACAGATCTATTTTTCTTCCCCTCTCTATCAATGGCATTGCTATGAAGACTAGTGACCATTGATATAATATGAATCGTGAAGATCAAAAACACCAACGTTCTAGTCTTAGCTTCAATATCAATTTTGTTGAGTTAACTTGGGAATCGCTGTATCTCTCTAGGTCTCTGACAGAGAGATAAAATGGCAAGGGATTAGATGATTCCTAAGTCATATTTTTAAAGTTCCTTCCAGCTTTAAAGTTCTGGAATTCTGAGATAATTAGGCAGTAAATAAATGGGGGAAAAACAAATTGCAGTGTTACACATTCCAGTCTTCAGAAAATAATATTTTTGGAGGCAGAGCCCAAGAAGGTAGCACCATCATTAACATTCCATCAGGACCAATTCCATTACATTTAAACAACAGCATCTATGTATTCAATAAAACATTGGCATTGCTCTCTGCCAATTCTTTTGAGGGCTTGACTAAGGAATGAAAAGCTCAACACCCACCCCACTGAGCACCTGGTAAGTCAGTGTTCGTTTCAGGAGGGACCATTCTTAAAGCACAGCTTTTCATTTAGGGGAAATAGCATGGTTATATCTTTGAAGGGTGGAGGATGGCTAGGTTATTTCTCTTAAGTCTGTTGCTCCTCCAACTTCTAATTTAAAATGAAAATATTCTGGTTTGGCTTTTTATGCAGATGCTTGCCTGATTCTGCCCTCAGAACTCCCACACAAGACCAAAACCATAAGCTCTGTGAGCCATCTGGGGAAAGCCCAAATGGAAAAGAGATGCAGGTGATTTCAGATACAGTGATAGAAAATCTTCATGCTACTTAGAGCCATGGATTTTAAATTATTGCATGGAATAGCCAGCTTGCAAGGAAACAGCATATTTACCACAGAAGCAAGAGAGAAGAGCCTTGTTGACTTTCATATCATTCCCCTGATACTGTCATCCTGAAATGGAGGGCTGGGATTCAGAGAGGCATCTGGTCCTAGTGCATTACCACCTCCTCAAAAGCACTTATGAGCCCTAGCCATTTTGGCTCAGTGGGTAGAACATTGGCCTGCGGACTGAAGGGTCCCAGGTTCAATTCTGGTCAAGGGCATATGCCCAGGGTGCATGCAGGGAGCAGCCTATCAATGATTCTCTCTCATCATTGATATTTCTGTCTCTCCCTCTCCCTTCCTCTCTGAAATCAATAAAAATATACTTAAAAAACAACAACACACTTATGAGTCCTTGAGATATTGTGACAAATTAATTGAAATTGAAATCACCTAAAATTTTTACTTCCTTCAGCAATTCTTTACCTTCATGCAAAGTGTTACTTAGAATATTAACACTGCCTTACAGCTCCTAGCTGCTGTGTGCTTCTAAATGATGCAAGGTGATGGCTTAATCAATGATGGAAGATACTTCTTGCATCTGTGCAGTTCTGTCTTATATTACACTCTTTTTGGCATCTGTAGCCCTAATCACTAGCACAGTGCCCTGTGCATAGAGATGCTCACTGTTGAATGAGTGAATGAATAAGGAGGTTAGCTTAAACTCTTTCTATAGGAAGGTAACAACTCATATTTCAAAAGTATATTTCATACATCATCTTAGTGGGCCTTCATCATCGTTTCTAGTATCCAGCATATGTTCAGCAAATGGCAGATGCTTCGCAAAATTGGATGGATGGATGATGCAGGCAGCATCTGATCCCACAGCAACCATGGGAGGGAGGTAGAAGAGGTACTGCCATTGTAACTGTTTTCCAGTACACTGAGACCTGAGGCAACAGACTTGCTCAGGGTTTTGCATATTGAGAGTTCAGTGTCAGGGCTGAAAGCCTAAGCCCAGAATTCTTTCTGCCACGAGAAGCCATGTGGTATTGGGCTTAAGAAGGCAGGCTTGAAAGTTTAAAGAACCTTAATCTTTGAACCTGATTCTCTCATGCCCCTTCCTAGCTGTCTGATTTTGATAAGTCCCCTGCTCTCTGCACCTCAGCCTCCTATCTGTGAAGTGTGTGTGTGTGTGTGTGTATGTGTGTGTGTGTGTGTGTGTGTGTGTGTGTGTGTGTGTGTGTGTTGGACACGGGGGCGGGGGGGGGGGAGAAGAGGAGGAAGCAGGGAGAACAATGATGGACCTACCCTAGAAGGCATTAGATGAGGATTATATGGAGCAATATGTATACATATTTGGCTGAGTATCTGATACTTATTCAGCATTGGCAAATGGTAGCTAGGGATGTTGTGCTCAGTCTCATATGGCCTTCTCTTCAGAGGAAAGGCAGTCCTTAAGGATAGGTCTTTTAGGTTTCATCTAGGGAAATGACAGTACAGTATGCCCAGCCCCAGGCAGGTCAAGAAGGAAAACAGAATAAGGAGTCTGAAACTCAGTCATTCAGTCACACTTTCATGAGAGCCTAAAATGTGCAGGAGAAATGAGAGCATTGGGCTGAGCCAGGAAGGGGGAGGAATGATCTAATTTAGTGCCTTCCCTTTTCCAGAATCTAGCCTGCGGTGAGCAGCTGGCAGCTCCTTTACCCAGACACCCTGGCTGGCTGTTCTATTGGTGTTACAAGGCAGACTTTTAAAAAAGATGGAGAAATAAATAATGTGGGGACAATATCTTGTCCAAATGAGAATGGCACTGCAGAAAGATGCTAATAAATAGCATCACTGAAGAGCTGCTCAGCGAGGGGCTGAGAGATCATCCACTGGGCTGCAATGGCTTTTTTAACATTGTGCCCTCAGCTCTGAGAGTGTGGCACACGATGGGCACTCAGCAAATGTCTGATGAATGAGTGAATGAATGAATGAATGAATTCATCTGTTCCAACTCCTTGCTTTGCATGTGCAGAACCCAGTGTCACCCACCCACGTAATAGGTTCTTAGCTTAAATTTCTGATTATCACGGAGTCCTTCAGTAAGGACTTCAGTCTGTCAATGTTGTTTACCAATGTCAGGACAAAGGAAGGTCTCATGAGAAGTTCTGAACACTGAAATGTAATGGAAAAGAAGGAGATTTGCATACCCGGACCCTTCAGAAAATAGAAATGAAATGTGAGCACTTAAAATGCGGGGGAGGAAAGACCAGGTTGTTGAGTCGGAATCAAAGGAAGATTATTCTGATTGGGACGGAGGAAAGTCTGTCCCTGTAGATAAGGATTTTGAAAGAGCATGGACGGCACTCTCTTTGGCATGAAAAGGGTGGAAAATTCATCTCTTGTACATCTGTGAAACACTATCAAGTAAGCAGAGATATTTTTCATACCACATGCAATATGCTGAAAATGCTCCATGAACGTCCTTAGATTGGCTAGTACTTTGAGTTGATTTTTCCATTAGCAGTGTTGGTTTATATTGGGTTATTCTTACTCTGACAACTAATGACTAATATTTCTATAGCACTTTAGAGTTTGCAAAACATTTCCATGTACACGAAATAATTTGCTATTTCTACTAAATAGAAAACATATCTACTAAACATGGAAACTGAGGCACTGAAAGGTTATATGGCTTCCAACCCAAATCCCAAATCCTTCTCACTTCAGTAGGTTGATTTTGTTGTGGTTGACGCCTACCCCAACATCAAGAGAATGTGTGTCCAGCCGGCAAGTTGGGCCGGTGCACTTTACCTTGAATGTGCACACAAATTTCCTAGGATCTTAAAATGCAGATCCTGACTCAGTGGATCTGGGGTGAGGCCTGAGAGTCCAGTCTTTCTAACAAGCTCCCAGATGATGCCAGTGCTGCTGGTCCATGGATCTAGAGCACAAGTTTTTGTCATTTGAGAATCAGGGGTCCTCTCACCAACTGAGTTTCCAGACTAAGAGGAAATGTGCTCGGAGCTTTCTTGAAGCCGATTCACAGTCAGAGAGGACCTGGGCTGACCCCTGACTCACTCTTCCTGCTCAGCTAGCGTGAATGGCCACAGCAAGAAGTTAGACATGTTGCCCAAAAGTCCAAACATTTGTCTAGGGAGTCATTAGAAATTTCTGCCCAGGTATTGTTTGGGTTGGAATTCTGGTACCAGAATATAATTCATTTTACCTGGAGGGCAGGGCAAGAGTGATAAAATCCTGGGCTGATGAGTCTGAGCAGAATTCTGCATGTGAACCCAAAGCAAACAAATATATTACTGGGTGAAGCAATGATTTATATGTTGTATTTTAAAAGCCACTTGAAAAGTAAACAAGATGCCTCTAATCTTTGGGAACATGTTTGTAAGACCAGGCAGAAGCAGCAGCCAACCTGGGGAGGTTTGAGATGTCTGGGGTGTGGGACAGAGTTTGGAGACCACTGAGGCAAAGAGATAGCCTAAGACAGTGGTTCTCAGCCCCGGCTAGCCATTAAAACCACCCAGGTTCTCCCTACCTGGTTTGGCTCAGTGGATAGAGCACCAGCCTCTGGTCTGAAGGGTCTCGGTTCGATTACAGTCAAGGGCACATGCTGGGTTGCGGGCTCCATCCCCAGTAGGGGGCGTGCAGGAGGCAGCCAATCAAGGATTCTCTCTCATCACTGATGTTTCTATCTCTCTCTCTCCCTCTCCCTGCTTCTCTAAAATCAATAAAAATATATTTAAAAAAAACAACCAGCCAGGTGCATCTAAAATTACAGATGCTCAACCCCACTACAGGGATTTCCAATTACTTGGTCTAGCATGGGGCCTGGGCATCAGGATTTTTTAAAAGTTCCAAAGAAGTTGAATGTGCAGCCAAGGTTGAGAACCACTAGCCTAAGACAAAAACGTGGCAAATGTGCGAAAATGTCACAGGCAGGGAGGTGGAATGAAGAATCTGTATCAATATATACTTATGATCAATTCCCATTACTTGCAGTAGTTATGTCCTGTAAAGTCACTATGAACACTAAATTCACAAATATTGAGTCATTGCTCCTGGGGACATACAGGGTGGGTTCCTGCAAGGCTCACATTTTCATCCACTGATTAATGCATAACTTTGTTTTACGTGTTTTTCTGTTTAAAGACATTTTATTTCATATATATTGTTGGGTTCATTAACATTGAACTAATGGCCAACACTACTATAACTCATGGATGAATGGAGATAATCTAACACATGCATTTTCTCTGTAAAGCACATCACAGCCTCCTTGTACTTGGGAACACTGGCCAGCAACTCAGCACTGTGCTTGTTTTTTTTATTATTCTTTTAAACCTTACCTAAGAATATGTTTATGGGTTTTAGAGAAAGGAAGGGAGAGAGAGAAACATCGACATGGGAGTGAAACATTGATTAGCTGCCCCTCGTATGCACCCCAGCTGCGGACTGAACCCATAACCTAGGCCTGTGCCCTGACTGGGACTCGAAGCTGCAACCTTTCAGAGTATGGGATAATGCTCCAACCAACTGAGCCATACCAGCCAGGGAGCACTAAGCCATGATATTTTATTTTATTATCTTTAAATCTTTATTGTTGAAAGTATTACATATGTCCCCCCTTTCCCCCCATTGAGCTCTTCTAGCCTGCCTCTGCCCCTCAACCCAGGCCTTCACCACCTTATTGTCTGTGTCCATGGGTTATGCATTATATGCATACAAGTTTATCTCTTTAGTTTATCTCGTCCCACTCTCCCATCCTCCCCCACCTTCTCTCTGAGATTTGTCAGTCTGTTCCATGCTTCCATGTCACTGGTTCTATTTTGTTCATCAGCTTATTTTGTTCATGAGAGTCCACATATGAGTGAGATCATGTGATACTCATCTTTCTCTGACTGACTTATTTCATTTAGTATAATACTCTCCAGGTCCATCCATAGCGCTCTGCCATTTTAAACAGCAAATTCACCAACAAAAAGCACCAAAATTAGACAAATAGGACACTAAAAAGACCTCAGAGAGGTCACTTGATTATAGTGTGAGCGGAAACAGGAAGGCAGACCAATGTCTGTCCTGCCTCAGTAAGAACTGTGTGTATCAGGGACTCTGATTTTCGCCCCTCTGAGTGCGTCCAAGAATGATCATGAATATGCTGTGAGTACTGCTTTTGAGGCTACAAATACATTTTAGCAAACAGGTGAATGTGCAAATACAGACTCTGTGAATAATGAGGACCAAGGGTATATAAGACATGTAATAGAGGGACACGCACACTCTGCAGTTTGTCTGACAGGTGAAGGAGGATCCAGAACAGACGAAGAGCAAAGGGTGCCAACCTGTGGACCTGCGCTGGCCTTGGGAGCTCAGGCCAGCCCTCCTGATAGTCTAACGGCTTTTCCCTTTGCTGCTGGGATCCGAAGGCTCCTGATAGCCCTGCCACGTCATATCCACTAAGAAATTCATGCCCTTCCAGCCTATTCTTAAACTAGACCAGTCGGGGGCTGAATTATTCCAGGAACCTCATGCTTGCAATGTCTCTGGAAGTCTTTTATTCCAGGACTGATTTATAATACCCAAGTAGATGAGTTGAGAGCAATTACATAAACGCTGTTTCTCTGGGGTAGGGAAGAACGGTATGGTTTAAATGAAAAATGCAGTGCCAAGTCAAACATTCAAATCGTTATGTGTAATTACAGACCACAGTAAATCAATTTTACAAACGCAGTACCAATCTCTTCGTGTTCCAACACCCACCGGGTCAGGTTGTGGCAGTTTCGAATTCAAGAAGAGGCTGAAATAGAAGCGAAAGCGGGAATTGGGGTGTGTGATGTCTCAAGAGCTTGTCTTGAATCACATGGTGATTCAATCAAATATAATGAAGAAGCCAGGAGACCCTAAACCATCCGGTTGCTCTTAATTAACAACAGCAACAACAAAAATCATCTGATTAGCAATGTAAGCTCAAATTGTGGAGTTTTTTTTGAATGGTCATTAATGTGTATTGTTAGAGTTGACATTTAGATGGATGCTTTAACGAAAACAAGGACCAATTCACTAATCAGTAAATTGCCCTACTAGCCACAGTGCTGAGAGTCTCCAGTTCTCATTCTTCTATCAAGGAACTAAGTTAAGAATTAGTCAGGAATATGCAATACATTTCCAATTAGTTACAACCCTTCTCCTGACACTAGAAAGAAAAGAAAAAAAAGAATGTTGCTTGATTGAGGCAAAGGTTCAGAGTTTCACGCTCAGAGAAACCCTGGCACCAGTCATGCATTTGGCTGGTGCTAAGTTGAGACCCTAATGGCAGTAGCTTCATGCATCTGCTAATGACGCCGGCCCTTGCCTACTCAGTGCCATTGCTTTTAAAAGCCACTTTGCCCTCTTATCTGGGAAACTTTAACCTCCAGCAACCATGAAGACTTTGCCTGGAATTTAGCTCAAGACAGAGTTAGTAGACAAGATTGTAAAAAATTCCTTATTAGCCCCTTTCAAGTGATTGACCCACCCCTCCTTTGGATAAGTATTGCTAGTGGTGTCAAGATGTAAAAGGATGATACCCTGATGATTTGTTCAGTGACTCTGACTGTGAATTGAGACCAATGCTCTCAGAGGGGGCCTGGTTGCTCAGTCATTTGCCATTCCAAACTTGGATTGCTTTGCTGGTACCCATGCTCTGTTAGCAGCCTGGGTGTTGTTGAACACAGATGGACATTGTGTTTTGTAAGCCTAAGAAGCACTCCCTGAATAGGCATGTGAGCTGAAGTCCCCAGGTACAATTTGGAGTTATCTTCTTAGAAAGGGGCAGGAGGGAGATTTTTGTCATCAAACATCTACCTTAAATCCTGCAGCTTTATTGAAGCTGTTTTCTGGACATCAGTTCACTCTCTATGTGAGTAGAAATTCCATGGACAAACCTCAGGGTTAAGTGCATATAGATATAAGTATACACAGGAAAAGGAACATAATGCAGGAAAGTAGAAGTTAACCCAATGCACAGGAACTTTAGAAATGGCTGGGCTGATCCCACAGTTCTTTGAGTTGGCTTAAACATCTGCTTCAGTGGTGTTAAATTATTTCCATGGTTGATGTCATTGGTTTTGGTAGAATGGAATGAGAGGAGTTTCCTTTTAGGACTGCTTGAGTTGAAGTTAAATTTGTGAGTAAAATTCTGCTATTTTCTATAAAATGTACATATATGGGCTTCTGGTCTAACTTATTTCATAAATAATGACAATGTAATGTCAAAGAGCAGTTATCTAAAGAAGGTTTTCTACGGGATGACACCCAGTTTTGCCATTATAGAAACTGACAACAGAGGACAAATGAAATGTCCCAAAGATTAATGCAGCTATAAAAGTCTGCCAGAAACATTCTAATTTGCTTCCTAAAAGCCCAAATGTTTAAGTGATAATGTGAAGGCAGACACATACATCTTTGCTCTGCCCAAAGGCTGAGCTGTCCTTAGAGTAATAAGAGCTGACACGGATGACAAGGACTCAGGTTACTGGGAAAGCCTCTCAGGTACTTCTCCCTGCACCAGAATGCTTTCACTTCAGTGCCAAGTGGAGATGAGGTTTCAGGGGGTGGGGGGAAGAGATTTCGCTGTGTGTATTTGTCAACCCCGTTGTGATGTTCTTTGCGGCTTTCTCCTCTTCCAGGGTGTCCATTTGTTTGGCTTTGTTGCACAGGCAAGCATACACTTTGTCTTCCCAGGGAGTGTGGCTTCCTCCCGGGCTTGTCGGGAACTCCCCGTCCACCAACCACATCTTGGCTTGGTAGCATGTTCCCTGCTCTTCCCCCCAGAATGAGGTGGAGTCTGAAGCTGTGTGGGGGAATCATCTTCTGGTGTCCAGATGTTGTGAGCACTGGTTTTTCAAACCTTTGGATAAGAAACAAAGAGCGAGCATGCAGAGTTGAGGCATATAACCTTCCAGATTTGCTTTTAATCTGTTTCCTGAAGCCACAAAGGCAGAGCATGTTAATTTTAACCTTAGTAATTAATACTCTTCTCCCCCCACTCCCTACACAAATCTATACTTGGCCATAAATTGCGACTAGTGTTACTTTGTCTTTTTTTTTTTTTTTTTTTTGCATGATGTCACTGATCAAATATTCTGGTTTTGTTTGTTTTTCTAAAAAATGTATTCTTGTACTCCTATTAATCTTTTCTTCCCCAAAGATTCCCACCACAGGGCCCCAGATTACTGGTTGTGGTACCACAAAACCAACTAAAGAAGAGGAATCGGGGGTCTAATGTCGTTTCATCACTGAGCCTTGCTAAAACGTCAGTTGTTTTTGTTTGTTTTTAAGCAAATGCCTGGAATATTCATACAAGTGGTGTTAGCAGAACTCTATTCTTTGAACATGGAAAGCCTTTAGGAGCAGTTCCTTCGATGCTCTGAAATTGGTGCTCTTAGAAGAAATTCTTGGGACGGCACCTGAAAGGATGCTTGATGAGCAGGCCAAACCCAAGGGCGTGGACAGAAACACTCCCCCAATAACTTTGAAACAATAGCAGCTACTGTATATTACAGCTGGCAATGTGTTGAACATTTTTGCCCTTTAAACTTGAAAATTACCAAACCATATCCTGCAGCAAAACTTAAGAATCATATGTTGTAAGCTCGTAGACTGGTATATTCGCCAAAGGTTCTACTGATACTTCTGAATGTCTTTTGGGAGTATATCTAGAAAAGATTGTTAAAATACACCATTAGCAACATACAAGTAGAATATTCCCTGTGTTTTTCCTTTCTTATTTTTTTTAAATATTTTTTTATTGATTTCAGGGAGGAAGGGAGAGGGAAAGAGAGGTAGAATCATTAATTGGCTGCCTCCTGCACACCCCTTACTGGGGATCGTGCCTGCAACCCAGGCATGTGCCCTGGGAAATCAAACCATTACTTCCAGGTTCATAGGTCAATGCTCAACCTCTGAACCACATCAGCTGGACCCTGTGTTTTTTCTTACTATATGGACATGCAGCATACATCACCAGAGTAGAAAATTAGCCAGGACTTTTTAATTTAAGAAAGAAATCCTAAGGTAATATTTTAAAATCATATGCAAGTGCTTAGTCCCCTCAGTCTACTTTCTAAAATTCCCAAATTAGAATGAGTTCTTTCTGAAAAGTTGAGTTGTGATAGCAATTGGATTGAGTTCTATCACATGAGTACCTAGAATTTGAAAAATTTACAAAGCACAAGTTTTTCTGCAAGAAGGACAGCTTCTCAAGTTAGAAATGGGGAGACTAGCTTAAGAAGAAGAAAGATTAAAATTGCAAATTATGTTCATGCTGCTGAGCTCATAGGGTCCTGATGAGGGTACAGAACACAAGCTTGAGTTGAGAAGGCAGGTTATTTGGTTTGATGAAAGAGGATGACATTAGGAGTATGGGGATATTTAATGTCCTTTTTTTCTAAAGTCAGTTTCAGCAGTCTAGATTCTAGACTCCAGAACAAAATGCAAATGCTTGAAATAGGTGGAAAAATGCAGTGTTAGCAATAATAATAATGGTCTGAGGCGATAGAATAACTAAAAAAGGCACACAGAGGCCTTGAAGCCCACGAGGTCCTGAGGGCATCAGTATTGCCTATAGAAGCCTCACTCAGTAGAGAGAGCAGAGAGCAGCAGTCATCTCAGTTTGCTTATTGAGTTCATGACTCAATTTTTAACAACTAAAACAATTGGGAGCAGGGCATGGCTCAGTAGTTGAGCATTGACCTATGAACCAGGAGGTCACGGTTCGATTCTGTGATTAGAGCATGCAGTGTGGGGCATGCAAAAGGCAGCCAATCAATGATTCTCTCTCATCATTGATGTTTCTGCCTCTCCCTCTCTCTGTCTGAAATCAACAAAAAATATATATTTTTTAAAATGACAAAAAGAGGTATAAATTCAGCAACATTTAAATTTATTTTGTATTAATTCTAATAGCTCTTTACATACATGTGAAAACCATTGATAGCACAGTATTTTACCTGCTAACAAAGCTGGGTGCACATCAGGACTCTCAGGTCTTTGACAGCCCATGGGGCCCACAGCTCACAACTTGGGAGTTACTGAATTCTGTTGTCTTTCAGGGTGCTTCCAGCTCTAAACCACAGTTATGACTCTGCTCATAACAATAATTTTTAAAGCATAAGTTGCATTCAATGTGTAAACTTAAAGAGAGCAGAAAAATGTATAAATACATGTCTTTAAAAGATCTCCATTGAAGTTTATTATGATAGAGTTTGGTATAAGATCAAGCTTCAGTAATCTGGACTGTTTGCTTATGGGGTTCACTTCCCTCTTTGACAGTGATGTATAGCACAACCTGACCGTGGACCAAGGTGATCGTTGGACCAGTTTCCCAAGCCTTTCTCTTTCTACAAACCCTGTTACTTGTCATCTCAGAAGGCAGAAAAAAAGTAGTTATACCTCATTTTCTTAAAAGAGCACTAAATATCCTGAAAAGTTTTTTCCTAAATCTTATTTCGCTAATTACAAATTGAGACAGAAGTCAAAGATGGTCAAAGGAAATGGGAAATAAATAGATGTCCAGGCTATCAAGAAAATACTTAAGGGAACAGCACCCAGAGCCAGGTGTTGCATTTCCCCCTAAAAAGGCATTGGAAGGAGTGACAGTAAAGATGCTTGGAGATGAAAGAGAAAGCATGAGGTTTGCTGAGGTCAGAGGAGTTGGCTGGCCCTGATGGTATGACAGGCTTTATTGCCAGATTATAAGACCCTCTGTGCTTGCATCACACATTATTTTTAGCTGCTTTTTCATATTTAAATTAGACTTATTCAGTGTTTATTATTTATTTTTGAATGTATGAATGCCCCCCAAATTACAGTATTCTACTGACATATATACATGTACATGCATACATACATGTGTACATGCCTGAACTTTCTTGTAGAGGTTTCTAAAAATATAAGCAGTATTGAATCTAAACTGTACATAAGATTAAGTCTAGCTTCAGTTTTCCAGAGCAAAAGAGGCATGATTTTGCCTCCCTGGGTAATTTTTAGTCTGATTTTCAAAAAGATGAATCCATCCTGAAACACACTGGCCCTTTGCTCTCACCTTTAGGAAGTCACAAATGCGATATGAATTTAGGACCTGAGTTCTACTGCAACCTGCCCATTACTAGTATATGCTGAGATTTTTTTTCCAAGATGTACTTCATTCTGCATCATTGGAACATGACTTTGGGGCAGGTCACAGGGGAATGAAGCGGTCAGCAAGCGAGAGCATTCAAAAGGTCTGCCTCTAGCTGGAGTCATCCTGGGGCCACTAACATAGTGCTGCCAAGCTTCTCAGGTGTCTCTCCACTACCTCTCCTCCCTTCTCATAGGAAAAGGAGCTTATTTTTGCCCGATTATCAATTCTCCCTCTATTTGTCACCACTTCAGATGAGTTCTTCTGTTTAAAAAAAATAAAATGGAGCAATGAGCCAACCGTCGATCCTGTGCCGCTGGCCACCTCTTTAATTCCACAGTCACGTGGCCTGTTTTCTTGCACTCTTCCTGCCATGGCATTTATTATTCCCTTTGCCACTTTATGCCAAAGTACTCCCTCACACAAAGCAACATTAAAATCGGCTTTGAGGTCACTATTACCTCTACTTAAAGGTCTGTCTTCACCCCAAAGTGGCACTATTGGCAGGTCGCCTGTTACCTGCTTCAGTCTCCTTCCCAGAGGTAGACAAGCCTGTTTCACCTCGGTTCTCTTTAAAGAAATTGGGCCTTTGCCCAGCATGACTTTGCTTTGATCGAGGTGTATGTCCAGCCTGGCTCTGATCCATAGCCCTCCCTGAAGATCAGAAGTGTAGTGTGAGACAGTTTGCTTGGTTGCTATGGCTGGGTAATCCTAAAAAGACATTTCTGAGTTTGGTGCCAGCTGTGGGAGTCTTTAGGATTTAGACAGGGAGGGGCCTTTAGTAGAAAGTCATTGGGAAAAGGCCCAGGCACCTGAGGTATAATTGATGTTTTATTAGAGGTAGAGGCCAAGTTCATACCATATCCCGTGTGACTTCAGTCAAGCTCAGGAATGTGTGAAGAAATGGGTGTAGATTTCAATGAATAAATCCCTATAAGTCCCATTAAGTTAGGTAAACATTTAGTTCCATTCTCGGTAGCTAGTGGATTCCCTGGATATTCACACCTTCCCCAAGGATGCCCATCAGTAGGGAGGTGACCTGGACTTTAAGGAAACTTTAGATGGAAAGAAGCAGATTGGCTCCATCCAAGAATGAAATTCAGCTACATATGTGTGGTGTTGTCCTTAGCATCTAAGGATCTTAGCAGTGTTATCACCCATGGCTATGGATTTAGTTACTGCTGTTAACCAGGCGGTTCCATCAGCTACCAGCTATATACCTCTCTTTGGCAAGGTCCGTTTCTATGGTTTCAGGCTCACTCCATTCCTGGCTGGGAAGAGGAGCACCATGTCCACTTGGGGCATACTTGGCTGGCACCATTCAGAGCGTCCACCAGATATTCTGAAATGACTGCAGAGGTAGCAGAAAGCAAAGACGTCTAAGCTGAAACATCCCAGCACTTGGGTAGTCCTAACGAAGTCTACCCAATTTTATATAAATACTTAGACAGGCATGAAATGGATTTTCTGGATGTCTGGCTTTTCTTCCTATTGGCTTCTCTCTTCATTTTTGCTGCTGCTTCCTTTTTATTAATTTTTTTCTTTTCCTGAGGTTTCTTTGTGTTTTTTTTCTTTCCTCCTTTTTCTCTTGCTAATTCTGATCCAATCAGGTAGCAATGCATTTTTCAGGGAGCCTTTTAAATAGTGTCTTCCATAGTCTATTTAGTGGAAATGCAAGCTGTTTCAGCCTGTCAGGGTAAAAAAAAAAAATCTTTTTTTGTAATATTCCCTTGGCATATTTTTAAGTTAGATGATAATTCCTTGCCTTTGATAGACTCTATCCAAATGAGAAATTTTTCAGATTACAAATACTAAACTCAGCAGCTCCCCCTGCCCCCATTTGTTGTTGCTGAAGAAGTTTCTAGCCCTTTTGCCTATGCCCCTTTCATATACAAGGCTGCCCTTCTGGCCACACAAAGCCTATTGGAAACATGGACAGTAGCGGTGTGAGCCCATTGCTCTCAGGGCCTGGTTCATGTCAGCTGACCACAAGAGCCAACCCACACTACTACTGTCCGAAATATACTTTTTGAAAACACCCAGCCTTTTTGGCTCTGGTGTTTATCTTTTTAAGTGGGACCAAGGCAATCTGCTGGCCAGGTCTTTATGTGGGTGCTGCCCCACCACAAATGCAATTTAACAAAAAGCAGAACTTCCTACATGGGCATGTTGGGTCTGCTTCCCCCCAGAAAAACACAGAAAGACTGACGCCATCAAAGACGTGCTGGTCTGGCCTCAGGAGAGCAAAGACCTCACTGGAAGGGCTAGAGCCTGGGATGGGACTTAATGGCTCCCCTGAAAAGTGTTTTAAAACGCATGCGGTTCCGTTCCATGTTAGCCCTGCAGAGTCCAAATAAACTGGACCTGTCAGGAAGTGGCGCTGGGAGAGTGTTATGAATAGACTCCTTTTGTAAAGCTGTCGCTTTACACGCCCAGAAAAACCAGCCGAGGGTAACGTCGGCTCCCTCGGCGCTGATTTTGGTCAAATCCCTCCCTTGAATGACCTCAATTTAATTTGGCTAGTTATGTGAGACGTGTTGCTTTTTCCTAGTTTTCTGCAAAAGAAATTAAACACGGGGGCCACGCAGATGTTGCCCACTGTGCGGAAGGGCTGGACATGCCGGTGGAAACCATGCCCGGCTTCCCGAGAGCACCCTGCTGGCTTCTGAATGAAAGCCTTGTTACCTGGAAGTGTTTTCAATATAAAGTTTGGCATCACCCTGTGGAGCCACGGGAAAGAATCGGCCCTTTCACACAGAGCTGCCTGTTCCCTGAGATCCACGCTAGCATCGGGGCCCTCGCTAAGCCTGCGCCCCTTTGAGAGGGAATAGTCCCCTGATTCCTGGTTAAGGACTAGTCCACCTTCTTCTAGTTCAGCCCAGCAGAGGTCCCTGCTAGCCAGGAAGTCCACCCTAATGACACGGGTAATGCCAGTTTTGTGTGTTTAAAAAATTGCCAGGCACATGTTTTTGCCACTCTTGGCAGATGGCCACTTTGCCAAGCTGTCAAGTCCTAATTAATGGCCCGACTGCTACGAATCCTGATTTCTAGAGTCAGAACCAAAACCAGATCCCAGCCCATAAAGGCTAAAGTCACAGATGTGGGTACTGTAGGTGCAGCCTCCCTGAAGAGACCCAACCCCCCAAGAGGTCTAGGCGGGACCCTTATACCCACCCCCAATGGAAGGACCCGGCCAAGCCTGCAGCCTCTGTGACCACTGATGGAGTTGCGAGACAGCTAGCGGCTTCTCTCAGGGGTATTGTGGGTTCTTCTGTGGCCCAGACTCAA
This sequence comes from Corynorhinus townsendii, assembly GCA_026230045.1. Classification (NCBI taxonomy): domain Eukaryota; kingdom Metazoa; phylum Chordata; class Mammalia; order Chiroptera; family Vespertilionidae; genus Corynorhinus; species Corynorhinus townsendii. Next base: position 197,509,854 of record JAPDVU010000001.1, read on the forward strand.
GGGGAGGGCAATAACCTATTTCATTTTATTTTTATTTTCCAGTTCTCTCAGGCCAGGCACACCACAGCCCTTTGAAACGATCTGTGTCCCTTACCCCACCCATGAATGTGCCAAACCAGCCTCTAGGACATGGATGGATGTCTCATGAGGACTTGCGAGCTAGAGGACCCCAGTGCCTCCCATCCGATCATGCCCCCCTGTCTCCACAAAGCAGTGTAGCCTCTTCAGGAAGTGGTGGGAGTGAACACTTAGAAGATCAGACCACTGCTCGTAACACATTCCAAGAAGAAGGTAGTGGTATGAAAGGTGAGTGACGGAATGAGAAACAACTGGGAACAGAGCCCCCCTCTTTATCTGGAGTCAGAGGGTAAAAGGAGAGGAAGTCAGCAAGAGAGAAGGACCCCATGCCTTCCCCAGGCCCACGTGTTGGGCTCCTGTGGGGCAGAGCTCCCATCCTGGGTTGACCATGGAGGAAAGGGCTCAGATTCCCCTTCCAGGGCTTCTTGCCAAAACCTGGGAAACAAGACCAGAGCGAGAGAGGTCAGCGCCCTTTTTAATGAATTAAATTTTTTAATGCAGTGGCTTGCAGACAATCAAACGAGTCGCAGCCAACGCTGGTAGGATCTACTGCTTTCACGTACGTTGCTCAGCCTGCCCTATCTGTAAAGATGCTGAGCTGCACCAGCCTTCCACCTTCTTGGCCGTGTGTTGCCATAGCCAGGGAACCTTCAACAATTTAGCAAAACAAACCATAGGGTCTTTTTTTTTTTTTCCAACCTCTCTCAATGCAGAACTGTAGCAGTACTTCCTTTCTCTCTCCCTTTTCCTTTGATATCCAAAGAAACCTTTCAACCCTTTTCTCTGCTTCTGTTGAAGGGATATGAAAATATCACTGGGAATCTGACAGTGTTTTTTAAGCCTGATAACAGGTTTGCATACAGATGACACAGGCCTTTTGTGCAGCATAAATAAATGTTCCTACATTGCCCTCTAAATCGACCCTCTTCTAAAAAGACTCATCAGGAGATAAAGATCTCCAAATTACCCACGATAGGTTCAAAGAGGATTCATTTCTAGACACCAGCTATTCAAGGGTGGGGAAGTCCTTAGGGAAAGATGCTCATCAGAGACACACTAATAACAATGAGGAGGGAGAAACAGTAAGTAGTCATGTGTCTGGGACTTGGAGGCTGGGGGGAGGCTCTGAGAACACTGCCTTTGCTGGCATTAGTAGTCCTGCGGTTTTGCTGTTTCTGATCTTTCCCTTGCAAAGGGTCAGTGTTGACATAGGAGGCTCTGTACAGAAGCCTGGCACAGAAAAATACCCACAATTACCCAGAAAGGTGCCAGTTGTAAGAGAGCACTAGACTGAAAATGGAATGAAAGGGAAGCACTGCCCATCCCATCCCATGCCCGGTGGGCCCTGTGCTGAGTGTCCAGAGCATGCGGGGCGTGTCCTGATGTTTTCCTATGAGGATACCAATGGGTCTTTAAACGTGTTTACAGGCTCGCTGTAAAAGTATTTACAATGGTTCATTTGGGCATGAAGGGGATATGCGTCCTCTCTCTCACACACAGTTCTCGGAGATGTGCCATAATTTTGGAGATGTAGCAAAATCCATTTCTGAACTTATGCTACATGGTTTTGTGCTCACACAGCTGAGCCCCAGGTGAGGCTCGGCCATGCTTTGGGTTAGCCAGCAGGGCAGCTGTCCTTGGGGCAGCGAAGTGCCTGAGGGGCCAAGGTGGGCAGAGGCAGCGGCTGCTGTGGACCAGGCTTTTCCAGGCGAAGGGGAGTGTCCGGAGGACATGTTTCCAAGCAGTGGCATGTGTGGTTCTAGCTGGTGACTGTGGGAAGGAGGCCTTGCCTTTGTATTGAAGGGCAAGGAAGGTCCGTGAGAAGGCCGTCCACCAGGATACAGACCTCTCCCCGAGAGGATTGCTGGTCCCATGGCTCTGTATGGGAGGTTTGTTTGCTTTTCTTCCTTTTGTCCCTTTACTACCGCTTCTTTTTCTTTCTTTTTTCTTCCTTTGGAAGCCTTTTGCACACCTTAGACATTCTCTCAGAGTAGGCAAAGGTGTGCTTGCTCATGGTCTGCTGGCATTTTGAGCTGAGAAATGAGTAAAGAGAGCATGTTTTTAAAGAGAAATACATGAAATAAAAATTGCATAAATGTCCTATCCCTGTTCTAGAATAAAAGCCAAAATATTCCAGAGTTCAAGGCCTATCCCATATACTGTATAAGCTTCTTCACGTCTTCCTTTAAAGTTGATGAGAATTGTCTCCTTGGAGGTTCTTCCATCAGAAAAATGACACAGACAAGATCTGACATCCAAGATTTTCTTTATTGTCCTGAGGGCTACTGGTGACTCTCTTCCGTGTGTGCCCACCATCTGCTGACCTATTGAGCTGCTCTTCTCCCAAAGAGTTGGATTGGGATTTACAGTATAAAGCCCTTAGCAAACGAAAGGGCAAAACATATTTGAAGGACGAAACATGAGAGATAAGGAAGGATTCTATTTATGGGAAAAGTATATCCTCAGTAGAAACGTCCATGCCCGAAAACAGCAGCATTCCCCAGTTGGGGGCCAGTGTTTGTGAAACCCGAGTGCCCCTCCCCCAACCCTGCCTGGACAGGTCCTCACGGGGTGGCCACTGCTGGGATGGCCTCCCGGGACAGTGCTGGAGAAGCAGCCTGAACAGGCCTGTCCCAGGAGTGTGTCATTTGATTCCCAGGTCCAAGAGCAGATGCTGGTTTAAATTTCCAGATTTAATTCCTACTTTCTGAGAAATGAAATATGAAATTTGATGAAGTGCTTTTAAAAAGAGCCAGCACTTCCTTACAGATTCACAGCTCTTTTTTCTTGTGACCAGGCCCTTTGGCAGGAGGGTCAGCCCTTTCCCGCTGTTCACTGGTCCACCTCGGGATGCCATCAGCTAATTGCTATTTTTCTAATTTTTAAACACCCCATTTACGGGAACAACAAGGAAGCTATAGTAGAATTTGGAGGAGTTCCAAATCTCCAAGGGACGCATGTCAGCCCTCACCCCACACCTTGGGGAAAGAATAAAAAGTCACCATAATTGAGTTTAATTTAGTGTGAATTCATCGTTCTTGCCAACAGCTTGTGCGTACCTTGCTGAAACACTGCGTTCATCCATTTCTCCCTTTTCATCTAGACAGAGCAGCCAGATTTGGCTATGAATTGTCCCTGAGGAATGTGCCTCTCGGGTCAAAAGTGTGAAATAAAGCTCACGGCCCAGCATTCTTGCTCTTTTTGTTTTTTCATAAACATCGATCTCACCCTTTTTTTGTCTCCGCATCAGCACTCCCTGCCAGGGATTCTCACTAAATTCTCTCCCAAGTAGACCAGCTCCTGCTCACAGAGGATTAGCATCATCTGCCAGCTTTGATTTGTTTTTCCTTTTATAGTAAATAGCCATCCTGAGGGTTTAAGTCAGCTCCAAAGCACGATTGGCTGGCCCTTGGGGCAGGGATCTCAGAGGAATGCCTCAGGCCACGGGAAGAATGGGAGCATCTACTCATCTAGAAATTAATGGGCAGAAGTGAGATCCTGAATGGGAATAGGAAAGCTTCCCTCTTTGGCATTCCCTGGGGAGGCTGCTGCTTTTACATGTTTGGACTAAATATGCTGGTTGTGGTTTCTAAATTCAGTTGCCCTTGTTCTATACAAAAAACGTCACTGTGGCTTCTCCCAGGGGAGCAAGTCTTGACTCTGAGTCGCTACTCAATGAGAATATCCCCCTTTTCCTCAGCATCACGTGAGTGGAACTTTCTCTCTTACCTCTTCTCTCATGCAAAGCCCATGGGTGGCCGAGAGGGGAAAAGAAGACATTTCCATATTTTCCTAGAAAGAAGAGAAAATGTGAAAGAGAAGTCCATTTGTGGTAGAATAAGCATATTCGCCCTCTTATTAGCACTGTGTCCTCACAAATGTAGAGACTCAACAACTGAAGACTTAGCCAAAGGCCAGGGCTGTTGACGGGTGATGTGGCCATGTGACATGGAGCAGAGAGAAGGGAAGAAAGATGGATTAACAGGTTTGTTTTGTCCTCATTCAAGTCAGTTGGCTTTTTTGATCACCTGCTGAGAGAGGCTTTGGACTAGCTGTTGGGGAGACAGAGGCGGAAGAGATTGTTCCTGCCTCAAGGGACTCACTACCACCCGAGAAACAAACATACCTGATGCAGGTGCACAGCTGTAAAAACATCTTGTCTTGGAGACTTGCTCTGGATCTGGGTTGGTACCAAGAAGGGCCGGAAGTCAAGGACAGTTCCCAGAGGAGGAGAGGCCTGGAGCTGAGTCCCCAAGTATGATTAGAGGTCAGCCAAGTATAGGAGGTGAGGGAATGGCAGAGGGAACAGCAAATGGGAGAGCATGAGACAACTTGGCCAAATAGGTCTGATAGCTTGAGTGTTAAGGACACATGGGAAAGGGGTCTGTAGAGGGACCAGATGCTAGGCTTCATGAAGGATTTTGCCTTGTGTGCTGAAGTTGGTAGAAGCTGTTGAAGGAATTTCAGCAGTAGAATGACCTGCTGACATTTTCATACTAGAAATAGGGCCCTCGCAGCAGCATGGAGAATAAATGAAAGTGAGAAGGAGATGGGGGATTCTGGATTTGGAGGCCAACTGAAAGGTGGAAGGAATTTCAGTAATTAAGGAGGAACAGGAAAATGGACCAAGGCAATTGGCAGTGAGAATGTGAAGGTGTGAGTTCACAGGATCTTGGTGAAATGAATGTACACTAATGGAATGTCGACTGATGGAGTGGGAGGAATCTAGGATGATGCCCACGTTTCTTCCTGGGGCATCTGTATGGCCCATGGTGTCATCTATAGCAAAAGGTATATAGGAGAAGAAAGAGTTTGTGGGGAGAGTATGGGGCAGGGTGAGTGTGGAACCTGTAGAATATTCCAGTGGAGGCGAGCCAGCCAGGACCACAGTGGACCATGCCCTTCGCTGGCCCTCCCTTTTAAAGAGCCCTGTCTTCTCTCCTCACCTGCACAGTTTAAACTGTCCAGCTAGTGAAGCCCATAGCTTTGGGCCTAAGAGTGACTTTCTCGTTGCAGTTGTCAGTGTGAGAGGGATAGAGATTGGAGGTCTGTTTCTTTTGCTATGAGCTTCGGCCTCACCATTAAAAATTAACTGGGTACACCTATGATGTGAGGTATTATATTAGGACAAAAATATAGAGGTAACTGAAACTGTCATGTGGTTTGGATTCAGATATGATAAAGGTCAAAAAGGAGCCGTGGCTCCAGTAACCTTGATAGAAACAACAATTAAGAGTGGAGCAGACCAGTGACTGTGGAAATATACTCAGTTTGCCTTTTCTAAGGAGGTTTTTTTTAGATGAAAATTATGTAAACATATTTTTCTCCATAGCGAAGGAAATATATTGCCTATTCTGAAATAGCTGGTTTGTGGTTTTGAGTTTTTTTCTTTTGAACCTCTGCCTGCCCCAGAATGAAATTTGAAAAATTATTAAGAAAAAGGAAACTGTCAGGAGCCTTTGTGAGAAGGCTGGGAACACAGTACATCTGAGGGTCATAAAGGGGAGTGCTGGAGAGAGAGTGTTATAGCTCCACACATTTGACTGGGACACTTTTCAGCATGGCTGTCATGGAAACGAGTCAGTATTTTCTGAATGTTGACTTTCTAAGCACTTGAATTCATATAACTTAGTATTTAGTAAATTTGCTTACTCTGTTCTCAAATGCCAAAATATGACCTGCACAGTTAGATCTTAATGGACCAGATTTATGCTACCTCTTTCAGACAGGCTGAGAGCTCTGATGCCTTTGAAAAGCAAATCCCCAAGACTCTCTCACATTCTAAGGTCCTGAGACTTATAGGCAGCATTCCTGACCAAGTATGTGACGTGCTGTAAGGACTATGCAGGCATGCAGAGGGCAGCTTTTGACACGGAACCCAACTCTATTTAATGATGCAAAGTTGGCTCTGTATAGAACCTGTGAACATCATAGCTCATGGAAGCTGCGAGGAGAAATTTGGCCCCTCCTGTTTGTATTGAACCCTTGTAAGTGAGTATTTTACCACAAAGTAGGCCATCTCTGTGCCTTCCAGGTCCTACACATGCTCCCCATGAGCATGGAGTCCCTCCCAGAGGTCACTGTGGACACGTTCCAGGGTCAAGGAGCATGCTTACAGCTCCACAGGGACCAGAAATCAAGGCGCCTTCTTTCCTTTGCTCAGAAGCTAGGACGGAATTGGGCTCCTTGTTCTGCTCTGGCCAAAAATACAGTCTTTAGTAATCTTGATGGTGTTGCCAGACTTCTCTTCATTTTAGAAAGGAATGTTCTCAACACTGAAGAGTTAGGCCCTTGTTACCCCTCAGTTGGCGGCTTTCCTCTTCTCTCCCTCAAAGACCAAGGATGCTGTCATATCTTAGAAGAGAGTTGTCTGAGATTAGCCTGGCTCTCTAATGGGAATTTCTCTTCCATCTTTAGGTACCAGGCCCACCACAGGTGAGGCCTCATCTAGAAAACAAGGCTATTCATGTTCCTCTCTTCCAGGGATGCCTTGCTTACCATATTGGGCCTTTCAGCAATATCGATGCCATCATTCTCTCTTGTGAGGTCTCCTTGTTGGTGGGGCAACATGGCCTGTTGACCTGACTGGTATTTGTAGCCATTCCCACAGCAGGCATTTGAGAAAAGCAGCCTGAGTTCTAACGGGAACCCAGCTTCTGGGTGAGCTGTTATACACACCACAGAGCCTCCCTGTGGCTGAGTCATCCAAACTCTAAAAGGGAAATAGAAGTCAGCGTAATTGGAAACTTCATCCCATTGGTAAAAATTAGCAGGTAAATACAGAGCATATAAAATATGGGTGTGGCATTATTATCAAAAATAGCGAGAAGATTGACTGCAGAAAGATCTAGAAGGAGCTTCACAAAGGATGGACACTGTGGTACAGGGGCCCAGTGTCTGCACATGGATGGTGGTGCTTTCTCCCAGATACCTCCTACCCTTTGGTCTTATCTTCTCAGTTTTCTTCATGGGCTTCTCTTCCCACGTCTTCCCCTAAAAGTCTGGCACTCCCAGGGCTTCCCCCGCCACCCTCCTATTCTCACTTCATGTTCTTTCCCTAAGTGGCCTCACCCATTTTCACAGCTAAAATAACCGTCATGTGCTACTGACAAGGAAAATGGTTGTCTGACTCCGACCTCTCTTCAGAGATCTTGAGCAGTTGACATCTCTACCTGCAGAACCAAAGGCAGTGGCACTCAACTGATCTAAAGAGGAGTTCACCATGTCTCCCTTCTCACCCCAAACCTGTTGCTCCCCTGAATTTAATGTCTTCTCTGTATTTTCTATCTCCCGACACCTGAATCAAAGGAACCATTCTGATTAGGCTCCTTTCTCTCTCTGACTCTCTATTCTTCCCTTATCTTCAAGGACTATCAATTCACTTCCTTTCCTTCTCTGCCACTGCCCTCCCCAGCTCTCTCCAAGGGCTTGGACTCATCTCCTGGACTCCATTCTCACAATCCTCCAGTCCAGCTTCTCCATTGACAGTCATAATCTTTCTAACATACTCATCTGACTAAGCCTCTACTGCTCGATTTCACCAGCTTCTCATCACCCACAAGATGAAGTCTACCCTCTCTGTTTCAGCATTACCGATCTCAATCATCTGACCCCTGGCTATTTGCTTGGCCTTGTGTCTAGCCGTTCTCTATCATTCACCCAAGCATTCGCTTGACCCCAAAGGCTCTCTTAGACATGTGCTTTAAACACTGTTCCGACTTCCTGCGATGGCTTCCTCAATACGGTCTGCCCAGTGATTCCAGTTTTACTGCTACTGTGAAGCTATCCCTCACCTCCCCAAGCCACGCTCTGTGCTGTGCCCCCTAGAACTTTGAGTAGATTTAGCATTTGTTCTGCAGCTATTATAATTTTTTCTCTCCAGATTAAAAGTTCCCTGATGGCAAGGACATGTTTTCTTCACAGAGCTTGGCCTCCAGAGCAGGCATTCAAAAATGTGGAGTGAGCAAATGTCAGGATGCCCACACCTGGCAAGGAAGTCATCCCAGCACATAGCAAAACATCTTTCTCTCTCACACTGCATAAGAGAGTGACTTTCTAGTCTGGGACTTCCAATTGGAGTGTCCATCAGAAGCAGCCCAGATGAAGCTTAAATGGCAGTGTGCCAGCCAGAAATGGGAGGCCAGGAGGCATGCACGCCTTCAATCACACATCCATCTCCTGCTTCTCCCCACTTCTGTGTGTCTACCAACCATAACCCCAGCTTTGCAGAATGAAAAAGGAAGGTCTGAGGTTATGCTAGGTGGTTCTCAGCTTTGCATCTAACCATGTGGCATCTGGACCATGAGAAAGGACCTGAGCTTTTAGTTAGAATTCATTTCTGACCAACATCTTACAGAATCTAGCATCCAAGTATTGGAATGAATTCCTGGCTTGGGAGGAATCAAATAGGGAGGGCACTCCATTCTCTGGTTTGTTTCCCTTTTAATGGTGTTTTGTTTTCATCCTTGGCAAAGGAAGGTGCCTCACCGCCAACCAGCAAATGAAGGTCAGTAGGCTATGTTCTTGAGAACTGGGATTTCCTCTTCTTTGTTCATCAGTTCACATTGCAGGAAGGGAGAGCTGTTTAAGCTCCCAGCACTGAGCGAGGCACTGAGGTGCTTGCTGCACAAGCAGAGTCACATGTACCTGCTCCAGAGACTGGAGCCAAGAAGAGCTTACACTTCCCACAAACATATCCAGAAATAAGGCTTCAGGAAGGCTTACTTCTCCATGCTCTGAAGATGTGTAGGAACCTTTTCTAGAAAAGGAGCTCCCAGTGACCTGCATTTTGACAATAGGAGTGAGGCAGTCTCTTTCTTCCCTCTAACCAAGGGGATTCTGGCTGTCAAATACTTTTATGGAAAGGAACTACCTCTGATTGAACTGAGACTTGCCAAGACTTGTACCCCACTCTCCCCGACTCAAAACACTACATTGTCACCTTGGCTTATAAAGCACCCAGTTTAAAAAGTAATAATAATAAAGCACCCAGTTTTCAACATGATTTAGTAGCTCAGTATTCTGTTTGTTTAATCATAAGTGGATTTTGCATGATTAAGCTATAGGGCACCCAGTGAAAATTTGGCCCAAGAAGTTGCTCCATATTCTCTTGTGGTGAATTGTGCCCAAATGTGGCATAGGGTTACCCAGACTCCTTTGAGTCATGATCGTTGAGTTTTCTAAGCAGCGACGTGGGGCTTTTCAATGATGTAAGTCGCACACATGAACCCTGGTCACAAAGCGGTAACATGTCTTTGGCCTAAAAGCTGGTGCTATAGTTATTTGCTGCCCACTCTGCAGAACTATGAGCATTGTTTTAACGGCAACAAAAACACGGTGAAAATAAAATCTGGTAAAATAGCTCCAGGATGTCGCAGGAGGAAAAGCACCTTCTGGGCTGGCATGTCCTGGACTCTTTATCCAGTCGCAGTTTGAGTTGAGGAGGATGTAAGGGGTTGGTACTATGCCTGAGGAAGACCTGTCTCTTTGTGGTTAATGATGATTCCTGAGGGACTCCACTTGTCACAGTAGAATGAAGGGCTCCAAGCACAGAAACAAGTGATTTCTTGCCTGAATCTGTTCTTAAAATGCCATTGGATACCCAATTCTATTTCTCCAGAAATTCTCCATCTTTGGACTTCCTGTTACTGCAAATCAAACGATTACCTCACCAGACTACCCTCCCCGCCTATATCTTTGAGTTTCAGGAGGTCACCCCATACCCTCATTTCCTAAGCTTAGGTTTGGTTCATCTAGGAGGCAGGGCCTGATTTCAGAGTAGGCCAAGCCTCTTTAATCAACCCCAGTTATCTGCTTTAAACATTGAAAAATTGGAAAGTTTCCACTGATTTTGGAGTGTTTGTGGTCTCTGAAAGTGCCTCAGAATACAGCACTTAGCAATAGATAGTGTCTTGCAATCAACATAGTTAGGAATGGATAGTACTTTGTAGAAAGCATGAGTAACTTTTACCAGTGCTTCAGCATTTCAGAGTACTTTGCAGTCACTGTTTACTCAGCCCTCCCACTGACAGGCTGTTTGGTCCTCATTTTACATGAAGTTGATACAATGAAGGAAAAGCTGGGGCTCAGGAGACCTGGTCCTCTTCCCATTTCACCACACTTTGTGATCTAGAATTAATGACTTCATTTTGCCGTCTGTCTGAGTTAGAGGTCGGAGAAGATTATTCTAGAGACTTCTCAAATTTTTCTGGTTGTAGCAAGGTAATAATTCTCCTGTGGATTTTCAATAGTTACTATTAATTTTCCTAATTCTAGAATCCCAAAATTGGGGCTTACTTTGGATGTGTTTAGGAATTTCCATTATCCTATGATCTAGCCAATCTTGGGACCTTTCAAATCCTGATCTATAAGTGGTTGACATTCAAGGAAAATGTCAGAGGCATCCAGATGCATCCCATAGCTTGGAGAAACGGGCACACACACACACACACACAATAGTTTGGAATTCAGTATGCCCTTTTCCCATGGGAGTATAGGAAGGAAGGAGAGTGATCAGGCTAAGAATGAAAACAACTCCATCCATGGTGGTGATGGGGTGTCTTAGCTTCCTGGTTTTCCTCTCATTGGAGAAGTGGAAGAAACAGCATGTGGAGATCTGCACTGAACCTCAAAAGATGTTTATCTTGAGGACGAAGACTCATCAAACGTAGTTTTAACATTTTAAGTCATTTCTTTCCAAATCAGTAATGAAGTAGTCTGGCTAAAGCAGTTGCCAGTTTTGGGGTCATTTCCTTTTTTGGAAATCTTACAGAAGCTATGGATGTTTCTCTGCCAGAAAACTACCCATATATTCACAAATTGGGATATAATTTTAGGGAATTCCTATATGCCCTGAAGCCCATGGACCCCAAGTTAGCAATCCCCTGGTCTAAAGTGGAATAAGTGAGTCAGCGGGGCTAGACCGAGAAGGTCAGTGCTAGACCCAGACTTCTAAGCCCATAATTTGCTGCCAAAATTAAACTAGTAACAAAGTTTTTTTTTCTTTTTTTCCCTCTGACCATCACCCTCTTTTTCTTTCTCTATCACACACCTTTTGTCATCTCTTCTCGTGCCCTCTCAATGTCTCTCCCCACCTCTTGCGCATCTTGCACCACAGATGTTCCAGCCTGGTTAAAAAGCCTCCGCCTTCACAAGTACGCTGCGCTGTTCTCCCAGATGACCTACGAGGAGATGATGGCCCTCACCGAGTGCCAGCTGGAGGCTCAGGTATGTGCTCCAGGGACCATCCCCTGAGAAGGTGCCCTGGGTGGAACTTGAAGTTCAAGGCCAAGACAGAGCTTATTTGGACCCATTCCTAGACCTTCCTGGTAGCTGTCTTCTTTGAGGAATTGCCAGGTTCTGGCCAGGGTTGCATGGTGAGCAAGGCTAGGGTCTTGCCTTCAGGGTCCAGTAGGAAATGGAAGACAAGCAGATAACCACAGGACAAATGAGGGCAAGATAGAGTATCATGAAAAAGGTATAACCTAGGTACACTCACTAAGTTCAAGGGTGCTAGGGAGGAATCGGTAGCATCTCCTAGAAGTGGAACATTTGACCAAGGTCTCAAAAGAGCCTGTGTCTGCTTATGCTTTCCTTTCCTCCTTCCCTCTGTCCAACCAGGGTGTGTTTGGGGAATGATAGAACGGTTGGTTGTCTGTTGTCCAGTCTGGTTACAAATCAACTAAGTTCGAGTAATTACTGAGCAGAAGCACCAGGTCACGCCTCAACACTTGCACAAAAAGCATGTTCTGACTGGCCTTAGCTGAGATTGGAGTAAGTTGCACAATATTTTTTCCCTCTAACCACCTTCAATAACGCAGGACAGTTATTGAGATGGGATTCCCTCAAGTCTTAGATTTCATTTCCCTTCTGCGTACCACAAAGGACAAAGTTCCTCCTTCCTTCTAAGGCATCTTCCCCCAAGTGCAGTTGCCAAAGGCCAGGCCAGTCAACAGAATCCCCTGAAACTAAGCATGTTTCCTACCACGCTGTGCTCGAGTAAATAGATCTGACTGATGTCTTTGTTTCCCTTGTTTAAAATGCTATTTGCATGTTTTAAATTGACCTCGGTTTCCTTTGAGTAGTGATTTAAAAGAATTAATGGTCTGAACAGGCTAATAGTATTTCCCCTGCAGGAAGAGGAGATTGTGCCATTTGGGGCATAGCTGGTCTGAACACATACCTCCCAGCAGATCACTGGACTCCCGGTACACATCCAGTTCCCTCAGTTAACCTCTGCTGGCCTGGCTGAATACCAGTATTGAGATGCAAGACAAAACCCAAAGTCACTGCACATTCTCCGAGAATGAAAGGCACTCGTTTCAACTTCCTATTGCTTCTCCCACTGCTTTTTCATCTCAGTTGCTCCTTGAGATCCCAGGAATTGATGAGAACCGCTTCTAAGAGCATTTTTTGTCTTTAGGTCATAGTTGAGAGAAAAAATCTAAGTCATCAAAGTTGTTTGACTTCAGGGGAAAAAAAACAACAAGAAATAATTGATGCAGAGGGCAATGCCGGAGGCCAGCACAAACTTTTCAGAGTGATTTCATTCACTCTAACCCAAAGTCAAGGCTAAACAGAAATATGTCCCCGGTGCTTCATCTTGAGAATGAGTTCAGTTGTCAGTTGACAACTTAATTTTCCTAAGTAAAGGAGATGTCGCTGGGGTTGCCATCTTTTCCTTTTTTAAGAGGAATGCCATGAAGAGTTGTAAGAAGTTTGTATTAGAGACCTGATTTCAGAAAGAACCTCCTATTTGGAAATTTGCAGTATGTATAGTTAACAAGTGTTAAACTAAACCCTTCGGCTCATTATTGCTATACAATTAAGAAGATAAGATCCACCACCCTGTGAAACCTAATCATTTACCTGAAGTAAGGACTGACTTGTAGGTTTAAGTTTCCTGACAAAAATCGCCTGCGTGTTGTGACACCAGGTGAGACCTGTACTGAACTTCACATCTTCTCGAGATGGGAAACATAGGAAAGATTTGAGGAAGCCATGAGTAGCTCTATGGGGTTGGAACTCCAGGGAACCTGGGAGGGAGCCTGGAAAAGAGAAGTGTGAGACTTAAAAATGATCTATAAAGATCCCCTGGCTGGTTTGGCTCAGTGGGTAGAGCGTCGGCTTGTGGACTGAAGGGTCCTAGGTTCATTTCTGGTCAAGGGCATGTACCTCAGTGGCAGGCTCCATCCCTGGCCTTGGTTGGGGCACATACGGGAGACAAGCAATTGTTGTATCTCTCTCATATTGATGTTTCTCTCTATCTCTCCCCCTCCCTTCCACTCTCTCTAAAATTCATTGGAAAAAAATACCCTCAGGTGAAGATTAACAAAAAACAAAGAGCCCTAGCTGGTTTGGCTCAGTGGATAGAGCATCAGCCTGCGGACTAAAGGGTCCCAGTTTCAATTCCAGTCAAGGGCACATGCCCAGGTTGTGGGCTGGATCCCCAGTAGGGGGCGTGCAGGAGGTAGCTGATCAATGATTCTCATCATTGATGTTTCAATCTCTCTCTCCCTCTCTGAAATCAATAAAAATATATTTAAAAACAAAGAAGACTGTGAAGGAATTTCATGCAGGGTGGGGTAATTGACTATTCCAGCTTTCTCTCCCTCTCCTGAAGGTTACAGCAAAAGACACAGGCTCGAGTAGAGCCAGATGGAGTTAGACTATTAAGCAGGAAGAGCTTTCTAGCAATAGGTGCTAAGGGGAGAGACAAGTAGAGATCTACTAGTCTGCAAACCTGTAGGAACAAAGCCAACAGTAAAGTACTAAATAGCCTCCCAGTCTCTAAGCTAATTCTTAAAAAAAATTTTTTTAATATAACTTTAATTCAATTACAGAATGTTACCAAAGGTGCAAGGCACAAAATTGTCATCAGTATTCAGAAGCTCAAAGAAAGACAAAACCTCCTGAAGTCTTTGGAAAGGGTAAGTTATTCCCGGCCGGAAGAACGTTCCCACCTTCATCACGGGGACTGGACCTGGGACAAGTGTCACTGGCAGACCTGATGATAGAGTGTGTCACGTTGTTTCCTTATCAAAGTTAGGGAAAATGACATGATTTTGAAGCGAAGCCTCCTGGTTATTCATGTTTCCATGTAACCTGACTACTGAAATGTACTTGTTCCCGGGGTCCAGGCAGCCTGTGACTGGCCATCCCAGGCACAGAGGAAGTGCTGTCAAATGAATTCTTTGTGTACATTCCCCTCTGCCTTTTGTGCATGTGGCGAGATTAGAGAAGGGTTCAACCCACAATCAGAGGCTGAAATCCTCACAGAACATTGCAGGGAGTATGCAGTTCTGCCTCATGGCTGCTCTCCCCCCTCTACCCCCAGGGAAGGACCTGGGTTTGAAGAAAGCTGCCCCAGAGAGGCCAACACCAACAGGTGTGCCCCAGGTTTCACTGGAGGGGATCAAAGTCACTTGGCAGACGGCAGCGCTGGCTCTCCAGAGAATAATTTCACACTTCCACTGAACAACAGAATAGGTCCTCATGACTCGGATAGGAACCATCTCAAAAATGCCAAATGCTGAAAAAGAGTTTATTCCAGTGTTAAAAGCAGTTATCAGCTGCTACTGTCCCTCTGTGTTTGCTGTCTAAACACATTCTCGTCCTATCTTTGTATCCAGACATCACTCTGGAAACGATGTCAATTTTAGGACTTGGTGACTTTATGATTTCATCTAAGGGCCAGAGGAGAGCAGGCCTGGTTCCACACAGAGTGAGCCATCTGCTCTGCCTCAGAGTTGCCATTCCATGCACTGCTGTTGGGAAGTGGTGGAGTGGTGGTGGGAAGTTCAGTAGTTATCTGTGCTCCAGTGGTGACCTCGTTAGCTATCTCCCAGGCGCCTTTGGAAGGGAGCAAAGTAGAAGTAGGTAGGGCTAAAGCGAGTTTTGTGAGCACATACACATTTTAATGCAATGGGAGGTGCGTTTTCTTAACTTACTCACAAAGTGTGTGTATACTTTTACATGCCGTATATAGTTATAGTCAATGCATAGCCCACACAATAGAAGGTAATGTATATTTATAGAATAGGCACGCATGCTTTCTAAGGAAGGTTGCTTTTAAAGCCTCTGGATGGATACACAGAGACTACTCACATGCACATCCAGGCCCGTTCACAATTAGTTCATCACGGTTGACAGTGACTGTGCAACTGACCTTGAGGTTATTGCTGTTGTTCAAACTTTTATGCTAACTGCTTTACTAAGCAGCTTGTCCACAGTGAGATTGTTGCCATTTTTAACACAAGAAACCATTCTCTTTTGGTAAGCATTTAAAAGACCAGTGTTGGCCTTATCTCTTAGGAAGCACAGAGAACATTTTGCGTAGGGATTACATTGCTAAGTTTTATGGTGAAAGAGTGATTTAACCCCCTTATTTATGGAGTATCCTTCAGGAACTCATTCCTGTCCTGTCACTGAGGAAGCACACACAGAGACAGAGAGGTGGAATTGCTGTGAGCTGTGCTCCCTGGGGCCTGGGGCCAAATCAGTGTGTGGAAGCACCAGGGAAGCCAGGGAGCATGTGCGGCCCTGTCATGCCCCTGATTTCCCATCTAACCTTTGATATGTCAGTGATGTTTTCTGCGTCCCAGACTTCACACCTGGAACAATATTGACTCTGCACAATGACTCTCTCCACTGGAATGGGAATGTTGAAAAGATGACAGGTGTGATACGGAATCTGAGGGCAGCTATTGGGCAGGAGGAGAGCAATGCAGAGTTTCTCTGGTTTGATTGCTTTGAAGAGGAAAGCTTGTGGATCAGACCGTCACATTGAGCTTGCTTCAGAACATCCATGTGCAGAGCTACCTGCTTGTCTGCCTCTTCAGCAGCTCATGGCCTGGGGTGGAGGTGAACTCCAACTCAGCATCCACCAAGGACAGCCCCTGGCTCCATTCTCTCTTCCCTGGGACCTGGGTCTCTCCTGCTCCTCAAAGGCCATATCATCCATAACCTATCGCCACTTGGGCCACCAGGGACACCCTGAAACCAGCCATTTCTCTGGTCTTCCAGGCATCCGCAGATGATTATGCTGTTGGAAATGCTGTCCCCATGGCCTGGCCTCCCACAGCATTCTTACCTCACAGAGAACCTGGGGATTTCTAAGGAGATGGTGGGACCCCGCCCGTGGCTAGTTCACAATCTGTAGTCACTGCAGATGAGCTTTGTGTCCAGAGCCGTTCCACGCAGTTACTGAACACTTACTCAGCATCTGCCTTGGACTAGCTTTTTACCCCGGCCACTGGAGGCGAATCCTGAGTAACACGCAGCTCCTGGCCTTGGGGGCTCCACGCACAGCCAGAGCTCTCACACTCTAGTGTGATCGGGGCGTGTCATCCCTGAGGCAGGTGAGGACGTCTTCCTGGACTGAACACACCACTCTGCAGGGTGAGGAGAGGAACCTGAAAGGGGCCAGTGCTGGCTGGGAGACACATTAGGAGCCTACAGCCAGTCTTGGTGGGCCCTTGAGCCACGGCAGGGCCCAGGATGATGAAGGGTCAGAAAGGCCATTTAGCAGGAGTCCAAGCATTGGTAGGGGGGCTTGGACCTGGATGCCGTGCCATTTGGGACAAAAAACATGGGGAGTTCCCAGTGTGGGGAAATGGAGCTCAGTTTGATGGATCGAGTCTGAGGTGCCTGTGGAATAGCAAGGCAGAAAGGCAGGTCTGTAACCAGAAGAACAGTGTAGAGTCCACAAGGGTTTGAAAGACTCAGTTGTGGGTCATCTGTGTGTAAATGGTAGTTGGTACCCCCAAAAGTGTGTTGAGTGTTAAGAGCTGAGGACAGGCCCTGAGGAGCCACAGGAGGCTTGGAGGAACCAGACACTGGCTGAGCCCGCCCCGAGGGTCAGAGAGAGAGAGAGTGAAGGAGGGAGTCTAATTGGGTACCATGCATGTGTCACATACGATGAGGCTTGAACTCTCCCCCTATAGTTGGTTATCAGGAAGTCACCAATAGCCAAGATGAGAAGGGTTTCAAGGAGCTGGGAAGAGACTAAAGGGAAACTCATGAATTGGGGAATGTAAGTGGGTAATGAGGCTCTGGGGTAAGAACATGTAGACTTCTCAAGATATTTGGTGGAAAAGGGGAAAAATTGGAATGGTCATTGAGGCAGATTTTTTTCAACAATTATCTTTAATAATGAAATGTTTATTCACCATCCTTTTCAGCTGACTCCCAAACTGTGAAGCTCAATCAGACATACTCTGAGGCTGGGACCCTGGCATGAAGAAAGGAGATACACACACACACACACACACACACACACACACACACACACACATCTATGCCTTTTCCATGTTTCCACAGGCCCCTGCCCTGACAGTACAGTCACACTGTGTGGGTCCCACAACTGTAAGCTTCTTAGGTCAAGGATTCTGCCATATTTGTTTCTAGATCCCCTATACCTAACGGTGCCTGGCTCCAGGTAGGGCTCAGCTGATGTTTGGTGAATGAAAAGGAGAGAGGATGAATTTAAGCAGATACAGGAGTCCTGTTTATGGTATGAAAGTCAAGTTCTCAGAAAGACAAGGATGGAGCCACGGACGGCTGTGTACGTATCAGGGACACTGGCTGCTGAAGCTGTCTCCCATATGATTTGCATCTCATTGCTGTTAAATGCCCTGGGAAAGGCTCATCCAGTCTTCCTCAAAGACCTAAAAGAGCCAGGCCAGGAAGGCTGGAACGGTCTGAAAGTAGCTTCCTTCCAGCTGGTCCACCTTCCAGCTGGTGGCCGTGAAATGGTGGACCAGCCTTCCTATTAAATGTTTTCATGTGAGCTCCCCAGCGTGGCACATTAGTGAACACGCAGCTTCGTTTTTGCCTTTTTGTATATAATATAGGATTCCATTTATGGTATGAGGATCAATAGAGACTAGGGTTGAATCCCTGTTTTTGTCAACATGGAGAATTAATTCCAACAGCTAGTTGAGGGCACTGATTGAGTCCCATTTGGGCTGTTTCCTACTTTCCTGTCCCACTCGGGCACTCCGTGTTGAGTTCTGGAACCATTTTGAGGAGTCAGCATGTGACCTGATGGTCTTTATGCCACACCATGGAAGCTGATGGTGAAGTGCTATCTTTGAGTCAGTGAAGTGTTATCTTTGAGTCAGTGGCTTGAAGTCTGTGAGGGAAACCAAACCAAACTCTGCATGATTCCTGTAAATTATATTTCCTGAAAGTGTCCAACATTATTTATTATGTTTGTAGTTTCCTTTTTTGTGTGGTTGTCTCCAATAGAATAAGATAAGATTTGAACTTGGGGCAAGTGTGTGTTTCCTGTTTGAAGGAGTTCAGCTCTTAGCATAACACATATCTGCTTCCCCATCACGGAGTTACTACAGAGACCTTCTTGCCACATGATGAGAGCAGATGAAGGTCTGGTGGCAGTTGATGTCACAGGCATGCATTTGCTCGCCTCCATGGTAGGTGCCATGTGGGATGGCACGACAAGAAGCATGCGATGTCCTTCTGCTTTCATGGGAAGCCTCACTACTTTTCTGTCCTTTCCCTTCCCCACCTCTGTCAGGAGCTGGACAAGGAGGTGAGAACCCAAGTGCTGGCTGAGTGGTTGGCAGGAACTGGAGGGGTCCAGTTGACACATAGTTGGGTCAGAAGAGGCAGCAGTGCTCTCCTGGCAGGGGTCAGCTCGCTCTCCTCCATGTACCTTGCCCTGAACCAGATTACCAAGTCCAAATTCAGGGAACCAGTCACATGATAGTATGAGATCTGGGAAAAGGCTGGTCCAGCCTGGGCAGCAGGAAAACTGGGAGTGATCAGGAGCACCCCAACTCACACATCAGGCTTGCCAGCACAGGCTGCGGCTGGTCTTGCCATGGCCATATCCACTAGGTGTTGAAAGAAAAATGGACTCTGTCCCCTAAAGAAGGCCGGACAACGTCCTGGCCAGGATTGAGACAATTCTGGTGGCTACTTAGCATTTCCCTTCCCTCAGGAACCCCGGGTGCCAACTAGGCAAAGGCACAATTCAGGCTCTGCTCCCAACATCCTGAACAAAGCAGGTTCCCACCAATGACAGAGCAGGGCTCTTGGTGTTTTGCTGCCCAGAATTAAAACACATCTGTCCAAGGCTGCTGTCCTCAGGTTTCCTCTTACTAATTGATTGATTAGAAAGTCTGGGTGCAGAAATTATCACATGCCATATCCTTGTGTTCTTTGACATCATCAAGAAATTTTTCTTGGTAAGAGAGGATCCCAGGAATGGATTGGTACTCGTGCTTTTAAAATTATGTCTTTGCTATTCTGGGCTCTCAGAAGATTAAATCTTCATGAGTAATCAGGGCACTGCTTGTCAGTGTCCTTCCGGGATCCCAGGGTGAAGTTTGCTGCATAAGCATTGGGCAGCACTGGGGCAGGGGCTGGGCCCACCCACTATGCCAGGGAAGAGCCCTGCCCCGACCTCCAGCCACGAGTGTCTGAGCCTGTTCTGCACCTCTGGGAGCACTTGGCACATGGGTAAATGTCTGTCAGAATCAACTTCCATTCCTTTTCCTAATAAATAATACCCAGTATATCAAACTGTGTGTGCAGAAGGATCTAATTTATCAGGTCATGTATATATATATATTATATGCAATTATATACATTATACTATACATATATCTTACATGTCTTTCTCTTGCAAATGATCCTTCTAAAACATGTCGTGCCCCTGCGACAAACCTTCCCTCATTTCCCATTCATTTAGAAGAATTCTTGCACCCTGCCCAAGCCCACAGACCTCCACACTCAGCCCCCTGTGGCTCCTCAGATCTCATTTCCCACCCTCCTTCCCCCACCCACTGTGCTTCACGTGGCACAAAAATAGACCTGCAGCTTTAAAATATTAATATCATTACAAGCATCTGATGAGGCAGGTACTGTTGTTATCTTTACTTTATACACAGGGAAACAGGCTCAGAGAGGTTTAGTCATTTACCCAAGGTCACACAGCTGTGTCAGAATTTGAAACGCCACATCCATCTTAGAATCTGTGCTTAAACCACTACCCTGTGTTTCCTGTATTGTGGGCTGAATTGAAGGTTCCTTCACTTAAAACCACTGATACATAAGACAGGAAGCCACCATATGACCCAGCTTTGTTATACAGCTTCTGAAGTATGTAAGTATAAGCTATAGAAATGCATTTTATAGAAAGATCCTGAAGAAGCCAGGAATGGAAATGGACCAAAATCATTTCAGTGATCATCTCTAGATAGTGAGGTTTTCAGGTGATGTACATTTTCCTCACTATACATATCTGTATATTCCAAGTTTTCTACCTGGGCTAATCCTATATAATAAGAGCCTAATATGCTAAGTGTCTGGTTGACCAATTGGCCATTCAACCGATCAAAGAATAATATGCTAATGATGTGCTAAGACTGCTCAACCACTCGCTATGACATGCACTGACCACCAGGGGGCAGACGTTCCAACTGGTAGGTTAACTTGCTGCTGGGGTTTGGCTGATCAGGACTAAGTGAGATAGGCCAGAAAGGCCCTGGAGCCCTCCCGCAGTCCCTCCCCAGCTGGCCAACCTTCCGCATCCCTCCCCAGCCCCAATCATGCACCTGTGGTGTCCCTCAGCCTGGCCTGCACCCTCTCACAATCCGGGACCCCTCAGGGGATGTCGGAGAGCTGGTTTAGGTCTGATCCTGCAGGCCAGGCAGAGGGACCCCCACTGATGCATGAATTCATGCACTTGGCCTCTAGTATTAGATAAAATTGAAATGGTTGCTTTTCCAATGAATGTATGATGAAGGGCCAGCAGCCAAGCATCCTGTCTGGGAAGAGCTCTGGGCAGGGCAGGGGAAGCATCGGAGGTGGGACACCCCATCCCTGACCCTAATAGAGGTCTTCTCCCTTTGACCATCTAGGATATCATCGAGGGGGGCAACCTTCGCATCCCACTCCAGGAGCTACACCAGATGATCCTAACTCCTATCAAGGCCTACAGCTCTCCGAGCGCCACCCCCGAGGCTCACCGCCGAGAGCCCCAGGCCCTACACCCAGCTTCGCTCATGGGACCCGAGAGCCAGAGCCCCAACTGCAAAGACAATGCCACGGCCCCTGGTGCCACAGCCACCACCTCAGCTGGCGCCAGCGGCGGGCTCCAGCCACACCATCTGAGCAGCTGTGACGGGGAGTTGGCTGTCGCCCCCCTGCCGGAGGGGGATCTCCCTGGGCAGTTCACGCGTGTCATGGGGAAAGGTAGAGCCTGAATTCCCCCAATCTCCTTTCTCTTCTCTCAACACCACTAACCAGAACTACCAGTCCCCGAGGGGCTTCCCCTGGGTGCTGGATAAGCTGCCTGCCAGAGTTGATGTCATGAGCCCATTGTACAGATGAGGAAAGTGTGGCTCTGAGAGGTTGAGGAATTTGGATCTGAACTCAGATCTCTCTGACCCCCAAAGGTCTCTTCCTTAACCTTGTATCTGTCTCTCCCACTCTCCAGACCAGGGCTGCTGGGCCCTTCTGGCAGAGCGTCACTAGGCCTTGGACCCTGAGGCTGAAGCAGCAGTTTTCAACCTCTTCATCTAAGGGCACACATTAATTACTAAAATTCTGCAGCACACCAAAAAATATATTTTCTGCCGATATGATGAAAAATAGGTATAATTTTTATCTCTTCATACCTGGCAGCTGTTGTTGTGTTGGCTGTTGTCATTATTTCCTTTGGCAATCTTAAGGGAAAGGAGGCCAGTGCCCCTGACTAAATAGTCAGGTATTGCATGTTTTTGTTTTTTATTTAAAAATATTTTTTTATTGATTTGAGAGATGAAGGGAGAAGGAGAGAGAGATAGAAACATCAATGATAAAAGAGAATCATGGATCGGCTGCCTCCTGCACATCCCCCACTGGGGATCAAGCCCACAACCCAGGCATGTGTCCTTGACCAGAATCGAACCCGGGACCCTTCAGTCCACAGGCCGGTGCTCTATCCACTGAGCCAAACCGGCTAGTGCGGTATTGCATGTTTTACAAATTCTTGCGGCACACCAGTGTGCCTCGGCGTACGTGTTGAAAATCATTGGGCTAAAATCATCCCTTGCCGAAACCGGTTTGGCTCAGTGGATAGAGCGTCGGCCTGCGGACTGAAAGGTCCCAGGTTCGATTCCGGTCAAGGGCATGTACCTGGGTTGCGGGCACATCCCCGGTGGGGGGCATGCAGGAGGCAGCTGATTGATGTTTCTAGCTCTCTATCCCTCTCTCTTCCTCTCTGTAAAAAAAAAAAAAAAAAAAAAATCAATAAAATCATCCCTTACCACAGATCATGCCGTGTGTGTGTGTGTGTCCAGAGGGCAGGGCAGAATTCATATGTGGTCCTTTGGGTAAGAATACCCTTTCTACCAGGACTGCCCGTGGCTAAGCTCCATGTGCACATATCCTTGTCCAATGCCAGAATAATTTATGCTTGATAGGTATGTCACAAGAAATCTTGATTATTTGAAAACTGTAATGAATGTCTGTACTTTACTTTCGGGAAGGGGAGATAATTTTTTTCTTCTTTATTGTCCAATATTTTAGACCATTTTAAAGAATAAAGTTTTTACCAACAGCTATGGACACTTGAGTCTTTTTAAAATATATGTATATACACATATTATTGATTTCAGAGAGGAAGGGAGAAGGAGAGAGAGATAGAAATATCAATGATGAAAGAGAATCATCAATTGGCTGCCTCCTACACACCCTCTACTAGGGGTAAAGCCTACAACCAGGGCCTGTGCCCTGACCGGGAATTGAACTGTAACCTCCTGGTTCATCGGTCGATGCTCAACCACTGAGCTACACCTACCGGGCTAGACACCTGAGTCTTATAGTTGCACTGAGAAACTTCCTGTGATACATGTCCTACAAAAGACTTAAATCCTTAAAAATGTGATACAGAGGAGATGACCTGTAGCATCCCTTGGGGCTGAAATGCCAGTAGCTTGGTCTTCTCCCCTCGCCTCCTTGCTCTCCCCCACCCCCTAGTGGGTGCTTAGAGCAGATGACCAGAGCCCATGGATGAAGGACTGTGTTGTGGGGGTGGTTACCTGAGTTTGAGGTGCCTCACCCCACCTCCTCTGTGGTGAGAAGTATAGGGGGCTCTGCCCTCAGGAGGTCTGCACTTCTCTGGCCCAGCTTGTTTATAAAGTTTACTAGTAAATGCTTTTAAATAAATTATAAAATAATTGCAAGGTCAACATAAAAAATCAGAACTACACAAAATGGGAGACAGTGAAAACTCGCCCTCCTACCCCAAGCTCCAGAGGCAACCACTATAAACAGATTTGGAATATCCCCTGGATAACTTTATACAAGCACACGAGTGTCCTTTCTACACACAAACGGGTCTTGTTTACATGCTTCTCTGCAGCTTTTTTACATTATACAGTTTTAACAGTTCTATCAACACAGTAGCACCAACTCTTTTTTAATATTTCTATCCATACAGTAGCACCAACTCATTCTTGCATACTATCCCACAGTATGTGTAAACCATAATTTATTTAATGGCCCCAATGAATGGACATCAAAGTGGTTTCTAAGTTTTTGTTATTACAAACAACGCTATAATCTTATGCAGGATTAAGGAGAGGGAAAAAAAAATCAGAATGCCCAGGTTTCAAGTGTGATTTACTGAGTGCCAGGCATTTTCACTTCTAATTGATGTCTTTTGTCAACAATTAGAAGTGAGCAGAATGGGCTCTACTAACATGAACATGAAACCCTGCAGCATGTGTACTCTGCCCACGGATCACTCTGCTCTGTCAGTCTCAGCACTTACCTGAGTGTGTAGGTGAACCTGTGTGTGTATAAGTGCATGGATCACTTTGAGAAATAACCCTCCAGTGATTGAGCAGCAGGCTTCCTGCTCCTGTGTGCACCCACGCACCTCACGTCCTAAAGGATGTGCCAGCTTGATTCCTCCAAATGAGGTGCGCGGTTCATTCATAAAAATCACAGAGACTGCTCTCTAATAACACCGATGGCCTTTGCTGCCTTTGAACTCCCTCTCAAAAGGAGCCTCTTTCAAAGACAGAGCTCGGGACACTGCCGCTTTCTTCCTCCCCCAGCGTGTCTGTGTCAGGCTGGGTTGCAGAAGGCTTAATATAGAATGGTATGCCTGGAATTAATCGACGGGGCTTCTCGAGGCAAGGGCTCCCGTGGTGCCCGAGCCTTTGACTTCAGTGGAATGAGGAGCCTCCTGGCTTTTTTTGTGAACCTTATGTACAGCCACAGGCATACATACCTCTCAAAATACTGGTCCTGAAAGGAAATCAGAAACAGATCTCAAGGTTAGGAGTTGGGTGTGCATTTTTCTAATTCATCTTTTTTTTTTTTTTAATTCACAGTGTGCACACAGCTCTTGGTCTCCAGACCCGATGAGGAGAATATAAGTTCCTATTTACAGCTCATAGACAAGTGTCTAATTCATGAGGTGAGTCATGATAGATTTCACAAAGCTTTTTTTCTCATTGCTTAGAAATGGTTCCTGTGGCAGGATCATTTGAATCAGCAACAACTTGTTTCTGTGGGGTAGATGTCTGAATAGCTTGGGCAGAACTTGGCATGGTGGCCTCAAGCCTAAACAAAGCTTGTATATAACTCAGTTGTCCAAAGATTCGTCCGGACTGAGCTCTGATGTGAGGGTGCATGCCTGAGAGAAACTTCCGACTCCGGAAGAATCTGAGTGACCAAGCCTGGGAGGTGTGCACACAGTCCTGCCACCTAGCCCCTGATGTTCTCAAGTCTTTCAGCGCTTTGCCTTGAAACATGTTGCCTTTTGGAGATTTGAGGGAGGGATGGAGAAAGAGTGTGCAGCAGAAACAATGTGTGTGTGAAGGGCGCGGGGATTGTTTTTAGCCACGTGTCCTTTTGAAGAAGGACTGAGGCATGATGGAGCTGTGCCTACCAGGCTCTCAAAGCTAACACAGTCTCCACCACGGGGTGGGGCAGGTGCTGGCCATGGCTGCCTGAGCGACATGTGGGGACAGGCCATTGTGCCTCAAACCCAAGACTCCAGTGGCTTCTTTGGTGACTCTCCTCCAGAGAGTTCCAGTGACAAAGTCTAGGCCTCTGGAAACTTAGGACTGCATAAACCTAGAGCATTGAGGTCTTCTTGTGGGATTTTGACATGAGAATAAGATGGCAAAGGCCTGCAAGTCTCCTCACCTTTGCTGTGGTGGTGGCCAAAACCCTGGGAGTCCAGGGGCCCCCAGTTTGGGGAGATAGCCAGTGCAGAGGTCTGGCCCCTCTCCCTCCCTCCCTGTGGCCCCCATCTCCATGCTCTGACTCTCCCATCCTCATGTGCAGGTGTCCAATTCCTGCTGGGTTTCCACCTCAGCCACGCCCCCCCACACCCCCTAAAATCTCATTTTTGCAATTTTCTCTCACAGCGGCATCCATTCTTCTATGTGCCTCTCCCCAAACCCCCCACTCAACCTTTTCTATTTCCAGTCCTGGCCCTGCACTTGTTTTGACCAGCAAAAAGCCACAGACAGAAGATAAGAGCACAGTGACACATTTCTGAACTCATTCATTCCATAGATATTTATCACTCCCCCTCGCCCTAGGCCTGGCCCTGGCTAGGCAGCTTATGGTGAGGGTAGTGGGTGAGATGAAGGGAAAGCAGGTTATCACATACATGATGATAAAGCCTCTGAGAGGCTCTCCCGGCGTGCTCTAGAGCCCAGATGAGTAGTGGCAGGCACCTGCCCGAGCTGGAAGCAGGGCTTCCTCAGAGAGGCTGCCCCCATGCTCAGCTCGTCCAAAAGGCAGGCAGAGTCTCATGGCTTGGTGAGAAAGGAGGCAGGAGAGTGCTCCAGGCAGACGGGGCAGGGTTTTGGGGGGTTCTGTGTCTCGTTAGGGAAGACCATTGGGGAGGAATTCGAGAAGAGAGTCTTTAAACTTCTGAGAAAGCAAAGCAGATCCCTACCTCCTCTCCCACATTCATTCTGAGCAGTGGAGGACAGGTTGCCTCCACCTGTCGGCTGAGCTCATGAGGCAGAATGACCGTCCTCCAGCGCCTCTGCTTCCTAGTTGGTCCACACCAGCCCCAGAGCTATGGCCTGAGGCCTATCACTGGCCTGCCTCGGGTGCGCCCTCCCTGCGCATCATGGCTCTTCTTTTTGCTTCTTTCCACTTTTTCTCCCTGCTGCCCAGTGATTCAATGCAAGGATGACACTGTGGGCTCCTCTGCTGGCAGGAGGCCCAGGCAAGGGGCCTCTCGGTACCGGGAGTCACAGCAGATAGGAGCTCAGGCCAAGTCCGCTTGCCTGAGCTCCGGTCTGGATGGAAGGCCTGCACTCTGCTTTGGAAGGGAAAATGTTGTTCAAGCCTTTTTATTATTTCAGTTGAGAAAGAGGAAAGTGTCTGAATAATTTTCCACAGCCCCGGGTTGTGTGTGAGAGAACCCACCCTCCCTTCGGCCTGGCAGGAGGTCAGCCTGGGCTCCGGACAAGCCTGCCTTCTTCTGCCCCCACGGCTGCTCCACCCACTGCAAGGGGAGGTGTGGTCACTTCCAAGGCACCTTCTACCCAGGGATGAAGGACCGACTCCCTAGAGAAGGAAAAGGGAAGATAGGAAAGGTCTGGATTCTGTATCTGGAACCATCCACTTCCTCATGGATTGTAATCCCAGGCGTATCGCCTGCTTGCCATCTTAACAAGGTTCTAGGAATCTGAGCGCTTGTCCCCTTAATGAGGCTTTTAATCCAGCTGCAAAAGCTGCAGGACACATCTTCCTCCAGACAGACGGATTGGTCTGGGCCTGACAGGGACAGAAGACGGAGCAGTGGCTGGCTGGCTGTGTCTGGGCAGCCTGCAGTGTGGAATCTTCCTTTGCCTGCAGCCCAGGGTGGAGGGGGCTGAGGTGTAGTACCAGGCATCCCAGCCAATGGCGGAGCACAGGAACCAGCCTTCAGCGTTTAGCCATGGCCCAGCGCTCCTGCTCCCAGCTGCTCCTCCCAGGACTGAGAACCGGCCTGCACACTCACTCGCTCTGCCGGGGGCTTGCTCCTGTCTGCGGCCCGGCACTAGCTGAGCATGACGCCCAGGTCAGAGTGAGTGAGCTGACCTCTCTGCAGAGGCTCTTTGCCCCTGCGGGCGGCCAATGTCACATGTGAACTGGAGTCCCTGAAAACACTTTAAATGCACATCTCTCGAGTGAACCACTAGCTCCTTTGTCACTTGAAGTTCAAGCCTGTCCTCCAGGCTGGCTCCATACCAGCTCAGGCCTTTAGTTTTGAGACCTCAAAGTCATTCGTTGGGACCAAAGGTGAGCACCAACCATGACAAACACGCACATGCCACAACCCAAGGGCTGGTCCACGCAACTGAAAATAGCCGGTTAGAGTATCTGTGAGCGGCATGGGTTGAATCGTTACTAAGAGCCAGGCATGTCCTTAAGTATTCTGAGTACTTTTCCTGCGTTATCTCGTTTAGTCCTTCCAGCGTCCATTAGAGGGAGACATTATCACCCTCAGCTTTTAGAAGGAACAGAGTCTCAGGTGGAGGAACTCGCATAAGGGAGTGTGGGATTCACGCCCTCCCGTCTGCATCCAGAGCTTTCCTCTGACCCACTGGCTGGGCCATCCTCCTCAGCTCATCTTGACCAGGGCGCCTGCATCTTGTGTCCTCACTTAACATCTGGCTGAATGAGCCCGTCAAAAGCAGAATCTATCCATCCCTTTATGAGTCCAGCGGATGCGTTTGCCTGTCACAGTTTTCAGAGGTCCTCGTGTGTGGTTGGACACTCACTGAGCATCACCCAAAATGAGAGGGGCCACAGAGGAGAACCAGGTCCTCACCTTTCAGCCATGAGACCATCCTGCCACTCACTGAGAGGGGGTCTGCACCTCTTTCTCTAATGGAGCACTGGGTCCCTTGGTTGGTAGCCCTCTTCGAGGTGTACCCTTAATGGTGTCTGGCTAAGGTCACACAGGGGGAAGCGGTTTCCAAGTCAATAACTTTTCTGCAATATGACTGATATCTTTTTGCTTTTGTTCACATAGCTCTCTTGTGTTTAGGTCCTTAAAGATTAAATGTCATCAGGAGAAAATTAAGCTGTCTTTCTATTTTTTCCCCCGTTTCAGGAATCTGTTTCCTTCCTGGGAAATAATCATGTAGTCTGTTATTCTAAGTAATAGCTTATCGCTTCTTAAATTTCATGCCTTATTGACAAAACTACCTAGGCGTGTGATCTCCATCATTGCTAATGCTGATCTGTCAAACCCTATGGATTTCCACAGCATGTGGAACACAGTTCTGGATACTTGACAGGATTCCTGTACTGCGTGTGTGGTCCTCCTCATCTCGAACACTCCACGGCCAAGTGCTGCCTGCAGCAGAATTACCAGGGCACTTGCTGCAAACACAACCCCCCTCCCACCCCCGACTCCCCTCCAGATCTACGGTCAGGCTCTAGGTGTGGGGGAGGCGGCCCAGGAATCTGCATTTTAACGGTCTCTCTGGGGAAATCTAATAGACCATGAATTTGAGAGTCTCTGCCCTGGGGACAAAGAACCCCTGAAAGGCCTTCCCTGGGCCATGGTGCACACAAACGGAACATGATGGAGATGACAGATATTACAAGGCAGCCGGCACAACATCCCCCGACACCAGTTTTCCTAGAAAAGACTTGAGAAGCCATCAGATCTACCCACCTTCCTAAACTTTAGGCAATTTAGGTTAGGACGGGTGCAGTGGGGTTTTGGTAGGGCACCAGATCCTCTAACTGGAGGTTTCTCAGCCCAGCCCTGAAATGCAGACTAAACTCCATGTTCGGAAGCCCAGTTGACCACTCAGGGTGTCCACACACCATCAAGCAGATTGATTTTTGGAATGGCTTAGCATTTCCATTGATTATGGAAATGCCGGGGGCCTGCAGAAGCCAGAGTATTCGACAATCAATTTTGCAATTTATTCTTGGTTAATAAATAGAGTCCAGAGTGGAGTCAGAGGCAAGAGAAGGTGGGTTTGGACCTATCAGAAATACAACCAAAACCAAGGGTTATCAAAACTTTGCCCGGCTGGCCTGCTCAATGGTTTAGCATCAATCTATGAACCAGGAGGTCACAGTTTGATTCCTGGTCAGGGCATATGCTCGGGTTTTGGACTCCATCCCCAGTGTGGGGCATGCAGGAGGCAGTTGATCAATGGTTCTCTCTCATCATTGATGTTTCTGTCTCTCTCTCTCCCTCTCCCTTCCTCTCTGAAATCAATTATATATATATATATATATATATATATATATATATATATATATATATAAGCTTAATGCATGTACCTTACCAGACACCTCCAATGCCAAATAACTTGAATTTTCAGTTATGAAACTGCTGTTTGAACCAGCTTGAAAACAGGTGAAAAAAAGGCAACTGCAGAGACGCCAATGTTTTCCCCTATTAATTGCATGTTTCTCCTTCTAATGCTAGGCTGCGTCACCCATTAAAAAATCCTGTTTGTTTTTGCAGGCATTTACAGAGACGCAGAAAAAAAGATTGTTGTCATGGAAACAGCAGGTGCAGAAGCTCTTTCGGTCTTTCCCTCGGAAAACCCTTCTAGACATATCAGGATATCGACAGCAAAGAAAGTACGTTGGGATTTCATTGTTTGTAACGCATGGTGGCTCCCCAGGTGTCTCGTTGCCTGCCTGCGTTCCTGGGTCGGGACAAGGCAGGGCATTCCTTGGTCATCAAGGTGCCCTGCAGCGAGTTCCAAATCGCGTTCCTTAAACAGGTGGGGTTGGGAAAGGCTGTCAGAGAAAGCATTCCCCGAGGAAGAGCTGAATGTGATCTTTTGTAACTCAATTGACATTGTCAAAGCAACAGTGTTCGTCCGGATGCAGAGAGTGGATGTAATTTAATGAACACCAGCAGAGCACTTGGTAGTTTATCCCCAAAAGGGGGCTCTGAAAGGACAAAAACGGATTGTTCTCTCAGCACCTTAAGTGGTAGTGTAATTTTTTTCTCTCTCCTAGCTGCAGACAAGCTAATTATAGTTGGTGGCAGGGTGAAGAGCCCAGTGCTAGTCTATTTTGGTCTGAGTTGCAATCTAAGAGTGGAGCAGTATGATTCTCGATTTCTCATAGTGCTTCAGCTTCTTCGATGCAGTTAAAAATAAGCCTTATTGTACTTGAGACCCCATTCCCTTGATCTGGCTTTAAATTGAGGAATCCAATTGCATATGAAAAGTGAATTACAGTGCCAATTAATTAAGAGGCAGCATGGATTAAGCCTTGTACAATGACAGAGAGTTTTGGGGAGACAAGAGAATGATGATGCGAACATCCTAAAAATCCACATTCCATTTATTTTGCATTTTTAAACATGAGCATGTGATATTTTCACTTGCACCTAAAAAATTCTGAATTCATTTCTCAGTGCATTTATTTGCATAAGTGTGTCTTACAATATCACTATTTGATATTATTTAAGGGAGGTAAGGCCCGTTGAAATTTGTGAAGTCTTTCTTAAAGATTAATGTAAAACATATGAATTATCCAGCCTATACACAACATGGTTGCTTATTAAACAAACATTTAACACTTACTATGTGCCAATTATCCAAGCACGTTGAGAATATTAATACATTGAATCCTGCAACAACCAGGAAGAGGAACTGCTGTCAGCCTCATTTTACGGAGGAGTCAGTAGGTGATGGCATCCAGGATTTGGTTCAGGCAGGCCATCGCCAGGGTCAGTGCTCTTAACCACTGTGGATGCCAGGCAGTTCTCATGGTCTTTGTGCAAAAAAGATGGGCAGGTCAAGCAACACTCCTTATTTCCCACTCCCTGGCCCCATGCCCTCTGGGGTGCCTCCCTGGTGGGTTGGGCTGGATCAGCTCTGCACCCTGATGAAAGGCCACGCCTGCACTTCAGCCCCCTCCCCTGGGGTTGCCCCTTTCCCAGGCGCGCGCGCTCTCTCTCTCTCTCTCTCTCTCTCTCTCCTTGTACGGACAGCAACACTTCTCCCAAGTATGAGGAGGAGGTACCAGCCCCTCTTGCTACACCAGCCCCTTGGGAGCCAAGCTCCAAGCAGAAGAAGGAATTTAGAAATTGACCATGAAGATAGAGCTTTTAAGGGTTTTGCTACCCACCCCAAAGTTTCATCCCCTGCCTCTGTCTGCCCTGCCTTGTCCTTGGTTAACCTTGACCTCTCTAGAGTGTTACTACCTAAAGCTTGATTTGGGCGTCCTAAGATTTGCCAGATTGGAGTCCCAGTGGACCTCTTTTATGGATTAGATAAGAATGAATTTCATTATCAATTGCAGATGTTCAGTTGGAGTTTGCTAAAGCTCTAGAAAATAATTTGTTCTCCTACGTATTACCTCTGGGATCTTTTTATGCTATTAATTTGCTTTGAAGACCCGTTTCTCCAATAATACAAAGGTTTCTGCAGCCCACCCCCTGCTTGAATTATCCCAAATCCCAAATTAATTGGTTCTTATTTAGTCTTTTCACGCATTTCAAGATAATGAAATCGGTTTGTTAGATTTAGGAAGAAGGCAAAGAAAGAGAGATGCAAATGGGCAGAGGAAGAGAATGAAAAATGAAAATTTACTTTTGTCGCTTTATTCTCCCCCCGAAAGGAATGATTATCTCATTAAGCCTAGTGATCTTAAGTAACCTAAGTGTTCACTCTGGTTGCCAGCCGTGGCACCGCTCAACAGCCCTGGCTTTGTAATAGCCTATTAAGGATGCCACAGTAGAGCCCACCATCATTAGAAAGATGGCCCAGCCAAATTCTCCCCACCGGCCCATTCTAGCCCCCAAATACTCAGGGCTTCACCACCACATCTAGCCAGTGAGTCCTCCCTTCTGGAGGCCTGGAGCCCTTGTTCCTCCAGGGGCCCACACCAGAACCCTCTGCCCACATTATATTGCTCAAGATATACTCTGCCTTCCCGGAGGCACAAATCCTTTTAGCATCGTTCACTGACTACTGTATTTTGCATATGAAGTAACTTTTAAAAAATCCAACCGAAAAGGAAAACGAGGGGGGAAAAAAGCCATTCGCACTAAATAAGGAAAAGTCTTAGCAGAATACTGAATCATCTACCGGGTGGCCAAAATCCTGACTCCAAAAACCAAAGGCCTAGTTTTTGTAGTTAAAAAAAAACAAACAAACAAACAAACAAAGAAAACCACCACTTGCTCTTCACCTGTCAGTCACTCAGATGGTCCTTCCTCCAGAGGAGGTCTCTGTGATCCCATGAAAGGACTCCTACCCCACCTGGCTTGAATTTCCTCTTTCAAACCAAACGTCTTAAACCGTAGTAAAAGAAGAAAGGGGGGAAGAAGAGGGAGAAAGGATGGAATAAATAAAGAGACCTAGAACCAGGAGTGCCCCTTCTCACCACGCGCAGAGGAGCCACGAAAGCCTGGAAGTGGAAAGACATAGCCCAGAAATCAGTTCAGCCAGCTCACCGTGGAATTCTCTTCCCTGCCCTCCCTCTCTCCCTGGGAAAATAGGAGTACTGGGGAAAGAGAAACATTTTCTGAGATCTGCTGTGCTGATGGCTTAGAGGCCCCTCCCCCTAGGCACACACAACTCTCTCTCAGGAAATGACTGTTTTGCAGGACCCCCCACCCCCACCCCATCATCCTCAACTGGTTACATACGTCAGCCCAGTGTCCGGGAGTCTCCTCACAGGCCTGGCACAGACCTCCCCTGCACGGTGGGGAAAGCGAGTCGTTTCCATCTTGTGGCCATTGGAGGTAAAGCATTTCGACCTAAACATCAGTGAATGACTAAAGCTGACTCTTCTTGGAAAGAATGTGCTGGTTCCTGAAACCCCGCTGGCGGCCACGCGCCCTCCCAGAACCTGAGGCGTGTTAGAGAGGACAAGTGCTTTGGGGATGAGGTCACAGCAGCCAAGGGAGCACAGCCTCCGAGGGCGCCGCCTGGGTCTCTGGCAGCCTTCCTGGTGGACCCAGGGGAGACACCGGCCGCTGGTCTTTCTGCAGGGAGGGCCTGTGCAGTGGGCAGCAGTGGGTGTCCTGGGGCCACACATCACATCATCTCCTTTCCAAATCCCTCCTCCATGCCCTGGAGTCAGCGCCCCCCAACGTGGGTCAGTCCTGCCTTGTGGAGAGGCAGCCTGATGGCAGAGGCTTGTCCATTCTTGCATTCATTCAACATGCCTTTACCGTGTCAGGAGCTGATTCAGTCACGGAACACATAGGCTTGACGAGGACAGACTTGGACCTTTTTTTCAGGGAGCTGACATCCTATGGGGCTCTCAGGCCACTTGTCCCCAGTCTTCCACAGAGCCAGACAGACACCAGGGAAGACTGCGGTTTGATGGAACGAACACTGAGCCTAGCTGTGCAGCCTCCTTGCTGTGTGGCCTCTTGACAGGCATGTGAGTGCTCTGGGCCCTGTGACCAGCTTGGAAGAAGGCCCAGGAGCGCCACGGTTAAACCTCTGGGCTGCCAGCACTGCTCCCTGCTGGCTGAGTGACCTTCGCGAAACTATGAAGCTCTATTTGCTTCTCCAGATGTGAATAAAAGTGGGTAGAGTGCCTACTTCACTGGGTTGTCATGAGGATGGAAGAATCACTGTAATAGTGCCCTGATGGTGCATGTTATCTTCGCTCTCAGCTGTCAGCTGTCCTTTTAATCATAGCCCTTTCCTGGTTCAGACCCCCTGGGACCTCATAGGACTTAGAACTGTCAAAATGTGAGCAGACCGCCCCCCCGCCCCCAGGAGGCGTCCTACAGGTAGCCTGGGGGGTGAAATGGCTGAAGGGAACTCATGCTCCCTGGTTCTTCTCTGTTCGCTTCCACAGTCGCGGCTTTGGGCAGTCCAACTCCCTCCCGACGGCTGGCTCTGTGGGCGGCGGCATGGGCAGACGGAACCCACGCCAGTACCAGATCCCTTCTCGGAATGTCCCTTCCGCCCGCCTGGGCCTCTTGGGCACCAGTGGGTTCGTCAGCTCCACCCAGCGCAACACCACAGCCAACCCCACCATCATGAAACAAGGAAGACAGGTTTGTTCTGCACCAGGGGAGGGGGGCGGGCGGGCGGCGGGGGGGGGGGGGGGGGGGGGGGACTCAGCCAAGCTCAGCGCCCAAAGCTTCGGGATGGTTCCCAGATGACCCCGAGGTGCAGGGAGGGGCCTGAGCTGAGAGACAGTGTCCCTGTCCTCTGCGTTACCCACGTCGCTTGCGCTGTTCCTCTGGGAGACAGACCAGGGCCAAGGCTGCACCTGGCCTCACGGGGCAGCGGGGGTGGGGGTGGCTTAGGAGGCCCCTGGGACCACTTCAACCTTGGGGGCCCCGAACAAGGGTGCCTTTAGGAAGAAATGTAATACCTGTTTATCGTTTGCCCTGACCCTTGACTTGCCCCAGCAGACCTCACCACTTCCCAAACTGGGTTCCAGAGAAACCTCAGCCTCTAAGGAACTTGCTTAGCCTTTTTGTTCATGACAAACAGCTCCTTCGTCGTGGTCCAGCTGTGGGAAGGATCCACGGGAAGGAGCTGGAGAGGCCGTCCGAGGGAGGGTTGAAACCCTCTCAGCCAGACAAAGCTGGCTGCCTGGCGGTCCTCGATGTGTGACCTAGAGCTGAGCCCTGTCCTGCGGCCCCACGGCCCTCTGCCCCTGCCCCACACCCTGCCCAGTGCCTCCCATCCATGTACCTCCAGCTTTGTGGGGCCGTGTAGGTTGGGACTGGGATTGGAGGGACACCAGTGGGCCTGAGGTTCTGAGTCGTTCTGAGAAATGTAGGGGTGACAGATTGGTCTAAAAACAGGAAAACGGCTCCAGGCACAACAGGGGGGATTGGCTCCGCAGGGAGCAGCACAGGGCACGGAAAAGCCCCACATTCTGGTCATTGTGGGCAGCCCCCCCGGGTCAGTTCAAGAGGCAGTCGCCACCTAGTAACCAACACAAGCCCCGTTGTGCCAGCTCATTGCCGATCAGGGCTTCTTCCCTCCCCACCCCCCACTTTGTAGTAACTTGTAAGAATCTCAAAAAAATCAAATGAGATGAGTTAGCACCTGAAATGGTGCTCTTCATTGCAAATATCTATAAACCCCCTCTCCCCCCGCTCCCATTTCCAAGAAAAATGACAGGAAAAGCAAAAGCAACAAAAGGGATAATAGGGAGAGGGGAGAGAGGGGTCCAGATTGAACTGAGGTTCAGAGAGGGGCTGGGGCTCAGGAGGTGGGAGCAGGGGCATGTAGCTAAAAGGAACGGAACCTGAACTTCCTCACTATATGGAAGCAGGTGGGCAGCGCTGGCCTGGAAGCCCTTTGCCAGAAGTCACCAGAGGACTCGCCTCCTGAGCTCTGCAGGGGGGACCCTGCTCCCCACCCCCAGCCCCCCCACCCCAGGGTGTCTGGACTCACAGTCCCCCTTTTGTGTTTCTCACTAGAATCTCTGGTTTGCCAACCCCGGGGGCAGCAACAGCATGCCAAGCCGCACCCACAGCTCCGTGCAGAGGACCCGCTCGTTGCCCGTGCATACTTCTCCCCAGAACATGCTGATGTTCCAGCAGCCAGGTAGGCCTGGAGCCTGTTCTCTCACTCTGCTCTCCCCTGACACACCGGCGAGGCCAGGACGCCAAAATAGATGCCCCGGTGAACCCAGCTGGAAAGTGCTTAGCCTCGACTGTCACCACGCATTCTTGCGAGCTTATAGAAGCGTTTCTTTTTTTAAACTGTGCCTTGCCAGCATGAATAGCGGCTGGTTGGCTGGAAGCCAGCACGAGGAGCCCCACAGTCGTTGCAATCTGACGAGGATATTTTTGATACTAGTCATATTTATAGGTTGATTAAAGCAGAGATACCACTGGAGGGCTTGGAGGGGGGTGGGAAGGGTTCCATGTGTCATGGGGGCGGGCGGTGTAGAGAGTAAGACAGACAAAGGGAAGGCTTGGCAGCGCTGATGCTAAGGCGACCCCCCCCACCAAGCCCCCCTGTTTGGGAGTGCCTTGCAAACATGACTGCTGGACCGGCCATCCTTCCTGCACTTGGTCAAAGAGCATCTTAGTGCAACTCCAGTCCATTTCACCTTTCTCCTTACCCCTAAAACAGGCAGCCGGAATTATGTACAACCAGCAAATACTTGCACCCTTTCTCTATGCAGACAGGGACCTTAGACTCCACAGAGAATTCAAAGCCACATAAGCAGTCACTGCACCTACCTAGATGCCCCCCAGGCGGGCACACCAAACGTGCACCTGCAGGAAATGCCCAGCCTGGGCAGTAGATGCGTTCGCTCTGGGCATAAGTCCTACAGGAGGTTAGGAGGGGAAAGGTCGCTGTGGCCTTTGGTGGGCAAGGAAGCGTCTTGGAATTGGGGCTGAGCTTCAGGAGACAGAGGGTGAGGAGGTGGAAAGAGGAGGGCGGCATCGCAGGCAGAAGGGGAGCAAACTTCAGTGGTACTGAGGGCCACGGTGCATCCCAGAAGCCATTGCTGGGCTGAAGTAGCAAGGGGTTGACCAAGGGAGCTAGAAAGATGGTACCCGGTGGTGGGGACTCCGAATCCAAGGCCAAGGAGCTTGGAGCTCTCAGTGGGGAATCTATGGAAGCAGGGGGTCAGGCAGGAGTGTGCGTAGAGTGTGAAGGGGAGGCAAGCTGTGGGTGGAGGGGAGGAGGACGAAGAGGAAGGGGAGGATGAAAATGAGGAGGAGGAGGAGGAGGAGGATGAAGAGGAGGGGAGGAGGAGGAGGGGGAGGAGGAAGAAGAGGAGGAGGAGGAGGAGGAGGATGAAGAATATGGGGGGGAGGAAGAAGAGGAGGGGGAGGGGGAAGTGGTGTGGAGCTGCCAAGGGGTGAGGTGTGCCAAGAGAGGAAGGGACGTCCACAAGGTCCAGTGCCTGTTTACAGTTGCTTCTTGGCTTCTAGAATGCTCCATATCTGCGCACTTTCGTTTTAAAGCTCCTTTTCTCCGTTTTGATACTTGTAGCTATTTTTCTTCCCAGGCAGAAATACTGGATAAAATTCAGGGGTTGTGAACATTATCCCTGCGTTCAGCCCCAGCCTCTGCTCCCATGCAGCATTGTGTATAGCCCACTCCCAGTAACAGAGAATCTGGGCAGGACTTGCAGGCATCCTGGGCACCAGGAGGTCTGTGACCTTAAACAAACACCCCACTGCCAGGCCCAGACAAGGACTCACCCTCCAGAGACAGGGCCTCAGAGGTGGGCCAGGTGATGGGTCTCCTGGGCAGGTGGGGCTGTCCCCTCAGCGGCACGTCCTGGTTCGCTAGGCAGGCGGCTAGGCGTGGTGGTGGGATGGGGTAGACTAGAATCAGTATTCTCTCAGGGCGGCAGGAGTCAGGAAGGCAGAAAGTGGCCTTCAGCCTTCGTGTTTGCACGGCCGCTGTAATCGTGAACTCAAAGGGAACCGATACAGGTGACCAACCCAAAATTGAATACTCAGTGAGCCGCGTCACAGGGCAACACTGGTTTCTTCCGGGCCGGCGATGGCTTCAAAGCATCCGTTTTAAACCCTCTGGGCAAACGTTGAAGACTGCAGTGCATTCTAAAGGGGCTCTTATTTATTCTGTTAACTTAAAACGATTCATTAAAATCATGGCAGACTTTACATATCTCCAAAGGATATAGTAAAGGCTGGGGGCTAGCACCAGCACCAAGTTGAGCATCAGCTAATCAGTTGCCTTGCTCAGATTTGCAAGAGGCTCCCCTCTCTTCTAGACCCAAAGTCTGGCCCTTTGGCAGCCACGTCAGGGTGGTTTTCATCTCATTCCCACATGTGTGTGCAGGTTCTAGATGTTTCCCGGGACGAGCCAGGAGAGCTGTGGGTGATGGTTGCCTCTCGCTGGCCTCGGGATGATTAGGAAACACAAAGCAAGGGCACAGGGTCTCCTGGACTCACCAGGGAGGGACTTGAGCTCAGAACAAGCATGGCGCCCGGTGAGAGCGCTCAGGGTCCTCGCAGAGGCAGGGCGTTTGCCCAACTGCAAAACCAGTCTGGAAACAGCTTGCAGGATGATGCCCTGTATTGGAAGCAGCTCAATTCCTGTTGACCCGGCTCAGCCACCTTTGGGATCCAGCCCTGGAGCAACACTGGAAAGCTGAGGCTCCTGACACCTGGAAGCCCGAGAGAGAAAGGCCAGAGGGCAGCAGCAGCGGGCTTCAAAGGACAAGCATGGCACAGCATCGGCTGGCAGCCTCCCTGGGATCTTGTTCTTCCCTTGCACAAAACCATGTGCGAACGACCCCTGGAGCTGGACCACCAGATGTGCGATGGATAAGGAGTGCCTTCCGTGGTAGCATTTCCGGGGGACATACCTGTTCACAGCAACCTCCCCTCTGCACCAGCTCACGCTTGCACTTCTCCCACCATTAGACTCTGCACGCCTAGCAGCCGTCACAATTCATGTCCCCCTTCATGTGCGTGAGTTTCCCAGTTCCTTTCAGAGAACTGCCTTCGAGAGAGTGGGGAGAGGAGAAGGGCATCAGAGCACTGGGTCCATGAGGAGAAGGCGGGGGCTGCCATGCAGAGGCAGAGGCCAGAACAGGGACCCCCCTTAAATAATAAACATTTGCCCTCTGTCTTCTAGTAAGTAGGCAAACGGCCCTGCTCAGGGAGGTTGGTGAGCAAGTCAGTTCTATCACAGCCAAGAAACCCCGCTGGGCCCATGCCCCCCTGCGTCTTAAGAGTCACATTCAAAGAGACCAGCTGACAGCAAGATGGTACAATATTATTGTCTTGCACCATATCCTACTCATCAATTTTTGGTGGAACTGTGGGTGCCAGAGGGTTTCCACAACCCTTCCTCTGCAGGTTTACGAATAAAGCCACAGAGAAAAGCCTCCGCCACCATCACAGACTCAGGGGTGCAACTCGTGCATTACCCATGTTCCCCCCTCACCCACCAAGACCTCTCCGCGATCACCAGCCTGCCTGCCACGCTGACTCCATTTCCTGCCCACACTGATCTCTTTGCCTTGTTACCATCCTCCCCTTTTCTTCTCGGTTCCGGCTTTGTCTCCCTTTCTTCCTTACCTGCCCGCACCCCCACCCCCATCACAGCTATCCAGGTCCCACGTCCCGTCCTCTGTCCCTTCCTCACCAGCCTGTCTTTCCTGACTTCTCTCCAACCGTTGGCCCTGCTTCTCACTTCATCAGACTTTTAAAGCCTTTCAGCAGAGTGGCCTCAGATGTCATCGCCAAAGTGGGATCCTAAAGGTTTCCTTCCTGAAATGCCGACCTGCCTCTCACTGTAAAGTCCTGAAGCCATCAGCCTCCTACCTCAGCCTCAATGCCTTGAAAGAGATGCGCAATTGCACCTTGGGTGCCACATGCGTGAAACTCAGCAGGACTGCCCTGCTGCTGCCGTGGGAAAGCCACCTGGGCCACCCCAGTGGGCCCTGCAACAGCACCTCATGAAGGATGAGCAGCCCCAGTCCCTTCTAGAATCTTCTTGACCCTGGGACCTACGCCTGAGGTTCTGTACTTGTGGGGCCTCTGCACAAGCACAGGTAAAAAGTCCCGAGTCAGCCTGACCCTGGGCATCTTAGAGCTGGGAGCCTCACTGAATTCTGGGATGATCCGATGGTGAGGGAAGAATTTCTAGTGCACAGAGGTGGCATCTGAGCTGAAGAAACAGCAGAAGACTCAGGTACAGAGTCCTTCCTCTTTGCCTCATAGAAGACTAGAAACCGCCTCTGCCTGGTCCATTACAGCGAGGGACCCAGGATAACTGCGATGAGTCTGTAGGGACAGCAGGCGCCATGGCAGGAGGTGGCTGGTGGTTACCGTGGGCCTGTGGAGCAGGAGCTGCCGAATGCTCCTCCAAGGTTCTGAGAGCTCCACCCACCCACTCACACGTGGCTGAGGGCTCCTAGCCTGAGACCGAGGCTGGTACCCACCCCTCCTGTATGTACAAAGAGATGCCACAGATCTGTTTTTATCAAATACCCAATTAAGAAGTCACACTATTAGGAAACTCTGGAATATGAACATATGTGTATCTCCCAGGACTTGGAATTTTTCACAGCCATGCTGAGAATGGAGGGGGTCGTGACTCCCCGGCGCCGGAGGGAGGAGCTGGAGGAGGAAGAGCGAGCACGCCCACTCTCCGCCTAAAAGAGCAGCCACGAAGGTTTGGAGATTCTGGAGCGTAGAGCCCTGCACTTCTCAGCCCCCTTTTTGGAACACGCAATCCCAGGCTTGGAAAATGTCATTTTGCTGCGTGTTGGCAAGAAATCCTGCAGCTGAGACACTTCTCTCCAAATGTCGAGCATCTTTATTTATCCAAATCTCTCCACAGTGTTTGTTTAAAGGGAAGTGCTAGAGAGTAAACTAAATTTTACAATGAGCATATGGATGGCTATAATTGCTGAGGGTGTTTTTTTTTTCATATTTGCTAACTGGCTATATATAAAATTGTGTTTCTCTTTTATAGAGTTCACACCCTGAAGGCTGCTAATTTTTGCATGCATATGATTTTCACATGAATGGATGAAAATACTAACATACTCTCCCCCCTGGATTGTCTGATTGCCCCAGCCCTGCTTTGAAAGCAGCCAGCCAAGGGGGCGGGGGAGACCCTTGCATTCTCCCTCTCAGTGCCCTGGAAGCCCCATTGGCCTCATGATCTGGCACAGAAGTCCCACTGATGCTGGAACTTGTGTCAGAAAGAACCCTCTCTGCTCCCCAGTGCTTTCTGCATTGGTCCGTTCTGCCAAGCTTCTCTCTGCAAAGCTTAAATAACGGAAACGACTTCTGCCTCTCAGTGAGCTGGTCATGGGGAACCCAGATTGCAAAGGCTATTTAAATATACAGCTAACCAAAGGCTATTTAAATATACAGCTAACCAAAGGATATTTAAATATACAGCTAACTTCCTATCCCACCAAACCACCAACGCATTTGTAATCCCCGGCCCAGCCCCTGAGCGCCCCCTGGTGGAGATGTGAAGGAGCAAGGACATGGCCTTAAGCTTGGGACACAGGCAGGATCCTTTACAGGGAGAAGAGCTAAGGCCCAAGAAGAGAACAGCTTCCCAGGGTCACATGTGCAGGCAGCGGCAGAGCTGAGACTCCCCAGGCACAGAACACACACACACACACCCCGGCTGATTTTTTTCCTGCCTCCCCGCTCTAGGACTTCAGGTCTTAGCTGTCAGAGTTGCTATGTCTTGCTCCATTTCTGATCCCTCAGTAGGCATGTACGAGGTGTGCAGAAAGTCATGCTGGGAGATTCATAGAACTATGAAAGCATTGTCGCTGTCTGCAAGGCACTTCCAAGCTAGTCAAGGACGTTCAGGAGCTCCACAGGATAAGGGGCCAGGGAGAGGCTGACCGCGGGGGCCCCCAGTAGGACAGAGGAGGAAGGCCCCAGGGTCTGGAGCCTGGGGAGACAGGGAGGGTCCGCAGAGCAGACATCTCAGCCAAGGCTGTGTTGGCAGGGAGAGCACGGGCTCTGGGGTCAGACCCATGTGGGTTCATGACCCAGCTCCGTTTCAGGGGCTAACCGTGACGGGTCCCTCAGCCTCACTGAGCCCCACCTGGGAACCTGGTGCCAGGTGCGGGCTCAGGCGCAGAAGAGGTGCTTTCCGTGCGGTGGTTCCCATTCCCTGCTGCTCAGAAGGAAGCAGAAATGTGCCAGGCCTGGTGTGGGCACGGGGAGCGGAGCCAAGTCCTCTCCAATGACGCGAACTTTCAACTGGGGGAAGCAGCAGATACATGCATATTTCAGGTGCTGTGACATCTGTGCAGTGAAGGAAAGCAGAAGAAAGGGATGGGGCCGAAAAGGCCTGTTCACATACAATGAACAGAAGGCGGGGAGAGGGAGAGCCATGGAGACATCCAGGCCCAACATTCTGGGCAGAGGGAACAGCAGTGCAAAGGCCCTGGGGCAGAGGAGGACCTGGGGTAGACTAGAGGAGGGGAGAGTGTACCAGGGCAGGAACTAACAAGGAGCCAGACTGTGTGGGGCCTGCAGGCCGTGGCAGGGGTTGGGTTGCCTTTGATGGGAAGGCGCTAGCTGGTTCTGAGCAGAGGACTGACAGACTATGACTCTGAGCAGCTATTCTTAGTCACCAGTTTTCTTCCAGCCACCCACATTCACAGTGGACTCTGTGAGTGTGACCTCGGAGGTTGGTTGAACTCGAGTGTAACGTGCCCTCCGTGCTGGCCCCCGACAGTCCCCCCAGGTCCTCCCAGGGAGGCCCAGCAGACCCTCACCCTGGCAGGTGGAGCCAGGGCCACTGTGCACACTTTCTCTTGGTTCTTAGAACTCCCGTCACCAACATAACCCTTTGCCCCTGCAGAATTCCAGCTTCCCGTGACTGAACCTGACATCAAT
This sequence comes from Corynorhinus townsendii, assembly GCA_026230045.1. Lineage (NCBI taxonomy): Eukaryota > Metazoa > Chordata > Mammalia > Chiroptera > Vespertilionidae > Corynorhinus > Corynorhinus townsendii. Next base: position 197,552,218 of record JAPDVU010000001.1, read on the forward strand.
AACAGGCTGGAGTCCTTGTGCCTCAGCATGACCGAGCACGCCCTGGGAGGTGAGTGTCCTCCCAGTGTTTCTCATGCCCGTAAGAGCCACTGCCCATGGGCTGTCTACACTCTGGGGGGATGGGAAGAACACAAGAAGGAGAAGGCAGGGGACCGGAGAGGGAGGGGCCTCAGGGGCTACTGGGCTGTCATCAAGCCACCCCACACCCAGTGGCCACATGCCTGCTCGTCCTCCTTTTTTGGGAGGTGAGTCAGGAGGACTTGGAGCCGAGCCCGGCCCCCTTTCCTCGAGGCTCACCCCCCAGTGCGCACGGCAGTCCCACCACAGGTGTCATCCCAGCCCAACGCAGGGAGCACATGGCTTCGAGTGGGAACATGCCCACAGCACGGCATTCTTTCCTCCTCAGCACTAGATTCCCCCAGCCTGGTCCAAGCATATCCCAACTTGCTCTAAAACCAGGATTTTTGCAACAGAAATCCCTGCTTGTTTTTATACCCAAATGGTGCCTGGCGCCCCAGCAGGCCGAGGTGTCCTTTGCAGGGTGATGGGGCCCATCTAGTTGGATGTGTCTGTGGGGTGCAGGGCTGTGGCTGCGAAGAGCTCCCAGAAGCAGCAGATCCTCCCATGGTCTGTTTGAAACCCTGCGTTGTCACAACAGCCCGGGAGGACTCCGTGCCCTTCTGGTACTAACCGGGTGCCTTTCCCCAGCCGGGACTCACCGCCAGCCCTGGGACGTTTGGCAGGCAAAGGAGAGACGTCCGCTCCTTCCTGCCAGCGTCCGGGGCGGCTCTGAGTCATGGAGATCCAGGGAGGCCTCCTGTGACCCTTCCTGATGGCCTCAGTCTGGATGCACTCACCCACCCCAGAGGCGGGCCAGCAGCACACCTGGGGCCAACATTTGTGTGTCTGGTGTTGGGGGGGGTCGGGGAGGGGAATGGGGGAAAGCTCCATCAACTACTCCAGAGAGCGTTGTCCCTCTGCCCAGGGATTTTTAAAGTTTAGTCTCTGCACACCCAGTCTTACCCTGAAACCAAACAAGGCAGATTAAAATGCTCTGCACGGAGCAGAGTGGAGGGTGTGTGTGAGGCTGTCCGCAGCCAGAGGAAGTGTCCGCTCAGTGCCAGATGGAGGGGACCCAATGGCTCTCAGGGCACAGCTCCTCCTGCGACCTTCCCGGGTGCCGGGAGCTCCATGTGCACACACTGCTCTCTCTCTCGGCTATCCTGGAAGCTGCTCAGCATCCTTGGTCCACCCCTGGTACCTCAGGGATGAGGCCCCTCTTCTCCAGCTCACTGAGGAGACTGGATCAGCCCACACCAGTGGCCCCTAATGAGTAAAGAGAAACAACCCAACGTCCATCAGCAGATAGATACAGATGAACAAAATCTAGTATAACCATACAGTTCAGCCTTAAAAAGAATGAAGTACTGACACAGGCTGCGACCTATTCGGGGGCGATGGGGGTGGGGGGGCGGCAGACATGCGCTAAGTGAAAGGAGCCACACAGAACAGGATTCCACTTGTGAACTGATGACATGTCCAGTGTCCAGAGCAGGCACATCTATAGGGACAGAAAGGAAGACTGTAGTGGTCAAGGGCTGCAGGGAGGGGCCAGTGGGTGCAGAGTTCTTCTTTGGGACGACAAAAATATGCTGGAATTAGATGGTGGTGATGGTCACACCGTTCTGTGAATATACTAAAAACCGCTGAACTGTACACTTGAACAGGATGAAATTTGTGGTATGCGAATCATATCTCCATTTTTCTCATAAAGGGAACCCCCATAGACCCTAACTCATCAGGCCACCCTCTGCCCACTCAACCCTCCCACCTGCCGGTGGCTGGGGTGGCAGGAGCCGGGGAGCTCTCCCTGCCTCTGAGCCAGCAAGGAGACTGGCCTTTTCCCCCAGGGCTGGATAGTTCTCAGATATTTGGCATATTGGAAGTTCTTTCCAAACTGCTAAGGACTAACATCATCATCATTAGTAACAAGAATGCCAAATGCTCTTTATTAAAGGGAGGCTTTTATTCAAAAGGCTTCGTTTTTCAGCCCATTCTTCTGTCGTTTTTATACAGAAACCCTTTCTGAACGAATGTGTTTTTGCTAATGTTTTCATCTGATTACTCTCCTAAGGTTTTTTATTGCTGTGTTTCTTCTCGGCAGTCCTCTGGTGGGAAGCCTCATAAGCGGTTTCCCCGAGCAGAGAGTGCAAATTAGTTCTGGGTGGCCCAGTTGGGCACAGTGGCCGCATGCCCTCCTGCTATGGCAGCACCGCTCTGCCAGCCCACCCCTTCCAGGTGCCAGGGAAGGGGACCTTGCTGGGGACAGAATGGCGATGATTTAAGTCATTTTACAGGAAGACGAATAACTAGGGAGAGGAAAGCAGACTAGGAGGTTCCTCTGCTCAGGTTCCTGGGGCACCACGTCCTGGGATGGCCATTCTGTGCTGATGTCTCTGCTCTCTGTCTCCTCCCCCAGTGCTGCCTCCTGGGGCCAGTTTTACACCACTTTTCTCTTTGGCGCTCCCTAGTCCTCTTTCCCCTCCCCCGAGCCCCTCTAACACAGCCCCTGAGGAAACCCTGGGTGGGTTCTGTCATTTGTGAGTCTCCAGGTAAGGCTTACTCTGGCTGTTTGGGGCTAGCCCCTGACTGGTGGCCTAGGTTTCAGGAAGGCTCAATGCCCAGCCTGGTCATTATTTTCTGACTGCGAAGGGGGTTCTATGGGCAACCGATCCAAAATCGAGGTTCCTCCCAGCAGAACGGAGTCTGCAGTGAAGTGTACCATAGAGAGGAATGCGCAGTTCCCTCCGATGTGCTGGGGTTCGCGCTTCCCATGACCCCTGCCCTTCCTCTCACCGTCTCTCCTTGCTCTGTCCTGGGTCTTCACAGCCCCACATCTAGCTGGCAGCGAGATTTGCGCAAGTTAAGAAATGGCTTCACTTTCTCAACATGCTGTTCTGTCTTTTATTCGAAATATGCCATTGTTACTATAAAACGCTATGATGGTTGCATGTGACTAGCACCCCCTGGAGTTGTGCAAGGCACAGTTTGCACAGCGGTAAATGGTGAATCTGGACTTGCCCGTCGGTCCTTCCCCTGCAGATGGAAACCATCACCTTTGGGTAGATGAGGTATGTGGTTGGAATTCCTGAAAATGTGACTGGGGGGTGGGGAGTTGGGATTTCCAGGTTTCCAGCTCCTCACTCCCGCAGCTATGGAGGGTGGGCAAGAATGAGTGGGCCAGAGGGCCCTGGCAAGGGTGTGCACTGCAGATGAGGGAGTGACCTCTGTACCCCACCCCACGCACACACCAGTGTGCCCACACACGCCTCCTGTTCTCCCATCACCAGTTCCCACTGCAGAGCCACCACGGGAGGTGCAAGTAGACACCCACAGAGGGTGGGGAGAGGTTATGGATTGTAAGTGCACATCTGAGGGCCTCTAGGATTGGTGATCTGATATCACAGATGACCTTAGGGGGCATCTGCTTCCCACGTTTAAAAACACTCCACATTTTGTATAGAAGTTTACACACACACGCACACACACACACATGCACACGCACACGCACATGTTCAAGTAAAACTGGGGAAATCTACATAAGATGGGTAAATTGTGTCAATATCTTGGTGGTGATAATATACTAAAGCTTTGCAAAATAATACCATTGGGGAAACCTGGTACTATTTCTTTTTTTTTTAATTTAATAAATCTTTATTGTTCAGATTATTACAATTGTTCTTCTTTTTTCCTCCCATAGCTCCCCTCCACCAGTTTCCTACCCCACCCTCTGCCCTTACCTCCCCCGCCACTGTCCTCATCCATAGGTGTACGCTTTTTGTCCAGTCTCTTCCCGCACCCCCCCACACCCCTTTTCCCCCAAGAATTGTCAGTCCACTCCCTTTCTATGCCCCAAATTCTATTATATTCACTAGTTAATACTGTTCATCAAATTTTTTATTCCCTTGGTTTTTAGATTCACTTGTTGATAGATACGTATTTGTTGTTCATAATTTTTATCTTTATCTTTTTCTTCTTCTTCCTCTTCTTAACGAATATCTTTCAGCATTTCATATAATTCTGATTTGGTGGTGATGAACTCCTTTAGCTTTTCCTTATCTGTGTGTGAAGCTCTTAATCTGACCTTCAATTCTGAATGATAGCTTTCCTGGGTAGAGTAATCTTAGTTGTAGGTTCTTGCTATTCATCACTTTGTAGATTTCTTGCCACTCCCGTCTGACCTGCATAGTTTCTGTTGAGAAATCAGCTGACAGTCATATGGGTGCTCCCTTATAGGTAACTAACTGTTTTTCTCTTGCTGCTTTTAATATTCTCTGTCTTTTGCTCTTGGCATTTTAATTATGATGTGTCTTGGTGTGGTCCTCTTTGGATTCCTTTTGTTTGGGGTTCTGTGCACTTCCTGGACTTATAGGTCAATTTCTTTCACCAGGTAGGGGAAGTTTCGGTCACTATTTCTTCAAATAGGTTTTCAGTATCTTGCTCTCTCTCTTCTTCTGGGACCCCCATAATTCTGATGTTGGTACACTTGAAGTTATCCCAGAGGCTTCTTACACTATCTTCAACTTTTTGGATTCTTTTTTCTTTTTGCTTTTCTGGTTGGGTGTTTTTTGCTTCTTTATACTCCAAATCTTTGACTTGATTCTTGCAATCCTCTAGTCTGCTTTTAGGTCCCTGTATAATATTTTTTATTTCAGTCAGTGTATGCTTAATTTCTAGTTAGTCCTTTTTCATATCCTTGAGGGTCTCGTTAAATTTATTGGCCTTTTCTAGAAAATTCTTGAAAAACCTTATAACCGTGGTTTTGAACTCTATATCCAGTCATTTACTTTCCTCCATTTCTTTCGTTTGTGACCTGCCTCTTTGTCTCTGCGTTTTGACTGCTTCCCTGAGTTGATGGAGTGGCTTTGTGTGCTAGGTGCCCTATATGGCCCAGTGGCTCAGCCTCCCCAGTTACCTGAGGTGGACACTCTTGGTGTGCCCCTTTGTGGGCTGTGTGTGCAGTCTTGTTGTAGTTAAGCCTAGATTGTTGTTAGTATCACTGGGAGGAGTTGACCTCCAGGCCAATTGGCTGTGAGGATCAGCTGTGTCTCCGCTGGGAGAGCTTCTGTGCTCAGCTTGGATGGGGCAGAGTCTCAGGGTGGAGCAATCAGCCTTGGTTTCCTGTCTGCCCTGCCCTACGAGACCCCTGGGTCTCAGTGTCCCACAGCAATGGCTGCATGCATCTCTGAGAGAAGGCTGCCCTTGAGTTTCGCCCGCTGCCAGACAGTCCAGTTTCTCCCCGAATGAGTCTGGGTACCCAAAAGTCTCACCCGGAACTGGATTTCAATGCAGTCGGGAGGTTTTGTTTCCCTCCCCAATGAGACAGCTAGTGGTGCGCTTGCTGCCCACCCTCTCCGCACGCCGGGAGTAAGCCAGCCATGTATTCAGCCGCCCGCCCTTTCCTCGTGTGCCAGTCTCCGCACCTCTGTCCTCCACTGCTCCTCTGGGTCTCAATGTCCCTTTATCTTTCCTTCTAGTTGTAGAATTTCCACTCAGCCAGCTTTCCGGTGGTTCTGGACGATGTCCACTCTGTCTTACAGTTGCAGTTTTGAAATTGTTGTGCGAGGCAGCAGTATAGGTGTTTACCTATGCTGCCATCTTGGTTTCTCCCTGGTACTATTTCTTACAATTGTATGTGAACCGACAGTGATCACCATAAAAATTTCAATTAAGAAATCTTTCTCCTCCACGTCCCTGCTGGTGAGACACCAGCTAAGCCCTGCCATGCAGAGGCCAAGAGACCCCCTCAGTAGCCTCAGGACGCCTCCATGCCACATAGGTCCTCCAGCTGTCCCTGAGGGACCTGACCTCCACTCACACCCGAGTCCTGCCCAGGGAATCTAGGTGTTCCTTCTGGTAGGCCAGGTTCGCGATATCTAGACTGAGATTGGGACACGTCTGCTGACGTTGGGATATAAGCAAAGCCAGGCAGGCACCCTGCACCCTCTTCCCTCCGCCCCTCCCCCCACTGTGGCCTTCAGGCCATGTCACTGAGCACAGCCGTTGCTACCCCCTGTGATGGCTAGCCCTTGCCCCCCTCTCTGCTCGCTGATAAGTCCTCTTTGGCTCCAGCACGGACCATTGTAGGCGCCTCTTCACTGGTGGTCTTGCCACCAGCCTTGCCAGGAAAACCATTCTAAAATCAGACCCGGCAGCTCCACTGCTTACAGTTCCCTAACCCCCGACGTCCAAGCTCCTGTTCATAGTAGCAGACCCTAACAGTCTGGTCCTGGGCACTCTCCTACAGTCATGTGTAAGCAGGAAGCCAGAAAGGGGTCAGGCAGCCTTAGGCCCCTCTGCCATCTGTCCACTCACGCCCTCCACTTTATAGCCCGCAATGCGGACACCACACATCCTGGCTGCCTCGACACTGTCCGTCTTCCACAGGCTCTCTCCATGCCCGGTGCCCACCATGCCTAATGGGGGTATCTGCCCCTGGTCAGATTCTTGAGTCAGAGAATCTGGGTCAGTTTGGGTCCGATGTGTCCCCCAGGTCTGCTCAGCTGTGACCAGGGCTCGGAGTTACAGCCACCTCATTCGCAGTCATTCAGCAGAGCCTCTGGATGGGAGGGAGATGCTCCCAGACAGAGGGATGTGAGTGAGGTCCACCTGCAGGGGCAGTGCAGGCTGTACCTGACTGTGGCCTCATCTCCGGCCGCTCCTCCATCCCCGTCCTTCACCCTAAACCCCCAGCCTGCCCGCAGCTCAGAGTTTGATGTCCATCATCATGCCTGTCGGTGAGCTGTGTGCCCTCCCCAACTCATCCTCTCCTGCTCCTCCTCTCCTCCTGCAGCACCATCTACAGAAGTCATGTTGTATCTCTGGGAAACGGGCCCTGGTTTCCAAGGGTGACTTAGCACTCCTTCTCCCGTGTTTCTGCCGTGCCTGGTACACACTGCATTGTAGCACTTGCCACTCATACACCACAGTGGGCTTACAGGTCTGAGTTGGGACTAGGATGTGAGCACCTGGACGGCGAGGGTTGGGTCTCTACGTCTTTGCTGCCAGTTCAGTATGGTTACAGGCAAAATAGGTACTTCCGGGATGGTGAGTGGGTGGGTATGAAATGACTGAGTGACTGACCCAATGAATGTAGCCCTTATCTGTCCTCAGAGACTGGGAGGCCCGACCTGCATGGTGTGAGAGCAGGTGGCTGATCAGAACTGCTTTGCTCACGGTGCCCACTGTGTGCTCTCTCTCCAGACGGGGTGGACCGGACCTCCACAATCTAAAGCCGAAGATGAGGGAGACCGCGCTGGCCGTGAAATCGACTGCTGCGGGTCCAGTGTCAGCCATCGTCGGGCTGCACGGAATCCTCCAGGATGCTTTGCAGCCTTCCCCTGGTCCCTCTCCCACTTTGATTTTGTGAGAGCGTAGGTCATCCTTGTAAACATATCAGTAGACCTGGGATTGGTTATTCTGTCATTTGTTTGTGTCCTGGGGTGGCTTGGTTGGGGGGGGGGGGGGGGAGGTCTCTAGGGAAAGGAAACATGGGACTGGGGGGTGGGGGGAGGGGGAGGGAATGTAAGTGGCTTCCTGGATGCAAAGTGGGGAAAGAGAGTACTGCCTTGAGAGAGATAAAGAGACCCAGGAGGGAGGCGGGAGCCCAGCCCTGAGAGCCGCTCTGGGGGCCGGCCTCACCGCCTGGCCCTGGGAGGAAGTCACGGCTGCGTGTGACCAAAGCAAGACGGCACTCACTCTTCTGCCCCCCATTGGACTTCCCTGAAGCCCCTGCTTGGGATCGAGCCCCCGGAGAGGGCCACATGGCAACGGGGGCAAGAAGGGAGAGATTCCCTCCAGCAGAATTTCAGAGAAACTTTGATTTGTGTATTGTTTACATAACAGTTTTAAAGGGTACATAATGTGGAAAGCGTTCAGATGGAGCTTCTCTTCATACTATGGTTTTTGTAAAGGATCTGTTCTATGGATTCATTTCCCCTCTATTTTTATACTAGCAGCAGGGTGGTCTTTTCTGATGGCTGTCGGGCTCTGCTCAGTAGGCGGGGGAGCGTGCAGGTGGGTTTGGAGGATGAGATGTGCTGACATGAGCCCAGTGCTCACTGGGGGGGGGGGGGGGGGGGGGGGCTCCAGGAGGGGTTTGCGGGCCACCCAGGGGTTCCGAAAGGTCCCACAGCCCTTTCTCTGTTGGACTTGCTCCTCATCCGAGATCTCTCCCCGCCCGACGGGCTCTCACCCCGTCACTGGCTGCACACCCAGGTGGGACGAGAGCCCCTGGAGAGAAAAGGCAAGGATGGAAGGCAAGGGTGGACGTTGGTTTCCTTGCAAGAGGCCTTACTACCCAGACAATGAGCTCAAAATGCCGCTGGCGGTGGGTCCTCCCGGGACCCTGCGCTTGGGGCTGCATCCTCAGCTGGTTCTCTGCTGAGAGGGAGGAAGAGGCACGGCCAGCAGCCGCGTAGAAACGGTCGGTCCGCAAGTAGCAGAGGGAGCGGAGGCAGGTGTACGGCACGGCCGCCCCACCGTCCCGGGTGGGCAGTGGGAGGCGTGGGAAAGGGAACTGCGTGATGGAGCCGGCGCTTCCGTCCGCATGGTGTTCATCAGGGATTTGCTGTGTTGTGGGCTGATTTCCCTTCCACCCAGAAGGGAGAGAAAGCCACTCTTTACCTGGTAAGATATTAACAAACCACGCTGCCACGGAGTAATTGCTCCATGTCTTAAGGGCAAGAAAGACTCCGTTTCGGAGTCCGATGCAATGGAGGGTGTTAGAGGGAATGGAAGAGGACCGTGCTGTGCACTGGAAAACTGGGCTGTGTAAGTGATGGAGTGAACGCTCAGCTGGAGGCGAGACCGGGGAGAGGTCTGTTTAGTAAATGGGTGAATCTGGTGCCTTTTCTCCTTTTTTTTTTAAAGTGAAGTCGATCAAAATTGGAAAGATCAGACCATGAAAATTGCTGCACTTGCTCATGGTTATTGAAAAGAAAACAGTTAATGGAATGAATACCAATATAAAAGGCCTTAATGAAATCCAAACAACTTTATTTCACCTTCAAGATTAAAAATGTACACCCCACGCAGCCTTGAGAGGCCTTGGAGGTTGTGATAAGGTTTTTAAAGTCCCTTTAAGGTCTAAAAGGGTGAGGGTATCTTAACTGTAGAGAGCCTTTAGCAAACCAGGTTCGAGCCAGCGAAGGCTTGAACTTACAAAATCTTGCAGAGAAAGAGAGAGAGAGAGAGAGAGAGAGAGAGAGAGAGAGAGAGAGAGAGAGGAAGAGAGAGAGCTCTCCTTGGGTGGCACATTCTAAAGATGCAAATCCATGTGCAGAAAGAGGCGGCATTTTTTAGTTGATTTTTTTTTTTAACCAAGTGCCATTAACATTCATCCTCCACATCCCTTTTCTAAATAAGTCTAGTGTTAAACTTGAGGAATGTGTTGGGATGGACGATCACATGTAAGGCAGGAAAAATAGGCTAAAAATGTTGAAGGCCAAAGGTAGGACTAGAGGGTTTGCGGAAGTGGTTTTTGGATGCTAAGAACGTAAAAGAGGAGGAAAATGGTGGTACCGCACATCTCGTGGAGAAAGAAGAAAGCATTCAAGTCTGTGCAAAACACATCCATAGAGACAGCGGTTGTTCAGAAACCAGATTGTGAATACAATCACATTAGCATGACTCCTTTAAAAGGAAGACCTTAAAAGTATTTGCAAATCTGAATTTCTATTTATTCCTTCACTGAATATAAAAACAATGGTTATCTGATTATTAGAGATATTATTTTGGATATGTTACTTCTTAACTTGCTATGGCTGGTAACCATGATAAAGTCTGTTATTAACAACAACATATTCTTTTTTTAAAAAAAAGAAAAGCTTATTTTTATTGACTGTGTATAGATTTATCTACTTAGTTGTGTTTTGCTCTTAGTGTTTTAATTTTTTTTTTTTAAGTTGAGTGTTCTGATCAGTTTTAGGAGCCTAGCCCCACCTTGTTTCGAGTCCTGTGTTGACTGCAGGTATACAGCTCAATTTTAAAATCCTAAAGCAAAAGAATTTTATTTATAAAAGAATCAAACAGTTGCATGCGTAAGGCTGTGAAGTCGGATATTTAGTACTAACGCGGCAGTGCCTTTTTTTGTATCTACCCATTGACCCACAAATGCGACTGTTTTATATTAATAGGAAACATTAAAGATCTCCAAGTAAAATCTATTTCCCATGTTTCCCCCCCACTTGTTCTGATTTAAGCAGTGTGTGTGTGTGTTTGGCATCTCTACACTGTCCCAGGGACAGTGCGTTCTACAATATTGTTATCATGTATGATGTTTTACTGGTGCTTTTTATTCATAGTGGTTTCTTAACAGAAACAATAGGAAGACACACATGAACTGTGTACAAGAAATGAAACATTGCTGCTGATACGTCCGTGCTTTTTGAGTTTCACTTGCTAACCGAGGGCCAGCAAGCAAACCAGACTTTGCTGGGTCTGCCTGTAGGAGGCAGCTGTTTGCACCGAGCTCTCCAGTCCTGGGTATCTATGGTCCCTTTTGGGGACTCGGGATTGGAGCAACAGCTGGGCCCCTGTCTCCCATTCATTCGAAGAGACACTGAGGGAAACACGGTTTTCTTTTGAGGTGTCACTGGTTGCCTTTTACGGAATGGGAGGCTTCTCCGGGTCTTCTGTTCTTCTGCACCTCTTGTAGCTAGTGCCAGGGCGAGGTTTGTAGACGTGCACGCCCAGCTAGCATTAGGGTCGCACCCAGAGCCTGGGCTGCGCTGGGCTGGATGCACAGGCATGCCACCAAAAGGGCAGCGAGGGGAGGAAAGCCGGCCCCAGTCTCGCTGGCCCTCTTTGGAGAGGCCCGCGGCAGGCCCTCCAGCATGGGTGCCAAGGAGCAGCCTGGCCCGGGCGCTCGGGTGTGCCTGTTACAAGAAGGACCTGCAGAGGATAATTTGCACATGGGGCTGTGATAACACTAGTGCTGATTTTTTTTTACAAGTCATCTGAGATGTTTGCAAAGTGAGTTTTATTTTTATTTTTATTTTTTGTAATTCCTTTATCTTTACTTAAAGGTGAATGTGTATTCCTCTGGGAGGAATAGGAAGAAAACAGGAATGTTAATAGTGTCCAACAGAAGACTTCCTCCCTTATTAATATATAACCCTCATGTATTTATGCCTAATGTAAGCTGACTTTTAAAAAGCTTTCTTCTGTTGCATGCCCCATGCAGGCATCTCTATTGTACATGCATGCCTTTTGTCCTGTTTTCCTGTATAAAGTTAGTGAACAAAGAACTATTTTTGCCTAGTTCATGTTGCCAAGCAATGCATATTTTTTAAATTTGTCATATATGGAAATAGCATGTTTGTTACATGTAAAAGCTTTACTGATATACAGATATACTAATGTTTGGAGATGCTGTTCTTTGCAAGTGTACAGTTTTCAAATGTTGTTACCAGTGAAACACCCTTGTGGTTTAAACTTGCTACAATGTATTTATTACTCATTTCCTCCCATGTAACTAAGAATCATGGCTATATTTCATATCAACGTTATATTGAAAGTGAAGGGAAATGATTAATACAAGTTTTTGTAACAGTGGTGTGTGTGAGTGTCGTTTTTTTTCCTTTCAGTCAATATGACCGATTAGAAAACAAGAACTGATTCTTAGAAATAAGCCAGCAAGGAAGAATGAGCATGACATCCCTGTAAACTATTCCCACCTGACCATTCTACGCAAACTATGTCTTCATCTATGAACTGCTCTTTTTTTTTAAGCAGTTTTATGCGTTTGATCTGTGCCCAAAGTAGCCAATAAATGCATTGCCTGACTAAGGGGCATGTACCTAAATAGAAACTCTAACCTTGTACATCAGCAGTCACCAACTGGTGGTCCGTGGACCACTGGTGGTCTGTGAGGACTGAAAGGTTGGCGACTGCTGCTGTAGATGATATTGTTTATAACTTGCTCTCCACCCTCAATGCCTTTGCAATCATATTTACTCTTTATCCACTGCTTAAAGAAACAGCAACCTCCTGGGAGCCTTGGGGTTTGAACTATAATATACATAGTATAAATCTCATTTTAATACTTCTAATCCCACTCTGATATAAAAAATATATTAATATAAATTCTAAATAATGTTGGCTAAGCATTTGGCTAAAGAGACTAACCTGGGTTTGAATTTTGGCTCTAGCATTCTCTGACTGTGTGATGTTAGGCCAGGTACTTAACCTCTCTGAGCCTTGAGTTTGGTTTTTGGCCTATTTTTACTCAAGGTTTATATAAGTAAGTCTCTAATCCAAATAGTAGTAGTAATAATAATAATGTTAAGACAAAAGAAAACAGAGGCTATAGAGGTTATTGCCATCAAAATCTAGTAGGCCAAGATTTCTCTGAGGCAACCACAGCTTGACATTGGGACAATGACCGCATGGCGACTCCCTGCTCATCAGCTCAAGCTACTCAGGAGACATGTGAAATTCAAAATGCTCCCTAGAAACACAAAGAAATGCCTGAGACATTAAATGAAATTCTTCCTAAAGTTGAAGTCGTATAACCCAAATGAGCTGCATAGCTCAGTGTATGACTTAGAGTATTTAAAGGAAGGAGGGAGAAAAGTGTACAAGAGAAAAGTTGGGCCTCCCTGTGGACATGAGCGGAATGAGGGTAAATGGGAGAGTTGGGACAGTGAAGGCGAAGGGACATAAAGGGCTCAGCATGGTGCCTGGAGCAGGGCAGGTTAGCAATTTTGATCCACAAAGCTGCAGCTCTTTCCCAGCAAGCTTTGTAACAGAATATTCAATGCTGGAGAAGAGGCTGCTCACCTTGGTAAAGGTTTTAGGAATCCCCCTAACAGTCCTTTGCTCCCACAAAGAGATCGAATTCCATTATTAAACAGGGATGCTGGCTTGGGAGAGCCTGCATCGCATGCTGGCTTGGGAGAGGCTGCGATGGCTTTGAGCCAGGAGTCCAGGATGGGTGCTCTCCATCCACACGCCCCACCCTAATGAAAGAGTGGAGAGTCGAAAGTCGTGAGAGCACCTTGGCTTGGTCCCTCCAACAGCCACGAGTGACATCTACCCGTGGCCTTGGCTCCCACTTAGCCCAAGACCCACTGCCCCAGGGTTTGAGGGGAGGGTTTGGGGGCAGTGAAATCTCCCCCATGGCCAGAACCTGGTCCTCGAGGAAGCTGTGGAGCAGCCGGGGTGGGCTGGCCCACCCGGAGGCACAGCGCAGCCCAGGCTCTGTCCCTTGCCCTTTCCCCGGGGCTGTGCTAGCACGTCACACTCCAGCACCCACCTCCCGGGTACCGTCCCCTGGCTTCTGCAGGCACTTCCGCTTTCTGTCCTCCATCCACCCATCTCTGTCCTTGAGAGCCACCACCTCGGGACCTGGCAGCCGCTGGGTCCTCAACAGGAGGTGGGATGCCCGGCTCACTCTGCTTCTCACACCCTCTGGGAGTCCCACCTGTGGAGGTGGCTGTTTATTTCCAACCCACACAGTTCAAGTTTCTGTAAAATACAATAAAAGTAAAAGAAAAACTATAAGACCCCAATATTGTACTAGATTCAACAGACAAAAGTACTCTGTCAAGTCGCTATCAAGTTCTAACTCCCTGAGCCGTGGGGTCAGCCCGCACAATCGCCTGGGAGACTGCCTCAGGATGAGACGGTGAAAACCCTGACGCCAACCGTGGTACAGTTACATCCTGGAATACTATGCAGCAGTAAAACGGAAGGATCCCGTAGCCTTTGAGACAGCATCGAGGGGCCTGGAGAGTGTTATGCTAAGTGAAATAAGCCAGTCAGAGAAAGACAAGTATCTATCACATGATCTCACTCCTATGTGGCATCTAATGAACAAAATAGATCCAGAGAATAGAATGATGAACAGACCGATGAATTTCAGAGGGAAGGTGGCGGGGGGCGGGGGGAGAGAGATGGACTGGGGCACTTATATGCATATATATGGACACAGACCATGGACACAGACAAGAGTGTGGCAAAGGCTTGGGAGTGGTGAGTGCAGGGAGGAGGGTTCAATGGGGAAAAAAACAAAGTGGACACCTGTAATGCTTTCAACAATAAAGATAAATTTTAAAATAAATAAAAGAAAAAAGCGAAAACCCTAACGCCAACGTTTCCCTCATCCAGGCAGGCGATCCCTACAGTGCACAGGGAAGTGGCCCAGCAATGGCAAGTGCTTGTTCCCCTGCCATTTATCTATATATATAAAAGCCTAAGTGACCGTCTGACCATCCGACTGGTAGTTATGACATGCAAAAGCTCAACACAGGAACTGCCGAGCGACAGCAACTTTGCAGAGTACCCTCTCACACTCCGGGACCCCTCGGAGAATGTGAGACTGCCAGTTTTGGACTGATCCCCACAGGCCAGTCCAAGGGACACCCCCTGCCGGAGGGACCCCGCTCACTCCACAGATGCCCTTTGAGCCCCAGCGCTGCCCCAGATGCGGCCGGCCAGGGGAGAGACCACAGGAGGTTGGCTCCAGGGCGTGTCTGGCCTGTCTTGCCCAGTCCCGCCCCGCAGGCCACCTTCTAATTAATTTCCTTTCAATGTGCACGAATCGGTGCACAGGGCCTCTAGTAAGAGAGACAAAGGAAAGAGTTAGGAGGGTACATGTTAGAAGGTAGTGGGACGGGGTTGGGAGGTGAGAGCCCAAATCTATCGTCCACAGCAACCCTGAGCCTGTCATCTTCCCTCTCCCGCCTCTTAGCTCCGGGCCCAGAAGGACGGAGAATAGATGGTGTCCTCTGGGGTGTGTCTGTCTACACACTTGGGACACGGGCACGTGAAGTAGGAAATGGGGGAAACTGGCAAAACTGCAGCCTGCCATCGGGGTTACTACTGAGGAGCTCCCCTGGAGCGGGCGGTGGCTCGTCGTGTCCTCCTGGCGGTACCCTGGCTCGGTGCTCCCTCCCACCAGCCTTACCCGCCCCCCACCCCCGCCCTGGTGCCAGACACTGAGTCCTCTGTGAAGTAAACCTGGGAGTTCCGTGTCTGAGAATTTCCTCCACGGAATATTTTTTCACTCTTAAGTGGTTTCTACTTCATTTTGAAAGCCAACGGAGAAACATTTGGCAACTTTATAAAGCTCAGACTTTATAACAAGACAGCTTTGTGTTTATGCTTGACTCAGAGTGCATGTTTTTAAATAGTGTGTTCCACGGTTTTTTGAGGTTTTATTTTATTTTATTTTTTTAAGTCCAATCCAGGAGAAACAACATCGGCGCTTTGGTGAGTGAGGCCCCAGCAGCCCTGCTGGCACTGGAGGCAGCTGAGAGGTCCCAGGAGCAGCCGCTGTGGAATCTCAGGCAGGGCTGGTGTCCCCGTGTGCTCCAGTGTCCTCCGGAGATACTCCCAGTGTCCCTGTTATCAGATTCTAACAGGCTCCCAGTGAAATCGGATGAGCCTTCAAACCACCCCCAACCTCTCCGCCATCAAACCTGCCCAGTCAGACTCACCACCTTGCTTTTCTCTTGGGCTTCTCCCCGGTCCGTTCCCTGGGAAAAGACTAAGCATGCACTTCCCCTCCCTGTACCAACTGAGTCCCTCTGGCATTGACCGAGGACCCCATCACTCATCCATGGAATCTGTACAAAGACAGCAAATTGCGGGTGAGAAGAATAAAATGCCTACTCCACACATCATTTCTCTCGTCCACCACCAAACTGGAGAGACACACCCTCCTGCTTTCTTCATTCCTGGGCTTGGGGTCTGGATTGCTTCCCCGCCCCTCCTCCTCCCCTCTGCTCTCCTCGGACAGAGGTCGTGCACCTCACCTGCAGCTCCCCGCGGCTATCCAGGTGTGCTTCTAGAGGGTGCAGATCCATCGCCTCCCAGAAAAGACAAGGGCAGGCCCCAGGCTCGGGGTCTCCCTCCTCCAACAGGACTTCCCAGGGGCCAGGGCTGGCCAGCACCACGTCTGAGACAGAGAACGTCTTCCACACATAGTGCCACGCTCCTCTGGAAACTTAGGTGAGGTCCAGGTACAGCGAGGTCTCCTCCCCGGTGTGCACCTGAGACACCTGAGCTGCCCCAGGAACCCCGGGGGCAGGGGGCAGAGGGATCCACTCAGGCTCCGTCTGAATGACCTGAGCCCAGGGGCCAGGTGTCCACAGAGGGCAGGAGAGGACAGGGACAGCGGGCTCCTCTCAGCAGAGCCAAGCCTCCCGCCTGGCCCCTCCAAGAAAGCGGGCAGCACAGAGGACAAGCTGGAGCTTGGAGAGGGCTCAGGGGCGGCTGGATTTGGGGCGGGAGAACCACGCGAGTGTGAGGAATTGGAGTGAGTGAACACAGGGCTGGGGTGGAGACTGCAGGGGGTGGGCAGGAGTGGGTCAGGGTGGGGGTGGATGGAGGCAGCTGCAGGGTCATAAAGGATCCCATCCTAGGACCACAGCTGCCCGAGCCTGCCGGCAACAGGGTCATGTGTAAGGCTCTTGGGTTTGTGACACCCAAGGGCGAAATGTCTCCCTCCTGGCCCATGACCCAGTGACCCAGTGCCCCTCCCTGGACATTTTCAGGGTTAGTTTCTGGTGTTCCCATCAAGAGATAGTTTATACGTTTACAAACTCTACTATATTTTCACCCTTTTTCCACACAAAAGAGCACAGTATGCACATTGCTATTCAGCCTGTGTGTGTGTGTGTGTGTGTGACATCAGTTTTGGAAACTATTCTACATTGTTGCCTCATATTTTGGGGTGGCTACACAGTGCCCCACTCTGTGGATTAACATGACTTCTTAACCAGTCCCTTACTGCTGGGCACTCCGGTGGCCTGCATTCTTTCTATTACAAACAGGGCCCCGATGAAATGAGGGTGGTTTCACATGTGTGCAAGGGTGCCCACAGCGGCAAAGTGGGGTTGTTGGAGTAAAGGGTATTCAATCAGTCAGCGTTCTCCAGAGAAACACCATTAAACATACACACACGGGTGGGCAAAAGTAGGTTTACAGTTGTTTGCAGGCACACGCAGGTTATGATTATTACACAGCTTTATTAACTCAAAAGAATGTCACAATAGCACAGTGCGCTTATGTACAACCTCAGAAGTGCTCAAATTGCCAGTCTTCGTTATTTACAAAGTCTTTTTCTGTTGTTAATCCTCCCCCAAGCATATTTTTCCCCATTGATTTTTAGGGAGAATGGAAGGGAGAGGGGGAGATGGAGAGAGAGACACATCAATTGGTTGCATCCTGCACACGCCCCAGCCAAGGCCTGGTATCGAGCCTGCAACCAAGGTACATGCCCTTGACGGGAATCAAACCCCCGACCCTGGAGAATCCAAGATGGCGGCGTAGGTAAACACCTAAACTGCTGCCTCGCGCAACAATTTCAAAAATTCAACTAAAAGACAAAACGTCTATCACCCAGAACCACGGGAAAGCTGGCTGAGTGGAAGTTCTACAACTAGAAGGAAAGAGAAAAGAGCATTGAGACGTGCACGAGCGCTGAAAAGCTGAGGTACGGAGGCGCGTGATCCGGGCTGGCGGCGGGCGTTGCTTTTTTCAACCCAAAGGGAGACAAGCCCCCAACTACTCTGAAATCCAGTTTCTGGGGAGACGCGGGGGACCCAAACTCCTACGGGGAGAAGCTGGACTGTCTGCCAGTGAGGGGGGCTTACTTGCAGAGCTGCGCGCAGGAATAATTGTTTACGGCACTGGGGCACGGGACTCCGGGACGCCCTTGGGGACACAGAGCCAGCTAACTAGCAGCCATTGCTGTTTGCCACGCCCTAGCCTAGTGACACCCTGAGACCCCGCCCTGCACAACCTACAAACCCACCCAAGCTCCAAGCAGCAGCGTTAGCAGAAGAAAGCCCCGCCCTATTGCAGCTTAACCTAGCAAACTTGCAGCCTGGGTCAGACAGCTCCAAAACCTCCAAACCCCAAGCAAAGAGGAGAAAACTGTAGCTCTCACTGTAGCTCCTGCTGGATGGCCTCAGACAATAGCTGACCTGCACCCCATTGGAGATACAGAAGCCAGTGTACCTAGTGGTCAGAGTGAGACACCAGATTTCAACTCCTCACATCCATAAGTGACACATTCAAAGGCAGACTCAGTGAGCACCAAAGCCCCACTGAAACAAGTCCTGCCCCTAAGTGTGTCTTCAGCGCAGCAGTTCTTCCATTATAGACACAGTGAGTGCTCACAGCTAATTGGCCTGGAGGTCAATTCCTCCCAGTATACCAACAGCAATTAAGGCTTTAACTGCACCAAGTCTTTGCACTCAGCCCACAAAGGGGTGTACCAAGAGTGTCCACATCAGGTGATTGGGGAGGCTGAGCTACTGCCCCCTATAGGTCACCTACCACACAAAGCTACTCCATCAACACAGGGAAGCAGCCAAAATGAGGAGACAAAGAAACATGTCACGAATGAAAGAAACGGAGGAAAGCAAACTACTGGATGACATAGAGTTCAGAACCACATTTATAAGGTTACTCAAGAATCTTCTTAAAACCGCTGAGAAACTTGATGAGACCTTCAAGGAGCTTAATGAGAATGCCAAAAAAATGGAAAAGGATCAGTCAGAAATGAAGCATACACTGTCTGAAATAAAGAATATACAGAAACTCAACTGTAGATCAACGTACCCCAAGAATCAAACCAAAGATCTGAAATATGTGGAAACAAAAAACATCCAACCAGAAAAACAAAAAGAAAAAAGAATCCAAAAATATGAAGATAGTGTAAGGAGCCTCTGGGACAACTTTAAGCGAACCAACATCCGAATTTTTGGGGTGCCAGAAGAAGGAAGAGAGCAAAATATTGAAAACCTATTAGAAGAAATAATGACAGAAAACTTTCCCTGCCTGGTGAAAGAAATAGATGTACAAGTCCAGGAAGCGCACAGAACCCCATACAAGAGGAATCCAAAGAGGACCACACCAAGACACATCATAATTAAAATGCCAAGGGCAAAAGACAAAGAGAGAATATTAAAAGCAGCAAGAGAAAAACAGTTAATTACCTACAAGGGAGTACCCATACGACTGTCAGCTGATTTCTCAACAGAAACTATGCAGGCCAGAAGGGAGTGGCAAGAAATATTCAAAGTGATGAACAGCAAGAACCTACAACCAAGATTACTCTACCCAGCAAAGCTATCATTCAGAGTTGAAGGTCAGATAAAGAGCTTCACAGACAAGAAAAAGCTAAAGGAGTTCATCACCACCAAACCAGGATTACATGAAATGCTGAAGGGTATTCTTTAAGGAGAGGAAGAAGAAGAAAAAGGTAAAGATAAAAATTATGAACAACAAAATGACATCAAATACATACCTACCAACAAGTGAATCTAAAAATCAAGTGAATAAAAAATCTGAAGAACAGAATGGACTGGTGAATATAATAGAATCAGGGACATAGAAAGGGAGTGAACTGACGATTCTCAGGGGAAGCAGGTGTGAGGGGTGCGGGAAGAGCTTGGACAAAAATCTTACTCCTATGGATGAAGACAGTGACGGGGGTAAGGGCATGGGGTGGGGTGGGGAATCAGGTGGAGGGGAGCTATGGGGGAAAAAATAGAGGAACACCTGTAATAATCTGAACAATAAAGATTTATTAAAAAAAAAAAAAAAAAAAAAAAAACCCCGACCCTTCAATCTGACGGCCGATGCTCCCACCACTGAGCCAAACCACCTAGGGCTATTTGCACCTTCTTGTAGGCTACTGGCCATGCTCTGTTTCACACACTCACAGCTCTAAACCTACTTTTGCCCACCCCTGTATATGGGAGAGAGACATTTTAAGGGGTTACTCTATTGTGGGGGCTGGCAAGTCGGAAATCTGGAGGACAGGCCAGCAGGCTGGAAACTCAGGCAGCAGTTGATGCTTCAGTCTTGAGGCAGAATTTCTCCTCCCATCCCTCCCCTCCACCCCCCAACCTTCAGGTGTTGCTCTTGAGCCCTTCAAATGATTAGGTGAAGGCCCACCTACATCATCAAGGATGTTCTTTACTTAATGTCAACTGATTGTAAGTATTAACCATGTCTACAAAACACCTTCACAGCAACACCCAGATAAGCGTTTGGCTAAATAACTGGGGACTTAGCCTTGCCAAGATGACAAAAGAAACTAACCATCACAGGTATTATTTTGTCATTTTGCCAAATTTTCGCTTTAAAATGTGTCTTAATACCTGGTAGGGAGATTTAGAAAGGTTACTCTGTCTTCATTTTGCGAAATGGACTCAAGGAGAGGCAAAGGGGGCTGGGGAAACCCACTAAGGGCTCCTTAGTCCAGACTACCCACGCACTTGAGGAGTGACAGGGAGAAGGGGGGCTGGCAGATCTAGGAGATGATTAGGGGGCAGCATCATGATTAACGTTGGACGGAGCGTGAGGTTGAAGAAGAGACGGAAGATCCAGACTGACCCCCCACTTTCTGGCCGAGGCGGTTGGGAAGCTGGGGTTTTATTCACAGGAAAGAAGTGGGCTGGGGGAGGGGCAGCAGATGGAATTTGTTGTGCTACTTGACCTGCGTGATCATTTAACACAAGTCACCTGGGAGATATAATAAGTAGCCATGATGCAGAGACTATTGTGTTCAGTGAGTAAGGTTGGTATTATAAAGATTACCCCCACTTTGCAAATGGGGAAACTGAGGCTCACGGATATCAAGCAACTTGTCCGAGGTCACAGAACTGTTACAGGGAGGGGTGAGGCAGGGGCTCAAATCCAAGTCTGTCTATGCCCCCAGATCCTGCTGGGAGGGGACCATGGCTGGCTGTCTTGGGCTCAGAGAAGCTCCACATGAGCCCTCGCATGAAGGAGACTATGGTGAATCTCCAAGCCTTTTCTTTTTTTTTTTTTTAATATATACTTTATTGATTTTTTACAGAGAGGAAGGGAGAGGGACAGAGAGTTAGAAACATCGATGAGAGAGAGACATCGATCAGCTGCCTCCTGCACAGCTCCTACTGGGGATGTGCCCGCAACCAAGGTATATGCCCGTGACTGGAATCGAACCTGGGATCCCTCAGTCTTCAGGCCGACGCGCTATCCACTGAGCCAAACCGGTTAGGGCTCCAAGCCTTTTCTTTCCAAAGTATGTTGCAGGCTGAGATGCAAGGTTACACGAGGAGTTAGAATTTTATAAAAAAGGGTCATCTCAAGACATTGGCTAAAATGTGTCCCTGGTGGAGGAAAAGGAGCCCTCGGAGCTATGGCCTGATGCTGGCCCACCCCCAGAGACCAGACTGTCCAGGGCATGGCCTGGGCCTGAGGCATTTACGCTTCCAGGTGATTCTAATGTGCACCCAAGTGTGAGAGCCGCACATTAAGGTGACTTGCTTCTCCTCTTCTAGTAAAGTGGTTGATGATGTTATGGGCTTCTGCTTCGTTGACAGATGAGGGTCAAAGGCAGCTGTTTCCATCCACTCATCAGAGAACTAAGGACAAGCACCTGACCCATCACAGTCCTTGGGTACCCTCCCTCCTGGGAGCCTCTAAACCAGGTGGAGTAAGCAATGGGGTTTCAGCGGGCTCAGGGCGACTTCCCAAATGTCTCCCCCTGCTGGCTGGCAGAGGTGCTTGCAATGCCTACCACAAAGACTTGCGTTTTGGAAAGTATGTGTACTAGGGTAATGAATTTTGTTGCTTGGGATGTCTAACACATTAGCCGAGTGATCTATTAGCCAGAGTTCATTAACCTGATAATCCATGTATCTGTCAGCATGAGTTAGGTTGTGCTGCATTAACAGACACCCTCAACAGTTCACTGGCTTAAGACCACAAAGACTTATCACTCATTGGGTGGCATGTCCATCCCAGATCAGCTAAGGCCTCTGCTCCACACAGACCGCTGGAACCCAGGCTGGCACCGCTGCTGCCAACTACGGAAAAGAGGGATGTAGCTTCCTCCACCAGTGAGCTCACACATCCTGAGCCCAAGCATGTCGCGCAGCCACAAAGGGAGTTGGGAAGTGCAACCCTTCCCTGCCTGGGCCCAGCTGGGTAAAGTTCTAGGGTCCTGTCTGGCCAGTGTCCATCCTCACAGCTGGGGAACCTGGTCCCATTACAAGCAAACTCTGGTCACTTTATCTGGGTTCACTGCCTCCGTGTTGACCCACGAAGCCTGGAGGAGCTTGCAGGGGTGTCATCAGACGAGGTGGCATCCTGGATGGCTGGGTGGCCTCCTGTCCCACCCGCCCAGCTGTGGAATCGCTGGGGTCTTAGAACCAGGCCCAGCCTCATCCTGTCTCTCTGAGCAGCCCAATTTCGTTCTCATTCCTTTCCAGCTGGGCTGCAACGTGTGGGTCACTCGGGGTTCAAAGCCTCGGAGCAGGGGAGTTGACTGCTTGAAAGGGCTTTCATGAGCAATTGTTCTCAGCTTCGGGGAACAGTGGAGGCTGCTCTGGCTCAGTCTCCCGTTCAAAGGCTGGGTTCCGTGGAGAGCCAGCAGGAAGCCAGCAAACCGGGACTGACTCAAAAAATAAGTTAAAAGGAACAGAAATGCCCGCAGTGGCTTCCCACCTGCCTCCACTGAGCGAGGGAGCTTTGAAGCTTAGTCTGTAACCTGCCCTGCAGCCACGGGAGGCCTCGGGGGAGAGTTGCTCCCCTCTCCTGCTGACAGCCAACCCCTGGGGCCCATCCGTTGTCCCAGATGCCCGTTAGAGAAACTGCCAGGGAGTCTGGTGGTTAAATAAACGAGGCATACAAGTTTGGCATGCTTGCAGACAGACCATTTCTCCATTCCCCTCAGAATCCACGCTGTTGCTGGAGGCTTGGAGACTGGGTCTGAGAGTCAGGAGCCGTGAGCTCCTGTGATGATATCTCAGAGGGGCTGCTGAGAGAAATGACCCCTAGCCCCACTGTGTCTGCTGTGGGCGGAGGTGGAGGCAGAGGGCACAGACAAGCCCCTTAGGTGCCTGAGAGGGTTGGGAGATGCCATCCTGCAGGGAAGAGCACTTGAACCTGGGAAATGGAATTCCCTGGGGCAGTGGTCGGCAAACTCATTAGTCAACAGAGCCAAATATCAACATTACAACCATTGAAATTTCTTTTGAGAGCCTAAAACCAACTTCTGCGCATGGGCCACGAAGTTTCAATCGCGCTGTACGTGCGCGCCCGCACGTGGTATTTTGTGGAAGAGCCACACTCAAGGGCCCAAAGATCCACATGTGGCTCGCGAGCCGCAGTTTGCCAACCACTGCCCTGAGGGATTCCTCCCTTCTGCTCTCTGAGGAGAGGTTGCTAATAAAGCCACAGAGAGGTGAGAAATGACGGTGGGACAGGTCCATGAGAGACAGTGGTCAGGGTGGGTGGAGGGGTTTGGGAATGTAAAGCACTCTGCAGATGAGAAGTGGTCAGGCTGTAGGACCCTGACCACGCGGGGCAGACGCCTGGGCAGCTCGGTCCATTTCAGGGCAGAGTCACCGTCCAGGCAGACTAACTGACCTGGAACTCACAACATGGGGTCCTGCACACACACACACGGGTACGTACACTACAAATGCTAATGCATGCACATCATATCACACACACTGATTACCACTCACACGCACATGGTCACCATGCAAGCCCATGCAGGCACACAAACACACCCGTTCCCAGGGTTATTACGCCAGTTCCTGCAGCCCCTTTGTGGCTAGGAATCCCCCAGGCTTTACATTTACAATGTATTCAGTGGCCATAGCAAGGAGAAAAAGGTCACCGTAAACATCTTTCCTGTCACATTTCGGCAGCCCAAGGAGAGGTTCCAGAAATGAGAAGGAAAGCAATGCAGCAGCTGGCGCCCTCTGGTGGACAGTGTTATCGCAGCGATTCTACAGTTGCTCTGGGGAGGCAGCTCTGGACCAGCACAACTCAAATTAACACAAGTTTGCTGTGCCTGTGAGAGTGTGTGTGTGTGTGTGTGTGTAAGAGAGAGAGACACACACAGAGAGAGAGACAGAGAGAGAGGGAGTGGGGTGGGGAAGAGGCATGGAAGTGGCTGGAGGGGACAAAGATAACAGAGACCATCCTGGCCCTTGAGGCGCTCAAGGTCTCCCCAACCACTGTCCCCTAGCCTGGGACTGTTCTCCCTGCCCTGGTGTCCAGAGGGTAACACCTTAAACATAATCATAAACAAGTATGGAAGCTCCACTCACTGAGCCCCCTTTGAGTCCACATCCTGTGCAAGAGCCTGCTTATCTGTTAGTTCTCACCCTCCTTGCAGCACTGTGACTTAAACCTCAGTCCCGATTTCACAAACGTGGCTTGCCCAAAATCACACAGCCCCAAAATGCCAGCAGTTTTATTCAAATATACTTTATTTATTTTAAACACATACAAATGGCAGAAAACTCAAGTTTTACAAAGGTGTTTGCAGTAAAAACTCATCTCCCTCCCACCCCAGGGACAATGTTGGATTTTAGTTTCTTGCAACTTGTTCATACATATTCTATGCATATAAATTAAAAAGGCACAAAGAGTGGGATACCAGAAGGTAGCATATCTCAATCTTGCCTTTTTCACTCAATAATATCCCTGAAGATCATTCTGTGCAGTCACTGCATAGAGCTGCTGCCTTCCTTCCTTTCAGGAGAGTATTGTTCGGAATAACCTCACGTCATTTGATGTGCCCACTACCGATGGGCATGAGCTGTTGCCAGTCTCCTGCTATCACAAACACTGCACTGAACCTCCTTGTACACATGTTCCTTGCACAAGTGGATTCGCTGGGTCAAGGGATGCGGATGGGCGTTTGTGATTTTGAGAGATGTCATCAAACTCCCATCAATTATGGTTGTACCATCTGAGTCTCCATCCCCTACCTGCCAGGGAATGGAACCTCCTGACTCCAAAGCCAAGGCCATCTTCCCCACAGCATTTCTCCTCCTCCACAACCCTCCAAGGCCAAGACTAGGATTCACCAGGCAGGTACCAGACACCTTTGCAGGAGTCACCCCAGCGAGCTCTTGTGAACACCTCGGGAGCCAGGGCTTGGCAGGGAGGACAGTCTTCCCGACTGCAGGGATAGAGTGTCCAGCCAGTAAGCAACAGCCTCTGGACAGACCAGGCTCTGGGGGACACGCCTTGGCCTCCCCAGGCATCTAAAAGCAGGCAGTGAAGTGGCCTGTCCCCAGACCTTCAAAGCCACCAGCCCCTCCAGAGAGGAGAACAACCTGGCTGGGCGGTGGAAAAGTGAAGGGTTTGAGAAGTACAGGTTGGTAGTTACAAAGCAGTCACGGGGATGTAAAGTACAGCATAGGGAATATCATCATTAACATGTAACAACTACGCGTGTACCAGTCCGGTACAAGAAATACCAAGGTGGCGACTTTGTATAGTATACCATTGTCTAATCACTATGCTGTACACCTGAAACTAATATAAAATGATACGGGATGTAAACTGGGGCGGAAAAAGTCTTACAACGCACACCCTCCTCCAACATGTCAGGCGTGGCTCCTGCCACCACTGAAGTGGCCTCCCAATCAGACAGTGGGCCTCACACTGGACTCTGCCCAAGAAACACCCAGAAGCCTTTGCTCAGTTTTTTAGATGGGATTATGATAGTGAGATTTTTGTCTTTAAAATACAAAAAGCCCTTATCTCAACCATACCTACTAACCTGTCTATGGATGAAATAATATGACGTCTGGGATTTGATTCAAAATAATATGCGGGGTGTGAGTTGGGGTAAAGATGAAGCAAGAGTGTCCCTATTGGTCACTGTTGAAACTGGGCTGTGGGTACAGGGGGGTTCATGATACGATTCCACCTACTTTGGGATAGGCTTAAAATTGTCCGTAATAAACGTTAGAAGGAGGAGGAGGAAGGAGCGTGCAGAGAGCTTGGTGAAAACACAGCTCCTCAGGCCCCGGCCTGGGATGCTGAGTGAAAGTGAAGGGGCGGGGCACCTGCTTTCCTCAGGCTCCATGGGCACTTGGAGAAACCTCTGCGTCGGCGCCTGGGGGCAGAGGTGGGAGACCCACAACCCACGGAGGGCGGGAGGCGCTCCTGGAGCCCAGCAAAGGCATCTCCGTCTGCCACCAGCCATCATTGAGGCTGCCCTGGGCCGTCAGAGCCAGGGATATGAATCACCTCAGGCTCAGCCTTTCATTTTCCACCTGCATCACTGTCAAGCTCGCAATAAGAAGAGTGGCAGAATCTACGCACGGAGCCAGTTGAATCTTTATTAAAATCTCTTTCACACCCAATGTTCCCAATTTGTTGCTTTGTTCCCGGTACCTGGAGTTGCACAGCCTCTGATGTTTGTCTAGGATGCAGTAAGTTTGACTGACACGCCCTGGTGGGAAGGGAGTGTCCAGATGCTGAAAGACCCTCTTGGTCCAGCAAGAAGCAGCACCGCCATCGCCAGGCCTCCCCGGAGCCGCCTCCGCACCGGCTCCACGACCCTGCAGAAGGCCTTCCACGCGGCTGGCCGAGAAGTGGGGGCCCAGGCCTGGGCAGTATCTTTATGACTCTGGCAGGCCCAGAGCTCAACTGAAAGTGAAATCTGACCGAGCCTGACCCAGGCTTCTAACCTAGAACAGGGACTCCTGTCTGTGCTCCCCGGGGGCCTGGAGCAGGCCGGGGTGCCTGGGGCTGCAGGCTCCCCACACTCCTACCCGCCAGCCAAAGCGTCTCTCTCCCTACCCGCTTTATTTACTGGGGGTCTAGGTACGACCATTTTTACGTTTTCAGGTTCTGCTTCTTTAAAAAAAAAAAATACATGGGTTTTTTAAAGTTTGAAAAGCACCAACTTTGATATATGGGGAAGAATAAAAAGTGTGGCCGGAGAGACTGCACAACTGGAATTGGTGAGAAAGAAGGTGAAACCGAAAGCCCTGATTTAATGTATGATTTTGATTTAACATGTAGCCCCAGCACTCAATTTAGTCTCCTCACTGCATGTCTGGTAAGCCTGAGTCCTTCCCCCTACATTTTATTACTCCTTCAGGCAACCAGACGTGCTGGCCAGGCCCTGACTAATGAGTACAAGGTGTGGGTTTGTGAAGCTGAAGATAACATCAGGCCTTACATTGGGTTTCGGCTCCTGAGCCCTAAAGTGGGACAACCCCCTGGTCATGTCCCCATGCAACCAGACTGAGGGACGCTGAAGCTGACGTCCAGACCTGAAATTTACTTTACTGCCCTTACCTCGTTCTCGGTCTATCCTTTTCACCTACGAACGTGACGACTTACGGTTTGTGCTCTATGAAGCCTCTTATCTGGACTCCCTGGGGGAGCTCGGGGTTTTCCAGCGCAGTGAGTAATAACGTCACTTTCTTTCGCTGCGCCCTGCGTCCGTGTAATTGGCTCTCTGCTGTGCCCAGTGGACCAACTCTTTGCTGTTGCTATGTAAACTGGTACAACCACATCGGACAACAGTTGGCGGTTTCTTAAAAGAATGAAACATACACCTACCGCATAAGCCTGCCATTCTACTCCTAGGAATTTGTCCGGTGGAAGGAGTCGATGGTGAGGAACACGTGCGTACAGGCACCCCCTAAGCCTCAGAAGCCCTGCCCTGAGCACAAATGGGAGCCATGCCACTCCCTGTTCCAGGGGCTGCGGACATGTGCAGAGGCAGGAGGAGCTGGGCCCGGCCCATGTGCACCCGGAACCCAGGGGAGAGAAGGGGTGGGGGAAGGCTCAGGGTGCTCCACAGAGAGAGCCATGCTGGGTCCTCCATTCTGCAGGCTTTCACCTGAGGTCTCAGGGGAGGATCTCAATGGAATATCCATCCGCTTTCCAGGTGCCCCCACCAAATGGTTGGCACCAGGCGGTCATCAGTCAAGGCAGCTGTTCCTGTTGTCAGCCATGGCGTCATTCCTTCTGATGTTGCTGCTTCTCTGGGCCTGGACCTGAAACACAGCTGAAGCCCAGAGGTCATCTTCCAGGAGTTCATGCTTAAGGGCGTGGGCGTGCAGGGTCCGTTTTGCCTGTTGCTAGGCACTGGCGCTCTCCGCCCTGGCGACCCTCTGCACCCGCCCATTGTTCCTGCTCTGCTCATGCCTGTCTAAGTGCCTGCTAAGTTACACACAGATCCTGGGACAGAAAACGGGGCCTGGAGGCCTCCAAGGGGGAGTGGGAGCGAGGCTTCCACCGCGTCTCCTGCGGTCTGACTCCGTGATCTTCGCTCTGCCATACGCAGCCCACATTGCCCCCACTGTACCCCCACTGGCACTGGGGTTCATCCCAACTCCTCCGACACGGGCTGCCACGGCTTGGAGAACACACTTCCTTCCTCTACACACCTGTTACAAAACGGCCCCTTCTGTGATGCTGAGCAATAATTGTTCAAATATCGACTGAAAAATCAAAATTCAAATAACCTCTGGAAAATAGTTTGCATTCTGAAGATCAAGTCAGCACCATGAGAAACACAAAGCGTTTTTGCTGTGATGAGTAATAAATGCCGGCTCGCTGCGAGGTTCAACCTAATACATGTCTCCAGCTTCTTCCAACGGGCAGTTCTCCTGTGGCTGCCAACTGTGTGTGCCACCCCCCTCCTGCCTCGCCTCTGCACTCAGCGCCAGGAGACCCCTGTCCCTTCACAGCGAGGGGGGCTGACGGACATCCCTGTCACGACGCTCTGGTTTTCTCAGCCTCAAACTCTTGGAGACCTACGGGGTGTCCAGGATTATCACCTCGAGTTTAAAGCCCTGGTGGGTCAGTTGACTGGAGTGTCGTCCTGTATACCAGGAGGTCGTGGGTTCGATTCCTGGTCAGGGCACATACCTGGGTTGCAGTGTCAATGCCCGGTTGGCCCTTGTGCCACAGGCAACTGATCAATGTTTCTCTCACCTGTCCCTGTCCCTGTCCCTGTCCTTCTCTCTTCCTCTCTCTAAAGTCAATAAACACACCCTTGGGCAGGGTGTTGTTTTTGTCATAGTGAAAGTCTTGATCCCTGTGGCATAATGTTACCTTGCAGGGCCTCTTTTGTCAACTGACTACAGTTAGCTTTGACCAAATTACTTCAGAGTCAAAACCCAAAGTGAAAGATGCGATTTGAATTCCTCTCCACTTCCAGCACCTTAGAAGCGATAGGCATTCGTGTTGGATTCTGCTGCCGGTAGTCTCTCTGAGCTTGTTTATGACTTCGTTGGATTCTGAGGACAAGAAACTATACATAAAACCTCTACCCTCTCTCCCACATTCCAGGTGATGATGCCATTTCACACCTCGGCAGATCTTCTGGGAGCGCCTGCCAGTTTGAGGTGATGGAGGGGCCATTATAGCCCAACCTGCACAGGCGAGGCTCCGCGGGAGGGACCAGCGTCCCCTCAGACCTCCTCACAGCCATTGCTTTCTCCTCATAAACTTGTTACTGAAACAGACAAAACTCTTCATGATTTTGTCTTCCAGATCCACCTCTGGACCTTCTAAGGAATGAGTTGGAATAAGTCATTTTTGTATCATGAAGGGAGCACAGATCATCTCCTCAAAGCCCAGCCATAGCCCCCAGGATTGCTGGTGCTCCCAACACACTGCCTGCAAGGTCTTACAGACAGTACCAGTCTGCCTCTACGCATACCTCGTGCCTACAATGACCACGTCCCAAACCCGGTTTCCCCCCTCTCACCTCCCTCCTCACCTCGTCCCGCAGGCCTGCACCCCTGGGAATAACAGAAACTTGCACCCACACCCAGGTGGTCCGAAACTACCTACCAGGCAGGTAATCCACCCACCTCAGACTGATGTCAACACCGGCATCAAACATTCTAGTTACCCCATCATTTAAGGGAACAGACACCACAAAGCACAATGAAAGCTATTCCACACGTGATTATCTGCATGAAGGAGGGGAAGGAAAAGGAGAAAGATGGGAGGTGGGAAGTGGAGGAAACCAATCACCAGTGAGCCAGGGTGCCTCCCCAGCTTCTTGTGCCCCAAATCATGCTCCGCCCAGCTCTGCCCTGCAGAAGGCCTGGAGGAGGCGATACCCTCAGAATAGAAGGCATACTAGGGCTTGATTGAAAAGAAACACTTAGGACAAGATGTCAAACTCAAAGGCTAACACGGGCCAAATAAACAAGGTTTAAGTTTATGTGGGCCACAAAAAAAACAAGCTTCAATTTTCATAGAAACGTAGGTTTATTTCCATAGAGACACGCTGAATACAAAGGGCTGAAATAAATGAGTAATCGTTAACATAAAATAATAGAACATTTTAATAAAAATTAATATTTTTTCTTGAACATTAACTTACCAGACACTGAATAACTGCACAATTAATAAGCGTAGTGCAAATAAACCTATTTTTCTTGTTCTCTGAAAGCGAAATATTTCCTGTTGTGCACACCAAACAAGTCAGTCCAAGACTAATGATGGCAATCGGCTGCTAAAATATTCGCTGCTAGTATTAGTGGAGAGAAACGGTGAGCCTGTGTGTAAGGTGCGTAAGGGAAATGAATGCAACACAATTATAGTAATCAGTCATTGTACTTTATTATTAATAATCCTATATAATAAAACCCTAATATGCAAATTGACTGAATGGCGGAATGACCGGCAGAACAACTGATTGTTATGACATGCACCGACCACCAGGAGGCAGATGCTCAACGCAGGAGCTGCCCCCCGGTGGTCAGTGCACTCCCACAGGGGGAGCACTGCTCAGCCAGAAGCCGGGCTCATGGCTGGTGAGCACAGCAGTGGTGGCAGGAGCCTCTCCTGCTTCCACTGCAGGCGGGTGGTAAGGAGTGAGAGGTCCCAGACTGCGAGAGACTCGAACTGTGAGAAGGATGTCTGACTGCCAGCCTAAGCCAGCAGGCAGACATCCACCAAAGGTTCCCAGACTGTGAGAGGGCGCAGGCCAGGCTGAGAGACCCCTCCCCCTACCCCCAGTGCACAAATTTCATGCACTGGGCCTCTAGTGATGTATAACAGAATATTGTAAAAATTAAGTTATGAAATTTTTATTAAAACATTTCTTACATACCATTATATTTGCTGGGCCACAAAAACATTCGTTATGGGCCACATGTGGCCTGCGGGCCGCGAGTTTGACATGCTTGACTTAGGAAGATTGGCTTTAGGTTCTGAAGGCTAACAGCAACTACTTTAACTGCCCTTGGCTCCCTGGCAGCACGCCCCAATTTCATCTTCTTAAGTTATAACTAAGGACACTTAAACGCCATTGCCTGGAAGCAGGGGAGCTCGAGACAGCCCTGCCAGTTCATTAACCACAAGGAGAAGGTTTAACCTCCTGTCATGCAAGACAGTAAAATTAACAAGATGCTCATGTTTCACCTATCAAATTGATAGATATATTTTAAATTGCAATAAGTGGCATCCGTACACACTGGTCAGAAATGTGTACACACTTTGAGGAGAATCATTGGATAGTATCAATCCATGCCTTTTTAAAATGTGCTAAATTTGGACATAAAAAGGAAACCCCAAGGGTGTTCATTACAGTAATGATTATAATGGCAAAATGAAAATATTGAAATCAACCAAAAGGGCACATGGTAAGGAGTTGGTTAAATAAACCAGAATGTGTCCATTTATGAATGATAAGCAATCAAATGATGATGTAGAATGATATAAAGATGCCGGAACATGTTTATAATACCACATTAAATGAGAAAAGCAACTTACAGAATAGTATGATCTTATTTTTTAAATTTATTCATATAAGCATATATAAATATGTGTGTATCAATCTTGAAATAGATGTTTCAAGAGGTTAGTAGTGATTATCTATGAGTTAACAGTCGCTCTGAGTTATTTTTACCTTCTGTAGAGTGTTTTCCTATATTTTCAGGGTTTTCCACCATGAATCTGCAATCGTTTATTATCAGAATTTTGGGAAAGACTATCACTATTAAAGGTGCCCCACCAACTCTAGGGGTCTAACCAGCCTTCCCTTGGAAGGAAGGAAAGGAGGGACAGGTACCCTACAGTAGACTCAGCCAGGACATTCGACAGAGACAGAGATGGAAACAAACCTGAGTGAAGTGGGACTGTCACAAGGACACGAGGCTGCTCCACTAACTTGCCACAGTCCCCTAGGTGGGAGGGGTGCCTCCTGCTCTCCACTCCCGTCTTTATACCAGCCCAGGAAATTCAGCTGGAGTTGACAGTCTTAGAAATGGGCAAGTATCTAGGTGTGCAGATATATGTGCTTAGCAACTCACCAATCATCCAGAAGAAGGTCAGCCAAGGCGTGGAGACACTCAGCTTGGAGCCAACTCGTGCTTGGGAAGTCTTTCTGGCAGCCGACCGACAGGAGTCATAAAGGAACCCATCCAAGAAAATGCACATATTCAACCAAGCAAGCAATGGCCCTTCAGAGAAATGCAATGGGCACTGTTTAACTATTGCCAGCACTTCCTTCTGTGAAAATAGTGGGAGAGGAGATAGAAATCGTGCAGCCCTTGATTTAACATAGTAAGCCTCCACACAATAGCAGAACTGGTTATATGAAAACGAACCAGTAAGACCCAAGAATCATGGCATACACACATGAAACAAAGCACAGCTCACAGCTACACAAGGTTTGCAAAGCACTACATCATGGGATAGTTCATGGCTAAAGGTCAATATCTAAACTCAACTCTGTTGAAACAAGAGACTGGACTAAAATCTGACCCCTGCTTGGTCAAGTGTCCCCAGTTGCTGTATGTGAGGGGGGTGTATGAGGATGTGAGAAACACAGACAGACCAACCAGAGCCAGCCCAGGTAGCCCACAGATGGTTCTAGTGGAGCACAGCCCTTCCCTGGGAAGATGCTAAGCCTCAGCAGCCCCGCCAAATGGAAAGAACGCACTTAAGGAAAGTGTGATGTGGAGATATCCCCAGGCTGAAATCCTGTGCCCGTCTAGGCACAGCCATGTCTCACACCACACAAGGAGTGACAAGGAATTCTCTTCCACACTCTTCTGTTCAGTGAAGATGGGACTGGATAGGCCAGATTCTCTTGAGCTACCAGAGAAGGAGCTCAGGGCTCCTGGACAGACAAACACATCCACCTCGTCCCAGGCATCCCCCTCCAGGTGATCTCTACTCCCACACTCTTGAGACCCAACCTATCTGCCTGAGCCTTGGGAAATAATCCTCACCATTGTGGAAAAGATGTCATTAAAGATACTAACTAAAAGTGAGGGGTTTCACACACACCCCTTCCCACACACACACTCTCTCTCTCTCTCCCAGGAAGCCAGATCAGAAAAGATGGGGGGAGTCCTTTCAGAGAGGGGAGCTAGAGAGGACACATGGGCCTCAGATGCCCCCAACCCCTGACCACAGGAGCTAAACACATTGACCTGCTTCACCACCCACCCTGCATTGGGGGCACAGAAGAGCTGCGCTGGGTGACGACTGCATGCCGAGTCCCCCGCCTGCCTACACTATGGCCTCCCTCTCTGGAGCGGTGCCTGGAGCTCTAAGCTTGGCAGGTCCATGAGGAGCCAAACCCTGGAATGGACACAGATGGTCTGACTGGAGAGAAACGGGAAAAGGAAGTTCACTTCCGAGTCTAGCTCAGCTACACAAGCATCCCAGGGCCCGAGACCCCTGGTGGCTCTAGGGTCCTGTTATGCAAAGAGAAAAGCCCCCTGAAGAAAAAACTTTCCTGCGGGGGAAATCACCAGAAATGCCCTGGCTCCTTAGACCTGCGCCTCCCTCAGAAGCATCCCCAGGCAGAGTGAAGCCAGCAGTCAGTGACAAACACCAGGTGCCGGGCACGGAGGTGGATTTGACCAGGTGCCCATGGCCTGAGGCAGAGGGTCCAGGAAGGCGAGATCTCCCCTCCCTGCTTGGCTGCGTCTGTTGGCCAAGAGACTGTAGATCTATTTCCATCACAGGCCCGTGCATGTGCACACGCACTCACGCACACGGACCCCTAGTATCTGGGAAGGGAAATTCTATCTCTTGTTATAACCAAGTTACCCTGCTTTCTGACCTTAAAAAAAAACCAAAACAGTGGGTTTCCTTTGAAGGTTTCAAACCTTATTAGCCACAGTAAAATGATGCTTTAATGGGGCTGTGATGGTCCCCGCCTCGGGTGTCTGTCTACGCAGCCATATTACTTAGCAACACCATAGCCGTTTAGGTTTAATTTCCTAGCTTGCCTGATAAGGAGGCTGCAAATGTAATTTGTGGTGCCGCAAGCTGGGCAAACACGCGGGGCTATTAGATGAGTCACCGGGTGATGCAGGCCACTGTGCCGCGCTCTGCGGAAGAGGAGACGCGAGCCCTGATCTGCGGGGCTGATAGGTACCGCCCGGGTGGGCGCGCTGCTTTCTGAGAGTGTGGGGGCTGTGCGGCCTTCGCTCAGCCTGTCTGGTCTGGTGCCATCATTTATGAAGGGAAGCTCCGCTCGCCTCTCAGCTCTCGTTAAAATCATCTTCTGGCTTTCTGCAATCCACGATGCAGACCTGCAAACTCAAGCCCTGCAAGACCAGGTGGTCAGATGATGATAATCAGCAATAACAACGAACATGTTTTACTCTATTCTAGTTGCTTTACCTGAGTTATCTCTGTTAATTTTCCTAAAAACCCCAGGAGGCAGGCACTAATGTTATTCCTATTTTCAAATGGGGAGACAGGCAGGGGAGGGTAGTAGCACATAAGACAACAGAGAGAAGGGGCGTGATTGCCCACTGAACAGGGCACGCCCTGCCAACAGCGGCTGTCATTCAGGCCAACCAGCCAGATCTCACGTTGTTCTAAAGAGCAGGAAATCAGATTTTTATATAACATGCCTTGAGTTTTAAACATCTGCAACTAATTCTACTATTTAACAAATACTGTAAGAACCAAACCCCAAATATATCTACCAGCCAGAGTCGGGCCAGGGCCCACCAACAAGTAGGCATATTTCCCAATAAATACACTCCAATTTTTAATTTTTGCTCCCAGGATCCATTGGTGTCCCAGCCCTTGGGTCGTCCCTCAGCCATATCCTTCCTGGAGCCTCAGTGATGCTCCATTCTTCCAGCTGCTCAGGCTCACAGTCTTAGAGTCCCTCTGGGCACTTTCCCTTCTCTCACACCTCACATGCCACCTGTGAACAGATCCTGTCGGCTCTACTTAAAATCCACAATTCCTCCACTTCTC
Organism: Corynorhinus townsendii; assembly: GCA_026230045.1. Classification (NCBI taxonomy): domain Eukaryota; kingdom Metazoa; phylum Chordata; class Mammalia; order Chiroptera; family Vespertilionidae; genus Corynorhinus; species Corynorhinus townsendii. The sequence goes on from JAPDVU010000001.1 coordinate 197,587,261, forward strand.
ACACCCTCACCGTGACCAGCCTGGTCCAAGCCCCCATCATTTCTTACCTCAATATCATGAGCCACCTGCTACACCCAGCTTCCCTCTTAGTCCATTCTCAACCAGACCAGCCGGGTTTAAGTCAGATCCAGCCATTTCGCTGCTCAACACCCTCCAATGGCCCCTGTCTCACTCAGTCAAAGTCGAGCCCTAAAGGTCCCCACATCCCACTTGTCTCTCCTGCACCCTCTGCACTTCAGACACACTTGCTATTGCTCCAACACACCAAATGCACTCCAGCCTCGGGCCCTGCGACCCATATTGCCCTGGTATCTCTCCTCACAGGTGTTCCCTTGGCTCTCACCCCTCTCTTTGCCCTATTCAGTTGCCACCTAGTTAGAAAGACCTTCCTGGACCACTTATCCCAATTAGCAACCTCCCCATCACTCTCCCTCCCCTTGCCCTTATTACTACAACATGCCATATATTTGTTTGTGTTCTCTCTCTTCCCACTAGAATGTGCCCGCCACAAAAGTAGGGAATTTGTTTCCTTCTAGGCTCTATCCCAGAAATTCTACATAGCAGAAATTCTTAGCTATTTGTTGAGTGAATGAAGAAATGAATGGTCCACACAATGGGCCCTTATGATAGCTCCACGCTTGGCCTCATCTTCACTCTGTGTGCACATGGAGGACAGCAGGCCTCCCTACTAGCTATCATCACCTCCGCCACACACGCAGTAAGATGCCAGATTGATTGCCTGCTGAAAACGACCAGGAGCTAGTCGCTGCTCTCGCCCACCTACTGTGTGGAATAGGAACTTGTGATCTGTGTGCATCTTGTCCTGGATAGAAGGAGCAACAGCTTAGTCACGACGGAGGTGAATTTTATAATTATAATTTATAGTCTTGATGAGATGTGGCAGGTTTTGTGTGAGAGTAGAACATTTTAATCCTAAATTACAAGACTGAATAGAAGTGCTTGATTCGTTTATCTACAGAATTTGTTGGCCTTATTTTTATTTCTATATTTATTTGAAAGCTCATCTATCCCAGGAAGGTAGCCATCTATGATGTAATCCTGAATATTTCTTTCACATAGACAGAGTCAGAGAAATATAGGCTGAATGATTCCAACTCCATCCCGATCCTCCAGAAAGTCTGGACAGAGCTGCGGTGATTCGACACAAGTTTCCTTCATGGACCTCCATGAACCCTGCATGCCCTCCACAGAACCCAGATACACCTCCTTCTGGGGCAGGGCCCTGATTGCCACAGGTGATGTCCTGAATATTTTTCCTTCTTTGGCCACTAAACACCCCAGCTCAACAAGAAGGTAAGCCAGGATGCCAGGATGATCCTCCCCAAAGCTGAAGCTTACTTCGGAAGGAAGGTTAGCCAAGAAGCCAAGCAGACATATACCTACGTAGAAGGGAAAAGCTTCACCTAGCAGTTTGGACTCTGAAGCTGATAGAAAAGAATATAGGAGCATGTACAGTGGTTTAGTCCAGGGCTAAGTCATGAGTGGGAGATGCACGGACCCATGCATTTTCTGAGGAACCCAGCACGTGGCATCTCCATTTGATTACCTTCTCTGTATCCCAGAGTCTCTCAACACCTCAGAACTCTCAAACCCATGCTTTCCTTGAAAGTTCGTTGAAAGGGTCCCATTTTAGGCATAGGTCCCACCCATCATTACTACCCTCTCACCCCCAGCTACCTTTCAGAGGATGTGACAAAATATTATCCTGGAGTGTCCACAGCCTCGCCTCCTCTGCCAGTCAGCCAAAACTAAGCCTGCATTTCCCAGGTGACTAGCCCTGCATCTGCTAAGAATGGTATTTACATTTTGTAATGATTGAAAAAAATATTTCATGACACATAAAAATGATCTGAGATTCAAACTTCAATGTCCATAGTTACACAGCATTGGATCACAGCCGCACTCATCCATTTACATATTGTCTATGGCGACATTCACACTACAATGGCAGAGGTGAATACAGTTGACCCTTGAACACATGGGTTTGGAGTGCATGGATCCATTTATATGTGGCTTTTTTTTTTTTAATAAATCTTTATTGTTCAGATTATTACAGGTGTTCCTCTTTTTTTTTTCCCCATAGCTCCCCTCCACCTGATTCCCCACCCCACCCCATGCCCTTACCCCCTGCCACTGTCTTCATCCATAGGAGTAAGATTTTTGTCCAATCTCTTCCCGCACCCCTCACACCTGCTTCCCCTGAGAATCGTCAGTCCACTCCCTTTCTATGCCCCTGATTCTATTATATTCACCAGTCCATTCTGTTCTTCAGATTTTTTATTCACTTGATTTTTAGATTCACTTGTTGGTAGGTATGTATTTGATGTCCTTTTGTTGTTCATAATTTTTATCTTTACCTTTTTCTTCTTCCTCTTCTTAAAGAATACCTTTCAGCATTTCATGTAATCCTGGTTTGGTGGTGATGAACTCCTTTAGCTTTTTCTTGTCTGTGAAGCTCTTTATCTGATCTTCAACTCTGAATGATAGCTTTGCTGGGTAGAGTAATCTTGGTTGTAGGTTCTTGCTGTTCATCACTTTGAATATTTCTTGCCACTCCCTTCTGGCCTGCATAGTTTCTGTTGAGAAATCAGCTGACAGTCGTATGGGTGCTCCCTTGTAGGTAATTAACTGTTTTTCTCTTGCTGCTTTTAATATTCTCTCTTTGTCTTTTGCCCTTGGCATTTTAATTATGATGTGTCTTGGTGTGGTCCTCTTTGGATTCCTCCTGTATGGTGTTCTGTGCACTTCCTGAACTTGTAAGTCTATTTCTTTCACCAGGTAGGGAAAGTTTTCTGTCATTATTTCTTCTAATAGGTTTTCAATATTTTGCTCTCTCCCTTCTTCTGGCACCCCAAAAATTCAGATGTTGGTTCACTTGAAGTTGTCCCAGAGGCTCCTTACACTATCTTCGTATTTTTGGATTCTTTTTTCTTTTTGTTTTTCTGGTTGGATGTTTTTTGTTTCCACATATTTCAGATCTTTGGTTTGATTCTTGGGGTACGTTGATCTACAGTTGAGTTTCTGCATATTCTTTATTTCAGACAGTGTATGCTTCATTTCTGACTGATCCTTTTCCATTTTTTTGGCATTCTCATTAAGGTCCTTGAAGTTCTCACTAAGCTCCTCAGAAGTGTCATCAAGTTTTTCGGCGGTTTTTAGAAGATTCTTGAGTAACCTTATAAATGTGGTTCTGAACTCTATGTCATCCAGTAGTTTGCTTTCCTCCATTTCTTTCAGTCGTGGCATGTTTCTTTGTCTCCACATTTTGGCTGCTTCCCTGTGTTGATGGAGTAGCTTTGTGTGGTAGGTGATCTATAGGGGGCAGTAACTCAGCCTCCTCAATCACTTGAGGTGGATGCTCTTGGTACACCCCTTTGTGGGCTGAGTGCAAAGTCTTCGTGTAGTTAAGCCTTAATTGCTGTTGGTACACTGGGAGGAATTGACCTCCAGGCCAATTAGCTGTGAGCACTCGCTGTGTCTATAATGGAAGAACTGCTGCGCTGAAGACACGCTTATGGGGCAGGTCTTGTTTCAATGGGGCTTTGGTGCTCACTGAGTCTGCCTCTTGAATGTGTCACTTATGGATGTGAGGAGTTGAAATCTGGTGTCTCACACTGACCACTAGGTACACTGGCTTCTGGATCTCCAATGGGGTTCAGGTCAGCTACTGTCTGAGGCCACCCAGCAGGAGCTACAGTGAGAGCTACAGTTTTCTCCTCTTTGCTTGGGGTTTGGAGGTTTTGGAGCTGTCTGACCCAGGCTGCAAGTTTGCTAGGTTAAGCTGTGATAGGGCAGGCCTTTCTTATGCTAAATCTGCTGCTTGGAGCTTGGGTGGGTTTGTAGGTTGTGCAGGGGGGGGCCTCAGGGTGTCACTAGGCGAGGGCGTGGCAAACAGCAATGGCTGCTAGTTAGCCGGCTCTGCGATCTGACGGCGTCCCCAAGTCCCGTGCCCCAGTGCAGTAAACAATTATTCCTGCGTGCAGCTCTGCAAGCAAGCCACCCTCAATGGCAGACAGTCCAGCTTCTCCCCATAGGAGTTTGGTTTCCCTGTGTCTCCCCAGAGACTGGATTTCAGAGTAATCGGGGGCTTGTCTCCCTTTGGGTTGAAAAAAGCAATGCCTGCCACCAGCCCGGATCACGTGCCTCCGTACCTCAGCTTTTCAGCACTCGTGCATGTCTCAATGCTCTTTTCTCTTTTCTTCTAGTTGTAGAACTTCCACTCAGCCAGCTTTCCCATGGTTCTGGATGATAGACGTTTTGTCTTTTAGTTGTAGTTTTGAAATTGTTGTGCGAGGCAGCAGTTTAGGTGTTTACCTACGCCGCCATCTTGGATTCCCCTATATGTGGTTTTTTAAAAAATAAATATGGTTGGCCCTTTGTACCCCATTCATGGATTTAACCAACCATGGATTGAAAAACAGTGTTTTCACTCTGCGGTTGGGAATCCACAGACACAGAGGGCTGGCTAGGTGCGTGGTTCTAGGCCATTTTATACAAGGGACTGGAGCATCTTCGGATTTTGGTATTCAAGCATTCCTGGAACCAATCCCCCATAGATGCCAAGGGAAAACTCTAGTTAAGTTTTAGAGGAATTAAAAGTTATACACAAATTTTCAACTTCTCAGGGTTGACATCCCTAACCTTGGGCTTGTTCAAGGGTCAATTGTAGTTGCGACAGCAGCTATGTGACCAGCCAAGCCTAAAATATTTACCATCAGCCCTTTGTAGGAAACACTTGCCAACCCATGATCTAGAACTCTAGAAGGTCTCTGGGCCAGCCAGCGTGGCTCAGTGGTTGAGCATCAATCTATGAACCAGGAGGTCATGGTTCAATTTCCCGTCAGGGCACATGCCCAGGTTGCAGACTCAATCCCCAGTATGGGGCGTGCAGGAGGCAGCCAATCAATGATGCTCTCTCATCATGGATGTTTCTACTTCTCTTTCCCTCACCTTCCTCTCTGAAATCAATAAAAATATATTTTAGAAGACCTCTGAATTACAAATAAATAAAATGCAAAAATTCAGGCCAAATAAGGTTAGGTCAGAGCAACAATTCTTTTATTTCATCCAAGAATTCACGTACTTCATTTTTATCCTTTTGTTTCCCCCCAAAATTACTTTAGTTGTAGCATTCAAGGATATTTCAAATACTCATTACAGATACTATGCTTATCTTTATTTTCTTGGCCCCATATATGTAGGTAAAAATATAGATATATTTTTAACTTTTAACAAAGTATGTACAGGCACATAATTTTTTAAAAGTCAAATTGTGACAGAAAGCTTTTAATTTAAGCAAGAGTCTTCCTCCACCTCCCCACTTAAGGAGACAACTCCTTATAAGTCATTTAGCTATTTCTCCTTGCAGTTACTTAACTAAAAACTGTGCTTAATTGCTCTTCTTGATTGATCAATTTAGCTGTTATCCAAATTGTCATGACAGGTGAGAACTGAACTCATACTCCTGCCTCCCAAAACAGGTTATCTCACAATTTTTAGTTAACTCAGTAATCAGTGCTGACATGATGACAATGTAAATATTTGTCAGAGACGGCCCTGGCCGGTTTGGCTCAGTGGATAGAGCATTGGCCTGTGTGCTGAAGGGTCCCGGGTTCGATTCCAGTACTGGGTTCAATTCTGATTAAGGACACATACCTCAATTGCAAACTAGATCCCGGGCCCTGGTCAGGGCACACAGGGGAGACAACCAATCAATGTGTCTTTTTCACTTTGATGTTTCTCTGTGTCTCTCCCTCTCGCTTCCACACTCTCTAAGAATTAGTGGGGAAATATCTGGAGTGAGGATTAACAACAACAACAAAAATTTGTCTGAGACAAATAGTGTTCCATGGATTTATTTCAAACTTATACTTCATTTTGTTTTGTTTCATGTGCTTACAAGCTAAGAGGGACTCTGTGTCACAATACTTACCAGAAGTTCTGGTCTTCAATAACGATCTTCCCCAAACTCAGTACACTGCAGATTATCAGAGCAATTACACATCTATAAAACAAATTATGGAAATGCTTTAAAAATAAACAGTCTGGAAGATGGCGGCGTAGGTAAACACCTAAACTGCTGCCTCCCACAACAATTTAAACTGCAACTAAAAGACAAAACATCTATCACCCAGAACCACGGGAAAGCTGGCTGAGTGGAAGTTCTACAACTAGAAGGAAAGAGAAAAGAGCATTGAGACGTGCACAAACACTGAAAAGCTGAGGTACAGAGGCACGTGATCTGGGCTGGCTGCGGGCGACTGGGTGCGTTGCTTTTTTCAACCCGAACGGAGACAAGCCCCCGATTACTCTGAAATCCAGTCTCTGGGGAGACGCGGGGGACCCAAACTCCTACGGAGAGAAGCTGGACTGTCTGCCAGTGAGGGTGGCTTGCTTGCAGAGCTGCACGCAGGAATAATTGTTTACTGCACTGGGGCATGGAAATCGCGGATGCCGTTGGAGACTCAGAGCCGGCTAACTAGCAGCCATTGCTGTTTGCCACACCCTAACCTAGTGACACCCTGAGGCCCCGCCCTGCACAACCTACAAACCCACCCAAGCTCCAAGCAGCTCAATTAGCATAAGAAAGGCCTGCCCTATCACAGCTTAACCTAGCAAACTTGCAGCCTGGGTCAGACAGCTCCAAAACCTCCAAACCCCAAGCAAAGAGGAGAAAACTGCAGCTCTCACTGTAGCTCCTGCTGAGTGGCCTCAGACAGTAGCTGACCCGCACCCCATTGGAGATCCAGAAGCCAATGTACCTAGTGGTCAGTGTGAGACACCAGATTTCAACTCCTCACATCCATAAGTGACACATTCAAGAGGCAGACTCAGTGAGCACCAAAGCCCCACTGAAACAAGTCCTGCACCATAAGCGTGTCTTCAGTGCAGCAGTTCTTCCATTATAGACACAGGGAGTGCTCACAGCTAATTGGCCTGGAGGTCAATTCCTCCCAGTGTACCAGCAGAAATTAAGGCTTAACTACACGAAGACTTTGCACTCAGCCCACAAAAGGGTGTACCAAGAGCATCCACCTCATGTGATTGAGGAGTGAGGATTAACAACAACAACAAAAATTTGTCTGAGACAAATAGTGTTCCATGGATTTATTTCAAACTTATACTTCATTTTGTTTTGTTTCGTGTGCTTACAAGCTAAGAGGGACTCTGAAACAAGTCCTGCACCATATATGCCCCCTATAGATCACCTACCACACAAAGCTACTCCATCAACACAGGGAAGCAGCCAAAATGTGGAGACAAAGAAACATGTCACGAATGAAAGAAACGGAGGAAAGCAAACTACTGGATGACATAGAGTTCAGAACCACATTTATAAGGTTACTCAAGAATCTTCTTAAAACCACTGAGAAACTTGATGAGACCTTCAAGGAGCTTAATGAGAATGCCAAAAAAATGGAAAAGGATCAGTCAGAAATGAAGCATACACTGTCTGAAATAAAGAATATGCAGAAACTCAACTGTAGATCAACGTACCCCAAGAATCAAACCAAAGATCTGAAATATGTGGAAACAAAAAACATCCAACCAGAAAAACAAAAAGAAAAAAGAATCCAAAAATATGAAGATAGTGTAAGAAGCCTCTGAGACAACTTCAAGCGAACCAACATCCGAATTTTTGGGGTGCCAGAAGAAGGAAGAGAGCAAAATATTGAAAACCTATTAGAAGAAATAATGACAGAAAACTTTCCCTACCTGGTGAAAGAAATAGACTTACAAGTTCAGGAAGTGCACAGAACACCATACAAGAGGAATCTAAAGAGGACCACACCAAGACACATCATAATTAAAATGCCAAGGGCAAAAGACAAAGAGAGAATATTAAAAGCAGCAAGAGAAAAACAGTTAATTACCTACAAGGGAGCACCCATACGACTGTCAGCTGATTTCTCAACAGAAACTATGCAGGCCAGAAGGGAGTGGCAAGAAATATTCAAAGTGATGAACAGCAAGAACCTACAACCAAGATTACTCTACCCAGCAAAGCTATCATTCAGAACTGAAGGTCAGATAAAGAGCTTCACAGACAAGAAAAAGCTAAAGGAGTTCATCACCACCAAACCAAGATTACACGAAATGCTGAAGGGTATCCTTTAAGAAGAGGAAGAAGAAGAAAAAGGTAAAGATAAAAATTATGAACAACAAAATGACATCAAATACATACCTACCAACAAGTGAATCTAAAAATCAAGTGAATGAAAAATCTGAAGAACAGAATGGACTGGTGAATATAATAGAATCAGGGACATAGAAAGGGAGTGGACTGACGATTCTCAGGGGAAGCAGGTGTGAGGGGTGTGAGAAGAGATTGGACAAAAATCTTACTCCTATGGATGAAGACAGTGGCAGGGGGTAAGGGCATGGGGTGGGGTGGGGAATCAGGTGGAGGGGAGCTATGGGGAAAAATAAAAGAGGAACACCTGTAATAATCTGAACAATAAAGATTTATTAAAAATAAAAAAATAAAAAAAAAAATAAAATAAACAGTCTGTTCAGAATGATGGGAACTCAGTCCTGAACCTCCCTTCTGAGTCATAATATCTCATGTGGCTTTTCTATAAGGTAGAGTTCGGGCCTTTGGAGTTCAATTCTAAAGGAAAAGAGTAAGAGGAAAGGGGTGAGAACAGTTCTGCATCCCTCGCTTCATCTACTTACAGACTTTATCAAATAACAAATTCCCCCAAGCCCTCCTATTCCAACTGCTAATGTTTAAGAGAATCAAGAATTCCATGACCCCCAGCCCACAGGCTCCCCTTAGAATGAGATGCTAGCTAAGCCCTTGAGGTGTTCTCAATAAGAACCAACCAGGTGCCCTGCCTAACCTCAGAATTCTGTTCGGTGTGAGCCCAAGAGATAAACATGAACAGTGGCTCAGAACCTGACACCTCTGGGTGGAAGAGCGCTAAACATCACAACCCAAATCACATGTGGTCAATGCACATACTTTGGGTTTAGAGCTGACTTATAAACAAGAGCTTTCTTATTACAGACAATGCTGCAATGAAAAACCTTGTACACATGTGTCCCTTTCACACATATGCAAATACATGTAGAGGATAAATCCTCAAAAGTAGAATTTTGCAGGCAAAGGAGATAAGCATTTTCACTGTTTAAAATGGCAAATATATATAGGGTCTTTCCGAATCTGATCTTCTTTGCTTATGCTCCACAAATGACTTCTAGATCTAAAATGTGCATGACTACATGGCTAAATTAAATTGCATTTTCTATGCATCTTACGTATTAATTTTTCCAGGCTAACTGGGGATAATTTATCATATATTGCATTTCTGGCCCAATAAACTCCTCATGCTGTATTTGTCTGAGGACAGCCCCTTCTAATTCTACCTGTCATCCATCATCACTTAACCCCCCCACACTATTGTTTACATCACCTCTATTCCAAGTTCATCCCTATATTGTTGTTTATAATCAATTCCAAGTTCAGCAATGCTCTGACTTTAGCAGAATGATAGCTTATCAGGAAAAATAGATCCCCACTGATTCACTGGAACCAGTAAGAATTCCAAGCCCACAAAAGGAGCCAGCGTGCCACAGGGACTGGGAAGACCCTGACTAGTAACAAGGTAATTTCTCCGAGAGAGACTGAGAGAACCCCTCCTCCCAGTGATTACCTCCAATGAAGAAAATATATTTTCACTAAACTGGGCTTAGAAAAAATGTAAATATCCTTTGATTTAGAACAAATTTATTTTAGAAATAAGTTTAGCAAAAGCCTTCCAGTCTGCCCTTAGCCAGAAATCCCCATTAAGCAAAAATACTATTGCCTCAACCCCATGAGCAGCACTTCTATGAAGTTAGCAACAGTTTTGTTAAAGTCCGAAGTCTGTGTGCTTATTGCATTTGGTAGCTTCGGTGATGTGATTTTTGCTGAAAACAATGTTTTGAGGTATTGTACAACCAGAGAAACGCAAGAAATGTCTGCCCCATATTCTCTAGGAGGGTATTTTCAATATTCTTTGAGAGCCAATTTGACAATAAATGTGTTAAAAGACTTTAACATAGGGATAGGACAGTGAAGATATTGTTCACCTAGTAATATTTACATTTTTTAGAATGATACTCAATTCTGGTAATACCTGGCCAGGAAGTAAATCAAAATATCAAGAGCCTTTTTAAAATGTGAAGACGGGGTGTGTGAATATAATAAAGCAATACAATGGATCCTTGCGGTGTTGAAACTGTTCAATATTTTGACTGCGGTGGTGGATATACCAACCCACACAGGCAAAAAAAACTGTATAAAACAATACGCACACGTAACACACAAGTTCAAGTAAAACTGGGGAAACCTGATAAGGTTAGTGAATCATGTCACTATCCTGGTGGTGATATCATATGATAGTTTTGCAAAATGTAGCATTGGGGGAAACCCAGCAAAGTATATAAGGGATCTCTGTGTAGTGTTTCACGTGTAAAACTGCAATTGTCTCAATAAAATTTTCTGTTTTTTTTAAAAACGGGGACATGCCAAGATAAATGAGATACAAAGGTACTCCTAGGTAAAGAAGGAATTAATTTGTGTGGATAAGATTTTTAGCTATAAGACAGTTACACATAAGAGGATGTATATACATTGTAGGGGTTGGGGAGGGGTGAATAGCTCAGTGAGTCTGTCCATTGTTGTTCCTTAGGAGAGGGGAAGAAAGAAAGATGAGGTACCTTTTTTGTTCCAGTAAATCCATATCTAGAACCCCATCCTTGGGAAACAGATGTTTACTGTAGCATTATTTATAATAATAAAAAACTGTAAACAACCCAAAAGTCCATCATTATGAAAATGTTCAATACAGTATGACATTTCTACCATGAAATGTAATGTAATCATTTAAACAAAGCTACAAGATCCATTCATATAACATACCAAGATAAGAAAAAAGCTATGTGTACTTTACAGTATCCATGTTATAGATCGTTACAGGGGGAGAAGGAGTGGCAAAGACTGTAGAGTATATATCAAAGTGTTAGTAATGAACTCAAGAAGAAAATTGAGACAATCTGAGAAAATGTCAGTGAGAATGGGTATGATATTAAGGCATCACTGTAGATTTTTGTTGGATATAATAATGTGTGTGAGTGTGTGTGTGAATGTGTAAGTCCTTCTTTACCCTTTTATCCATTAGTGTTACACACTCAAGTTAATACAGACAAAATTATATAATGTCTGGATGGACTTGCTTTCCATGCAACTACAGATTTGCTTTAAATACACTTCTGTAGCATTTCTTCTCTTTTACTTACTTTAAAAATTTTTAATTGATTTTCGAGAGAGAGGAAGGGGGAAAGAGAGAGAGAAACATCAATTGGTTTTCCACTTATTTATGCATTCAATGGTTAATTCCTGTATGTGCCTAACCAGGGATCAAACCTGCAACCTTGGCATATGAGGATGATGTGCTAACCAACTGAGCTACTGGGCCACATTTAACATATGCACAATTTAAAAAGTAAAATTTAAAGGTTAACTGGAGTTATCTCTGAGCTAGGTAATTCTGGGTACCTAGTCCTTTTCTTTAAGGCTTACTATATTTTCTGTTTTCTATAAAGAACAACTATAAAAAAAAATCAGGAGGAAAGTAGGATATGTTTAGAAAAATCAGACCAGAGAGCTAAGTCATTTATACACAGGTAATTGCAGCCCTGATTATATTAATCTGGAGACAGTCCTTCTTAAGAGGCAATTTACCTTTAGACTTATCAACTGAGTGGTTGCAGACACCCTGACCAGTGGAAGTGGAACCGATTGCTCACAGAGTGATTCATGCAGCTGTTCTCCCAAACCACCTGGGCTGGGGCCCAGTGGCTTCCTGATGGGTTCTCAGATCTGAATGGTTATATCCCAGGCTCATGTTTCTCAACCAGGAAGCACACTAAATAACCAAGGGCAAGCACGAATACTGAGTAGGTTTTCATAGGGTGTAGACACATGCCTTGTCTAAAAGTTTCCCAGGTGATTCTGATGGGCACACCGGGTCCAGAATCTCTGATTCAAACAAGCAAACATATAATTATACATAACATGTAAGTAATTTTCTATGTATATGAATTTTCCTGTATATGTCTTAAGTATTTTTGGAAGTATATGTAAGAAGGTAGTAAAAAACAGTGACTGTGGGGAAGGGGACTGGGTGGCTGGGGACAGAGGGAATTTCCACTGTATATCCTTTCATGCTTTTTACATTGTATGCAAATAAATGTATCACCTTTTCAAAAAAGGTGAACCTAAAAGAAAACCAAAATTGAGAAGCACCTCTGCTTTAGACACTCAGCTGGCCGGAAGTACTTCTTTTGCAGGATGGTCAAAGTTCTGTGAAGTGGGTACGTTTTGGGGCAGAAGTTTCGCTAAAATATTTTCCGAGAAAGTATCTAACGTCGACGTTAAAAGAACATGAGACATAGTGATCCTAATGGCTCTTACATTCAGATAGTTACAGGAACTACTCGCCACTTTAGAGCTGCACAGTCTATCGTTCAGAAGTACAGGCAATCAGCCAGGGTGTGGGAGAGAAGGGTTTTCCTTTTGCAATTACAGTAAAGCATTTCATAAAATACCCCTGATGCTAGCTAGCTGTTGCCTGGCTCAGTATAGGGCAGAGGTGAAGGTAAGCTGTTCCTCCATATCCTTTTGTGCTGTTTGAATTTTGTGCTAAATCGATGTATTGCCACTTTAAAATATAAATTTTTTTTTAAAGAGAGCCTGTATGACTGTGTGATCATCCCTGGCCAGGCATGGCTCAGTGATTAGACTGAGGGTGCACACCTGAGGGTCTCCACTTTGATCCCCAGTCAAGGCCACATACCTGGGTTGCAGGTTCGACCCCTGCCCCTCTCCCACATTGATGTCTCTTTCACATCGATGTCTCTCTCTTCCTTCTCTCTCTCCCCTTCTCCCCTCCCTTCCACTGCCTCTGGAGACAGTCCTTCTATGGGGGGCAATCCTATGGGGAGGAAATATCCTCATTCCTTGAGTGAGGATTTAAAAAAAGACTGTGTGATCAGATGGGACGACAAGTGGCTGATTCACATTCCTATCTTAAAGTTGCTCCCAGCAGCACATTGGAGTTCAAAGGGCAAAGCAGATTGCAAACATCTTCAAAAATCTGAGTCCAATTCAAAAGACAGGGTGATGCTTGGGGTTACAGAGGTCAACCGGAAAAGATGAGCCAGCTGCAGTGGTGAGCTAGAGGTGATCTAATGGCCTGGGTCCATTGGTTAACAGAAAGACCAACAGATGGGGAGCCAAGACAGGAACCTCAGCTCTTTATCCCAGTGGCAGTGATGCAAGTCATTTAATCCTCCCTGAGCCCCAACTTGCTCACTGATAAAATGGAAATGTTCTTTACTTAAGAGAGCTGCTGAGAAAATAATACTTGTGGAAAGTACTATTAAAAGTTTAACATACCCAGCCACCCAGTCCCCTTCCCCACAGTCACTGTTTTTACTACCTTCTTACATATACTTCCAAAAATACTTAAGACATATACAGGAAAATTCATATGCACAGAAAATTATCTATGTTATGTATAATTATATCTGTTTGCTTGTTTGAATCAAAGTTTAATAAAAAAGTAGTACCTTATAACAACTTTTCAGATTTAACTTTGAGTATACACACACACACACACACACACAAAACATTAAATCTGAAAGATTTCTGCCCTAGCCAGTTTGGCTCAGTGGATAGAGCATCGGCCTGAGAATTGAAGGGTCCCAGGTTCAATTCCCATCAAGGGCATGTAGTTTGGTTGCAGTCTCAAGCCCCACAACGAATCAATGTATCTTTCTCTTTCTGTCTCTCCTTCTCCCTCCCACTCTCTAAAAAAAAAAAAAATCAATGGAAAAAATATCCTCAAGTGAGGATTATCCAAAAAGAAAAAATCTGGAAGATTTCTCTTCTTCCCTAAAACACTAAAATTCAGGTAACATAAATGTTCAGTTTTCAGGACTCAAAGTTTCACCTTAATTTTAGTTTTCTTTATGGCATTCCAGTTAAAAAGGCCATGAGAACTCATTGTTGACCTATCTATACTTCAAGTGCACATGACACTTTTTATTTTATAATTATTTTTAAATTTATATGGAAATTCTGTTAACAAAGCATTGATATAAGAAGCCGTCCTCCTCCCACCCTTTCATTAAGAGGTGATGTTGACAACTGCTGAGTAAGAGAAGGTCAGATAAGATTTGATAGAGGCTTCAAATTCACACGTTCCTTGTTCACAGGCGAACCACCTTTCAGAAACAGCCACAAATAAGAAGTGAGAAATTTTGCTCTGGGATTAGCTGTCCTTGGTTAAAAGTACCTTTCAAATGACCAATCTGAACTAATTCTGTGGTCGCTGCTCATCATTTTAAACTGATTTTTATGTACTAGCTTTTCTGCTTTCTTTATCCCTTGGTTTTAGACATGGAATGGATTGGCAAGGAGAAAGATCTCTACAAAGAAATTTGCCAGTCAAGATAGAACATGACTGCAAAAATTAGTATCATCACACACATAATGGGAAACCCCACAAAAAGACAAATTAGAAAGAAAAATGTCTTATTCGTCTATTCGTTCAGCACATTTTCAAACAGGAAAAGATCCAGAAAAGGGAGGGAGGAGAAGAAACACATCCTAAGATCAGGAGAAAATCAACAAGGCATAAATGGGACAGCCTTGGAGGATGTGTTCACACATCCCCAGGTATTTCTTCACAGGTCTCCCACAACACAGCCTTCTCAACACGGACCAACAGTCAAACCATGTCTGTGTGGGCAGCACAGCCAGTTCCACAAGTTAAAGGATCTGTTCAAACCAAACAGGAGAATGCAGAAATAAGTGGAAAAGTGGATGAATGCATTAGGGCTGTGGAGTGCATGTGCTAGAAGTTCTCCCAGAAGGGCTTGTAAGCGAGTCATAACTACACCATTAGGGAGAGGGAAGAAGCAGCTTCAATACAGGACCTGGTGTGTCACTTCCCTCCCCACCCCAGGTCAGCCAGAGCCTGGTATTCTTACTCAGAGGGCCGTGGAAATGGATGAAGTCAGCTACCCAGGCACTTCTACCATCCCACCTAAACCTTGGAAATCCCCAGGGATAGGCTCTCAAGCTGATGCCATGTCTTTGTGATTCACTATTTCCAGTCCTATAATAACCCTATCACCTTAACTAAAATCATGGTGGCCAAGGAAGTCATGTGACAGATGCTTTAAAACTAAAGACTGTCCAGAAAGGACAGGCCTCCCCCAACCCTACCCACCCATTGCAAAAAAAAAAAAAAAAAAAATGTGTTTGGGGAGGGTGAGCATGGGTCACAAAACAGAGAAGAGCTGTGTTCAAGGTAAAGGCTGAGCAGAACCAGGCCAACCCCGGCTGCCTCTGAAGTAGGAGTATAAGGGCATGGGGAAGTGTTGCTACAGAAAATAATACTTTTTTCCTTTGCTAGCCAAAGTTCTGCTACTTCCAGACAGCCACAGACATTCAGGCAGTTGACATTTCTCAGGGTAAATATAGGGCTTCTCCAAAAACAAATGCCCAAGTAATTGCAAGGAAAAGGCGGAGAAGGGAGAATGAGAGTTGACTCCATAGCTTTAAAGGACTTAAAACACATAGCAACCAACGAACTCTCCAAGGAAGAAATTAAGAAAACAGTTCCAGCCCCAGTCAGAAGAGTCCTGGGTTCGATTCTTGTCAAGGACACATGCCTAGTTGCGGGCTCAATCCCCAGTAGGGGGCATGCAGGAGGCAACCTATTAATGATTCTCTCTCATCATTGATATTTCTATCTCTCCCTCTCCCTTCCTATCTGAAATCAATAAAAATACATTTTTTTAAAAAAAGAAAACAGTTCCATTTGCAACAGTGTCCAAAAGAATAAAATAGGTGATGAATAGGTGGAGCAGAGAGGACTTTTAGGGCAGGGAAACTACTCTAAATGACATTATAATGGTGAATGCTTGTCATTATTCCTTTGTCTAAACCCATAGAATGAACACCATCAAGAGTGAACCCTGATATAAGCTATGGACTTTGGGTGATAATGATGTGTCAAGGTGAGTTAATCAACTGTAACAAATGTTCCACTCTAGTGAGGGATGTTGATAACAAGGGAAGCTACTCATGAGTGGGAACAGGAGGTATATGGGAAATCTCTGTAACTTCTACTCCATTTTGCTGTTCACCCCAAACTCCTTTACAAATAGTCTATTTTTTAAAATAATAAAATACTTAGGAATAAGTTTAACCAGGGAGGCAAAAGACTTGTACTCTGAAAACTACAAATCATTGATAAAAGAAATTAAAGACACAAATAAATGCAAAGATAGCCTCCACTCATGAGTTGAAAGACTAACTGCTCTTTAAATGTCCGTACTACACAAAACAATCTACACATTCAATGCCATCTCTATCAAAATCTCAATGGTATCGTTTGCAGAAACAGAAAAAAATTATAAAATTCATGTACAATTTCAAAGGACCTTGAATAACTCAAACAATCTTGAGAAAGAAAAATAAGCTGGAGGCCTCACACTTCCTGAATTCAAAATGTATTATAAAACCACAATAATCAAAATAGTACAGTACGGGCATAAAGACAGGTATATTGACCAATGGAACAGAAGAGAGAGCCCAGAAACAAATTCTCACATGTGTGATACAATGATCATTGGCAACAGTGCCAAGTGACACAATGGGGAAAAATAGTCTCTTCGACAAAGGGTGCCCGAGGAACTGGATGAGGAGGCAAAAAAATGAAGCCAGACCCTTACCTTGTACCATACACAAAAATTAACATGGATTAAAGGCCTACATGCAAAAACTGAAACTATAAAACTCCTAAAAGAAAATATAGGGGAAAGCTTTGTGATATTGAAATGAGCAATGGTTTCCTGGATATGACAGCAAAAATACAGGCAACAAAAGCAAATATAGACTAACGGGATTACATCAAACTTAAACACTTCTATGTAGCATAGGACTCAACAGAGGGAAAGGCAACCTACAAAATAGAAGAAATATTTGCAAACCATTTATCTGACAGGGGTTAATTTATGGAGAACTCCTACAATTCAACAACAACAAAAAATATATACAAATAGCCTGATGAGCAAAGGACTTGAATGGATATTTCTCCAAAGAAAATACATGGTGTCCCCCCAAAATGTATACACACTTCAATAGCTAATGGTTCAATTTTGAAAATGAAATGTATTTCTAATAAACACTTTATAATTATTTTAAGTACTAGTGACCCAGTGCATGAAATTTGTGCCCATTAAAAGATTAATTAGAGTAAATAATGTAATATTTCTATTTGCCCTTTCTCTATAATAGAAGTATCAGAGATGAAAGAAAATTAGTAAAATGTATATGAAAACCTTCCTCCTGTCAGAGTCTGGGGCTCACCATGGGACCCAGAGTCAAGTCCCCACCCACCCACATGCACCTCAAAATCACATGAGACCCAGACCCGGCTGCCCGCCGCCCCCTCATTGGGCTAGATCCAGACCTGGCCAGTCCCACCCTTGTCAAGCCCTGCCAGGCAGGGGGTGTAGCCTCATATCCCCTGGCCCAGCGCCAGGACAGGGAGCATGGCCTGAGGTCCCCCAGTCCAGACCAGGGCAGGGGGCATGCCTTGAGGTCCTCCGTCAAGCCCCACCAGGTGGGGAACACAGCCTAAGATCCCCCGTCAAGCCCCACTGGGAGGGCGCATGACCTACGTTCCCCTGACCCACCACTGGGGGTGCACCTTGAGGTCCCCCATCAAGCCCCACTGGGTGGGGGGCATGGCCTGAGGTACCCTGTCAAGCCCAGCCAGGCAGGGGGGCACAGCCTCAGGTCCCCCGGCCCAGTGCTGGGGCGGGGGGTGTGGCCTGAGGTCCCCTGTCAAGCCCCGCTGAGTGGGAGGCATGGCCTGAGGTCCCTGGCCTGGCGCTGGGGCAGGGAGCAGCCTGAGGTCCCTGGTCAAGCCCTGCCAGGTGGGCAGCACGGCCTGAGGTCCCCTGTCAAGCCCTGCCCGGTAGGGGGTGTGATCTGAAGTCCCCTGGCCTGGTTCCAGGGAGAGGGGCATGGCCTGAAGTCCCCTGTCAAGCCCCACCTGGTGGGAGGCGCAGCCTGAGGTCCCCTGGCTTGGCTCTGGGGTGGGGGGAGCAGCCTGAGGTCCCCTAGCCCAGCACGAGGACGGGAAGCACACCTTGAGGTTTCCCCATCAAGCCCTGCTGGGTTGGGGTGTGGCCCCAGGTCCCCTGGCCTGGCACAGGGGCTGGGGTGTGGCCTGAGGTCCCCCAGCTTGACACCAAAGTGAGGGCCTCAGCCTGAGGCCCCCTGTCAAGCCCCATGGGGGTGGGGTAGGGCATAGCCTCAGGTCCCTGCTGATTGCTCATTAAGGCTCCTTATGGGAACCTGGCCTCGGCTGTGGATGCAGCCATCTTTGTGATGGAGTGATGGTCAATTAGCATATTCCCTCTTTATTAGATAGGATGTGTATACATTTTGGGGGACACCCTATGTAAATGTTGGAAATAATTGTCCAATATTCATATGAAAAGATGTTCAACATCATTAATCATCGGGGAAATGCAAATCAACACTATAATGAGATATTAGTTCATACCCATCAGAATGGTCACTGTCATTCTGATGAGTATGAATAAGTTTTGGCAAAACTATAGAGAAATTGGGGCCCTTGTGCACTGTTGGTGGGAATGTAAAATGGTACAGCAGTCATGGAAAACAGAATAGCGATTCCTCAAAAAAAATGTTTTAAGGAATTACCATGAAGCCCTGGCTGGTGCGGCTCTGTTGGCTGGGTGTCATCCCATGCATCAAAGGGTTGCTGGTTGATTCCCAGTTAGGGCACATGTCGTTTAAAAAGAAGGAAATCCACCCTAGCCAGTTTGGCTCAGTGGATAGAGTGTCAGGCTGAAAGGTCCCAGGTTCGATTCCAGTCAATGGCACATGCCCGGGTTGTGGGCTCGATCCCCAGTCGGGGCCTTGCAAGAGTCTTTAGTTTTAGTTTTAGTAGAATCTGTCTTTTCCTCTTCCTTCCTCTCTGAAATCAATAAAAATATATATTTTTAAAAAAGAAGGAAATCCTGTTATATGCTAACCATGGACATCACACTAAGTGAAAAAAAGCCAGTTACAAAAAGACAACTATCCATGATTTTACATATATGAGGTACCTAAAGTAGTCAAACTCAGAAACAAAGTAGATTAGTCGTTATTAGGGGCTGGAAGGAAGTGACAAGGGGGAGTTGTTCAATGGGTATAGAGTTTCAGTTTTGTAAGTTTTAAAAATGTGTTGCACAACAATGTGCATATAGTTACTACTGTTCTATACACTTAAAAATGGGTTAAGATGGTAAACTTTATGTTATGTGCTTTTCAACAAACACACACACACAAAGAAACAAACAAAAACAGCCCTGCACAGTTTGGCTCAGTGGATAGTGTCGATCCTTGGACTGAAGGGTCATAGGTTTGATTCTGGTCAAGGCCACGTACCTTAATTGCAGGCTCATCCCTGACCCTGGTCAGGGCACGTGCGGAAGGCAACCAATCAATGTGTCTTCCTCACATCAATGTTTCTCTCTGTCTCTTTCCCTCCCTTCCACCCTCTCTAATAATCAATGGAAAAATATCCTTGGGTGAAGATTAACAACAAAATAAACCAGATCAATCAACTGCAATGTATGAAATTCATTTGTACCCTGATTTAAATAAACTGTAAAAAATAAAACTTATGAAATAATAGGGGAAAATTGAATGCTGCCTGGATGTTTAATATAGAAGCATTGATTTTGTGTATATAATGAATGGTTTGTGGGGTTTTTATACATGCTTTCTTTTTGTTTAGATAATCTGAAATATTTATGGATGAAATCATGCCTGGGTGATCACTTGTAAGGAATATGAACATCTAATCACTATGTTGTACACCTAAAACTAATATACTTTGTCAACTGTAATTGCTAAATAAATAAATTTAAATAAAAAATAAATTAAAAATTTTTAAATGATGTCTGAAATTTGCTTTGAAATAATCCAGTGGGGCCCTGGATGGTTTGGCTCAGCAGTTAGAACATTGGGCATGTACCTTGGGAGGCAACCAATTGATGTCTCACGAGAAATAGTCCAGTGGGAATGGGAAGTATGGAGGAATCAAGATGGCCAGGAGTTGAGACTTATTGCAGCTGGGTAATAAGTACATGGAAGGCAATGTCCTCACGTATGGCCTACCATTGTACATTTTATTTCCCCATAATAAAGACTAAAATAAACAAAGCAAGTGCCTCTGGGAGGATGGCACTGTCAGGAATTTACACTTCCCCTGAACTCATCTATTAAGATGCTCTCCTTACCTTCAGCATCTTAATAGATTCAGGCCATCATGAATCCAGCTGTTCTGTGTTGACAGGCAGCCTTCTATAAATCCTTTGGTGTCTGCACTGCTCTTCCACTAAGTGACAAAACAAGGAACTCAGCCAATCAATCTTTAGGGAAAAAACTCAGGAGCAGCATCTTGGGCTTAGTAGAGAAGCTCATTGTTTCCTTGACATCTGTGAGTTGTGGTTTCAGGAATGCCTTATTTCCATAAGCATTGCTAATTTGGGTGCTGAGACTTGCTACCCAACAGTCTACTGGGTCCTTTGAGAAGCCACCGGCCTCTCCAGTGCACCAGCACCTGTACGTGCTGACAACCAGTGAGGGCAGGGGTCTCTGCCAGGTGGAGAAGGGAATGGAAACGAGACCACCAGGAAAGAGGGTTTGATGAAGTCACCAGGCACAGACAGGAAAGAGGCAGCAACAACTTTGCACCTACTTGGAAGTTTTGCCCAAGATGGGCTCTTCTCTAGAAGGAGGAAAACTGTCTTCCACTCCTGGCACTGCCTGGCTCCAGGCCCCAGCCCTTCCCTCCCTAGCTACTCCCACACGGAAAGGAGAGCCAGTTCCCAGGGGGCTGAAGTTACTCAAACTAAGCTTAAAACAACAGGGACATGCAGGCTACTCAGATTCCTCTCTCTCACCCCAGATCTCACCTTCCTTTACGGCAGGAGCTGAGGACAACAACACCCAAACCAAATGCCAAAGGAAAACAGAGCACCTCCGGTTAATTTGTACTGTTACTGGGATTTACCTTCGAATAGCTTCCTGGCTGCAAGAAGCCCTTCTGGAGGGTACCTTTGCTAAAACAGAATACAATGAAACAACCTGATGATCTATACTAGAGGTTCAAAAAGAAAGTACTTTCACAAGAACAAAGTTATAACACTTTAATAATTTAAATAGAATTAACTTCAGGAATATACACACACATACATAAAATTCAGACAATTTCATTGAACAGTGTTAAAAGTCCCCCAAATGGACTCAAAGTCGTGGATATGAAAAGGTAATTTTAAAGCACTACAGACCAGAGTAAAACAAGGTAATTATTTTGCATTTGCCAATAAGATGGCAGCCTGTGGATACGTTAGACCTTAATCAGAACACTTCTAGGGGATATTAGAGCAAAGAGTCATTTACAGAGGAATACAATGGATCTCAGGAAGATAAATTTATAGCTAACAATGTCTTTGGTCCTCCAAGCCACACCTGATTTTACTTTAAAATACCAAACATGAGTGTAAGTACTTAATTCTACTTCTAAATATCTAAATATTAAGCAGGATAATGTTTTTATCAGCTTCAATTTTTAAAGGAACTAAAAGTCAACCACCACTCTACTTTAGAAACTTCAAGTATAGAAGAATATAGGAAACGGAAGTAGGGAATTTTTTTTAAATCTCTTCCATTTTGTCTCATCATAAGCCAAACAAATGCATCACAGTGGCAGAGATAGGACTACCAAAGTTAAAGCCATCACTGTGGTTAATTCCTCTTAAGGTAACAGGATATTTGAGGAGCACTATGTCAGCCAAATAAGAGGCTTCTTCAAGAATAATTGTGTTTGTGTTTTTGCAGGGGAGTGGGGTTATTTTATTGTTTTAATTTGGCCCAACACTGCCCCAGTAGAGGAGACTTTAAGATAATCATCAATAAGGCAACAGCTTCCTGGACTAGGAGACCGGGACCACTTGAACAGTTACACTGAAGACAAGACCTTCATGGGCCACAAGGGAAACCAGTATGGGGCTTCCAGTATTTCCCTGTGATTCCAGAAGATTGTGGTGCGTTTTCACAGACACCACCACTACAGAGATCATTAGACACTAGACGCAGCTCACGATGCAGTCCACAATTAGCTCATTCTGCACTCTCTCATGTTCACGGAAGCTATGGCTCTGTGGACCTGAAAGTGATGAACACTCAAAACTTTCTGGAATACTTAGAAAAACTATTGAGAAGATAACAAAAAGTTTTGAGGGATCTGCAAGAAACACACAAAGTAAGCTCCCAAGAAACTTCAAAAGGTAGAATGTAGAGGACTAGTTATTTGCAGTGTCAGTACTAAATCTCATAAAATAATGGCTTTTAAATAAAGGCAAAGGTATCTATGCTCCAAATGGTGTGATATTCTCATCAAGGCACAGAGAGTTAAATGTCTAAATCCCTGTATGTTGACATGAGAATACACTCGTAAACAACTCCGGGAACTAATTCCCGATACATGAATTTTAAAAGAACAGAAGGTAGAAATGTTCCTTTTTAACTCACAGTAAAATAAAAAAAACATAGGTAATTCACCACCTAGCCTGGGTGACTAACATTACAACTAGGCAGTCAAAAATAAATACATAAAAAATAAAATGTTATTGGCAGTTTAATAAACATGATTAAAGTGGAGCCTGGTGGACTTTGAATTTGCAGAGCTGTACAATAACTTATTTTAAGTACTACATCACTTTTGTTTGGGGAATGGAAAAAGCAGTATATTGGCCATAGTTTTCTCCCATTCCCAACACTCCTACGCTGATGAACCAAATCACCAGGCTATTGGAACAAAATACATGAGTTCTTCCTCCCCAACATCCTCAGTTACCGAATGGCAGTGATAACTTAACACTACTGGCAGTGTGCGTGAATGTTGCCACTAAGCAGTGGCAGGAACAAAGCAGCGGGCCCACCCCTATATTAAAATTAACTTTATTTGACTTGCAATAAATAATTACTAAACACAATTAGTGACAAGGAGTAAGTTTCACAATTGAGAAGGAAATTGTACAAACAATTAAGACCAGACAATCAATGCTACGAGAGGTATGATCTGCAGAGCATACGGCATACACTGGAAGTTCAGGTCCTGATGAGGGTGAGGAACTCTTCTCGCGTCTTTGGATCTTCCCGGAACACACCCAACATCGTGCTGGTCACAGTCTTGCTGTTCATTTTCTGTACCCCTCGCATTACCATACACATGTGTCTACAAAACAAGCCAACAAAGGGAGAATAAACAGTTACTGGTTTGGCTTTTAAATAAAAAGCAGGCCAAAGTATTAAATCTGATTAAACTGGGTTCACAATAACCATGTTTGTCACTTAGATAAATTTTATCTAAAATATATATATATTTTTTTTAAAGTTCTTTCTTTTTTATTTTATTTTATTTTTAAATATATTTTTATTGATTTCAGAGAGGAAGGGAGAGGGAGAGAGAGAGAGAGAAACATCAATGATGAGAGAGAATCATTGATCGGCTGCCTTCTGCACGACCCCTAGTGGGGATTGAGCCTTCAACCCGGGCATGTGCCCTTGACCAGAATCGAACCTGGGATCCTTCAGTCCACAGGCTGGCGCTCTATCCACTGAGCCAAACTGGCTAGGGCTAAAAAAAAAAAAATATATATATATATATATATATATATATATAATGTATATATATATATAATATATATTTTTTAGCCCTATATATATATAATACATATATATTTTAAAGTTTCTTAGTTTAATATCTTTTATTCTTTTCAGTGGTCGAATCCTTACAGGAGAGGGGAGAATGGGATAGTCTTCCTAGGTGAAAATAATACAAGTGGTCTATGGAGATACAAGTTCAAGATAAGAAGAAATCCAGAGTTCTCACTTCTATTTTCATGACCAAGACAGCATTATGCTAGCTGAGGTGCTCAGAGAAATGGTGAAGTATGCCGGGCTCACCAGCCAGAATCCAGGATGGTGACCACGGTGAGTTTGAGCGACCTGGCGAAGCTGGAGAGCATGCACAGTACCGAGTCCATGCCATGCTGGAGAATGGAGGAGAACTTTGCCCATAAGCTGCAGGTAATTCTCATAATGCATTCTAACTTAAAGAAGTGGCTTCTGGTGCCCTTTGTGCCCATTCTTAGTTCCCTCTATTTTTTAAAATATGTGCCAAAATATTAGAAAAACTCTGCTTGGAGCAACAAAGAGCTAGGAAAGAAATCAAGAGAAGATAGACTGCCTGTGCCAATCACTAAACCTAAGCTGATGACTCCCTACTCTTCCACAACCCCCGCATCCAAACTCACACACACAGAAGAGTCTCCCATACCCTAGTTCACGTATGGGCAACACAGTAAATGAAATGAATATGCCTTCAGGCACCACTATGACATCGTTAAAAGCAAATACGGACTTACGTTGCTTCAACCACAACCCCAACTCCAGCAGGTCGCAAGGCTTCTGTGATTGCTACGGCAATCTGTTTCGTAAGGCGCTCTTGAACTGTGGATGTGACAAGGAGCTCAGTTTAAGTGTCTGACACAAACAGCTGAACGTTTTTGCTGTCTCTAGAATATATAAAAATCTCAAAATGCAGACTTCTGAGAGATGTAAAGCCGAGACACAGCAGCTTCTACCAGCTGGCTTTGTCTGCTGCCCGGGCCACAGGAGGCCCCTGTCCCATCCCCGGCCCTCAGTACAGGTGCTGAGCGAGCTCAGGAAGCCAGGTGCCCTCCAGCACCCCTGGAGGGAATGGTTTAGAGCAGCAACTGTCTCTCGGGTGTGCAGCAAGACCAACAGAATATTGATAACAAGCACCTCCACAGAGGAGAGCAGAGCAAATGAAAAAATAGCTCGGCAACAGGATTAAAGGGGGTTACAGTGTGCTTATTGAATTGTTCTTAGAGCAATGCTGAAAACCAGTGATTTAACCTCGATAATGCAATTCCTGTGCTGAATACACAACTGATCTTTGAATACATACATTCACTGCAGCATTACATCCATTTGGAAGCTGACAAATTTCCCAAATGTCTATCAGAGCAGGGACTGATTAAATGAAGCCACAGCACAGCCGTGCAATGGAACGCTGAACAGCGGGCAAAACAAATGAGATACTTACATGTCTGTGGGGGAAATGTTTAAGATGTAAGCGGGGGGGAAAAATAGGGAAAAAAGATAAGTGAAGCCCATTATGTATAATATGAGCCCATTTTGAAATGTAATAAAATAAATTTATTTTAAAATGTTTGTATATGCATAAAAGTGTGAAGGAATGTATACAGCAGACATTTTCTGTTTTATATTCCTATGAGGTTTTAATTTTTTAAGTCATGTGTATTATACTTATAAGAACAATAAAAAATTTTTTTCAGTAAAAAAAAAGTTTTAAAATTTACCTTGTAATCTTCTACTATAGATTTCTACAATCCTAAAAAAGAAAGATTTGTTTTAGTTAATGATAAAATTTTTAAAGTGAAATTGCTAAGGCTTCCTCATAAGACTAAAAGGACTTCATTGAAGCAATTATAGGATGTGGGCAGGAAATCAATGCTTACAGGAGGATAGGAAGGTATAAAAACTACAGGACAATGAAGAGGGAAGGTCTAACTGACACCAACTAGGACAGAGTGGTGCGTCCCTATGGCCCCAAAGAGAAAGAGAATTAAGAGTATATAATTCACTTACGAAAAACACAATTAGAGATGAGTAATTTTAAAGCTCTCAAGTCACCAATTCTAAGCCAAGACTCAAGTGTTCTAATATATATACATATTTTTTATTTTAGAGGAGGGAGAGGGAGAGAGAAATAGAAATATCAATGATGAGAGCGAATCATTGATCAGCTGCCTCCTGCAAGCCCCCTACTGGAGACAGAGCTCGCAACCCAGGCATGTGTCCTTGACCAGAATCGAACCCAGGACCCTTCAGTCCGCAGGCTGACACTCTATCCACTGAGCCAAAACAGCTAGGGCTCAAGTGTTCTAATTAAACATATTGTTTAATCAGAGCTTAAAGTTCAAGTTAAAAATAAGTATTTGTTCATTAATAGCTAGACCATTGTCAACTACTGTGCCAACTAAACCTATTATGATAATCAGATTAGAATTGAAAGACATCTCTTTACATAATAGGTCCATATGAGCAATCAATATGATTAACCCCCTCCCAAAATAAAAGCTGACTGATCTTAGCTTATAACACAATCTGTCAAATGATGATTTTTCTCCTTTCAACATCTTTCACTCTAGTTGTGAAATGTAAAGACGGCCACATGAATCACCCATTTTATTTCTTTCTCTATTACTGATTTTTAGAGAAAGGAAGGGAGAGAAAGAGAGAAACATCTCTTTGTTGTCCCACTTATTTATGCATTTATTTGGTTGGTTTTTGTCTATGCCCTGATCAGGCATCAAACCTGCAAACCTGGCATAATGAAGATGATGGTCTAACCAACTGAGCAATCTGGCCAACGCTGTGAATCACCCATTTTAGAATAGTAATTCACAGTGAGGACCTCTTCGTTAAAATGTGGCCTTTTAGTTGTGAATTTGGACTCAAGGTTCACCTCGTCTATGAGGCATTTTACAGCTCTTCTCTCCAATATGACCCTCATATAGAACAGACAACTTGCTCCTTTATACCTGTTACAGCAAATCAAGTCAATAAATGGCAGGTTGCCCTATTCACCGCTCAACCTGAAGGCAGGAGCCACTCTGATTCTTCTGTGTTCCCAGCAGGCAAACGACACTGAAGGAACTCTGATATATATATATATATATATATACACACACATATATATATATATATATATATATATATATATATATATATATATATTATTTTGTTTATTTAGTATAATTATTTTGAATCCTCACTGGAGGAGTTTTTCCCCATTGATTTCTGGAGAGTGGGAGGGAGGGAGGAAGGGAAAAGAGAGAGACAAACACTGAGGTGAGACAAATCGATTGGTGTGCCTTTACCAGTGCTGTGGCACCTGCAACCAAGGTACGTGCCCTGGACCGGTAATTAAACCCGCGACCATTCAGCGTGCAAATATATAAAATATGTGCACCAAAGCATTTTCTTCTTTCTTGCCGGTACCCTCAAACTGTAGACTATACTTATATGTATCAAAGACTGGTTAAGTGAATTCTATTAATCAGTCAAAGAAATACTATGTAACCATTAAAAAGGACTTGGACTTTTGGGACTAAAACATGTACAAGGGATTTTGATGTATTTTAAATAGAATTTTAAAAGTTGTAGTACAAAATGTAGAGTATGATCCCCTATTTTGGGGCGGAGGGGGGGCGGGCTTTGTTTTGTTCTGGTAATTTTAAAGAGAGCTTTGTTGTATTTTCATAGAAATTTCCCAGAGGATAGTGAAAGAAATATCTAGTTTTTATTCTGGGGAATAAAAATAGGAAAGAAAAACTTTCCTTTCACTCACTCATTTGTACTTAAATGTAACTGGTATGTACATTACTTTTATAATTGAGAAAGAAGGGGGAAATGTTCTCTTTGTAATCTAATGACTACCCTGCCTTTTTAACTATCTCCCCATTACCCCTGCCTACACCTCTTACTTCTAACCATCAGATGTGTTCCCTATCCACCGGACTATGCCTTGCTCCTACCCTCTTATTTGCCTTTGCTTAGGTATTAACTTTACCTAAGAAACTTCTCTTCCATTTAGAATACTGCTCAGCCCTCCACCTCTGGGTCTCTTCAACCACGCCAGGCCACAGCTATCTTGCCTCCTCTAAACTGGGAGCTCCAAACCAGGCGATTGCATCGCACCTGTTGCCTCATACTCTCACCCTCCTTAAGGGTGGAGGCTATGTCCTACTTCTCTCTGGCACAGTGTCCTTTCCCAGTAAGTATTCAATAAATAGACTAACCACGGCTACCACAAGGCACTGCAATTCAAAATTCAAGATTTAATTCTGTTCACTTGGTTATTAAGGCAAGAAAATTAATACATGTCCAATGGATTTTTAGCAACAAAAGGAATTTTTTTTTTTTTAATATGGGACGTTTCACGAATTTGCATGTCATGCTTGTGCAGGGGCCATGCTAATCTTCTCTGTATGGTTCAATTTCAGTATATGTGCTGCTGAAGCGAGCACAACAAAAAGAATTTCTATCCAAACTAGGTTTACTCTAGAATTCTACTAAAGTTCAACCAGATCAACTCACTTCTGGCATTTTCTTAGTACTTAAGGCTTTACTGTTGGGCTGATGATATTTGACTTCTATGGCACTGAAAGGTCATTCGTTTAAAAGGCAAGCATACAACAAACTTCACATACAAGAGTAAAATGAACAGTGAAGTTTTGCAAAGATGTTCAGCTTGCTTTATTACTCTTCGTTCCCTGAATATTCCTACTTCTTACAGGAATAAGCAAATTGGATAAAAACTTAGCCTTCTTGCCCTAGCTCGGTTGGCTCAGTGGATAGAGCATCTGCCTGTGGACTGAAGGGTCCCAGATTCTATTCCAGTCAAGGGCACATGACCAGGTTGCGGGCTAGATCCCTAGTAGAGGGCATGCAGGAGGCAGCCAATCAATGATTCTCTCTCATCATTGATATTTCTATCACTCTCTCCCTCTCCCTTCCTCTCTGAAATCATTAAAAATATATTTTTTAAAAAATTTAGCCTTCTTTTCCATTTAATAGACCGTTTATTCAATTTTTTTTAACAAATCCGAAACTAATATACACTCAGTTTTTGGTTTAGCTTTCCTTTCCCCCCCCCCCTTAAATTTTAATCCTGTTCATTTAAGGACAAATCTCCAGGCTAATAATCTCTCCTTTGTATTGTTTCATAAAAGCCTAATTATGTGAGATCTTTTCCTTGCAGTAGGAAAGGAAATAACCAAAGATTATTTCTTCTATTTTCAAGTTACCATTTATTCCAAGATCTCACTGGATCACTCTGGAATCCACTTCCATAAAGTGTTACCCATGGTCTACATATGGTGGTCTTTGAGAGAAGGTGCTCACCTTAAGACCAAGGCCTATGTAGTCTACCAAGCTGTTTTATAATATGAAAACTCTCCCCTACACACCCTTCACAGGGGGACAGGCTGTGACTGGCACCAGCAGTGCCAGAATACCTACATGGGGAAGATGCAGGGTTGGCAATAGAAAATACAGTAGGGTCCGTTACCCCATCATCACCAATACCCTTTCTCAGTCACCCCTTGGCACTGCCATTGGGTACAAATCCCTGAAAGGTGGAAGGTGTTTCTGGATTTGTGTTAAGAGCCTTATTGCAGTGAAGCAATTACAGCTGAGACAATAACATCCTTTCATGGGGCCAAGGAGCTCTGTCTGGTGGCAAGATTACTGACCGAGAATAAAGTCAGACACTAGGAAAGTTAAAATTTTCTCTTCTACTTAGTTTCTCCTTAATCCCTAGAGGAAACGAGTGAAAAGAAAGTAAAAAAGAACAGCCATGGAAGGCAACTGTCAGACTGCTGGGTGGTTTATACAGATTCGACAAGGAATTGAAAAAGATCTGGACCATTTCAGGACTGTGGCAAAACTCAGTCCAGGTGGAGAAGAAGCAGAAACACATCAGAGACACAGAATAGTCACATGATCATGACCAATTTTGATATGGTCACTATAACCTCAATCAAGTTATGAAAACTTAGCTTGGTTTGTTGTAAAAAGTATGTTTTGGAGGGGAAGCACTTGACTGTGTATTCATTACCTATTTTTCTTCATTTTGTTCTTAACTCTCTCTCAAAACACACACACACACACACACACACACACACACACACACACAGACACACACACCTCCCAGGATTTCCCCAGTGCTCACTATTTCTATACAGAGAAATTACAAAAAGGGGCATTAACATACGGGTGATGGATCTATCCAAGATATATAAACATGGACCCTCAAGTTGACTGTCAGTTAATTGATTACCATACTCTTTCTTAAAACCCTAATAAAAATGATAGCAGAGGAAAAATGTTTAAAGGAATGAACACATAGGATAAAGAATGGAAAAGAAGCTGTAGCAGAAAGGAAAGAAATGGGAGAGAGGAGAGTAAGCACTCTCTTGGAGTAGAGCTGAGAGGAAGACACATACTTGTGTCTGCAAAGGCAACGAAACTAGAAGTGAACTGATTGGCCCTGCAGAACCCCAGAGAGATGCCTGAAGGCAGGATTGAGACCCCAAATGATGGTTGTTTGATTAAAGTCTGAAAACAGTACAGTGCAGTTACAGCCCCGCCCACGTTTCCTCCCCCACCCCTCACTGTTAGCTAAGCCACCCTGAAAGGACCAGTGCTCGGGTCCTCTCCATTCAGGAAGGCTCCACACAGAAAGGTGTGAGCTAGGACTTCAAGGATATGCCAGTGGATGAAAGGCTACGAGACGGGGCGGCGGGGAGGCAATGGGGGAGTGAGGAAAAGGACATTTGTACTTCAGGTCCTGTCTGAGTCCTCTAAGTCTTTATAAATTTTAAGTTGCAATGCGAGCTTGACGATAGATCCACACTGGTCAAGAAGGAAAGCCTGCTGAGATCCTGGCTGTGTAGGCCCAGGTCCTATAAGCCTCCTTTCCTATTCGCTGAGCAGTCATGCTTACCTCGCAAGTTTGCTGAGGCCAAGGACTTGCTTGTTGGGAAGATAACCGATGTGGACCTTCGGAGAAGAGACAAAAATTATGAGCTAAGTGAAAATACAGCTCTTTCTTATGACAAAATAAGGAGACAGAATACAGAATACTTTTATGAAAATGTGTCTTTAAAACATCTAGAAGACTTAAGATTTAAAAAACAAAGCACATATGTAGACATTTAAAATTTACATAAATGCAGTAAAAGGAAAATATATAAGAATGATTCTATTAATAATGATTCTATGAATATAGCCATGGTATTTCCTGGTGAAGTTAAATTCTCTTTACAATTCTTAAAGTCTTTCCTCTATTAAGGGGAAACTTATCAAGAAAGTGCAAATTATCCTGCAGCAACAGTAAACTATAAGCAGGGTCCAGCTGGTGTGGCTCAGTGGTTGAGCATCGACCCATGAACCAACAGGTCCCCAGTTCGATTCCTGGTCAGGGCACATGTCTAATTGCAAGCTCGATCCCCAGTGTGGGGAGTGCAGGAGGCAGCCAATTGATGTCCCTCTCTCATCGATGCTTCTATCTCTCTCTCCCTCCCTCTCTCTCTAAAATCAATAAAAACATTTGTTTAAATGGAGCCAGAAAAGCCTCCTATAAATGGATGAAACTATAACTTTAAAGACTGTCATCCCACACATCACTGTAGCCTTAAAGATCCCACCCTGTTTTACAGAAAGAGGGGTTCCCTTTGTCACGCATGGTGGCCTCATTTCTAAGCTGTTGGAGAGTACCAGCTTCCCAGCAGGAGAAAAGCCCAGTTGCCAATGTGACTGTGCAAGAGCCTGGATCCTAACACTTACGTTCTTATAGAATCTAATATAAAGCAAAGCCATTTCTATAATCTTAATAGGCACTGATTAATATCTAATATGTAAATGTTACTTCTCTTTGAGCTATGTATTAGGTATGGAGAAAACATTCATTCTCCATAAAGGCTAAAGGTAAATGGTCATTGTAGGCCATCAATTAACCTAATATAAAATTACTAGAGGCCCGGTGCACAAAATTCGTGCATGGGGGTGGGAGGGTTGTCCCTCAGCCCAGCCTGCACCCTCTCCAATCTGGGACCCCTCGAGGGATGTCCGACTGCCCGTTTAGCCCCGATCCCACTGGGCAGTCGGCCATTCCTCTCACAATCCAGGACTGCTGGCTCCCAACTGCTCGCCTGCTTGCCTTCCTGATTGCCCCTAACCACTTCTGCCTGCCAGCCTGATCTCCCCCTAACCACTCCCCTGACAGCCTGTTTGCTCCTAACTGCCTTCCCCTGCAGGCCTGGTACCCCCCAACTGCCCTTCCCTGCAGACCCAGTCACCCCCAACTTCCCTCCTCTGCCAGCCGGGTCACCCCTAACTGCCCTCCCTTGTAGGCCTTGTCCCTCCCAACTGCCCTCCCTTGCTGGCCTGATTGCCCACAACTGCCCTCCTTTGCAGGCCTGGTTCCTCCCAACTGCCCTCCCCTGCTGGCCATCTTGTGGTGGCCATCTTGTGTCCACACGGGGGCAGCCATCTTGTGAGTTGCAGTGATGGTCAATCTGCATATTACTCTTTTATTAGATAGGATAGACTTATTTGCATCATGGTGAGCCGGCATTTGTTCACCTACTTTTCTATACATGTGAATAACTGATCTAGTAATAATGAGTGATTTTTCATCTACTACCACTATGCTGTGGGAGTTTGTAAATACCCACATATCACCTTCCTGGTCAACAGAAGGAGAAATTAAAGCAGCTCCTAAATGTTATGTATTTCAAAGAAAATTAATGAGTTAGAACTTTCCCATAGCATCAAGGCCTTTGCACCACTTGAAATGTTTATACTAAGGTGCAGAGCTATAATCTGTGCATTGTTTGTACTATTTTTAGTCTTCCTAAAGATCCTAAGTCATTTAAATGTCCATTTTAGAAAATCACCACTGAATAGGGCCTGGTTGCCAATGGAACCTATTAGGTGATTAAAGGATTGGAACTTCCAGTCCCACCCCACCTCCACACATACCACCCAGGAGGGGAGAGAGGCTGGAGGCTGGATCTATTGGCAATGACCAATGATTTAACCAATCGTGACTATACAATGAATACTCCATAATAACACAAGCAGATGGAGTTCAGAGAGCTTCCCAGTTGCTGAATCCAGGGACATGTGGGGAGAACAGCATGAAAGCCCTGTGCCCCTTCCTATGAGCCTTGCCCTATGCATCTCTTGCATCACTGGCTGTTCTGAGTTATATCTGTTCCCAATAAGCCAGTGACCGAGTAAGTCACATGTTTCTTTGAGTTCCTGTGAGCCATTCTAGCAAATTAATCAAACCCAAGGAGGGGGCTGCTGGAACCTCCAATCTGTAGCCAGTTGGTCAGAAGCACAGATCGGAACCTGGGCTTTCAGCTGGCTCCTGAAGTGTGTGTGTTGGCAGGACGGGGCTCCAGGCTGGGGGTAGGGGGTTGGGCATTTTAGGACTAAGCTCATAACTTGTGGTATCTAATGCTATCCACCTCCGGGTAAACAGTATGAGAATTGAGTTGAATACTTAAGATACCCTGCTGGCTTCCTAGAATTATTCGTTGGTGTGGGGAATTCCCTTCTATTTCCAACCTCACCACGTTGGAATTAGGTCTGAGACCCCTTAGGAAGTGGTGAGAGACTGAGTACAGGATCAAGCTCCTTGGTCTGGCCTCAGCCAAGTCACTAACTCCCTATGAAGAGAACAGATGGTATTTGTGTGTAATGGAATAATATATAGCGATGAAACGAAACAAACTACAGCAATAGGCCATGACATCAATGACTTACAATGTGGAGCAAAGGAAGCCAGATACAAAGAACACATGCTATAGGTTCTTTCCGTTTATATACACTGACTGGCCAGATTATGATCTCTGAATGCATAATAATCTGGCCACTCAGCGTATATGTGTGTATATGTGTGTGTGTGTGTGTGTGTGTGTGTGTGTGTATACATATATACATATACATATATACATATACACATATACATATACATATATATTAGAGACCCGGTGCTTGAATTCGTGCATGGGTGAGGTCCAGCCAGCCTGGCCAGGGAGAGGGGACATGGTCGGTTGGCCGGCCTGCCTGCTGGTCGAACTCCTGGTCGAGGAGACAATTTGTATATTAGCCTTTTATTATATAGGATATACACTGAGTGGCCAGATTATTATGCGTTCAGAGATCATAATAATATGGCCACTCAGTGTATATAGTCATGTGTCACTTAACAGAGGTAAGTTCTAAGAAACTTGACAGAGGTAAGTTCTAAAAGTCTACCTTGGATCAAACATATCCTTAGGCCATCTAGATTGTGTGAACATCACAGGGCACTTACACAAACCTAGATGGTACAGCCCACTACACACTTAGACTATTTCTCTGTGAGAGAAGAAGATTTTTCCCTCTATCCTTCTAGGTTCTTGGCTGAGACGTCCCTGAAATAAAAGGTAGGTTAACAGGAGAAAAACAAAGTTTAATAACATGTATATCTTCTGTATACATGAGAGACACCCAGAAAAATGGAGAACTCAGAAAATAGCCAAAGCCACCACCTTAAATACCATATTCAG
Organism: Corynorhinus townsendii; assembly: GCA_026230045.1. Taxonomy (NCBI): domain Eukaryota; kingdom Metazoa; phylum Chordata; class Mammalia; order Chiroptera; family Vespertilionidae; genus Corynorhinus; species Corynorhinus townsendii. The sequence continues at coordinate 197,621,677 of JAPDVU010000001.1, forward strand.
CTGACGACAAAAGAAAATATTAGGTGTAGGAGAGTCAGTTAGGGGATTTACCAGGAAAAGCACAGTAACAAGGGAAAGGTTGTTAAGCAGTTTAAGTCATTGTCTTCTGCATTGATAAGAGATAAGGTATCACTAAGATAGGAATGTCTCAGCTCCATTATAATGTTTTGGGTTCCTTAATTAACCCAAAACTCCTTATGCAGCACATGACTGTAGTTAAAAAACAAGCAAAACTAATCTACCTGTGTGGACAAGTGATGGGTTAGGTATTAGAAAAGGGCCACAAGGTGAGCTTCCAGGAATGCTAATAACATTCTAGTTCTTGATCTGTTCTACTTCTTGATCTAGATCTTGATATGTTCTGTGCATTTTTCTGTTTTACTTCTACAAAAAAAATAAAATACTTTAACAAAAATATTAAATTTAGGTGATGGGTATATAGGTATTCACAATACTATTTCCTATACATCTTCTGTTTGAAAATTATTAATAAAACGTCAAAATAAAGTAAATTTATGATATGGGAGAAGGGAAGAAAATGGACAATTCTAGGTCCTAAACCCGCAAGTTCTCAAAGATATGTTAACTCCAAGCTAGATGACATTATCTAGTTAGCATTAGACACACTTTTCTTAACATAGAAAGGGTTGGAAACAAATCCACTAGAACTGTAACCTCTGCTGCAAGAAATTCTGCATCATTACAGCTCATGTCATATTATACAAAAGTCTATCTTGGCCCTGGCCAGGTAGCTCAGTTGGTTAGAACACCATCCTGATACACCAAGGTTGTGGATTCAAACCCTGGTCAGGGCACATACAAGAATTAACCAATGAATGCATAAATAAGTGGAACAACAAATCAATGTCTCTCTCTATCTCAAAATCAATAAATAACATTTTTTAAAGGTCTATCTTGGATCAAACATTATTTAGTCAAAATAAAGGACAAAGGTTTTCAGAGCCTGCAGCAACTACCTAGAAAAAAAAGAGAGACTTTAATCTCATTACTTTAACCCTATTAACATGGCATTTGCAATGAAATCCTTTCCCTGAGGGCCTTCTGCCACTGTTTATATTTTGTTAATTTCAAGCTATTAGATTAGTCAGGTTGGTGAAGAATAAAAGTTTATATGTAATTCTAAATATCTGGGGATATTTGGGATTAGGTGACAATTTTAAATATAATTATCCTAATTTTAAAGCTTGGATTGTGCTTTTTTAAATTGTTAAGAAACAACAGAGAAAACCTTACCTTTCCAATAAATGGAACTAGATGATGTTCACACATGGAAAACATATCTATGTCCTTCACAATCACCATCTCATCGTGATCTTCATCAAATATAGCATCGTTTAGAACATCTGAAATCAGAGGCTTGCTTTAGTTACATTTCCAATTTTGTGAAAAGATACAGAGCAGAAAACCTGACAATCTCTGGCGATAAATAAACTGACAATCCTATTAATCCTAACTACAATATTAAGGGAATGCCCATTGAAATTAGTTCTTTTTCTCCCATCAAATTAGCAAAGTCTTGTTCTTTAAACTATGGGGAAAATTTTTATGATATAGTATCACATAAAAAAATGCAAAATTACAAATATATTTGCAGCATGAGAGAGGGAAGGGAAGGAGAAATTATGCAAAACAAAAGGGTGGCTGTTTCTGGTGATAAAAATAGGATCTTTTCACTTTCTTCCTTACATTTTCTCGTACCTCACACTTTCTCTATAATGGATGTGCAGAAAACCATATCTGAGAAAAATAAAATCCTTAGTCTTCTGACTTCTGAGGCCAGATCCACAAACCTATAAACTTCACCTCTCTTATTAATCCCTCAAATAATTTTCTACTCATAAAATTTATAGTTATTGTATGCAAGAATCAGGCTTATTCTAAATAGCTGCCTTCCTCCTTCCAAGGGAAATAAATGCTACAGTTTTGGGGGAGTATGCTTGCCCAGGTTGTCTCTGGGTAATGAGCCATGTTTTGTTTAACCCGTGGACTCTGGCACATATGGCCAGACATACAGACATTTGGAAACAAAACACTTCTATTTTTAAAAACTGCACTGATTTGTGGACAGTTTGGGAGACTAGGTTCATTCAAGACACTGAGCTGAGTGATTTCGAGGACCTGGGGATGCCCAATCTGCACAGTATGATGAGACAGAGAAGAGAGAAGCTGAGCAGAACTTTGCAGCCACCTACAGCTACTTCTCCTCAGAAAGGCAGGCTGCAGAGGGAGTCACCAGGAAGATGTGCAAACGTCCACCCACACAGCCCGCCCTTCAGTGGTCCCACTGCCACTACAATAGAGGCTCACAGATATTGAGTCACCATTTAGCCACACTTAGCATTCCTGGAGTCAGGCTGTTCAGAGACACATTTGACTGTGTAGTAGAAAAGGCATTAGCGTGGTCAACAAAAGTGAACAAGTGGGGCTTAGACACAGCCGACAAACACGACACCCCATTAGGAGAGGCTGGCAAAATCCAGGAGGAGAGAGCTCAGTGCCTTTCTTTGGTTAAGCACTCCTCCAAAAGCAGATTTCTATTCTGAATATTCTGCCCTAACTAACCTTCAGTCATATTTCTGAATGAAGTCTAAAAATAGACCCTTAGTGCTCCTCAGCGTAGCCTGGGTTTCTCCAAGATTTTAACGTAATATTGCCAGGTGTAGCTTACTAAAATCAGTTACGCAAGGAATCTTCCTGAAAGCAAAAGCCAACAAATGAAAATATTTTTTAAAGAAAGCACAAAAGAGAATTGTCAAACGTAGGAAGTACTCGTTTGCTTTCCTTGGCAAAGAATGAGAATGTTCCCCTTCTAAGCTCTGACAACAACCAAGGGCCCATGTGAAAAGCCAGCCCTCAGGTTAGGCTAAGTTAGCATCCAGCTCCATCACTAACTAGACCTTAAGCAAGACACTCTGTACCTCAGTCTTCTCAGCTGTAAAATGGGCATGAAAAAGTGCTCCTTCACCGTGATATCCTAAGGATTAAATTAGGTAATCTACATGTGTTTAGAACTATGCAGGTGTGTAAGTGGTAGCTGTTATTATTACGATTACAATTAAGATTGAGGGTGTTAAAAAAAAAAAAAAGATTGAGGGTGTTGCCAAACTATGTGTCCCATGCACACTGATGTACATCAGAATTTAAAAAGCAATAATTTTGATTCTAAAAAACCAACTACAGAACAGGAAAAATAGTAACTTTATAGTGGAGAAATCTGGCAGAGAGTATCATAAGCAAGACATATTTAGTACTGTGTAGCTCCTGATATAATATGAGAAGGGCACATCACCTCTCTGGTATTCTTCCCAAAAAATCTGTAACTGCAATCTAATCACCAGACAGATGGAGGGACATTCTACAAAATACCTAAATAAGTACTCTTTTAAAAGACATGGAAAGTGGTACTGGCACAAGAACAGACATATATATAAATGATTTCTGGGTTCTCTGTTCTAGAGAACCCGGAAATCAACCCAAGCCATTACACTCAATTAATATTTGACAAAGGAGGCAAGAGCATACAATGGAGTCGAGACAGTTCCTTCAATAGATAGGGTTGGGAAAATTGGACAGGTACATGCAAAATAATGAAACTAGACCACCAACTTATACCATACACAAGAATAAACTCAACATGGATAAAAGACTTAAATGTAAGTCGTAAAACCATAAAAATCCTAGAAGAAACCATAGGCAGCAAAATCTCAGACATCTTTGGTAGCAATATTATTTTAAAATAATACCACCCTGGAATACTATGCAGCTATAAAAAAGAAGAGTCTCTTACCCCTTGAGACAGCATGGAGGGACCTGAAGAGTATTATGCTAAGCAAAATAAGTCAGTCAGAGAAAGACAAGTATCACATGAACTCACTCATATGTGGAATCTAATGAACAAAATAGATCCAGAGACATAGAAGCATGGAACAGACTGATGAGTGTCAGAGAGAAGGTGGGGTAGCAGAGTGGGGAAATTAACCAAAGAACTTACATGCATATTACCACATATGGACATAGACAAGCGTGTGTTGAAGTTGGGGCGGGGGGGGGGGGGGGGGAGGGGATGTGGAGGGGGTCAATGGTGAAATAAAAGGGACATCTGTAATACTTCCAACAATAAAGATTATTTTTTTAAAAAAAAGACCTGGGAAGACTGACAAGCTGTCACAGATTAGAGGAATCTAAATGCAATAAAAAATATAATATCCTAATAAACTCTGTAGTTTAGGCAATAGTATTTGTACCAATATTAATTTCTTAAGTGTTGATAACATTACAGGAAACTGGGAAAGGGCACACAGAAACTCTCTGTACTATCGTTGTTATTATGCCCTAAGTCTAAAATTACCTCACTGAGGAGCAGAAGAGAGCAGACCATCAAGGAGCGAGCAGAGCTGTCCAACCAGAGAGAGGCCTGGCCCCAGGGCCACGCTATAGCTGTGCTGTTTTCACCGCTATGCTGTTTCAAAATTGAGCTGTTTTGCACTGAATAAAGTTTCCTTCTTTACCACACCCCCCCCCAATCAAAATGATTAAATAAGTAAAATTATTTCAAAATAAAAACTTTCAAAAAAAAGGCAATATTTATGAATAGAATGTATGAACAATGGAGCACTACTCAGAATAACTTCCAGTACTGTATTAACATGGTTGAATCTTTCACCAAGTGAAGTAAGCCACACGCACACACACAGAACTATGTATGAGGTTCTAGGAAAGGCAGATACCGCGCTGGCAAGCAGACAGGTGGTTTACCAGGAACCAAAAAGCTGGGGCAGAGGATTGGCTACAAAAGAGTAAAAGGAAACTTTTCTGGGTGATGCAAACAATCTACGTATACCTTTGCCACGGTGGTGGCTATACAACTGTATGTATTTGTCAAAACTCAGATTATACACACAAAGTTGGTGAATTTTAATGAATTTAAGTTATACTTTAATAGAGCTAACTTTTAAAAATAATATTTTTTAGAAAACTGTAGTATGATATGCAACCTTTTGTGTAAAGAAAGTGAAAAGAGGGAACATACATTCATACCTATGATTATCTTCAAAAGTAAACACTAAAAGAATAAATCAAAAAGTGAATAAAAATGATTACCCATAAAGGACTAACAGCAGAGAAGAGATACGGATGGAAGTGAGACATATTTGAATATAACTGGTTATAGTTTTCACTTTGAAATCATGTATGTTTTACATATTCCAAGTTAAATCAAAAAAAACAAAACTAGTGTCCCTTATACGTCCTACTGCTTGTGTGGTAATGAAACACTAATGTTCCCTACGTCCCATTTCATTAAAATGAACCCAGACTATAAACTTGACTGGCCAAATCATTTTTCTTCAACAGTAATAAAGTTCCCCTGCTATATTTATGTTTTGCTTCAACATATCTGAAAGCTACCATCTGTGGCTAATAAGAACAAAACACTATCACAGATTGTTTTAATTTCCTGCCTGTTATCAGCAACAAGAAGGTAACCCTGGAAACAAGGATTTATGGCATTTTATTTCCTACTGTAGGTTATAACCAATAAAGGAAACCAAAGTAGCCTCCAAGAGTTAAAGGTTTGTCTCTACCAATGCCACACACACACACACACACACACACAGCATTTCTTACAGCAAATAACCCTGCTGGGCAGCTGTCTCTCAAGTAGTTAGTCCCTTCCTGAAAGTACAGGCCCACAGTAGGACCTCAGTACCTATTTAAGCATCCTTGAAGCCTAGGTCCTCAGACTCCCCCAGTGGGCTTGTTAAAACACAAATCACTGGACTCCACCCACAGAGCATCTGGGCCCGAGAATCTGCATTCCTAACACGTTCTCAGAATATGCTGATGCTCCTGATCTAGGAAACACACTTTGAGGGACCCTGTTTTGACATATTTCACGGTTTGTGCTGTTACACAGAATCTCCACACCTTCAAAATGCTCCTCCTCAAGCAAAACAGGTTTCTGCTGGGGAGAAGGGAGGTAAGAGGAAACTCCTGGGATATTCCCACCAAAAGGAAAATTGTATCTAATGGAGTTGCTTTTGAATGAGTGGCCATAGGAATTAGCACTAGGGTGGTTGGTGATCAGCACCAAAAATTAGAGAAGGGAGCCAGAATGTCACACCTATGCTTCTCCCTGGGAGGGCAGAGCTAAAAGACACTGGAGGAAGGCTGGGAACATTGAATGGGCAACCGGGTCTGCCTGCTGGTTTTAGAACTGAGAGAGAACAAGACAGAAAGCAAGACCTTAAAAGCCTCTTTGATCTTGGCTGGAATTAAATCAACTTAAGATGCTCATAAAAATGGGCCCACCCTGATTTACTGGAGAAACGTCTGAATCCCGGGCCCAAACCCTCCCAACACTAGAGCAGCATCTACCAGCGTGCAGATGTTAATGCTAACTTCTCCCAACTGTGAGAGTCAGCATTGTGACTTCAGGCTCTGGGAGTTTCCACAGTGCCCTGTATGCCATGTAACAGAGTTAAACATAGATATCCTATTTTATCCAATCAATGTGTCAGTCTGTACCCTGTGATTACTTCCTTAAAATAGATTTAAAGAAGGGACTCCAAAAAACATGTCACCAAGGGAACATAAGAATTCTTATTGCAGTATTATTGATAATAGCAAATATTAGGTCTTTAAATGTGCGTTGGAAAAAATTATTACACAGTTTGGATAGAGTCAGATAAGAAAATATGAACCAGCAGTGAATGCGAGTGAATCTGAGCTGCATTTATAATTCTGGAAGTGATGCCCAATGCAAAGAGCAAGTATCAGAAGCAGTAACAGACGTTTAAGTTATGATCCATTTAAATGAAGTAGAAACAATACTACATGTTGTTGGTGGGCATACACATAAAATAAAAATATTAAAATAGGCATAAGAGCTAGAGACCAAATTCAAGAGAGTGGTTAACTCTGCAGAGAGAGGGTAACAGGATCTGTATTTTTAAAAGCAATTATTAATATTTGCTAAAACAAAATGAATGTTGATTAAACTAGTTCTTTATACTTTTTCTTGCATATCTGAGACATTTCATTAATTAAAAAAGTTTTCATTGAGGTGTTCATACACAAGCTGGTGTTTTGGAGGTTTATTTTTCTGGGGAAAAACAGCAAGAAACCTGGATTGCCTTTGCACGGAAGGACTAGGACTGGAGGAAGATGTCACAGGAAAGACACAGCCTGTTTCATGCAACACTGCAAACTCTTGCAGATACCTCCCTAAGCGACAGTCTGCAAGTAAAGCAACGGCTCCTGCCCCGAGGGTGGCCTTAAAACTTTTTGCTTCCTACCTCCCTTTTAGAAAAATTTGTCCTACGAGTAAGAGCAACAGCAGTGTTAAAACAGATTAAAGAGGGAAGAAAATCACTGTCTCTGCTTTCATTGCCATCATGAGGGTTTACCTCGTTACCACTTCCAACACTCGCAGCTTTTTGCGTTTAAGACAATGCTCACATTGCTAAAACTTGGCCAAAATAAGCACGAACCCAACACGCCGACTAACATCATGGCAGAAACGAAGACGAGTCAGACAACCCTCCCCACCATCCGCTGCAGTGGCCAGCGCTGTGGCACAGCTCTGATAAGCTCCATGAACTTCATCAACTGCACGTTTGCCGGCGGGAAAGGTCCACTGCGTGGCAGGGAAGGTAAACGTTTGGTTATTTTGGACATTTTCATTCCTATCATCCTTGGCAGATAAATTCCCATGTTGCTTTTAAGTCCTTAAAATGTAGGTAAGACAACATGGATGAACCTTGAAGTGAAATAAGCCAGACAAAGAAAGACTGTATGATATCACTGACATGTAGAATCTAAAAAAGCCAAACTTGTACCAAGAGTAGAGTGGTGGTTACAAGGGGCTGGGAGGGTGGGGGAGATGGGGAAAAGGTGGTCAAAGAATACAAACTTCCAGTTAGAAGATGAATAAATTCTGGGGATTTGGTGCACTGCTTTTTTATTACAGTTAACAATACTGTATTACATACCTGCAAGTTGCGAAGAGAGTAGATCTGAAATGTTTTCACCACAAAAGAGAAATAATTATGTAATACTAGAGGCCAGGTGCATGAAATTCATGCACGAGAGGGGGTGATGTCCCTCAGCCTGGCATGCACCCTCTCCAATCTGGGACCCCTCAGGGGATGTCCGACTGCTAGTTTAGGCCCAATCCCTGTGAGTCCCTCTCCAATCTAGGACCTCTCAGGGGATGTCTGACTGCTGGCAGTCAGACATCCCTCTCACAATCTGGGACTGCTGGCTCCTAACCACTCGCCTGCCTGATTGCCCCTAACTGTTTCTGCCTGCCAGCCTGATCGTCCCCTAACCACTCCCCTGCCAGCCTGATTGAGGCCTAAATGCTCCCCTGCAGGCCCAGTCACCCCCAACTGCCCTCCCTGCTGGCCTGTTTGCCCACAACTGCCCTCTCCTGCTGGCCATCTTGTGGCAGCCATCTTGTGACGAAGTCATGCGAGGGCATGACACCACCTAGGCTTTTATTATATGGGATGATGGAGGTGTTAGCTAATGCTATGGTGATAATCATTTTGCAATATGTAAGTGTGTCAAATCAAGACATCGTATACCTTAAACTTAAACAAGGCTCCATATCCATTATATCTCAATAAAGCTGGAAAAAAATATGTAGCTCAGACTATTGAAATAAATGTGCCAAGTGTCTTCAAAATAGTAGTGATATGTATGTTTCATTCAGCAAATATAATACTGGAGAGCTACTCCCATCTTCTCAGCTGGCCTTGTCATCAACATGACATCTATTGGTGAGGGACAAGTTTTTGCATATGAATTTATACCCTATATAATAAAAGTATAATATGCAAATTAACCATCACTCTGCTACACCCAAAAGCCACGCCCAAAAGCCAATCAGGAGTGAGTATGCAAATTAATCCAAGCATGATGGTTGCAGCCACAGAGAGAGCAGGAGGCTTGGGTTTCCCTGGTAATGGAGGAAGCCAAGCTTTCCGTACACCCTGGCAGGCCCAGGCCTACACTCAAGGCTACAAAGTTCAATTATAGAAGATAAATAAATCCCAGATACCAGGGCCTCTGCTTGGGTCACTGGGTGGCGTGGCTGGCCTGCAAACCACCACAGGACCCTCGCCCAGGCTGCCCCACGTCCCAAGGGAACCCCCACCCTGATCCGGGACACCCTTCAGGGCAAACCAGCTGACCCCCACCCGTGCACCAGGCCTCTATCCTAGCTAATAAAAGAGTAATATGCAAATTGACCATTACTCCAACATACAAGATGGCTGCCCCCATGTGGTCAAAGATGGCTGCCCCCATGTGGACACAAGATGGCCACCATAAGATGGCCAGCAGGGAGAGCAGTTGGGAGGGACCAGGCCTGCAAGGGAGGGCAGTTGTGGGCGATCAGGCCAGCAGGGGAGCGCAGTTGGGAGGGACCAGGTCTGCAAGGGAGGGCAGTTGCGGGTGATCAAGCCTGCAGGGGAGGGCAGTTAGGGGTGACCCGGCCAGCAGAGGAGAGAAGTTGGGGGTGACCAGGCCTGCAGGGGAGGGCAGTTAGGGGCAAACAGGCTGGCAGGGGAGCAGTTAGGCATCAATCAGGCTGGCAGGGGAGTGGTTAGGGGCTGGCAGGCAGAAGTGGTTAGGGGCAATCAGGAAGGCAGGCAGGTGAGCAATTGGGATCCAGGAGTCCTAGATTGTGAGAAGGATGTCCGACTGCCCGTTTAGGCCCAATCCTACAGGCAGTTGGACATCCCTCAAGGGGTCCCAGATTGGAGAGGGTGCAGGCTGGGCTGAGGGACACACCCCCGTGCATGAATTTCGTGCACCAGGCCTCTAGTTTATTAAATAAACTAGACTTTTTTCCTGACTACAGTAGTAATGTTCTTTGTAGTTTATAAGATAATGAAATACTGAAATGAAAAAAATGAAAGCACTTATTATAATCTCTCTCCCCAGACACAATTACTTAACTGGATCTTAAGGAACCACAAGCACAATGGTTCAAGTAGAACGGTAAAGTATAGCAATAAATTAAGAGAGTTCAGAGACCTGAGTCCTCATTCGAGCTTTGTGCAGACTGTGACCTGGGCTAGAAGGTTTTCAAGGTAATTGAGTGGTTTTGGAAAGGAGTTTAACAGAACTCCCAGGTTCCTGGCTTGCACAACTCAAGGTGTTAGAAATCAATACCAAATATCAACAGTTACCCACTGGTCAGCCTTTGAGATGTGCATAGTAATGGTTAGCAGATTTCTGAATTAAGGTAGGGAAAAGCACCTGTTCTAAACTATTCAGATTTATTCACTGATAAAACTGAAGGCTGCCTATCATGCACATTATTAACTTTCAAAGTTATCCAGAGTTAAAAAAAAAAAAAAGATGTATACTTGCCAAATTTAGTTTTTTAGTTGGATAATTCTGTATATCTTTTACAATCCAGCTGTTAAACTGAAAATGGAATTTACAAACAGATGGTGGAACCAAGGTCTGGTTCACAGCAGTTCGAAAGAAAGACACACCAACCTGATGACTATGCATTTGCTTTAAAAGCCTTTAGTGGGCTCATCCCTAATCATCCCACCTTCATTTATGCCATGAGATTTCACAGAGATTAATGTTATGGGACCATCTGTAATTCTACCTGATGAATAAGTACCAACAGGGTGTGCAAGCTACCATCATTAGTGACAATGATTAAGGGAGAAGGGATCATCTTTTAGAACAGTGGCTCCCAAATATGGCCAATCATGGAGCTTTGGAAAATACAGCTTCCAGAGCCACCCTGAGAAATTCTCTAGGTGTGGGGGTGAACCCTGGACTATGGCTGTTAAAAAAAAAACCACAAGCGATTCTAATGACCAGTCAGACTGGGAGCACAGGTTCTTGAGGAGTAAGAGAGAATGAGGACTGAAAATGGACCCCTACTGGCCCTAATTGGCGGTTTAGCAAGGACGAACAGTGGCCAATATAATACCTCACCATAAAGCCTCACTACAATCACCAAGTCAGAGGGTGACAATTCCTGCAGAATACTGCGATGTTTGCACACCAACTGAAAAAAGAAGACCGGGAACAGAGACCAGTTGGGGGAATGGGGCGATAAGAGGGGAAACAGGAGGAAGAAGCTGCAGTCATCTTTGCCTAGAGCAGGCAGCAGAAAGGAACACTGAAAAGTGAAGGGAGGGCCTCACGTTGTAGCCCCTTCTTTGCAACAGTTTCTATGCTAGTAATTGTGAACAACCAAGGTGCGGAGCCGGACCACACACTGAGCAACGGCATAAATATATACCAGAGGCCTGGATATACCAGAGGCCTGGTGGCAGCAAGTGTTTGGTGTTTTTTATTTTTATTTTTTATTTTGCAGCAATCATTTGTATAAAGGAAAAATTACGGGCTGGGAGCAACAATTTGGCTACACTGAAGATAAAGACTTGACCCAGACCTCAAGGATGAATAGGAGGAGAGGAAGAGAGGCACCATATAAGATAAAATACAGCAATGGGAAACAACATCAGGCGGAAACTATTTCAGAGCATTTTTCAAATTAAATGTTACCTTTATTTCATGACCTCTCTCAAGCCCTGCCACACTCTGCATTAGCTAAAACAGCTATCATTCCCATTTCATAGATGGTGCCCTGTTTGGAAACATCAAGTTCTTCTGAGGAAGAGCCAACTAGTTAGTGCAAGAGCTGAACTTTGACCCCTATCCTCTGACTTCCAGATCAGAGCCTCGATCACAGCAGCGGCCAGAAGTCTGAACCTGACCTACCAGAAGCATGGACTGAAGGGGAGGGTCAGAGGGAGGAAACCTGGAGTGACGGCAGGTCACGGTACGCCATGAGGTGTCAAGGCCTAAAGTCAATAACAGCAAAGGAAATGGAGAGAGGAAACCTGATTTAAAACAAAGTAAAATTAGTTATCAACATGGGGGTTAAGAGAAGAGAGGGCCCGGGAGAGCAGAAAGACCAGCGGCTGCTAGAGCCCAGAGTTGCTGAACATCACTCACAAAACACTGTTTTATCAACCATTTATTGAGTTTATATGAGGAGAACTTCAGTAATGTAATGCTACTTTGACCTTTCCTTTTTGAAAACTGGAACAGTTTCAAGGGAAAAAAGAATCCCATTAAATCTTTAAACTAATAAAGGGTTGTGTGTGTTTTTAAAGGAACTTCTCTATAGAAGTTTATCCTAGGAAACCAGTCAAGAATCATTTCTCAAACCAACTAGAGTCTTCAAATCTTCACATTCAAACATTTTCTGTCTCCTGGTTGTGATACTGCATGAAGAAAACAGCATTCCTGCTAAAAATGTTTCCCCTGAATTTAATTAAGTCTTTAGACCTAATTTCCAGTTTCCAGGAATATGAGGGAGAGAGAAACAAGTTACATGGGAACAAGAAGAAAACAATCAGACAAATCCTACAGGTGGATCATCTTAAAACACAACTGACAGTCTCTGATAATCAGTATCATGCAGGGAGGTAGGAGGGCAAGATCGCAGGAACTCTTCTAGATTAAACCTAACAATCAAACGCAAATGTGTGGGTCTCGAGTGGGTCCTGGTTTGAACAAATCATAACTAAAAGACATATGGGACAACTGGGGAAGTCTGAATATAGATTAGGTATTAAATGATTTGAAGGAATTAATAGTTAATTTTACTAGTCATAGTGTAAGTGGTTTAGAAGAAAAAAAAACCACTTCCAAGGGTGACATTTCACCTCTAAATACACATTTCTGATTTGCTCTCAGTAAAAGAATAGAACATGCCAATATAGCAAAATGTTAATTTTGAATCTAAGTAGTAGGTATATAGCTGTCCATTATACAATTTTGTCTATTTTTGTGTTTGAAAACTTTACATAATAAAAAGTAAAAGTGAAGTTAAATGTCATTTCCTAACAAAGAATATTCATTTTCTTGGTATGACTGTTCTACCAACTAATCCAACAATTCCTCTTCCAGTTGATAGGAGGCCTTATTAATACACTAAAACATCACATGCTAGTAGGACAAGCAACTACTTATTTAGTTAGTGAGGATGCTAGTTAGTGACTCATCCAGACTAGTTGTTCTTCCCAATATACCAGGATGAGTCTTTGGACTCCACCCTCAAAAAGCTCCATGTATTGTGGTGAAGAGGGAATAGAAAGAAAGAGATGGATATTAAAGTGAAAGAAAAAGCAGCACGGATAAGCATGGCTTCCACTGAGGCAAACCCTAAAGGTACTGACAGCTGGAGGCTGTCAGCTATTCCTTAAGCCTGAGAGGCAAATTGTTTCTGGTGGGCATTCAGAGTGGCACACCTCCATGGTTACCTGTGTATTAACAGGAGCACTCTTATTTTGAAGGAGCGGTCAGTTAGAGATGTCTGATCTATAGCAGCTCTACCTTCAATCTGGAGTTCAGCGAGGTCCTGCTGAGTTTACGGCCTCTCAGCGGAACTCCAGCACTCAGGGCCTTCATCATTGCTCATGAACATCTTACCACAAGTACATAAACTGTACAATAAGTATCATTGTATTTTAAGCTATTTTAGGGAGAATGGCCTCTGTTGAACTGGGCACTGATTCCTACTTAGAACAAATAAAAACAAATACCTGTTCAGAAAACATACCATGCCTCACAGCAAGAGCCATGTGCTCTTGGCAAAGTGCTTCCAAATATTTAACCCAGAACTGAGAAAGGGCCAGTTTCCTCACCTAACCCTGGATGCTTATTCACAGAGCTCTAGATAGGCAATAGCTGTTGATAAATTGGGGGGGGGGGGGGGAGGAGGGGGGGTGAGGATTCCCTCAAGGTTAGCAACCCAAACTAAAAAAGATAGAAAAGGAAGATAGAAGAAGAGAGTAAATAATAAAGGCTAAATACTGCAGAAGAACAAGCCTCGTGTAGGACTTGTGCTTCAGTCTTCAGCTCCAGCGTGGGGATGAGGCAGAGTGGTTTTTCAAGACACACTATGCACTAAACTAAAATACTAACCTGGCCTGGTGAGGAGATGGTGATGGAAGATTAGGAAACAAATGCAGGCAAGAGGCTGGAACATAATAAAACCTCACAGCCATGGTGAGGAAAGACAAGGGAAAGTCAGTCAAGTGTTTTCAGAAGGAAGAGACCTATTGGATTTCAGTAAAATCACACTGGCACTAGGGATTGGAGCAGAATAAGCTAGGAGGCAATGCAGACAGCTGAGAAGTTACCATACTTCAGGTGAGAGGAGGAGTCAAAACAAGAGAAGATAAGACAGTCTAAAGATACTCGGGAAATAGGACTTAGAGCAAGAATAACCAAGAGGACTAATAAGATAAAAGGCTAACAGATAAAAAACAACAGCCGATTACAAAGGCTAGAACAACTAGCAATGTGTGTTCGAGTAAAGGTCATTAGGAAGGCCAACTGGCCAGAAGAGGCTTTAAAACATCAGAGAAAGGAGCCAGCCCTAATGCCTTCCATGCAGATCTTTAAAGTGTTTAAAATGAACCTAACTGCTCTGAAAGCTCCATTTAACTTTTTAAATATGTTTTTGTTGACTTTAGAGAGTGAAGAAGGGAGAGGGAGAGAGAGAGAGAGAGAGAGAAATATCGATTGGCCTCCTCCTGCATGCACCTTGACTGAGGATCAAACCTGCAACCTAGGTATGTGTCCTGACCCAGAATCAAACAGGCGACCTTTGGGTGCATGGGCTGATGCTCAACCAACTGAGCCACACCAGCCAGAGCAAGCTTCATTTATTTTTAACTTCATGGTACAGACAACTATGAATATTAACGTATTATTTTTATTCCAGAACAGTTAGACAAAATTTCTCTAAGTCAACATGGACTATTTCTGTTTTTAAAAAAATTTCCTTCTGTCTTCAGTTAAAAAACTATATACCTTCCCCATAGTCAACTGTAGCTTCAAGTCTCTCTGCCAGAAATTCCCATTCGCTGCTAGCACAGACCATGGGCTCCTTGAGGGCCAAGACCTGGCCAACAAGTTTTGCTTCCCCTTTAACAATTGGCACAGGGTCATTCATAGCTGCTGTTTGATAAATACACACACAGTACATCTTCAATTCTAAGGATTTCTTAAAATAAGGAAATGAAAATACAATAGATATAAATGTAAGAATATACAGCATTCTACAGGGTGAGTTACTGTCTCAACAAGGACAAAACAGGTCTCTTCTAACTTCAATATGATGTTCATGATAAACTTGGAAGACATTATGCTAAGTGAAATAAGCCAGTCATGGAGGACAAATATGGCCCGTTTTCACTCATATGAAGTACCTAGAATAGTCCAATGAATACAGAAAATAGAATAGTGGCTGCCAAGGGCTCAGAGGAAAGGGGAATAAGGAGTTAGTTGGTTAATGAGTTTCGGTTTGGGATGATGAATCATTCTGGAGATGGACAGTGGTGATGCTTGCACAACAATGTAAATATACTTAATGCAAATAAACCACATACTTAAAATGGTACATTTCCTCTTATGTGCATTTACCACAATAAAAAGCAAACAAACAAAAAGAATATACAACATTCAACTATATGCACTTAGACACAGTTGCAAATATATAGTAGGGAACACAATTCAAATGTTAGCCCAGATGGAACATAATTATGTTGTATTATGTTTGCCTAATTGTTCAAAAAGGAATTAAAATAAATGTGTATCTGAAATGTACTTACAGATAAAATTACTTTACTTTTAAAATTATTTTTAAATATATTTTTATTCATTTCAGAGAGGATGGGGGAAGGAGAGAGAGACCAGTGATGACAGAGAATCATTGATCAGTTTCCTCCTGCACCACCACCCCCCACCCACCTACAGGGGATGGAGCCGACAACCTGGGCATGTGCCCTGACCTGGAATCAAACTGTGACCTCCTGGTTCCTGGGTGGACACTCAACCACTGAGCGACTCCAGTCGGGCTAAAATTACTTTAAATGAAAGGAAGTATTAAGAATTTGTAACCGCAATTTTAAAAAGTACAAGCCCTAAAAACACATATTTAAAACAGAACTGAAAAGTTTCCAAACAGTAAATCCATTAAAACAGACTTGCATTTATAAACTATAAATGACCACAACATAACTAAATGTGCTTAGACAAAATATATAAAAGTTTGGTTTTCAAACATCTCCTTCAAAACAGTAAGTGTGGGAGAGGCTTGTTAGTTATTAATCCACCTTACAATTGAATGTAATTTAGCTAAATTTTTTGCAATCATTCATGAATTCCACTGATCAAAAACTTTATGAAATATCTTTAAATAGAGTTCAAAGAAATGTCTCTAAACTTAATCTACTTGGCTTTCTCTGTGCTAGAATTCAGGAAGAAAAACAGAATTCCTATGTCTTATGATTCTCACATATTAATTGGGTCTTCATATGAAATTCTAACAGAGGCATTAAAGCCTGAGTCTAATACCTCCCGTTAGGGCTATCTCTGCCACTTCTCTCTCTTCTTACTATCTGAATGCAGACATCTCCTAAAGTTTAGGCCACTATCTCCTCTTTCCACTTGTTTGAGGATCTCAGGCACTCTCCTAACTTCCTTGTCAGCTCTCTTCTGATAATTCACAAATTTAAATCTCTAGCCTTAAGCCATCATGCCCTCTCTTGGCCTGTTTAGGTCATTCTTTTCCCCTCTGCACACAGGCAAATTCCAACCACCCTTATTTCAAAACCTGTCTAGGTGCTTTTATTGCATAACAAAACACCCCAGAATGTAGTGGTATACAACTATTTTATTACTAGAGGTCCAGTGCACAAAATTTGTGCATGGGTCCCTAGGCCTGGCTGGCGATCAGGGTCCCCGCTTGCACCCGCCTTGGCCTGGTGCTGCCCGCTTGCCGGCCTCACCCCCACCATCACCACTAGTAACTGTTTGTGGGGTGACCGGCAGCGCGATTGGGGGCCCCCGCTTGCACCTGTCTTGGCCTGGCACCACCCTCTCACCTGCTCCACCATCCCACTGCAGTCCTGCTCTCATCAGGGCCCTCCACTGCCACCCGCTACAAGCGCAGCATCGCCGACGCCTGCCATGCTCCGTGCTGCCCCCTGGTGATCAGCACACATTTAACTCCCAGTCAGTTAAACTCCTGCCTGTGGGGACAATTTGCCTATTAGCCTTTTATTATATAGGACTAGAGGCCCATTGCACGAAGATTCGTGCAATAGGCCTTCCTTCACCTGGCTGCTGGCACTGGTTTTCCTCTGGCTCCCGGGTCCCAGGCCTTCGCTCTGGCCACCGCCTTCTGCCTTCGCTCTGGCCGGAGTCTTTGCTTTGCTCCAGCTGGATCGCTGCTCCTGTAGCTCCCTCTGCCCCCACCCCAACCCTCCCGCTCATAGCAGGCATCCTGCCCCACCTGGCCGCTCTGTGCCTGGAGTGGCTGGGGGATGGGGCCACCGCCATCTTTGTCCTGCTGATTTGCATATTCCCTCCTGGTTGGCTGGTGGGTGTCACAGAGGTACAGTCAATTTACATATTTCTCTTTTATTAGTGTAGATGTCCTTGGATTCTGTAAGTCAGGAATTTGAACAGGGCACAGAGGATATGCCTGGCCTGTACTCCACAATGTTTGGGACCTTAGTGGGGTGACCAGTCAGCTGTGGGCTGGAATCACCTGGAGGAATCTTTACTCACATGTCTAGTGCTTGATGCTAGCTTTTGGGTGGAACCTCAGCTACAGCAAGCAGGCAGAACACCTACATATGGCCCCTCCATGTGGTAGAGCTTCCTCACAGTAGGGCAACCTCCAAGTAATTGGACTTTTTACCTCGTGGCTCAGGGCTCCAAAGTGTCCCACATTCTTAACACACTTTCCAATTAATCCAATCCCACAGTTCTTCCTCACTATAAAGGAAGGAATATATTAAGCATCAGTGATATTTTTATACCTTCTTATTCCTTATAAGATCCCAGGTAAAGCAGGTATTACCAACTTTACAAAAAAGGAAAGAGCACAATTAAGTTTAGAGATATGCCAATAACTACACAAATAGTTAAGTAACAAGGTCACATTCAAATCAGGCTCCTTCTATATGCAATAAAGACTACAATGAAGATCAACCTTGCAAAAATATATATTATCTAACTATTTTTCTCTAATTTCAGGGGAAAGGTTTTCAGAAACCAGATTTTTCTTGCTGACTCATCATTAGGAAGATCATATTTCTTTTATTCCTAGATTTGAAGCAACTTTGTCACAATACTTTTAACTTATCTATTTGAAAATATATGTACATACTTCAAAAATCAAAAACTGAAAATATAGGGAAAAGTCTTGCTTCTATGCTTGTCTGCCATCTGCCCACTTCACATCCCTAGTAACATGTAACAGTTCTTAAGGCCAATATAAACATTTTTTTGTCTGCCTCCCCCCCACCACCACCACCACCTTTTTCCTACAAAAATAGTATAGCTCTGCATCATTTAGTCACTCCAAGACTATACATTTAGGTTCCACTCAAGGCTGTGGTAACTAACCTTGAGCATAGATCATTTCATGTATGCAAGTATCTACACAAGATAAATTCCCAGAGGCAGAATGTTCAAGTAGGAAATATACATCTGTATAGATGTTACCAAATTATCCTCCAAAAGGGTAGTTACACTCTCAACAGAAATCTTTGTTTCCCTATAACTCCAATAACTTACTGCAGTATCAATTTCTGGACCGTTGACGATTGAAAAGGAACACAAGCAGCTTTGGGGTGGGGGGGTCCTGTGTGCACCTTCTTCAGGGTGAAGCCAAGCATCCTTCTGCGTGTTTCAGTTATTTGTATTTACTTTCCCATGAACTGTCTGTTTACCTGTCGTATCAATTTTTCAATGGTGTTTTTGGCCTTTCACATTAATTTATAGCATCTCTTGTTATAATTCTGTTATCTATGATACGAATAGAAATATTACTTGCCAATTTGTCATTTGACTTCATTTGTGTTTATATTTGATGTGTGAAAATTCTTAGTTTTTATATAGTCAAAGTTACAATAATTTTCTTTTATGGCTTCTAGATTGAATCTAAATTAGGTAGAGCTTCACTGCAGAATTAGTATTAAAGAAATTAAAAACCTTATCTATTTTAAGCTTCATTTTAAATACTTTTAAACTTATCAAATAGTTGCAAAGAAAGCCTAAAGAGTTCCCATATACCTTCCTTATAGAACTCCAGTTAATAAATTCAGAAAGAGTTAAAGAACCAAAAGTCATTGTTTTGTAACTTCTAATCAGTACTGAATCTAGACAATCACCAATGGCACTAAAACCAGTAGGTGAAAGGCTGGTTAAACGGAGACGGAACAGCCATAGAGTAAAGTGAGTCGGTCCATGACTGCCTTGCATTTACCTGCCTTTCCTTTTTGAGAAAAATTCAGCCTTGACTTCCATCCAAGGTTGCAGTCTTGCCCCATCTCCAAAGATCTACCATTTCAGTGAAACAGATGATAACAGTAAAACTTTCTAGAAATGAGCCTTCCTAACACCATGGGACATTAGCCAACCGAGGGGTTGGTCATTAATGCAGCCTTCAGACTGATTTATGACCAAAAGGTAAAAGTGTGGATGAAAAGGGGGCCACATACTAAATCTGACAAGCTCAAAGGTGGCCTGCACAGTGGGCCTTACCAACTCAGAGACTGAAAGCAACCACATAGGGTGGTCTGAACATAAATATTCCTAACTAAAAGTGGGTCATCCTAGGCCTGTAGCTTCCTTTGACAAAGGTCAACCTTTACTTAAAGCTAGTCTGTCTATTGTCTTTTTGCATCTAAGATAATATACCTTTGAAGTGTCAGAGTAATCTTTTCCAGACCTCTCAGGGCACACCCACAATGCCATATCATAAAACCAGAGAATCCCTCATTATTACCTTGATCCCAGGATACCATCTCTGTGTGCTGTCCATGTTAATTATTTACTATATTGTACCCACCAATGTAAAAGAAGTATATGTCTCTCCATTTTACTTCCTATCCAATCCCAGAGGTTTCCTCGATTTGATTTTTCTTACCCCCTTAATCTACCACCAATGGTAGATTATTTCTTTCCCTATAACTCCAATAACTTAATGCAGTACCAAATTTCTGGACTTCACATCATCCTCTTTACATCTCTTCCTTTGATTCTTATCTATATAATAAAAGCCTAAGCAACCATTACGACTGAACAACTGGAATGACCGGTCAACTTGTCACAATGACGTGCCTGACCACCAGGGGGCGGACGCTCAATGTAGGAGCTGCCCCCTGGTGGTCAGTGCACTCCCACAGCCAACCTCCCACAGCCAGCCAACCTCCCACGGCCCCTACCCCCCTGCCAGCCAACCTCCTGCAGCCCCTCCCCCGCACCGAGCCAGCCTCCCCATCAGACCCAATTGGGGGGGCCTTCCGGCCAACCTCCTGTGGCCCTCCCCCTGGACAGCCCTTTCCCATGGCCAGCTGGTCCCTCAATAGGCCTCGATCGTTGGCCAGGCCAAAGGACCTGACCAGTGCACAACTTCGTGCACCAGGCCTCTAGTGTATAAAATAAGCTGCAAAACTGTCAACCTCTGGAGCACTTTTTAAGTTCACCGAAGACTTTGCTTCCCAGCAATTGCCATCAGTTTGACTCAAATAAGCTCATAAAGATTCTCAAAAAAAAAAAAAAAAAAAAGGATGAGCTGGTACTAGGTCAAGATGATAGATTCAAAGGATAGCCAGTTTGGGGGAGAGGTGACAGTGTCTCTTCCAGCCCTCCCTCCATCCCAGCCTACAAGCTACAGCCAGTGTTGAACAGGAACCAGGAGAGTTGAATACACCCATGATAAGGCACACATTGGGAAGTAAGGGGAAGGTGTACCAGGCACCTTTGAAGAAAAGCTGCAGTGCATGGAGAACTGACAAATTCCCCAGAATACCAGAAGTTAGTATCAATCCACCCAGGAAGAACTGAAAAAAATAGTAATAATTTTGAGGATGTAATGTACCAACTTATTTTATATTTTACTGTAGAGGGCTGCCTGGGAAGGCACATGGTCATTTCTTTAAATTGTTATCAGCTGAGCCGGAGGCGATTGGCAGAGCCTAGTCTCGGTTACACCCTCCCCAAGAAGGTGGGGGTATTATCAGTACTGACTTTTTACCTTTGTCCAGGTGTCCGCCTAGTGGGCTTTGATATGTAAATCCAGGCAAGCACCAGGAATGCTAGGGTCTACTCAGGAATGCAAATAAGCTCCTTTGATCCTAAGTTTTGGTGATATGTCCTGGTATTTGGGGGTATAAAATAAACTTGCTGTGTGGGCTCGAGGTCCCTGCCTCTCCATCAGAGAGGATGGCATTCCACCTGGCTCCTAGCTTTGTTTCTATCTTCGTATCTGGTCTCTTTCTTTCTTTTATTTTTCAATCCCTGGCCGCCTCCACTTGGAACAGGTTCGTTCATCTCTCTTTCCGTGCTGGACGTGGAAAAGGGAGATCCCCGCCATATTCTGGCCCCCCGCATTTTACAAAACGTATATGAACACTATTAATCAAGAATTAATATACAGCGATATAAAGTATCTTGTTTATAATCATAGAAAAGAAGTTTGTTTCTATCCAAAACAATCTATGTGTCATTGGCATATGCTCTCTTCTAAAGAAATTAAAATTAGGGATTGTGCAGGATTGTTTTCTCTGTTACTCTCTTCTATATTTTCTACAGATTTAAGTATCCTTCCTTCTCTCTCCCACCCAGGTTAGTGCAAGTCTTCGACCACCACCACTTCAGGTTTATCTCTTTAAGTTCAGCATTATCCTCATCATCCCCTCCTCTCCATCTTCTTTTTAACTATGCACCTCTAAGAAATTGATATTAAATCCTTAAGTGTGACCCTCTAGTGTCTTTCAAACTTTTGATCACAACCCACAATAAGAAATACATTTTACATCCAGGGCCAGTACACACCAGAAAAAGTCAGACCTATAAAATCTACACAAAAGTTCCTCAAAACATCTACCCCTACTACATGTGATAGACTGATTCTAATACATTCTAATCCACCTTTTTTTTTTTTAAATGCTGGTGACAGCTATTAGGTCACAACTCACAGTTTGAAATACTTAGTAGATAAGACACACTGATACATCTCTCTAAGTCGCAACATGAGAAAGTGGCTACGACTTCTGCCTTTAGGCTGCCTGGATTCAATCACCAGCTCTACATGAAGCTGTCAACTTCTCTGCCTCAGTTTCCCTGGCATGGGTGTAAAAGAACAGTGTTACCTCAAAACTGATCATCAACCAAAACTATCAACACAAAGCACTTAGAGCATAAAAAGTATTCAATTAATGGCTATTAGTAATTCTTAAATAGTCTGTGGACTTTTCATTGTGGTAGAATGTAGATACAATCCATCATTTTAACCATTTAAAGTGTACAATTCAGTGGTATTGCATCCATCACTACTTTTGCTTGTTGTGCAACCATCACCACTCTCTAGCCCCAGAACATTTAACACCCCAAAAGAAAACTCATACCCCTCCCACCCTCCTCCCCAGGCCCTTGCAACCCCTAATCTGCTTTGTCTCTAGGTCCACAGACTTTTTAAATAATAAAGTAACACTTGACTAGAGCAGTTTTCTAACGTAGAATGAAGTGTCCTTTGGAGTCATTAGTCCTATGACTCATGAGACAAATTTCTGCTAAACCAGTGGTCGGCAAACTGGGGCTCACAAGTCACATGCGGCTCTTTAGCCCCTTGAGTGTGGCTCTTCCACAAAATACCATGGCCCGGGCGAGTCTATTTTGAAGAAGTGGCGTTAGAAGAAGTTTAACTTTAAAAATTTTGGCTCTCAAAAGAAATTTCAATCGTTGTACTGTTGCTATTTGGCTCTGTGGACTAATGAGTTTGCTGGCCACTGGGCTAAACCATTTCTTAGGAAAACCTTGTGAGCCACGTTAGGTAAACTCTGGGACCTGTCTTGAGGTCAGAGATCCCTCTCTCCTGTGAATCCTGTTAGGGCAGGCGTCCCAAGGCCTGGCCAGTGCCGTGAGGAGAGGGTGTTCGGTGCCCCCAGGAGGCAGAACGAGCAAGTCTCACCTATGAAGATGTTTTTTATTATGTCGTGGAATTTCACCAAGCAGAGCATATTCATCAAACAAGGAATGGTTATTCTCCAGTCTTTGCATTTTGAAGTTCTGCTTTTGAAGCTCCAAACTTTTACCGTAAAGGGGTGAAAATGTGAACTTGGACACATTTCTTGGCTTTAGGATATAAAATCATTTCCTTTTGGGGCCCCACCCCTCTCTCACTCTGATTTGCCACCCTTCCTTTGGGGTGTGGAACACTGGACAAAAATAACTTTCTTCTTCCCAGGACCTGTTTAGGCAGTTGCCAGATAGATACTCCATCAGGGAAACAGCAGTGGCAGGCAGGCTGCCTTGCCAAGCAGCACTGTTGCTCTGGGAAGTTGTTAAGGCAGAAGGCTTCTTAGGCCAACGAAATAAATGTCACCATGAGGTACCAAAGATGTGGACTCCAGAATATCCTTTAGTCCCAGGTGTATGTCAGAAGCTGGCGCTCTCTCTCTCTCTCTCTCAGACCAACACCGCTCACCCAGCAAATAGGCAGCAAAGTCCTCAGTCATTTTCCACTCCCTCTCCACCCTTCCACCCCCCTAATTTTCCTTCTCCTGGGTGAAAGACTGACCCTGAGTGATAGCACTGGGCCAACCTGGCTTATTTGGAGTGTGTGGGGGGGGGGGGGGGGGAGCAGTTGACAGAAGGATTCAACTCCGTGTCCCAGAGTTCAGCAAACATCCCCGACTCCCAGGTAGTCACTTTATTGCTTTCCAGGAAAATAGAGGGAGATGGTTTAAGTAGCAAACAAGCCCCAGAAACCTCAAACTCCAGGAAGCCTGTGCGCAGAACTGTACCACATTCTGGAAGAATCCTGAGCTAGAGTGAACTTAGTGTGGACCAAAGAGAATTACAACTTTCTGAAGACCCGGTGCCTGGCAAGTCAGTGAGAGTGCAGGTCCCCCGAGTTTGCGGTGCAGGTTCACCCCGAGCACCCCTTGCACACGAAGTCAAGGCTACCCCTGAGACCTACCAAAAATGAGACCTCCCAGCAGCAGAGCAGCGCCGACCTAGGAAGCCCTCACTTCCACAAGCGCCCAGCTGGTCCTTACCGGGTTCAGCACGTGCCTCCAGCATCCCGCCCTGGGCAACTCAGGTCTCGCCAACCTAGGGCTGCGCGGTGGGATCATAGGGCACCCTCGAGGGCGGCTGCAGCGGTTCCGCAGGTGGTGAGGCCGCTGCCCCCCAGAGTGCCCTAATGCGTCCCACGCAGGGCCCTGGCCTTAGCAGGGAACCGGGCCAGGGCCGAGGGCGGGGTTCGGACGGTGACAGCACCGGGCTCCCGCTGCCAAGAGTGAGGCAACCCTAGACTTCCCGGAGCCCGCGCTCTCCCCGCAACCCCCTCCCCACGCGGCCGGCGGGCTCACCGACCTGAGATGGTCTCCTGGTAGCCCTTGGTGAAGAACTGCATGGCCGTGGCCGCCCTCCAGGGCGTCTTGAGCAGCCCCTGCCGCTGGGGGTCTTCGCCCAGCGAGCGCAGGATAGACGAGTAGGCGGCGGCCAGGTTGGGGAGGTTCAGCTCGTTATCCTCCTCGCTGCGGGGCCGGTCGCCCTTCCAGCCGTCCGTCGGCTGGGCGCTCTTGGTCTCCGGACGCGGCGATTTCTCGGCCGGTCGGCTGGGCGGCCCGCGCCGCAGCTCCCCCTCCAGGCACCCATTGCTGCACCCCGAGTCCCGCGGCTTCGCCGGCGCTCGCACCGGGCCCTTCTCCATGGTCCCGCCGCTGCCGCTCAGGAGGGACGTTCAGAAGCTGCGACCAAACTTTGCCGGAGGCCGCGGGCGACGGGCTGCGGCTGGAGGAAGCGGACGCAGGTAGGAGACTGCTGGGTGGCTCTGCAAGTGGAACAGCCCCGGGATCCTTTTTATGGGCTAGCGGCTCGGCCGGAGCCGCGGGGCGTCCTCATTGGTGGGAGCCGCCTCGCGTCACGGCTCTCGCCCCGCCCCCGGCCTCGGGGCCCGGGGCCCGGGAGGGGTCAGTGCGGCCCTCGGCACGCAGAGGGGCTCCGAGGGGCGGGCCTCGGCGCGGCCGCCGGGCTGGGGCGAGGCTGCGAACCCGCGCGGGAGCTATTCCGTCTGAGAGTCGTGGGTCAGTCGCCGGAGCTGTTGCGAGACGAACGGAATCTGAAGGGGGCAGGTGTCTGGAGCTGGAACCTGGGCGGGGGCAGGCGCGGTCCCGCGGCCGGGTCAGCCCTCTTTTTTTAGGGTAAAGAGGCTGCAGCATCAGAAGTGCTCCAGTGCCCTCGCCTGTGAAAGATAAGCAAACAGGTGGCCTCGTGGGGGAAGAGACTGGGTTAAACTGTGAGTAAGGAAACCATCGCTTATACTTTTAGGGCAAGAGAAGAGTATGACTTGAAACTTTTGCACGCGGTAGTTTACAACATGTGCAGCGCACCCTCTGCTCGGTTTCAGAGCTCCGTTACACCAAGTGGTCCTTACGTGAGTCTCTATGTCTAGGCCCATGCATTTGACCCGGGAGAACTTTGACCCTAGATAAATTGATTTGCAAGCGAAGCGAAGCTCCTTTCCGCTGATGTTGATACAAATTGTGAAATGTTATTATTGATCAGTTGGATTCTTAACCAGTGACATCTATTTTGACTGTTTTAAGATTTTTAAAATATTTTTATTGATTTCAGAGAAGAAAGGAGAGGGGGAGAGAGATAGAAACATCAATAATGAGAGCGAATCGTTGATCGCCTCTCTCCTGCAAGCCCTACACTAGGGATCAAGCCCACAACACAGGTATGTGCCCCTGACCAGAATTGAATCCGGGACTCTTCGTTCCGCAGGCGGGCCTCTGTCCACTGAGCCAAACCAGCTAGAGCTGTTTTAAGATTTAGAAAGTGACTTTTTCCCTCACTGGGGGGATTACTTCATAATGCCAAAGGTAAGTTTTAAAACATGTATTAAATTTGCTCCAGAGAGTTTCAAATGAACTGGTTTTCTGACATATAAACAGTATTAAAAGGCTTAGGATCAGACAAACCAGGAGGGAAGCCTCTGGGATTATTCTATATAATAAAGTAGCTTAGGCATTATAATTAGTATTTATTGAATGTCTGCTTCAAGAATTGCTCTGTTCTAAACATTCAGGAAAGAAATATGGAAATTGACTGGCCTCCTAGGCATCCTTAATCTAAAATAGAAAAAAAAAATTCATGTCAGTGGATTCTTAAAAGATAGTTATTAAATTTCTATATATATTAAATACAAAATTGTAAAGTTTTTTTCCCCTTTGGCAAGGTCCTGCAACATTTTTTTCCCTTTAACTGTACTGCCCACTGTCCTTATATTTAACAAGTGAAAACAGATACCAAGTGAGGTACTTAAAAAATTGAGGGATTTGATGGGGATATTTTCATTAAGGGTGTGTGTGGCAATCTTTTGCCTTCTTTTAAAAACATTTGTAAACATTAATATCATATTTCCCAAAGACTATTTCTAGTGGCATTTTTAGCCTAAAAATTAACATTTTCTTATAAACACTGCCACTGAGGCATCAGCACATTTGTTGCCAATTATCATTACAAATTCTCTGGATTTGTTCTAGAACATATTTACATGTAAAATGGAGGCAATGCCTTCTGGTTAAATGCCCAAAGGTAATATAAGGAAGCTTTAAAATTGCCAACATTAATAAATAGTTTGACAATGAAATGTAGGTAGTTGGGTGGCTATAAGTAGAAAAGAAAAAGGAGGGATAAAGTAAAAGATGAAGGGTATGTTCCACAGAATCTACTAGCATAAAATGTTCAACAATAAAGCTGTAAGCATTTGCAGCCAGGAATTGTGACAGCATCTGTTTCTAAACTAGTACTATGACCCGTTTTCACCTTTGACCCAACCTGGGACTTGTTTTCTACCAAAAAGCCAAGAATTTTTTTTTTTTTCCATGTCTAGGGTAGTAACAACAGAAAGATAGGTGAGTGAGGTACACAGCATCAAAGACTGAACACTGAAGAGCTGCAGAGATATAGAGTAACTTGTCAAGGATAACAGGTAAACTAGCATGAGGCACTGGGCAGTGGTAATTGGAAAAAAAGAGCAAATTTCTTTCAGTGCACTTGATGGAGGTTGTATATTTGAAATTCAAACTTAGGAAGAGATTCTGGGTCAAGGTGGAAAGATACACAATAAAAGTATCTTTATCCCACTCCTAACTTCCAGAAACAGGACTGTGGAGTCAATGGAATCCTTAGATGCCTCACTAAATCCCCCAAAGGTAGCAAACCAAATGGAGGCCCTTACCTTTCTTCTCTTCTGACTGAAGAGGAATGGAAGAAGTTTTAGAGAGAAAATGAAAGAATGTGAACACTGAGCTTACTCTCTGAGATGGAAGGGAAGACTCAGGGTTCCACACTGAGTTGAGGAAACTCTCCAAAGACACCTCGCAAGGGAGAAATAGAGATGCCCCAAATAGTCGCATGTCAGTGGTAGAGGATGTTTAATACCATCTCAGAGGAAGGAGAAGGTGCTAATAAGACGGAGAGCACACTCTTCCACAGCTGAACGCTGTCCCAACCTTCTCAATTCCTCACAGAAGAAGAGATTTACACTCCTCAAGCCACAAGCTGTAGCAGAGTCAGAAAAACAAATGGACGTCCAGTATAATGGAAAACACAGAGAAGTGACCCTCAAGAATATTAGGCATGGACAGAAGGCAGAGAAACAGCCTGGCAACTGTGCAAACATACAACAGCCAAAAAAACATTAAACCAAACAAGGTGGGGAGAGTAATACAGCATGTAGAAGATGTAAAGACAAAGAATGCAACTGAGAAGAAACTAAAGCTCATGGAACCGAGGAGAATTCCTCACAAATGCTTTCTGCTACAGAACAACTTAATAAAAACATGAATTCAATATGAAAAAAAAAACCAAGATAAAAAATAATAGAATTTCAAAAGGAGTTAGAGATCTAAGGAAATAAATTGAGGATCCTTATTATTATGTAATTAATTAGAGCCATGTACAAAATAGGTACTGTTGAAAATTCAATTACCATTATACAATAAGACACAAGAATGAATGTACAATAAAAGGAAGATGAAAGCTATTAGAGAAGACAAAGATGACCTAGCATAAGAATAATTAGGGTTCCTGAGGTAGAGAACTCAATAAATGAGAAGATGTAGTCAAGATTTAATATTAGCATATTTCTCTACCAGAAATAAGCCTTTATATTTACATTCAATTGATTTACAACAAGGGTGCCAAGACAATTCAATGGGATAAAGAAAACTCTTTTCAATAAATGGGACTAGGACAATTGGATACCTATATGGAAAAGAAAGAAGTTGGATCTCTATCTCACACCACATACAAAAATTAAACAGATCAAAGACCTAAATGCAAGAGCAAAAATTATAAGCTTTAGAAGAAAACATAGGCATAAATCTTCATGACCTTGGATTAGGCAATTGGATTTCTTAGAATAAAACCAAAAATGGAAGCAACAAGAGAAAAAAAAAGATAAATTAGACTTCACCAAATTTAGAAACATTTGTGCTTCACAGGATACAATCACAAAAGGGATAAGGCAGGCCACACAATGGGAGAAAAATATTTGCAAATCATATACCTGATACGGATTAGGATCTAGAACAGTGGTCGGCAAACTGCGGCTCGTGAGCCGCGGTTTGCCCCTCTGTTGACTAATGAGTTTGCCGACCACTGATCTAGAATAAATAAAGAACACTCACAACTAAAGAATAAATACACTGACAGTAAGTGGAGTGAGGCTTGGTAGCAGGAGCTCAGAAGGGGCTCAGGGCTAGGTTGCCCCCACTGCTCGCGGGCCAGGCCGGCAGCAGAGCACTGGACCTCCCCCGCCTGGCATGTTCCAGCTGCCTCCAAAACCAGTCGTCGTGGACAGGTGCCACCTCCCACACCGGGAAACCAGGTTCTTGAGTCCTGAATTCATTCCTCCAAGAGGAAGAACAAATCCCCTGAAATTTCAAACAGAAAGAAATGTTAAGGAATGAGAAAAATACTCCACATTCCAGAGTTCTATGTTGGAAGCATTCCTTGTGTTACTACAACCCATATGCCAGTGGAAAAACCAGTCGGTTCCTGGGGATTAGCATCCAGAGATCAGGAAAAGCACTTGGCGCTGCTTTCATCCTTAGGAATACTATTGGAGGACAAAGTATCGAGGTTTGCTTTGAACTTTAGAATCCTAGAACCCAGGAAATCCAAGTGGTCAAATTAGAAAACGGACTGGGTGACGGCTTGCTTTGCTTATGAAATGCCCTTCCTGCACACAGCTCTTTCGATATTAATATGAAGCCAATCGTATAAGAATCGAGCCAAGAAGTTCCTGTTAATCAGTTGGAAGTAAAAATGAAGTCTAAGGCCTGGTCCAAACGCTGGGACTATCCAAAGTCCAATATTAAAGGAATCAGATTTGATCTTTATTTAACTGAAAGTGCAAATGAAAGAAGCTCAGAAGTGGAGTCAGCCATGGCTTGAGTTTGATATGATGAGGGAATATGATACTGCAATATGGGATGAAACTGAAGCATCAAAAACGTCCTGATCTCTGAAAATGAATTTAGCTACTTGCAGAGGATATACTGACTCTCAGAGGATTTTTTTAGAGACCAATTTAATTTCCTGTATAAGGACATAGCCATTAAATCGACTAAGCATTCCTTATTTTATGGGTATTGTTTTTAAAAATAGCACATCAGTTTATTACATTAAAAAGAGAAATATGTAAAAATAAAAATAAATAAATAACAAATATACCGACAACCTAATTAAAAATGGGCAACAGATTTGAATAGATATTTCTCCAAAGAAATAGACACATGGCCAATAAGCATATGAAAAGATGCTCAACATAATTAGCCATCAGGAAAATTAAATCAGAGGGTGAGTGAATGCTACCTCATGTCCACTAGGATGGCTATATTAAAAACGGTAGATAATGTTTCTGAGAATGTGAAAAAATCAGAATACTTACACACTGATAGGAGTATAAAATAGTGCAGTTGCTTTAAAAAGCAGTCTGGCCCAGCTGGCATGGCTCAGTGGTTGGATATCGACCTATGAACCAGTAGGTCATGATTCGATTCCCGACCAGGGCACATGCTGGGTTGTGGGCTCAGTCCCCAGTGTGGGGCATGCAGGAGGCAGCTGATCAGTGATTCTCTCTCATCATTGATGTTTCTATCTCTCTCTCCCTCTCCCTTCCTCTCTGAAGTCAATAATAAAAATATATTTTTTAAAAAAACAGTCTGGCTAAATGTTAAACAGAGTTTGCCATATGACCCAGCAATTTCAAAGCAGGTATAAACCCAAGAGTAATGAAAACTTATGTCCACACAAAAAATCCTACATAAATGTTCATAGCACCGTTTTCATAATAGCCAAAAAGTGGAAACAACCCAAGTGTCCATCAGCTGAGGAATTAGATAAATGAGGTATAATATATACATATGCTAGGATATTATTCAGCTATAAAAATGAAGCACTGGATCTGAGTGGTGTTGCTAAGTGGTTAGAGCATTGGCCCGCACACCAAAGGATTGCAGGTTTGATTCTGATCAAGGAAACAAGGGCATGTACCTGGGTTGCAGGTTCAATCCCCAGCCTGATAGGGGCGGGTGCTGGAGGCAATCGATGTGTCTCTCTCACATCGATGTTTCTGTCTTTCCCTCCTTCTCTCTCCCCTTCCACTCTCTTTTTTAAAAATTAAATGGAAAAAATATCCTCAGATGAGGACTAACAAACAAAAATGAAGCACTAATATATCCTATAACATGGATGAACCTTGAAAACATCATACTAAGTGAAAAAGGTCAAATGCAAAAGTCTATATATTGTGTGATTCTATATATGAAATGCCAGAACAAGCAAATGCATAGAGACAGCAAGTGGCTTGGTGGTTGCCAGGGCAGGTTTTGTGTGTGTGTGTCGGGGGGGGGGGGGGGGGGGAGGGAGAAGGGGGGGAGGGGTTGGGGGAGAGAAGGGGGGGGAATTAGGGAGTGACCACTAGTAGGTATGGGTTTCTTTTTGAGGTAGTGAAAAATGTCTGGAATTAGTGGTGATGCTTGTACAACTTTGTGAATATATTGAAAGACACTTTAGCCAATGTCACCCCAATAAACTTAATTTAAAAATATAAAAACCACTGAACTGCACATTTTAAAAGAATAAATTTTGTAGTGTATGACTTATATCCCAATGAAAAAGAACATTTATCTTAAAAGTAAAAGTACAGTTTGCAAAATATATAGTTTTTTAGAACAATATGTTATAGAAAAGTTTGACACAGAATGCTTCACATTAAAGTGGATGAACTCCAAGGATAAAGACAGCTTCAAGGATAGAGTTTTTCAGGCATTCAGGCAAGAAACAAAACAACCAACTGCCTAAATGGGGTTGAGAGTAAGGGCATAGCCTCCAATTTTTCCATAACAACATCCATTGCCAAAAAAGGGGGGCACGGGAAGACAACTTTATAGCTTTAAGGAACGTAAGTTATACCCACTCAAGAAAGCTTTCAAGTACAAGGATACACCATCTCAAACATGTATGAACTTGGAAAACACAACCTGAGCCCAGCTGGTGTGGCTCAGTGGTTGAACATCGATCTACGAACCAGGAGGTCCTGGTTCAATTCCCGGTCAGGGCACATGCCTGGGTTGCAGGCTCAGTCCCTAGTGTGGGGCATGCAGAAGGCAGCCAATCAATGATTCTCTCTCATCGATGCTTCTATCTCTCTCTCCCTCTCTCTTCCTCTCTGAAATCAATAAAAGTATATATATATTTTAAAAACACACACAACCTGAGCATCCTGGAACCAGTTGCCTGAGTATATCAAGGGGCAACTGTATACCTGTTTCTCTGGAGAACCCTGACTAATACAGATTTTTTCAAATCGACCCTTTAGATTTGCTCCAGATGACTTTTTTTCTATTAAATTTAAATCAAGTGAATGTGTTTCTATTAAAAATAGCATTCCTGGTTATGATGTCATTTGGCAAAGGGTTTCAGCCAACCTTTAGTGAAGACTGGAATTTCATATTAGAAAGCCACTGCGTGGTATTCATAGTTACCCACCCAATAAACTGTATGTGGTTCTCATTCTATAGGGTAGGCTCAGGTATAAATCCCATTAAATCTCCAAATACAGAATAAGCCACATGGAACCCCAATTGAAGTTCAAAAACTGATGGCCAGAGACCACAATCAGGTAACTGCCACTCTGGGAAGGCTGTATTCGCCATGTTTGTTCTCTGGATGTGAATCATGTTAATTATAGCACAGGAAATACGTTTAGAGAGGGCAAAATCCAAGTTCCTGTTTCCAGGCTAGCTCTTAAAAAAAAAAAAAAAAAAGTCAGGCAGCATATGCTGTCTCCACCCAGATGATGTGGAATTCATAGGAAGAACTAGTCAACAAGCATTCTTCAATCTACTTGGTGATGGGGTTGGAAGTGAGGCTGCGGTCCTGGGCCCTTTCCTTCAGTTGCTGCCCTGGCTCAGGACCACCTGCACACCCACTGAAAAATGCAACAAGCCTCTTCCATCTACATTCCAGCTAACATTGTCCATGTCAGTAGGCACAGGTAGAAGACCTCCTAGGGACAATTTCCCCTGTTTGATACTGGATCTAAAATCAGATATGAACCCGTAATCTGCAAGTGCATTGTGCAGTAGGCCTGCCGTTATGGCATGGGGTGGGCATAGTGTCTGCCAAGGGTTCAGCATTGCTTTGTGATTAAACACATGGGCTTTGCAGACTCAACATCTGGGTTCAAATCCAGATTCCATCTAATATAAACTCCATTATTTGGGGCATATCACTGTACTCCCACATTCACTATTTTTGTTGTGAAATGAGGGCTATAATCTACTTCATACGATTGACGTGCGAATCAACTGAAATGATTCATAATATCAGTTCAAATTCTTTCAAATGAAGGAAGTCTGCACTGTTAAAAAAAAAAAATCGGATGTGCGTCTGGAGGTTGAGAATCCAAGCCAAAAAGGAGGAATTTAAAGTTTCATGTAATTTTCAAATGCTTTCACTTTGAGCTGATTCTCTCTAGATTTCAATCAATTCCTGAGTCAGGTGTTCCATTGTGTACATGCACCACAGCTTTTTTATCCACGCATCTATTGATGGGCACTTGGGCTGTTTCCAAAGCTTAGCTATTGTAAATAACGACTAGCACAAGATTTTATGTAAGTCTCTACCTCTTAAAAAAAAGAGAGGTTGTCAAACTCATGTCTGATGAGAACCTGGGGGCAGCACTCTGTCAACTGAGACAAAGATTATCCCACACTGAGCAACATATATCTGCACAGAGCACCATCTCCAACACAGCCATGTGTGATGACAAGGCTGTACATCCCATCCGCACATTTCCACTGCTCATGCCTTCTCCCTGATCTCCTCCACAATTGGAGTAGTAGCTATTTCTGGAGGAAGCCTAGTCTATCCAGAGTACTGTGGAGGATTTGTTTTCTAGTCAGCAGATGCTTTCAAGTGACAATTTAGCTGTCAATGAAAAATAAGTGAAAGGTGCTGCGAATTCTGTGAGATCTCAGCAATTCATGGGAGCTCTGTTGACATCGAATGTATCTCCCTCTCAGTTGCCTGGGGAACTGCATTTTAATGTCACACATCAAGCACTTCTTTCCTGACTATAATAGTAGTTTTTCTGATGCCATGATTAAAGCTGTTCAAATGTTTGGCTTCTGGCAAATGTTTCCTAACATCATTCATGACAGTGATGGATCTGAAACAATTTTAATACATTTTAAAATCCCACTAACTTGTTAAATAACCAGAGAAAGAATCCTATATAAATGGAAAATATCTTTATTTCCAGAAAAGGCATCTAAAAAGATGCATGTGAATCTATAATGTTCTGCTGTTTCAAGGCCAGCATTGGTCCTTTGCAGGATTACACCTCAGAGGCCCACCGTGACCTCTCTTTAGAAGGTGCCATGTAGCGAGATGCAGCCCTGTACTGGATGGACCATTCGTTTCTGGCAGTTACTTCTAGATCCCGCCCACTATTCTTTCTCCCTTTCTGTTTGTTGTTGTTGTTGTTTTTACTGAAAGATCTCCAACTTACTCCACGGAGTCAATATGCCTGGACTTGGCCAAAAACACATTTTCCAAGTTCCCTGCAGCTGCAATGGTCATGTGACATGGTTCTGTACAATGAGTTATGGGTTGCTGGATGGTGCTTCTGGGAAAGGCCTTTCAAGGGGTGCAGATAGGTGTTCAGCTGATAGGTGCCTTGTGCCCTTCACCTCTTTCTCCTGCTAGGAGTGCAGAGGCCATGCTAGAAGTGCATTAGCCATCTTGTGCCCAGGAGACCACAAGCCCATGCCCAGGAGGACTGAACAGAAAGATATGAAGATCCTGAGTCCCAGGTGACTCAGCAAAGCCTCCATGTCAGCCCTGGATCACCTCCTGCCAGGCTTCCATTACTTGAGAAAAATGCAGCAACTTTTTACTGAGCCACTCATGTTTGAGTCCCTGTCATTAGCAGCCAAACACAATTCCTAACTGATAGATCATTTGGTACCTGTAAGTGGAATTCTTGGAGTGCCGTAAGGAAAGGAATTTCCTGGAGCCCCCAAGGGTTTTATGGAAAGCTTTATGGATAATATAAAATAAGCGGATTCCCCTCCCAGGTCCCATCTCCATCCGTCCTGCACAGAAGAAGTCCAATTTTGTCTTCAGCAGGGCCAGAAGTAAGGCCACTGCCCAGAATTTCTGCTCCATATTAAAGGACAGTTCAGTCCAGCATCCTGCATGTGGGGTTCACACAGCCAGGGGCCATGCAGCTGCATAAGGTCACATGGATATGGAGAGACAATAGGTGATCCCACAGGCAAATCCAAGGACACAGAGCAAGAGAGAACAGGAGCAGAGCAGGAGAACAGGAAAGGAGGTAAGTCTTTTTCTGGGGATTTTAACTTTCCAAGATATAGCAAGCTTTTGATGGGGTCCACCTCTTAGCCAATCAATTGTTCCCCAGGCTAGACTGACAGGCAACCACCTTCCCTACATCACCCCAACTTCACTGCACATGCATCCTTCTTCCCCTATGTTTGATCTCTCCCCCCAGTGCTTTGCAGGGAGTGCATCTTGGGTTCCCTGAGGAGGGAGAAGCTGTGGCTTCCTAGTGAAGCTGCCCAGATGACCATGCTTATAATGTCTGGCATCCCCTTTGCTTTCTTCCCTTTATTAGCTAGCTGATTACGATGATAACAGAATGCTGCAAGTAAAATAGGAAACTGCTAGTAAGTGTTTGGACAGAGAGCATTAAAAGTCCACTAGCTGGAGATCGAAAAGCTAGGGGCCCCATTTTGGCATGGCACAGCATTTGGTCAAACTGTTCTTCGCTATAATTTGCTTGCTGTACCTTGATCATCACTATGATAGCAGAGTAAGGAGAGAGATGGAATCTGGGTTATTGATATTATTGTTGAGTCATTCTAGAACAGCTGTGACACCCCAAGACTTCTTACTGGGTAAGAAAAATGATCCTTTATATATCCTTTTCACATTATAAAAGACATTATACCCTAGCCACATAAATGAGTGGAATAATTCCAATTATTTTGCATGGTGGCTAGGATATAAAAACTAATAAGAATTTGTTGACAAATAATAACTAGTAAAGGGAAAATCTTATCCTATTCTTGTCTCATTTCAGATGTACATAGATAATTGTCGTGCTTTTGTTGAATTTATATTGCTTATCTGCCAATTTATCTTGCCTTGCTCCAAGAAAGTAAACATTTTAGAGATTGATTAAATAATTAGGTTGGACTTTGATAGCTACAGACAAAACTGTGAGACAACCATTGTAACTAACACTTTTCTTCCCACCAACACTTAACAAATTCTGCACTTTTTCTAACATTTCTTGAATGCTCTATATGTGCCAAGCACTGTTCTAAGAACTTTATTTTTTAAAATAAATCTTTATTGTTCAGATTATTACAGGTGTTCCTCTTTTTATTCCCCCCATAGCTCCCCTCCACCTGATTCCCCACCCCATCCCATGCCCTTACTCCCTGCCACTGTATTCATCCATAGGTGTAAGATTTTTGTCCAATCTCTTCCCGCACCCCTCACACCCCCTTCTCCCTGAGAATTGTCAGTCCACTCCCTTTCTATATCCCTGATTCTATTATATTCATCAGTCCATTCTGTTCATCAGATTTTTTATTCACTTGATTTTTAGATTCACTTGTTAGTAGGTATGTATTTGTTGTCATTTTGTTGTTCATAATTTTTATCTTTACCTTTTTCTTCTTCCTCTTCTTAAAGAATACACTTCAGCATTTCATATAATCCTGGTTTGGTGGTAATGAACTCCTTTAGCTTTTTCTTGTCTGTAAAGCTCTTTATCTGACCTTCAATTATGGATAGCGTTGCTGGGTAGAGTAATCTTGGTTGTAGGTTCTTACTGTTCATCACTTTGAATATTTCTTGCCACTCCCATCTGGCCTGCATGGTTTCTGTTGAGAAATCAGCTGACAGTCATATGGGTACTCCCTTATAGGTAACTAACTGTTTTTCTCTTGCTGCTTTCAAGATTCTCTCTTTGTCTTTTGCTCTTGGCATTTTAATTATGATGTGTCTTGGTGTGGTCCTCTTTGGATGCCTTTTGTTTGGGGTTCTCTTCACTTCCTGGACTTGTAAGTCTATTTCTTTCACCAGGTAGGGAAAGTTTTCTGTCATTATTTCTTCTAATAGGTTTTCAATATTTTGCTCTCTCTCTTCTTCTGGCACCCCAATAATTTGGATGTTGGTACACTTAAAGTTGTCCCAGAGGCTCCTTACACTATCTTCATAGTTTTGGATTATTTTTTCTTTCTGTTTTTCTGGTTGGGTGTTTTTTGTTTCCTCATATTTCAGATCTTTGGTTTGATTCTTGGGGTCCTTTGGTCTACAGTTGAATTTCTGTATATTCTTTATTTCAGACAGTGTATGCTTAATTTCTGACTGGTCCTTTTCCATTTTTTTGGCATTCTCATTAAGGTCTTTGAAGGTCTCACTAAGCTCCTCGGGGGTCTCATCAAGTTTCTCGGAGGTTTTTAGAAGATTCTTGACTAACCTTATAAATGTGGTTTTGAACTCTATGTCCAGTAGTTTGCTTTCCTCCATTTCTTTCATTCATGACATGTTTCTTTGTCTCCGCATTTTATGTTGATGGAGTGGTTTTCTATGGTAGGTGACCAGTGGTTCAGCCTATCACCTGAGGTGGACACTCTTGGTGCACCCCTTTGTGGGCTGAGTGCAAAGTCTTGGTGTAGTTAAGCCTTGATTGCTGTTGGTATACAGGAAGGAATTGACCTCCAGGCCAATTGGCTGTGAGGACCTGCTGTGTCTATAATGTAAGAACTGCTGTGCTGGAGACACACTTATGGGGCAGAACTTGCTTCAGTGGGGCTTTGGTGCTCACTGAGTCTGCCTCTTGAATGTGTCACTTATGGATGTGAGTAGTTGAAATCTGGTGTCGTCTCATACTGACCATTAGATACACTAGCTTCTGGATCTCCAATGGGGTGCAGGTCAGCTACTGTCTGAGGCCACCCAGCAGGTACAGCGAGAACTACAGTTTCTCCTCTTTGCTTAGGGTTTGGCGGTTTTGGAGCTGTCTGACCAGAGCTGCAGTTTGTTAGGTTAAGCTGCGATAGGGCAGACCATTTATGTGCAAAAACCGCTGCATGGAGCTTGGGTGGGTTTGTAGATTGTGTGGGGCGGGGTCTCAGGGAGTCAATAGGCTAGGGTGTGGCAAACAGCAATGGCTACCAATCAGCCGTCTCTGTGTTTCCAAGTCCCCGTGTCCCATGCCCCAGCGTAGTAAACAATGATTGCTGGGCACACCTCTGCAAGAAAGCCACCCTCACTTCCCGACCTGATGGCAGACAGTCCAGCTTCTCCCTGTATGAGTTTGGGTCCCCAGCATCTTCCCAGAAACTGGAGTTCAGAGTAATCGGGAGTTTGTCTCCCTTCAGGTTGAAAAAAGCAGCTCACCCAGTCGCCCGCCGCCAGCCCGATTCGTGCGCCTCTGTACCTCAGCTTTTCAGCGTTTATGCACATCTCAATGCTCTTTTATCTTTCCTTCTAGTTGTTGAACTTCCACTCAGCCAGCTTTCCCATGGTTCTGGGTGATAGATGTTTTGTCTTTTAGTTGTAGTTTTGAAATTGTTGTGTGAGGCAGCAGTTTAGGTGTTTACCTATGCTGCCATCTTGGTTCTCCTAAGAGCTTTATTAACTGATTTAATCCTCACCACAACCCTATTAACAGGATTATTATTGTAATAGTCTGTATGTGGAAATTTATTATAATAGTTTTGTAGGTGCAGAGAGCAAAAATTGCTTAATTAGAATTAGTGAGTGGCTGGGCCAGGATTATTGCAAGTGTTCTAGCTCTTAACTGCCACACCTTAATGTTGCTTTAGTGTATGTTTTTTCACTCTTCATCATCACCTCCACTCCAAACTTTGGGTTCTGTGATAGCAGCTATTGCCTGATGAGTTTGGGTTTTTAAGTTTTGCTTTGTCTTGCTGTGTATTTCTTCTTCTTCCTACCTGTGAGAAGGTGATTCTGGATTCAGGCTTCATGGTCCCATGGAGGCAGGCTCTCTATAGGGGTGATTAATTTATGCTTGATGCTTTTTTAAAAAAATTGTCAGGATGTTTTAAATTATTATTATAACACTAAAGCATGAACTATACTGATTACTATACTGACTATTGTGGCAGAGAATCCTAGGTCTCCCTGTATCCCTTTGTCCATCGGTAGAAGACAAGGATTGTTACTCCTCTTTTACAGAGGAAAAAACTGGTTTTTACTTACAGCATGTCAGAAAATTGTTCAGCTTGAAGCCCTAGCTGGACTAACCCACCATTCTAAGCCCCCAGGGGAAAAAGGACAGTCAAGTTGTCAGCAATTTCTTTTTCCAAATGTAGCACCTGCCTCAGAGAAATAGAATGGAAGCACTCCCTTCTGACCTCTGGTTGGCTCTCGGAGACCCGGGATTGACAACCATGAGCCAGATGCTTACCTTGACACTTTCTTTCACATACCATTTGTCTACTACCTGTCACCTGGCCTTAAGACCCCAGGATGCAGCCAAATTCCAGTAGGATGCACACCAATTTCCATATTCTCAATGCCCACCAGCACTTTTGTCCATAGCAATCTGTGTGTGACAGGTCTCCTCCCCACTTCACCTTTCACAGCTGCCCTGTTCTGACTTTACCATAAGAAAGTAATCTGCCTCAGGTATCCGAATATCTTTCTATGCAACACTGCCCCAGGCATCCTGCAAAGGGGCAAATCACAATGCTGGCATCTGTGTAGAAAGAGTGAGCATTAAGCAAGTTATGTTGCTATCAGTTATTTGCTTTTATCAAAATTGGAGCAACATCTAGTCATGTTGTCACTTAAGATAATTTGTGATAGATCATTTTTCACCATATAACTTGGATGCAAGGTAAACAATCTTGAGTTGTTGTTAAATTTCTTCCTATACCCATCTATTTAGTGCTTGTATCTATAAAATCAAAAATTGGAGAATTAACTCTGAATCTTGTCTCATTCTAGCAGGAAATAATATTCATCCACAGCTACATGAACTAGTGAGGAAGGTGGGGGAGCAGTACTGTCATTAAGAAAAAGGTTTCCAATAAAATTGTACTGTTAATACTTATCTAATTTTGTGACATGTTCATTTTGTTGTGATATTGTATGATGGAAAGATAACTCGGTCCAGAATAACTTGAAAAACATGTAGAGCCTTATAGTCACAGGAAATATTTTTTAAATTTATATAT
The DNA here is from genome assembly GCA_026230045.1 of Corynorhinus townsendii. Taxonomy (NCBI): domain Eukaryota; kingdom Metazoa; phylum Chordata; class Mammalia; order Chiroptera; family Vespertilionidae; genus Corynorhinus; species Corynorhinus townsendii. The sequence continues at coordinate 197,661,609 of JAPDVU010000001.1, forward strand.
AAGTTCTTTTTATAGAAAGGCTTGGCATGGACAATCAATAAGAGACTTCCAAATATAAAGGTTAAATAAAGTTCTGTAGAGGAAAGAGAAATGGAAATACAAGTTTAAGAAGAAAAATGAAGAAAAGAAAGAGCTTATTCAATAATTTGTATAACTAGATGGTGGTAGGGAACAAAGAACTATAGTATTTACATTCCATTGACTACTCTTAGAATGCTGTCATGACCTTGTTTTAAAGTCAGTGTTTAAAATACACTGTAGTTTGTATCTTTACAATTATTTAATCTTAGAAAACCTGTAGTTACCAACCTAACAATGAGTGTGTGAGGCACAGGAAGGTTGAGGGTCACATATATTTCTAAAATTCTTTTGGAGGTACTTGAACAAAAACAGATCTAAAGCCATGTCCAACATCCTTTGGAACCCACCCACAAAGAAGTTGCTTTTTGTTATTTATTTTATTTGAATATTTTTCTCTGACCACACACACACACACACACACACACACACACACACACACACACACAAAATGATCATTTGGCAGCTATGGTGAAAAGAGTCCAGGCTGCTGAATTCAGACAGATGTGGGTTCCAAATCCCAACTCTGCACTTTACTGTGTGACCATGGGGAACTGCTTAACCTCTGGGCTGCAATTACTCACTTGCAAACAGGGAAAAGTTGTTATGAGAATTAAAAATAATATATGCAAAGGACCTTGTAAATGTCTCATAATAAATATGATGATTAGAGAAAACAATCATTCCTAATCTTTCTTTTCCTCAAAATCTTTCTATCAGTTTTAATACAAAATATGAGCAAGCCTTTCATCTTTCTAAGGGAAGAAAAAAAAAGCCTAAATGGTATTTATGTAGCTGCACCTGTCTGTTCACTTAGTGTCACCATTTCCCAGGGATCAATACGATTGTTTGCCCCTGGACATAGTATCCTGGCAACACACATCTTGAACTAATTCAGGTGAATTTCCTCTGTCATTTATGGTCACTTGGCTCCTGTTATCAAGTGGCTCCTTGCAACCTTCCATAAATATTAGGATTATGCTTGCTTAAGGGAAATGAGCAAATGTTATGTTTATACATCGTTTTTCTCTTGGGATTTTACAATGCTGAGCAAAGAGCCATCCACTGAGGTCACCACAGTCTCTTTGAATGCATTTGGGTGGGTATTTTTGAGCTATGCAAACAGAGCAGAAAAGATTTATTCCCAGGGTTTTCTAACCTGAAAAAAAAAAAAGAGTAATTCCTCAATGAATCCTTAACAACTATTGTTGATGATCAGGAAAAGCACAGGAAATACCTGATTTTTCCTGCACATGGGTTTGCCCTGACATTTTCTTTTCTTTCCGCTGGGAGTAGGCTGGCAAGGATTTTTAAGGCAAATCAACAGTCAGAAGTTATTGCCAAAACATTAGCAAATAGTATATGAATTTTCCATGTTCTAAGTGTAAATATTCTTCACTTTAAATTCCCTTTACCCTTCAAAGTCTGATTTAAAAATATATATATTTCTTATTTGAATCTCTAAAGGCAAGACATTTACTATAACATTCATTACATAGGTTTTTATGATTACTAAGCAAACATATATTTGTAATAATGGTACAGTTCTTCATTAAAAATGATAGTTTTTGATGAGATTAAAGTCTCCCATAATCTTACCACCTTGTATATCAATTTACTGTATCTCTTTTTAAAAGTTTTCCCTTGTACTGTTGACAAAAGAAACATCCCAACCCGTAGAGACTTCTTATGAGTTTATCTGAGCCAAAACTGATGACACTTGCTGGGAAATAAGACTTCAAATACTCCAGGAGGGAAAGTAAGGAAGATTACATGAAAGTGGGAGAAAGTAAGGTAGAGGGTTGTTAACAGGATTATGTGCTTGCTTGATAGGTCTGGAAAAGAGGATTACTTCTGGGATTTCAAAGATATGCTCACCAAGATGCACAAGAACAATGGATGGGTCTGGCTCATAAATCTTTAGCCAAAGAAGTTATAGGCCTGGGGCATGACTACCCATCATGACCTGCCCAGTTAGGAATTTATGATTTATTACAGCACCCCTTTTGCTTCCACAGAATTTGCTGTATTAAACAGAAAACCACAGGCCCATAATAGTGTCACTCATGCTGAAAGTCCATGAAGCCAAACCTAAATAGCTGATCTAATTGCAGTTCAACCTCTCCCCGAAACATTATCAGCCTGGAATTTCCTGATCAGCACCACTGAGGTCATCTACCTGATAAGACCCTCTGCCTTCCCCTGGGGGAAGGTGTCCTTGCCTGAAACAATCCACTCTTTAATTTCTTAGTCCCACCCTCTTTCTGGCTATAAAGTCCTTCCATTTCGTATAATTCATTGAAGCCCTTCTAGTTGCCAGATGGGATGCTGCCCGATTCATGAATTGCTTAATTCAAGCCAATTAAACATTTAAATTTACTAGGTTGAATTTTAACAACTGTAAGCTATTTTTTTTTTCCAGTTATAAAATGCCTTGTATGGGAAAAAGGAAGAAAAAAAAACAAAACTACTGGACTTTCTTTTTATTTTTTTAATGTTCAATGATCTCTGAACTTCTTATTGGCCTCCCCAAGGGGTGCCCCACCTCTGCTGCCTTAACACCTCAGAACTTTGGTGTTGTTGACCTCACACACCACTTTGCCATCCACAAGCCTGCAGTGGTGTTCTTTTGGATGGATTGCATGCAATTGCTGTTGTCCAGAGCATCACCAAGACTGAAGTCTCCTTCCAGCAGGAGGAGGTTGGTGGTGTTCTCAGCCTTCAGCTTGGCCTTGATGCGCTGCAGGGCCTCCTACCCCTGGGCCTGGTGCTGCCCCTCGGCCCTGGACTGGGCCAGGTCTGACTCCAGCTGCAGCAGGACCCCATTGAGCTGTTCCGTCTGATGGCATAGCACATCTCCATCTCCATCAGGATGTTCTCCATGCTGGTCCTCAGATTCCTCATCCAGTCTAGGTCAACCTCCAAGGCCTGGACCGTACATCTCAGCTCCTTGAGTGTCATCTCAGCAGCTCCTATCTCAGCGGTCTGCAAGGTGACCACTGTGGTGCTCTCCTCAGTCTGCTGGGACTAGTACTTGTCTAACTCTTCTCGGTTCTTCTGAGCCAGCTCATCACACTGGGCCCAGATGTCTGTCATAATCTTGTTGAGGTCCTGATATTTGGGGGCATCCAACTCCACAGTCAACCCAAAGTTGGCAATCTGGTTTTGTAGACCATTTATTTACTCCCTCCCTATGGTTCTTCTGCATGAAGAGCTGCTCCTCCTTGAGAGCCTTGATCTCTGACTCCAGCCACAGCTGAATGATATTGGTGGCATCAATGACCTTTCAGAGCTCATTGAGTCACTCTCCATAGACTGGCACATGGCCAGCTCTGTGTCATATTTGACTCTGAAGTTATCAACAGCAAGACGGGCATTGTCAATGTGCAGAACGATATGGGCATTGCCCACAGAACTTACAAAGTCCTGAGCCCTCCAGTCCTCGATGATCTTAAAATAATGCTCCCAGCCTGTGACATGGGGTCCCTTCTTCTCCAGGTATTCCCATATGTCACTCTCCAGTCTCCAAATATCAGCTTCCAGGCTCCTTGGCCTCTCCAAGTAGGAGGTCATTCAGGCATTGCATCGTCTCCTTCTCACTGGATGTCCCCTATGCCTGCCAGACACCCAGCCATCCCTGCAGCCAGGTTCCTGGACCCCCAGCCAGCCCGCACACTGGTGGAGATCTGGAAGCCTGAGCCCCCAGCACCTGCATAGATGCATAGATGCTGGCCTTGCTGCTGTCCTGTGGGGCCTGGTGCCTGGGTGACTGCAAGGATCTCAGGGTCCAGTAGTTTGTGGAGACACTGGAACAAGTGCTGAAGCTCATGTCGTTCAGGGAGGAAGGCAAGAGGCCAAGACTCAGGTTTGAGCCACAGTGAAAAAGCTATTAGATTTTTAAGTGTTTTTTTTTTAAATTATATTGTGAAATAATTTTAGATTTAAGGAAAATTTGCAAAAATAGCATAAAGAATTCCCATATACCCTTCTAAGAGATCTTGTAAATGTTAACGTTTTCCCACGCTTGCTTTGTCATTCTCTCTCACTGTTTTAAGTCACTCAATACTGTGTATGAGTTCACATGTTTTCTTTCTTTCTTCATGTGAACCAGGATGTTCTCTATGGTACTTATTTCCTATAATTTACAGCTCAGCATGTGTTTTAAACACACATATAATTAATCAAAGTGATACACACAAATGGTCAAAAGACCAAATAGAAAAGATGTTCTTTCGATGGAAAGCCACATTCCACCCTCAGCTCTGCTTTTCAGAGGCAACATCTTTTAAACAATCTTTGTCGCTCTGGGTTCTTCTCAAACCTGCACCTCTCTTAATGATCTGCTTCTACTTCTGCTTCTTACTGATCAACTTTGGACATTTAGCTTTAACCTTCTACCATGAGAGACACGAAGGCAGCCCATTTACTCCCTCTCTGCCATAGTGACATCACTATTAGTTCTTCCACTGATGCCCTCTGCATCTTCAATCAACATGCTTAAGTCTCAACTTTTGTTCCAGCCTCCACAGAAAGTGAACTGATCTCCCCTCTGTAAGCAGGGGGTATTAGCACTCGAATTCCTTCCCCTCACCTAAAGGCTGTTCCCTTACTTTCACACAATCCATTTATAACATTTTCATTCTGTTCTGTAACCACCCTTCTAATGTCCATAATTTGTCTATGAGTTCATCCTACATGATGGAAAACTAGTAAGAATTGAATTTCCGTGGTGATGATCTAGGCTGGGGCAGTGGTCGGCAAACCGTGGCTCGCGAGCCACATGCGGCTCTTTGGCCCCTTGAGTGTGGCTCTTCCACAAAATACCACGTGCGGGCGCGCACGTACAGTGCGATTGAAACTTCGTGGTCCATGCGCAGAAGTTGGTTTTCGGCCTGGGCGAGTCTATTTTGAAGAAGTGGCGTTAGAACACTCAAGGGGCCAAAGAGCCGCATGTGGCTCGCGAGCCGCAGTTTGCCGACCACTGGGCTAGGGTAAGGAGTTGCTAGGAATCTTCACAGGGCCAGGATCATGACCACCTGTCACTTAGTGGAGAACCTTCTCCATGTCAAATAGAAATGGGGATTCTATCTTTTCTCTCCACCAAATCCCTTAACCAATCTGCATGTTTTTCCCACGTCTTGCTACTTCCTGATCAGCCATTGTCCTGGCATCACGTTTTGTGTGTGACTTTCTCCTTCCTCCTCAGGCTTGGAGAGCATGCAGAAACCCTTCAAGTTTCAGAATGTGCTGCTCTGTTCTCCCTAGAAAGTGTGCTGCTCCCTTTCTTTAGAACAGCCTCCTATTTTAATTAGTTACCAAGAACGAAACAAATTCAGGAGATTTTATATAAATTCTAGATTTCTGTCTTCTACTGAAAAATTACAAGATTGGACTGGAACGCTGCAGCAATTGAATAGGCTGTGGAGCCACCGTACTAGCTCTCTTCCTCTCCCACCTGTCTAGACTCCGTGGTAAGGAGTTCCCAGCACTTGAAAGAGACTTGCACTTAATATCCTTGGCTCCAGCCCCACATCTCGCCCCTGCCCTGAAGCCTCTGTCAGGTTCCACAAGGCAGACTGCCTCCTCTGGGCTGCAGCCCCTCCTCGTGTTTTCTCCCTTGCTCCTTACTCAATGTGTGGTCCAGACCGGAACAGCCTCCATGGCATCACCCGGAAGCTTGTAGATGCAGAACCTCTTGCCTACCCTGAACCTCCTGAATCATATTCTTCAGTTTAATGAGATTTCTTGGTGATTCTAGGCCAATTAAGAAACAAACTGGTCTAGAGTACAGTTTTCCTGCCTTGCTTCATTGTGCATCTCTCCCCCACCCCTAAATTTATTAAATTCTCTCATGCATGGATGTCCCGCACCCCTTTCACTTCATTATCGATTTTGTGAATTTATTTGCTTTCTATTTTCATTTCTTTTCCTTTACTTAATGGGATCTCTAGAGGCAAAGGGGAAAACCTTTGTGGTCAATAATTCAGCAACTTGACAAGTTTCAGATACAAGTCTTAGAACAGTAGAGCAATAAAAATCTTTGCCATTCCCTGTGTTGGTTTTGTTAGTTTGTGTTTTACAGCTATCCTCTCATTAAGCACACAGATGTGAGGGATATAACAGATGTTTATGATCTTGATGGTACAATTCTTCATGTGGGAGTCTCCTGGTGCCCTGGGGTTGATTACTTTACACCTGGAAAACTCAGAGACACTGCTGCCTGTAAGACTGGCAGCCACCATTCTGCCAGAAACAACAGCATTAAAGAATCAAATTGGAAATTACAACTGTGGGGAGGAAGAAAGTTTCCTCTACTCTAAAGGTTCTTTTTGCTGGACTGGTAATCAAGCACACATGATTTAGCAAGCGAAAATAACCACATTTAATATATATACATGTACAGGAACCTGTACTTACATCAGAGAGTCAGAGACTCCACATGCATGAGAGGTTCAGAGACAGAAAGGGGAAATGAGGTAGCTGTGACTTTCTGAGCTAGGGATGAGGTAAGGCACCTTGAGGCTTTAGAAGGTCATTGCAGGGAGAGCACACGTTCAGTAATTAGTAGTTTGCCTTGCCCTATACATAGATTATCTCTGATAATACCCTATTATCAGCAAGGCCTCTGACTCACATTCCTCTAGATAGTTAAGTTTCTCTTGAGTCCACAGGGTCCAGTTACCTGTAGCTCAAAATAATGTGCATATCACAGAGGTGCATCCTGGGTGGCTCTTACTGAATCTCTCCCTATACAATGAAGACAAGGGGAATGGAACAGCATAGCAGAGCCCCACAACACCATGTTTCTTTATTATTCTGGGTGTGTTCTTATTTTTAGCATCACAACTGCTGCTACTGCACAGTTGTCCCAGCCAGTCATCCAAGTATTTGTGGAAATTAACTGCAGTGTTATGAATGTTTCACAGATGGGTGAATCAAAGCTGATGAGAAAACAAACTGGTTCTGATCTTTTCACCATTTTTGGAGATGAGTTTTATCTGGATGAAAATAAGTATTTTCAATCAGAAACTACTGTAACACAGAAAAAAACATGTTTGGTTTTTTTGTTTTTTTTCTGCTAGAAACTGAATACCCAACTGAAAGTGGCTTGAACTTTGGAATTGGGTGGGAAACCTGGCGAGATCTGATTTCATTGGTCTGGGAGTGGCATCGGCATTGAGAGTGATTCTTAGGTGCAACCAAGGTTGAGAACCACAGCTTACACAATGCAGATGCTAACTGTTCCACTCAACCAGAGGTCTGCTGGCGATGGGGTGGCAATATTGTAAGCATGGCTCCGGAACTCAGTAATGTCATCAAGGACGCAGGCTCTTCAACTTTCTCCTTATTCTTAACATGTCAATGTATCCACTCTCAGGCACAGATGGCTGTTTAGCTCCAAGCATAAAGTGTTAAACACAACAGGGAAAGTGGGATAAAAACCGTCTCCTCTCCCTTCTCTTTGTCAGTGAAAAACACTTTCTAGAAATCCACACCCCCACCTCACGCTGGAAATTTCTCCTTTATTTCGTTGGCTAGAACACAGCCACCCATGGACCAGCTGGTGCGAGGCTAATTTCAATTAGCATGTTGCTTTTACAAAACAAAATGAAGGTTCCATTAAATTAAATAATAAGAGGAGTCCTAGCCAGTTTGGCTCAGTGGATAGAGCATCAGCCTGCAGACTGAAGGATCCCAGGTTCAATTCTGATCAAGGGCACATGTCCCGGTTGCAGGCTCAATCCCCAGTGTGGGGTGTGCAGGAGGCAGCCAATCAATGATTCTCTCTCATCATTGATGTTTCTCTCTCTCTCTCCCTCCCCCTTTCTCTCTGAAATGAATAAAAATATATTTAATAAATGAATGAATGAATGAATGAATGAATGAATGAATGAATAAGTAAGTAAATAGAGGGGAATGACTATTAGGTGGGCAACCAACAGCATCTGTCTCTGTAACCTTGTTATCCAAAACAAATTACTAAAAAATTCATCATTAACTTGTGGGATACCTGCAGGCTCCACTGGACCTGAAAACATTTATTCCTTTGGAGCAGTTCTAACTATTTGTAAGGAGTATAATTTTGTGACTTTTATTTTTTTTCTTGGAGGTCTTCCTAAGAACAAAGAGAAAATTTAATTTAAAAATAGGATAAAAATCATTGGATCTTGACGATTAACATGTCTAAGATACATTGTGGGAGCTTACTGATCTTATTTTTCCTTTTTCATGCTTTCATTGCCATTTCATCACTTATCATATTCTTCCATTTTCCCCCAGCTTCATTTTAAAGAGGAATAATTAAATAATGAGAACATAAAAAATAATTGAATCACCTAAAAGGATGATGCAATGGTAAACACACACACACACACACACACACACACACACACACACACACACACACACACCAACCACATTGTTATCCTTCAATTTTTTTATTGCATCGCCCAAAGTATTGCATCCTTTTTCAAGAAGGAATAAAAGACTTGAGAAACTATTTTCATAGTTTGCTTTAAGGTTTCATAGGACAAGTTAAGAATTCAGAATTTTTCATTTTCCATCCATCCAAACTGACAGGGTGATATTTCATAATTATTAGGTGAATCAGAAGATAAATGCAAAGAGACAGATACCAACACCCTAGACTCTAATAATGAGGATGGAGGATGGAATTACTCATATAAACGAAACCTGATTATAAGTTTTCAGATGATATTGTAGATGAACTTTCTCAGACTCAAGAATCAATAAGTGGTCCATGTATTTCTATGGATAAAAAGAAAATGTGGTACTTTTTATCCTGTTACTCATTCAACAGGAAGCACATCATCACCCAGTATTTTTGGCAAGAACCTGGACCATCTTGTTTTGTTAAGAAAAAAAGCATAATGGTATTCTTTAATCTTTCTTTTATTGTTTATGCACCAGTATTTATTTGAAGGTTTGTTGTGTTTAAATTCTTGTTAACATTTCTAATAAAACGTTTTTCTTACTATCCCTATATTCTTTTAGAAATTAATCATGAAATAATTTCAAAATGGTGATGAGTATTTCTCTTTATATATTGACAAAGGTTACTCAAATTACCCAGCTGTGGGCTCAGAATCCTTTATCAGTGTCAACAAGAGAAGCATATTGATTATCTTGTTTAGGAGAGGCACTGTGCCATGCTCTGAAGATAAAAACAAAAAAAAACAAAAAAAAACAAAAAAAGGGAAGAAAAACAAAACAAACAAACAAAAAACAGGCCTGCTCCTGAAGAGCTTATACCCAGCTGGGAGTCAGGAATACAGCTTTTCTCCCATCAGCTGTAAATGCCACATTAGAGTTTTTCATTGCCAGTTGCGGGATCCCCTCTTTACTCCCAGCTTTCCCCAGTGTTAACATCTTACACAACTCTAGTGGAATGTCAAAACCAAGAAATGGACATTGGAACAATCCATACAACTTACTCAGATTTTACCAGTACAGACAGACGTGTGTGTGTGTGTGTGTGTGTGTGTGTGTGTGTGTGTGTGTGTGTGTGTATAGTTCTATACAATGTTATCCCTTGTAAAGCCTTATGAAACCACCACCATAATCAAGATAGTCAACTGTACCATCACAAGACTTGCTCTTCTCACCTTTATAGTCATATTGATTCCCCTCCCCACCTTTAACTCTGGTAACTAATCTTTTCCCCATCTCTGTATTATTTCATGAACATTACACGAATGGAATCATGCAGTGGAATGGAATGGAAACATCCTTTTGATTGGATTTCCTCACTCAGGACAACTTCCTTGAGGTTAATCCAACTTGTTGTGTGTATCAAGTTTGTTCCTTTTTATTGCTAAGTAGTACACTATGGTGTAAATGTGCCATAGTCTGTTTAACCATTTAGCTCTTGAGGGACATTTGGGTAGTCTCCAGTTTGGAGCTATTAAGAATAAGGCCGCCATGAACAGTCATGTACAACAAGTTCTTGTGTGAAAATAAATTTTTATTCCTCTGAGATAAGTGCCTAAGAGGGCAACTGCTGGTTATATGGTAAGTTCATTATAGTTTTTTAAAAAGCTGCCAAATTATTTTCTGGAGTGACTGTACCATCTTATTCCCAGCAATAAGAGTGATCTGGTTTCTCTGCACCCTCACTTGCACTTGGTGGTATCACTATTTTTCATTTTAGCTGCTATGATAGGTATATAGTGATATCTCACTGCAGTGTAATTTGCATTTCTTTAATGGGAAAAAAAAACTACTGAACATCTTTTCATGTGTTAATTTGCCATCTGTATATCTTCAGTAAAATGCCTGGGTTTTGCTCATTTTCTAATTGGACTATCTGTTTTATTGTTTAATACTGAGTTTAAGAGTTCTTTATTCTAAATATACCCAGTTACTATTTTTTTAAAATTATAGTTGGCATACCTAGCTATTTTTAATCAGCTGCTATAACATTTAATTTAAGGGTCAAATGATGTCATGAAAAGTCTCTATCTCACTGAACCACATTAATACTCCTCCCTCTTTAGCAAAACCATCTATATCAACTCCCATCCAGCTGTCTTCAAAGAGGAACTCTGTGAGGGCCAGTTCCAACCCTGGGCAAAACATTCTATTTTCGCAAAGCAGTTTATTTGCCATTGATCTGCTCCACGCCATTCTTTAAGGATTAGAGTGCCAGCTCTTCATCCTTTGGAGAGAGGTTTTGTTATCAGAGCCATGAACGTGGCTATGTTGACATGACAACTTTTCTATTTTTAATTTTCCCCACTTTCACTAGACGGGTTTTCTTGCTCATTCATTTCTCTGCTTCCCCACAGCGTTAGCTTTCCCCTGCTATGGCCACAGCACTCACCTCTCCATGCCTACGCAGCTCAGTTCCTCAGATTAACTGATTCTGCGTCTGTTGTCCATTTCCAAAGTTCTGGGAGAGAGCTTGGACCCCTGGACTTCTAGTGCACCTGGGGAAGTGATGGCAGGGAACACGTGACTCTCCTGGGGATGTAGCCTATGCGGGTCTCTGAACAGAGGTATGAACAGAGAATTAGTGTCACCTGTATTAGAAGGACCACAGGGAACAGAAAGTCAAGAGAGACGAAGGGGTTCTCAGAGCCACCGCTCCAGTGGGAGAGGCAGGACATAAACCAGCTCCAAAGCTCACACTATACCGACAATGGCATTCACCTCACCAAAAACCTGGATTTCTTGGTGAGGAATCAAGTATCCACGATTACAAAAGAGAGACACATAAATTCCAATAGAAAAACATATCAGGAGAAAACAGAAGACATGAACCTATTAAGTGAAATACTACTTATAATTAAAAGAACAACAGCGTTACTCCCGTTTAACAAGTTTTGCAGTAGTTTAAATGTATGCTTATATTATCCTCCTAATAAAAATACTTCTCTGTAAAAAAATACTTTAGTGTGTTTATGAGCCCTTGGGTGGCATGGCTTAGTAACATACAAAGTTAATTCCATAAAGTGATAGGAAAATACAGAATGGCCCAAATCCCTTTGAACAAGATACCTGCTCTTATGCAAGAACACTCTAATTTTGTCCTTTAATCAGCATTAACTAACTTTCTAATGTTAAAACATGGCATTTTCTAGGATTGAGTGAATGGGGTAACTAAATAGTACCTTTTTAAATGCAATCTTGGATCTTTCCTGCTAAGATTTTTACTTATGAGTTTCTGTCTATGTTTAAGAGTGAGACTGGTTTATAATATTCCTTCTTGAACTAACCCTGTCAGGTTCTGATACTGAGATTATGACAGCTGCTGTCTTTAATAATGTGTATAAAATTGGGATTTTTACTTGACTCCAAATTCATTTAGCCTGGTGTTTTCTTTTTGAGAAGAATTTTAAATACAGACTAACTTTTAAATTAGATTTTCTATTTCTTTTAATTGGGTCAACTTTATAGAGTCAGAATTCACATATTATACATTCACCCACTTAACATGTATAACTTAGTGGTTTTAGTAAATTCAGAGTTGTGCAATCACCACCACTATCTAATTCCAGAACATCTCATTATTAAAAAACAAACAACAACAAAAAAAACCCTGAACCCATTGGCAGTCATTCACCCTTTCCTCACAATCCTTAGTCCTAGGCAACTACCACTCTACTTTCTGAATATCAATTTGCCTATTCTGGACATTTCATATCGTTGAAATCACATAATATATAATCTTTTGTGATTGGCCTCTTTCAATTAGCATGTTTTCATGGTTCATCCATATTATAACATGTATCAGTACTTCATTTCTTTTTATTGTCGAATACTATCCCATTGTATGGTTACACCACCTTTTGTTTATCAATTCATTACTTGGACATTGGTCCTGTTTTTACTTTTTGGCTATTATAAATAATGGTGCTCTGAAGAGTCATGTACAGGTTTTTATGTGGACTTGTTTTCATTACTCTTGGGTTTACACCTAGTTATGGAAACATTAGGTCATATGATAGCTGTTCATCATTTTGAGGAACTGCCAAACCAACAGTTTATGTTCTGACCGGCAGTGTCTAAGGGTTCTTGTTTCTCCACATCCTTGTCAACATTTGTTATTGTCCATCTTTTCCATTATAGCCATCCTAGTGGGTACTAAGTGATTACCTCTTTGTGGTTTTGATTTGCATTTTCCTGATGGCTAGAGATATTACGCATATTTTTATGTGCTTTTTGGCCATTTGTACTATATCCTCTTTGGAGGAATGCCTATTTATGTCCTTTGCCCATTTTTAAATTGGGCTATTTGTCCTTTTACTATTGGGTTGCAAGAGTTATTTACATGTTCTAAATACAAGTCCCTTATCTGATATGACTTGCAAAAAAAATTTTCCATTGTGTAGGTTGTCTTTTTTACTTGTTAGTGTTCTCTGAAGCACAAACTTTTTTTAATTTTGATGTTGGCTTCATCTAGTTTTTGGGTGTGTGCTTTTTGTTTGTTTGTTTGTTTTTCTGGACTGTGCTTTTGGTTATATCAAAGAAACCATTGCTTAATCCAAGGTCAAAGATTTATGCCTATGTTTTCTTCTAAGACTTTTATAGTTTTAGCTCATACATTTAGGTCTTAATTCATTTGGGATTGATATGTTATGATATAGGGGCCCTACTTCATTTTTTTGCATGTATACAGTTATCCCAGCACCATTTATAAAAAGACTATCCTTTCTCCATTAAAATGTCCTGGCCACCTTGTCAAAAATCAGGTGACTGTAAATGTGAGTTTACTTCTGGACTCTCAATTCCATTTCATTGATCTATAGGTCTCTTCTCATGCCAATATTTCACTATCTTGATTATTATAATTTCACTAGAGGCCTGGTGCACAAAATTTGTGCACTTGAAGTGTGTGTGTGTGGGGGGAAGGGGTCCCTCAGCTCGTCTGAATCCTCTCACAGTCCAGAAGCTCTCAGGAGATGTCCAACTGAGGGCTTAGGCCCACTCCCCTGGGGATATCCTTAGTGCTGCTGCAGAGGCAGGAGAGGCTCCCGCCACTGCCGTTGCGCTCGCCAGCCTGGCTTCTGGTTGAGTGGTGCTCCCCTGTGGGAGCACATTGACCACCAGGGGGCAGCTCCTGCTTTGAGTGTCTGCCCCCTGGAGGTCAGTGCCGGTCATAGCAACTGGTCATTCCACTGTTTGGTCAATTTGCATATTAGCCTTTTATTATATAGGAGAGTAAGTTTTGAAACTGGGAAGTGTAAATCCTCCAACTTGTGCTTTTTCAAAATTGTTTTGCCTACTCTGGGTCCCTTGAATCTCTATATGAATTTTAGGATCAGCTTGTCATTTTCTGCAAAGAAGCCTGCTGAGTTTTGATAGGGACTGCTTTGAAGCTGTAGGTCAATTTGGGGAGTATTTCCATCTTAACAATATTAAGTTTCCTGATCCATAAACATGAGATGTCTTTGCATTTATGTAGGTCTTTTGTGTCTTTCAACATGCTTAGTAGTTCAAAGTATAAGTTTTATACTTATTCATTAAATTTATTCCTAAGTATTTTAGTCTTTTTGATGTTCTGAGTGTTTTAATAAGATCTGCTTTTGTAAGTACTTGTTCATTTCATGAAAATTTTCCAATCTGTCATGAAATTATTTAAAAATCTTGAATTAGTCAGTGTTCAACCAAAGAAACAGAACTAGTTTAAGATATATATTAAGAGATTTATTACAAGGAATTGGCACACCTGGTGGAGGCTGGATGATGAGTCTAAAATTCTAAACCAATGACATTCAGGAAGGGCAGGCTGGGAATCTCAGGCATGAGCTGAAACTGCTGTCCACACATATAATTTGTTCTCTCTCAGGGAAGCCTCAGTTCTGCTCTTAAGGGCTTTCAGCTGACGGAATCAGGCCCACACACATTACCTATAACCTCACTTACTTAAAGCCAATTGATTATGGATTTTAACACAATCTATAAAATCCCTTCATAGCAATCCACAAGTTAGAGATTGACTGATTAACTAGCCTGTTGACACATAAAACTGACCATAATCAGCCTTTTACCTTTTTAAAATCTGTACCATTTGTAGTTAATAAATTCCTTGGCGTCCTTAATTTCACTTATTTGTGTGTTTTTGTCATGATTAATCTTGCCAGATATTTTTCTAATTTATTAGTGTGTCCAAAAAAAAAACACAACTTTTGACTTTGTGATTCCATTATGTTTCTTTTCTTTTTTAAAAAAATATTTTTATTGATTTCAGAGAGGAAGCGAGAGAGAGAGATAAACATCAATGCTGACAGAGAATTATTGATCAGCTGCTCCTGCACACCTCACACTGGGGATTGAGCCTGCAAACCGGGTATGTGCCCTGACCGGGAATGGAACCATGACCTACTGACTCATGGGTCAACGCTCAACCACTGAGCCATGCCATCTGGGCTATGTTTATTTTCTATTCTATCAGTTTTGGCCCTTCACCATTCAGTCCCAGAGTGTACAACTTGGCATCAACCACAAGCACACCTCCGGGAAAAAAAGGCCACGCTTTAAATTTTAGGCTTGAGTTATTTTTTGTTGTTATTTAAGATTTTTTAAATTGATTTTTAAAGAACAGGAAGAGAGATAGAAACATCAATGTGAGAGCAAAACATCGATCATCGGCTGCCTCATGTATGCTCACTACTAGGGAC
This sequence comes from Corynorhinus townsendii, assembly GCA_026230045.1. Taxonomy (NCBI): domain Eukaryota; kingdom Metazoa; phylum Chordata; class Mammalia; order Chiroptera; family Vespertilionidae; genus Corynorhinus; species Corynorhinus townsendii. The sequence goes on from JAPDVU010000001.1 coordinate 197,676,830, forward strand.
TGAGCGTACAACCCGAATCAAACCAGCAACCCCTCGGTGCATGGGATGATATCCAACCACCTGAGCCAGGTGTTCTCTTTTTTTAACATCTCTATGGAGTACAAATTTGGACTCACACCCAAGTAGGGTGGGGTGGAATGCACAGAAAAAAGCCTAATGGCATACACCAAATGTTAACAGTGGTTATCTCTGTGTATTAGAATTGGGGATGATGTTTTTCCTCATTCTTTCCTGTATTAAAAAGTATGTACTTCTTGACTGATCTTACATTGGCTGTTGTAGGGGGAGCTAAAGGGCACTTTGGGGAAAATTTTAATATAAAACATGTTAGGCAACAATATTGTGTTAAATTTCTTTGGCATAAACATACAGTATCCATGTAAAAGACTGTCTATGTTCCTAGGGGATACATGAGGGGTGAAGTACCATCACGCATATTCCAAAGGTTTCAAGAAAGACCCTGTTTATAAAGCATACATGGGAAATGTCAACAATAAATCAATCTAGATAAAAGGAATACCTGTATTCATTGTACTATCTGAAATTTGCTGTAGATCTATATATATAAAAGGTTAAGCGACTGTCCAACTGGTAGCTATGATGCACACTGACTACTAGGGGGCAGATGCTCAACGCAGGAGCTGCCGAGCTGCAGTGACTTGGCAGCGGCGGTTCTCAGGTGATGCACTCTACAACCAGAGAGGAGGGAACCCAATTCCAGGGTTCATCACCTGAGAACCACCCTCTCACAATCCGGGACCCCTCAGGGAGTGACAGAGAGCTGGTTTCGGCCCGATCCCTGCAGGCCAGGCCAAGGGACCACCTCTGCCAAGGGATCCCGCTCACTCCACAGACACCCTTCTAGCCGCAGCGCTATCCCAGGTGTGGCCGGCTGGGGAGGGACCACAGGAAGTTGGTTACAGGGCATGTCTGGCCTGTCTTGCCCACTCCCGCCCTGCTGGCCACCTTCTAATGAATTTCCTTTCAATGTGCATGAATCTGTGCACTGGGGCACTAGTCTATATATATAAAAGGCTAATATGCTAAGTGTCCCTCTGACCATTCAACCAGTCACTATGATGCACACTAACCACCAGGGGGCAGATGCTCAACACAGGAGCTATTGTGACATGTACTGGCCATTTACAAAGAAACAGCACCGCGGACCAGGCGCCAACAAACTAATACTCAGCTTTCTCCAAGTGGGACACAGGCCCCACCACCACCCTGGAGCAACACCCCACTAAATCACAGCCGACGCTGCCAAGACCCATGAAGCAAAACACAGCCCACAGCCCAGCCCAACCCAGAAATGGTAGCTGTGGGCGCCAGATAATGATGTCAGGTAGCAAAGCCTGGCTTCCTCTACCTAGTGACTAGACACTCCTTGGAGTGTCTTCAGCCCAGGAACATGACTTGCTTTATAGCCAGGTGCAAACATTTTATACTTTAACCATATGTCTGTGAAATGTTTTCACATGCCTCATCTCATTTGATCCTCACAGAAGTCCTAGAGTGGGTAGATAGGGAGACTTGGTGGAATCCTATTTTCTCTTCATTAGCCGGAAAACAGGGATTTACAAAGTTTAGAATCTTGACCCGACTGAAAAGAAAAAGTGGTGGAACTTCAAAATGACTTCAGGTTTTCTCACTGCACAGAATATAGTCCAACACTGCTGCAATTAAATATTTCACCCTTTGTTCTCCCAACATGATCTACAATAATAATCTGCTTTACGTTGATATTTACTGCTGTGTTGCTGACAATTACCTGAAAGAGAAGTTGGGGTGCTTCACTGGGCTGGAAAAAGTTTAGCTAAATCAGAAAGCAGGTCTAATTAAGCAAGTTTAATCTACATATATAAAGCTCTCACCGGCACCAACTGCATGCGTGTTTCCACCTATCATTGTTGATCATGAATTTGATTGGCACTTCTATTATAAAGAAAGGGCAAATAGCGATACTAAAATATTTCTCCTAATTAATTTCTTTTCAATGTGCATGAATTTGTGCACCGGGCCAATAGTTTAAAAATAAAAAAACGGGGGGAAATTATATCCTTCTATAATAAAGCAGCTGGAAAACAAAAAAGTCCGTAAGACAACCAGCCACTGATTAAGATGCTTTCTAGAAAGAGAAACCAAGATGGCAGCATAAGTAAACACCTGAACTGCTGCCTCGCACAACAATTTCAAAACTACAACTAAAAGACAAAACGGACATCATCCAGAACCACAGGAAGGCTGGCTAAGTGGAAATTCTACAACTAGAAGGAACGAGAAAAGCACACTGAGACTCACAGGAGCTGCGGAAGGCAGAGGTACAGAGGCATGTGTGTTGAGAGGGCTGGCAACTGAGTACGCGGCTGGCTTTCTCAATAGGGAGGAAGACAAAAGCTCCCGACTGCTCTGAACTCCAGTTCTGGGCGAGACTCTGGGGACCCAGACTCACACGGGGAGAAACTGGACTGTCTGGCAGCAGGTGAAACTCGAGGGCGGCTTTCTCTCAGAGGTGCTTGCAGCGATTATTGCGGGACACTGAGACCCAGGGGCCTCTTAGGGGAGGGCTGACGGGAAGCCATTGCTGTTTGCTCCACCCTGAGATCCCGCCCCACGAAGCCATTGCTGCTTGCTCCGCCCTGAGACTCTGCCCCATCCAAGCTGAGCACAGAGGCTTTTGCATATGAATGGCCTGGTCCTTTGAATTCTAAGCTTACCTAACAAACTGCAGCTGAGTCAGTAAGATCCAGAACATCCAAAAGAAGGCCCAAGGCCCCACAGCAGCTTGCATTGCTTCACAGCTGGGCCTCATCTGGGTACCTCCAAAACCCAAACAAAGAAGAGGAATCTGCAGATCTCTCTGTAGCTCCAGCTGGGTGGCCTCAGGCAGAGGCTAAATTAGCACCTCCTTGGAGATCCAAGAGCCAGTGTACCCAGGAGTCAGAGTAGGACCATCCAGATTACAACTCCTCAGATCCATAAGGGACACACTCAGGGGGCAGATTCAGTGAGCACCAAAGCCCCACTGAAGCAAGTCTTGCCTCATAAGAGTGTCTCCAGCACAGAAGTTCTCCCATCGTAGACACAGCTGATCCTCACAGCCAAATGGCCTGGAGGTCAATTCCTCCCAGTGATACCAACAACAATCAAGGCTTAACTACAAGACTGTGCACACAGCCCACAAAGGGGTGCACCAAGAGTGTTCACCTCAGGTAACTGGGGAGGCTGAGCCACTGGGACCTATAGGACACAAAGCCACTCTATCAACACAGGGAAGCAGCCAAAATGCGGAGACAAAGAAACAGGTCACAAATGAAAGAAATGGAGGAAAACAAACGACTGGATATAGAGGTCAAAACCATGGTTATAAGGTTTTTCAAGAAAAGGCCAATAAATTTAGTGAGACCCTCAAGGATATGAAAAAGGACCAACCAGAAATTAAGCATACACTGACTGAAATAAAGAATAATATACAGAGATCCAACAGCAGACTAGAGGGCCGCAAGAATCAAGTCAAAGATTTGAAATACAAAGAAGCAAAAAACACGCAACCAGAGAAACAAAAAGAAAAAAGAATCCAAAATTATGAAGATAGTGTAAGGAGCCTCTGGGACAACTTTAAGCGTACCAACATCAGAATTATGGGGGTGCCAGAAAAAGAGAGAGAGAAAGATACTGAAAACCTATTTGAAGAAATAATGATAGAAAACTTCCCCCACCTGGTGAAAGAAAGAGACTTACAAGTCCAGGAAGCGCACAGAACCCCAAACAAAAGGAATCCAAAGAGGACCACACCAAGACACATCATAATTAAAATGCCAACAGCAAAAGACAGAGAGAATCTTGAAAGCAGCGAGAGAAAAACAGTTAGTTACCTACAAGGGAGTACGCATACGGTTGTCAGCTGATTTCTCAACAGAAACTATGCAGGCCAGATGGGAGTGGCAAGAAATATTCAAAGTGATAAATAGCAAGAACCTACAACCAAGATTACTCTACCCAGCAAAGTTATCATTCAGAATTGAAGGTCAGATAAAGAGCTTCACAGACAAGAAAAAGCTAAAGGAGTTCACCACCACCAAACCAGTATTATATGAAATGCTGAAAGGTAATCCTTAAGAAGTGGAAGAAGAAAAAGGTAAAGATAAAAATTATGAACAACAAATACATATCTATCAAGTGAATCTAAAAATCAAGTGAATCTAAAATCTGATGAACAGAATAAACTGGTGAATGTAATAGAACCAGGGGCATAGGAAGGGAATGGACTGACAATTCACGGGTGGAAAAAGGTGTGGGGGATACGGGAAGAGACTGGACAAAAATCGTACACTTATGGAGAGGGGAGTAAGGGCAGAGGGTGGGGTGGGAACTGGGTCCAGGGGAGCTATGGGGCGGGGGGGAGGAACAATTGTAATAATTTGAACAATAAAGATTTATTTTAAGGAAAAGATGCTTTCTACATGGATGGGTCTCATCCTTTTGTCTAAAGGGATCTGTTCCATGTTCGTGGCAGTGGCTCACCACAGGCTGCTGCACTGATAGGAGAGGCTGTAGATTTCCAGAGCTGGCAGGCATAATCCAGCGCTCACTCACGTGCTCTCTGGAATAATTAGATAATGCCCTTTTCATGAGTGTGAAGCTATAAAATAATCTCTTTGATAAGCTTTTGCTACTGGCAAATAAAATTAAGCTATGACCAATTTCTACAGTACATAATAAGCTCAGAATAGGCAGAATTATTGAAACCCAGCTTTGGTGGGTAATAAATTATTTCAATGTCCTACATTAAGCCCCAATTCCCTCAAACTTTTTTTTTTTTAAGAGGTTTAATCTTATACAGCAAAGGCATCAGGATAATGGTTTCTTGGTTTCAATGTTCTGATTTGTAAGGTAAACCAAGTCAACAGAAAAACCTTTCTTCAGCCAAATAAAAGTAGAGGATGAAAATAACTTTTTAGAAATCCTTGGTATTATCAGGGTCCTATGGATCTGAAATAGAATACTCAAGGATTATATCCTTAAGTATTATACACTGTGTACAATAAGATGAGGAAATAAAAACAAAAAATATATGTCTACAAACATGCTTTCCAAAGTATTATAAATAAACCTTTACTTCAGGATCTTGAAATCAAATCGTACTCATCATCAAACCGAATGACAAAGCAAGATGAAATAGGCACTATGATGATAACAGCTGACATTAAACATTACTATGTGCCAAGAACTAAGTGCTTTTATCTCATTTAATTCTCACAACAATCCTATGAAGTAGATACTATTATTATACAGACTAGAGGCCCTGTGTCCGAAATCCGTGCACGGGTACGGTCCCTAGGCCTGGCTGGCGACCAGGGCTGATCGGGGCCTTCCAGCTGCCAACTATGGCCTTCCTTCCCCAGTGCCGGCTGCCAGCCGGGGCCTTCCTTCATTCTACACTGCCCCTTGGTGGTCAGCGCATGTCATAGCGAGCAATCGAACTTCCGCTCTCCAGGTAGAACTCTAGAGGGGACACTTTGCACATTAGCCTTTTATACATATAGATTTTATAGATGAGTGGACAAGGGCAAAACTTAGGTTTTTTAGCTGGTAGGTATTGCAGTGGTTTTTCAAACCTGGTGCTATAATGTCTCCCAATACTAGATACTAATTAAAAAATCAGAAATGTATTCCTTCCAAACTTCAATCATCATGAGATAAGGAATATCCTTTGGCTCCTATATATCTAAATTTTCTTTTTTTTAATTTCTTTATTGATTAAGGTATTACGTATGTGTCCTTATCTCCCCCATTGCTCCCCTCAACACCCCCCCCTCATGCCCTCACCCCCCTGTTGTCTGTGTCCATTGGTTAGGCTTATATGCATGCATAAAGTCCTTTAGTTGATCTCTACCCGTTACCCCCACCCTCCCCTACCTTCCCTCTGAGTTTTGACAGTCTGATCAATGCTTTTCTGTCTCTGGATCTGTTTTTGTTCATCCTATTTTTTTCCTTTCAACCTATAAAACTATCCTCAATTTTGAACCACCTGATTTTATTTTACTGCTATTCACCCATCCCCACCCCTGTACCTTGCCCTCATTAAGTGGCTGTATTTATATTAAGCTCTGCTTAGAATAATAACAAAAAAAGTATGAAATAATTAAGTCTTGTTTCTCAAAATAAAACAATTAAACATTTTCTCTGATTTTTTAACTACTCTGTTATCAAGACATGCTCAGAAAAGTACCACTGATGCTCATAACCAGAGTACCTTACCAGGAGCACATCATGCTGACTGCAGACTATCAAAACACTACCTTCAATTCTTTGCTTTTGTATGTGATGTACAGCAGGATGGGGCTGACGGAGTAAATGATGCCAATAAATATAAAATATATTTTTTAAAAACATTCTATCCTATGGAAATACAATGTTAAGGCCATACAAGTTAAATATGAAAATGTGAAAGTTTTTATTTATTTTTTAAAAACTAGCCTAGGCAGATAATTAAAAGCCACATATGAAGAAATTTCCAAAACAAAACATCTCATCTACAAAAGTATTTACATGTTTAGGGCCCATATTAAAAACCATGGCCCCCTGGGTCCAGTATAGACAGGGAACAGTCCCTGGTAACCAAAAGAGGAAATCCCTACAAGGTATTTCAATGCTCAGGTTTTCAGACCTTGCCTTTGGTGCTTCTGAGATTAAACACACTGGGACATGCTAGTGGCCTCAAGTCAGTGACCACAATCATAAAGCTTCTTCTAAATGGCCCTCTATTTGGGGGACAGAGCAATCTGTAGAAATGATAATTTTTACACATCCCCTGCTACTTCCACCAGTATAATTACTATTATCTTATAAAGGCAAACAATTGTCTTTAAACTCTTTAAAAAATATAGAGAGTTTCCTAAAGACTTTTTTAAAGTCCAGATTCATCAAAGATAAAAAAAAAGAAATCCATTACTTTCCAAAGGCTACTTTCTTACTCTATTCCTGCTTAAACGCAAAAGCTGACAGTTTCTGATTTGTAGAAAGATCTAAAGGTTTTTGCTTTTTAGGCAAATTCAGATTCTCCTTTGCTTTTTCTTCCTGGTGTTCAGTTTCTTCACTTTTGTCAGCCACATGTTTTCGCTTCTTTGCTTCAGCTCCATCACTTGCAGTTCCACCTTTGGCCTTGGTAGTCCATGCCTTTGTAAAAATATGGGAGGAGAAAAGATTTTTACTTAGCAACAAAGATTTTTTGGACAAAGAAATAGAAAGAACATACTTTTATTTTTCCTAAGTTCTCCCTGTATATAATTTCCTAAAAATTCCTGTTTATAAAGTAGCACTAGAGGCCTGGTGCACGAAATTTGTGCACCGGGGCGGGGGGGGGGGGTGGGGAGGTGGTCCCTCAGCCCAGCCTGCACCCTCTCCAATCTGGGATCCCTCTCACAATCCAGGACTGCTGGCTCCCACCTGCTCGCCTGCCTGTCTTCCTGATTGCCCCTAACTGCTTCTGCCTGCCAGCCTGATCACCCCCTAACCACTCCCCTGCCAGCCTGATTAATGTCTAACTGCTTCCCTGCCGGCCTGATTGCCTCTAACTGCCTTCCCCTGCAGGCCTGGTCACCCCCAACTGCCCTCCCCTGCAGGCTTGGGTCACCCGCAACTGCCCTTCCCTGCAGGCCCGGTCGCCCCCAACTTCCCTCCTCTGCCAGCCTGGTCACCCCTAACTGCCCTCCCCTGCTGGCTTGATCTCCCCCAACTGCCCTCCCTTGCAGGCCTGGTTCCTCCCAACTGCCCTCCCCTGCTGGCCATCTTGTGGCGGCCACCTTGTGTCCACATGGGGGCAGCCATCTTGTGTGTTGGAGTGACAGTCAATTGGCATATTACTCTTTGATTAGATAGGATAATTAGCACTTGAATTGTTAAGCTAATCGTTAAGCATGCTCATTAAGAAATTTCTTGGGGCTGAAAAAATGGCGGCGGAATAGAAGGACGTGTCCTGAGCCTTGTCCCAGAGCAAATAGAGGGAGCAGCTGAAACGAGTGGAATCCAGCCCGAACTGCGAAGGAGGCACAGCTGGTAAGACAGTTTGCAGCCGGGAAGGGCAGGGATCCCCTGGATAAAGTGGTCACCATAACCTTAAGAGAAATTGTTTCATGTGACAAAGATTTTTAAATGAAACTCTCTGTAGCCTGAAAATTATTTTGGAAGAAAACAAAGAGAAGTTTCCTTCAAAAGTCATAAGGATTGTAATTGAAAGTCAATATATTTGGCCTCTTGAACTAAAGTAAGTAATTTGTGTTTTTGCCTCCCTGACAAAGTTTATATAAAGTTACAAAAAGAAATTGACAGCCAGTTTGAAATGGAATTGCCATGGCCTAGAGCAAAGAATATCCTTACATGTTATTATTCTACAATGTCATTATAATTTTAGATATTTTACAACAGCACATTGTACAATTATCCCAAACAAACTTATAAACTAATTCTTTGAATGTTTGGCAGCAATTAAAAAAAAAAAAAGGACATTAAAGGATTTAATCCCTTTCAGAAGGAATTAAGGCACTGGGAAGGCACTTGAGCATCCTATATTGGCCCCTCTTGCCTTTTGTGTCAAGAGGGACCCTCTTCTCACAATCCAATTGCCCTCAGCTGTTGCCTGAGCTTTCTGTTCATGCTGAGCTTGAAGCCTTGTGGTGGCTGGTACCATGGATCTGTCTCATGTCCAATCGTGTGAGCTGGGCCCTCACTGGAGAAGAAACCCGAGTTCCCTGAGATATGGGATCAGTGCTGGGACCCTGCCAGCAGGCCAGGGGATCCCAAGGCAGGTGCTGGGCATGGAGGCCACGGGGGCATAGGCTACCAAGGAGACAGAACTGAACCTCACATCACCCTGCTTGGCCCCGGAGGATGACTGGTTAACCAGAGATGGGTAAGATTCCTCAGGGAAGGAACAATCTAAGACAGGCACAGTCCTAGAGGGGCCATCAGGAGAGAACTTGGGGGTCAACAGAGGTGGGGCACAGACCCTCACTCTCCCAACCCTGAAGGGGCCTCAACCCTCACCCCTTCTGAGGGAGGTCTCCTGCCCCCATGGCTGCTTTGCCCAGCTCAGATTGGGATACAGGTGACAGACAGAGACTTGGCCCAGCTCAGATCAGGACCCAGGTAACAGACAAGAGACTTGGCCGACAGCAGCTGCCCTATATCTAAATCCAGCCTAGCATCAGGAATGCTCAGGGCCTACTCAAGAATGCAAATAATCCTTTCCACTAATATTTACAGGGTAAACTAAGATTGTTGGTAGAGTATTAAATTTGACAGTAAAATAGTAATCAAATTTTCAGATTAATTTAAATAGGCTTATTGAAATAAGTGAATAGTCGAGTAAATTTAATTGTACTGGACAAAAAGCTATTCCTAAAGTAATAACTAAAATTTCTATTGGTAGTTCATCTCATGGTAAAATTCCTGAACATGCAATGAACCTAAAGCAGTCATATGTGAGGGCAAAAAATTAAAATTTAAAGTTATCAAGACTGCATTATAAAATTTACAAAAGCCTCCATTAATAAAAAAAAAAAAAGGTGGGGGATAGTAGGGTAATATCATGTAAAGAAAAATATCCTATAAGTAAATTACATCTAGAAAATTTTTACTTTACAAAATTAATTTTCATTTGTAATGCTAACAACAAGACACTCATGAAAAACACACATGGTGTCTAAATAAGACAAAGGAAAATCGTTTGGGCAAAAATAAAAAGGATCCCAAATCAATTATATAGAAAAGATTCCTTTATTAACTTTTGGTTGAGAATATGTTTGTATATTTTCAGAAAACAACTCCAAGACCATGTGGATTCCTGCAACAGAGAGGAAATGACAGGTCTGCTCCAACCACGAAGACAAGAGGAAAAACAGTCCAGAGATGGAAGATGTTGAAAACGCCTTGCCACACTAGCAGTCAGCAGCTGTGCACCGCTGCAGGTTGCCTAGGACCAAACCAGAGAGGGTCGGACCTGCATTGCCACCATGTGCCCACCATCCAGATATCACTGCTGACATGTACACATAAGGAACTGTTTGACATTGAAACGGGGACTCAGAACTGTTGGACATTGAAATTGGGACTCAAACATTTTTTTTTTTGTTATTATATGTTTATTTCTAGTCTGCAGAGGCAAAATTTTTTAAAGGAAAGAAATGGGGGGGAAATAGATACAGAGGCAAAGAAGCATTGAACAGACTGTCAAACTACAGCAGGAAGGCAGGGGAGGTTGGGTGGATGGGGGTGCTGTAAGAGATCAACTGAAGGACTTGTACGCATGCATATAAGCATAACCAATGGATACAAGACACTGGGAGTGGGGGCGGGGAGGTGAAGGCATGTACTGGGGGGTAGGGGAGGCCGGGGGGAGGTCAATGGGGGGGAAAAAAGGAGACATATGTACTACTATTTGTAATACTTCAAACAATAAAAAAAAAAAAATTTCTTATTACTTAATTGCCGAACACATTAAAAAATTTTACATTCTACCTCCATAACGTTTCAATCTAAACTCAGCTTGTATTTAATCATATTACTTGCAAAATACTTTTTAAAATGAAACTTTTCATTTTGAGATTATAGATCCACATGCTGTTATAGGAAATAATACAGAAAGATTCCATGTACCCTTTTTCCAGTTTCCCCTAATGGTAGAATCTTGAAAAACTGTAGTGCTATCTCACAACCAGGATATGAACACGGGCAACCCCCTTTTACTTCTACTTGGATGTGTGTGTATGTGTTTAATTCTATTGTAGGTTCATTTATTTACTACCACACTCAAGGTACAGAACAGTCTGTCACCACAAGGATCCATCACATTGGCCCCACTCCTCAACAACGCCCCACCTCCTGGCAATCAGTACTCTGTTCTTTATCCCTATGACTCATTTCATCGGTCTCTTAAATATCTCTTAATCTGTAATAGTTCCTCTTCCTCCTCCTCCTACTTTATATTCTTCCCCTCTTATTTATTGTAGAAAAGGGACCCTTTGAGCTGTAGAATTTCTCACATGAGCAAACTAGATGTATGTAAATGTTTAAGGTTTATCTTAAAAATATTGATTACAATTCTAAATATTCAAAAACAATTACAACTTTTGCCAAGTTGCTTTCAGGAGCCATTTTACCTAATTCTGTAGGATTTTGATCCTTTTATAAATACCTATGAAAAATGAGAAACACAAAGTTGCTGACGAGATTCTAAATGAGGCCTGAGTTGGTTAGACCAGTTTCTAGCTTCCTCATTTTGCAATACGTTTATTTATAAAACCAAGTTTATCAAGGCAAGAGTCTATGTCCCTAGGTGCCCTTGCTGCACACTGCCATCCCTGGGAAAGTGAACTCCCAGGATTTAATGGATACACAACACACATTCCTTCCCATTGCAACAGAAAACTGCTCCCAGTCTTCCTTCAGATGCAGAAATTTATGTGAGGAGCAATTAGGTACAAGCAACCTGTTCTAATTTCCATGTGAAAGGCTCAAAAAGAACACCAAAAGCAGTATTCTCAGTGTAAGTAAATAACATTTATAAAAAATCCTGCTTACAAGACCCTAAAGCAAGCATGTCAAACTCAAGGCCCATAGGCTGCATGTGACCCACAACGAATATTTTTGGGGCCCAGCCAATATAAAAGTATGTAAGAAATGTTTTAATAAAACTTTCATAATTTAATTTTTACAATATCCTGTTATACATAATTATTAATAACAAACTACAACATTGGCTAATGACTAATTACTATAATCGTGTTGCATTCATTTCCCTTACATGCCTTACACACAGGCGCACCATTTCTCTCCACTAATACTAGCAGCAAATATTTTAGCAGCCAATTGCCACATCATTAGTCTTGGACTGACTTGTTTGGTGTGCGCAACAGGAAATATTTCGCTTTCGAAGAACAAGAAAAGTAAGTTTATTTGCATTACGCTTATTAATTTGTGCAGTTATTCAGTTTCTGGTAAGTTAATGTTCAAGAAAAAATGTTAATTTTTATTAAGATATTCTATTATTTTATGTTAACAATTACTCATTTATTTCAGCCCTTTGTATTCAGCATGTCTCTACTGAAATAAACCTACATTTCTATGAAAATTGAAGCTTGTTTTTTTGCAGCCCACATAAGTTTAAACCTTGTTTACTTGGCCTGTGTTAGCCTTTGAGTTTGACATGCTTGCTCTAAAGTACTAGTCTAAAAATGTGAATTAATTTCATTTTTACTTACTAATTTTATTTGCTTTTAGTTTATAACTAATGCACTTTTTCTTGAGATAGTCCCCTAACTTATAATATGCAGGAACTTATACAGATGGAAACAATATACCTGTCCCCAAATTAACCATTAGCAGTAAGTAATAACTACTATATATGCAAATTTCAGTTCCATGATGACATTTTAGTTATTAAATTCCTCTCTATTCAAAGTTTGTTGAAATATATTCAATTCTCAAAAATAGAAAAAAGTATTTTCTATAAGAATCTTTAAAACTTGTGAATTCACTAAGATCTCAATCTCAGCAAAATATCTTTACCTTCCTTTCTTCAGTTGATAATATTCTAAATCGAAGCATTCCTTCTTTTATTATGTCTGCTTCATCTGAAAAGTCAGGGTTATCAGACAAAATATTACTTCTGTTTTCTTCCAGCCACATCTGGAACCCAGTCTTTGGCCTATAAGATCATAATCATGTGAGAAGACGTTGTATTTGAGACACAATTTAAAGTGCTTTATGATTTTTCAGGTTAGTAATCAAACAATACTCTTTACATCACTGTATAAAGAGAGACACAATTACACTTGTTAATATTCTTAATACATATTACTTAAAACTGCCTGGAGACGGCAGGAATAATGAACTGAAAATTTCTTTGTAAAGTCATTGAAAGGGATTACCCACACTTGTACTTTCCAAGTGTGAGTAATTCATGCAGCAACCATGAATTCTGCACTTTCAACCCTTTTTTAATGTTGACAGGCTCAAGGTCTCCAATCTCACTTAGGCCTCTCTGGCCCAGCAAAATTACTCCATGTGGTCTTGGTAGGTTCTTTCTCCATTTCCTAAACCAGCTATTTTTGCAATCTTTAGAATTTCTCTCAAGCTCCTTAGCCATCTTCTTATCCTGGCTCTCACGTCTGACCTTGGAGTGTGGGTCCTTTCTTGTATCATCGTGTAAAACATGGACACAGCACACTTGTCAATTTTATTAGATTTCATCCGACACAATTGCCTTTAGTTCACAAGTAAGGGTTTAATGCAAACATTTAATATTTATTGAGTACTTTTTCTGTATATCCAGTTATTAGTATAAAAAACCTGAATCTTAAAATATTCACTATTTAATATCTAAACTGAATTCAGAGCAAAATAGGAAAAATAAAAACCATAGCTTCCCCCTTGAATTAAACTGGTTAACATAAGATAGTGATTAAATGGGACACTTATTGTAAAAATAAAATGATGATTTCTTCATTTTAACCAATGCATCTTAAATAATTCTAGCATAACAGAGATCAAGAAATTTGGTAATGTATTGCAAGGGTGAAGAAACAAGATGTGTACAAACAGGAACTCCCATATTGTTGGTGTGTGTAAAATGATAAAACATTTTGACAATAGAACAATGTGACAACATCTATCAGAAATTACAAGTGCACATTAACTTGAACCATACAGAAATCTGTAGCTATATGTCTATGTGAGAAATGACATTCACATAGTTATTCATTGCAGTACTATTTATACTAGCAAAAGACCTTTTTCTACCAGTAGAGAACTAAGTAAATTGTGATATATCCATTCAATTAGTATAAAAAGGTAAAAGAAACATTGTGTAGTAATCTGAAATGACTTGCAAAAGCTGCTAAGTGAAAGCCAGTAATGTACAGAACAATGTGTATGCTACCATTTCTGTAAAATGTAAAAATAAAAAAAAATAGACCAATATAAGTGTTTGTACATGCATAGATTATTCTGGAAGGCTATATAATAAACTTGTTGCAGTGACTATTTGTGGAGAGAGGAAATGGGTAGATAGGAAAAAGATTTATTCTTTGTTACATTTCTTTTAACCATGTTTCTCCATGTAACTATATTATCTATTAAAAAAAGAACTGCCTCAACAGTGTGATTCATTGGCTGAGCATCAACCCTTGAACTAGGAAGTCAGGGTTCAATTCCCAGTCAGGGCACATGCCAGGGTTGCAGGCTTGATCCCCAGTAGGTAGCATGATCAATTATTCTCTCTCATCATTGCTATTTCTATCTCTCTCGCTCTCCCTTCTCTGAAACCAATAAAAATCTATTTTTTAAAGAACTAATGATAGGCAGCGACCAAGTAGCTCAGTGGGTTAGAGCATCATCCTGATATGCCAAGGTTGTAATTTCGATCCCCAGTCAGATAACATATAAGAATCAACCAATGAATGTATAAATAAGTGGAACAACAAAGAGATTTTTTTCTCTCTCCCTCTCCCTCTCTAAAATCAATAAAATTAAAAAACAAAATAAAAATAACTATAAAGTAGTATCCTAATAAAATGTTTCTACAATTTAAAACACATCCAACTTATAAAAGCATACTCTAGTAAGCAATGTAAATAGACATAAATCAGTATTTGTGACTTTCTTAAAGTTAGTAAGTATTCAGAATGTCCACTACCAGTGTCAATGTGTGATTTATAATACTGAACAACAGAGCTGAATAATTTTGTATTGCTGCTTCTGTATGCCTTTTATTGGGAGACTGCATCTTGAGAATACTAAATTTCTCTGTGTACTGACCTTTGGTTTTCAGTGTTTTGAGGACACATAGCTGGGGTTTCAGATGACGAATTTTTAGGATTTTCTGCTTTCACTTCCTCGGTCTTATCAGCTTGAGAAGTCCTTTTCTGGAAATAGGATACTGCAGATGTCTGTAAAAATAAACATAATGAGTATTGCAACAAAATATAGTATGGTTTTATATGTTACAAACAAGTTTTGGAAAATGTGGAAAAATATTTATTATAATTATTTAGAATTCTTATACCAACATGGTAAGTCCTGAAGTTCTCAATTGAAAATAAGTATGCATACACACACACACAGATTTTCAAATTCCATGTTTTCTAAATGAATAAAATTATATGAGATGGAAAAGATACACAAGAGATCTATTTTATTAATAACAAATATGGAATGAAATCTGGGAGGTAAAATCAGAATACAGAACAAGGAAGGAGTAGAGCCAGGTATTACACCAGTTGTCATTAAAATATGGGAAATTAAAAAACAAACAAACAAACAGCCCTGACCGATTTGGCTCAGTGGATAGAGCATTGGCCTGCGGACTGAAAGGTCCCAGGTTCGATTCCAGTCAAGGGCATGTTCCTTGGTTGCAGGCACATCCCCAGTGGGGGGTGTGCAGGGGGCAGCGGATTGGTGTTTCTCTCTCATCGATGTTTCTGGCTCTCTGTCCCTCTCCCTTCCTCTCTGTAAAAAAAAACACACAAAAAACAAAACAAAACAAAAAAACAGATAGATGCCCGAATCCCCAAGGTCTGGATATAAATACTAGAGGCCCAATGTATGAAATTAGTGCAAGAGTAGGCTTTCCTTCCCTACGGCCTCCGGCAGGCACTCAGGACCTGGGCTTCCCTCACAGCCCCAGCTTCATCTGTAAGGTCATCCAGTCTAATTAGCATATTATGCTTTTATTATTATAGATATACATACATATTTTAAAAATGATTCTGAAGCAAAACCAGAATTGAGAACCTCTGCCCTTGCTAGGCAATCAATTTTAAACAATAGAGCAGAAATTTCCAGAAAAACTAAATGAAATAGAGGCAAGCAAACTGGAGTTCAAACGAATGGTTATAAGGATGCTCAAGGAACTTAGTGAGAACTTCAACAATATAAAAAAGGACATAGAAACCATTAAAAAAAAAACACCACAGAAATGAAGAATAATTTACAGGGAATCAACAGTAGAGTAGATGAAGCTGAGAATCTAAGTAGTGAATTGGAATATAAGGAAGCAAAACCACCCAATCAGAACAGCAAAAAGAAAAAGGAATTTTAAAAAAATGAAGACAGAGTAAGAAACCTCTGGGACAACTTCAAGCATACCAACAATTGTATCATGGAGTTGCTGGAATGAGAAGGCAGCAAGAAACTGAGAACCTATTTGAAAATAATGGCAGAAAACTTCCCTAACCTGGTGAAAGAAACAGACATATATAAGTCCAAGAAGTGCAGAGTCCCAAACAAGATGAACCCAAAGAGGCACACACCAAGAGACATCATAATTACAATGCCAAAGGTTAAAGACAAATAGAGAATCTTAAAAGCAGCGAGAGAGTTACCTACAAGGGTGCTCCCTTATGCCTGTCAGCTGATTTCTCAACAGAAACTTTGTAAGCCAGAAGGAAGTGTCAAGATATATTCAGTGATGAAAACCAAGAACCTACAACCAAAATTATTCTACCTAGCAAAGCTATCATTTAGAATTGAAGGTCAGATAAAGAGCTTCCCAGACAAGAAAAAGCTAAAGGAGTTCATCACCACCATACCAGTATTATATGAAATATCAGAGTATTCTTTAAGAAATAAAAGATAGCCCTACCCAGTTTGGCTCAGTAGCTAGAACATCAGCCTGTAGACTGATGAGTTGAGGGTTCGACTTCAATCAAGGGCATGAACCTCTGTTGCAGGCTTAATTCCCTGACCCTGGTAGGGGCTTGTGTGGGAGGCAACCAATCAATGTCTCTCTCACATCCATGTTTCTCTCTCTCTGTCGCTCCCCCTCCCTTCCACTCTAAAAATCAATGGAAAAATATCCTTGGATGAGGATTAACAACAACAACAACAAAGATAAAAAATACGAACAATAAAATGGCAATAAATACATATCTATCAACAACTGAATAAAAAACAACAAGCAAGCAGAAAAGAAACGTACTCTCTGATACAAAGAACATTTTGGCAGTTGCCAGACGAGAGAAGGATTAGGGGGATGGGTGAAAAGGTGAAGGGATTAAGAAATACAAATTGGCCCTAGCCGTTTTGGCTCAATGGATAGAGTGTCGGCCTGCAGACTGAAGGATCCCAGGTTCGATTCCGGTCAAGGGCATGTACCTTGGTTGTGGGCACATCCCCAGTAGGGGGTGTGCAGGAGGCAGCTGATCGATGTTTCTCATCGATGTTTCTAACTCTCTATCTCTCTCCCTTCCTCTCTGTAAGAAATCAATAAAATATATTTTTTAAAAAAAAGAAATACAAATTGGTAGTTACAGAACAGTCATGGGGATGTGAAGTGTAGTATAGGTAATATAGTCAATAATATTCTAATAACTATGTACGGTGTCAGGTGCGAGATTTATTGGGATGCTCACTTACTAAGTTATATAATGTCTATCACTGGGGTATACACTTGAAATTAATATAATATTGTATGTCAACCATAATTGAAAAATAAAAAATGATTATATGGCAAGAAAAACAGTTATAAACAATTGGAGGCTCCTGAAACAGTGAACAAACAGACAAAAAGTAAGACAAACAGATCTTGTGCTTTCTGCAGATGTGAGTAGTTGAAACAGTACCTGCTTAGATTTTGGCTTTGGAACTACAGGCTTTATTACTGGAGACTTTTCATCATTTGTAGCTCGATTAAGTGCAGTAGATTTCTTACATGATTTGTTCATATTGTCTAAAATATTAGAACGTCCTGCGTTCACTGAAATGGCTGACTCTTTGGAATTGGACGATACCTAAAGAGCAAACTTGTATAAGCATTTTATGTTTAAAGAAGCAAAAGAATCCCAATAAATTTATTCTTCCTTAAAATTTCAGTTAAGTTGATATTGTAGTTTCATTTTTGGACCTGAGTGCATTTGGTACAACCCAAATTAAGATTGATCTACATATTCCCAAATACCACACCCCCAAGAAAAGCAGGGAGTATCTTTCGAAACAATAGGTACTTAGAAGATATGTAGAAAATACACCTTATAGCCCAAGTGTGAACCTGTACTGCTTTTGTCTTTGTTATCACAAAGATCTGCTGTAGTCTTTAATGCCTCCAATCTGGGGAGGGTCATCAGGTGGTCTAAAATATTTCTCTGTATGGAAATGTATTTAAATAGAAAATATTACTGGAAAGAGTTTACCTTGAAGGGGTTTACTCGTCCTGGGTTACTGGTAGTAACTGCACCTTTCATAAGAAAGAAACCTTCATTTAATAGTGATAAAACACAGAAGAATCTGACCTCTATAATAATAAATGAAATATTTTAATCTGTATTATATAAAAGTAAATGTACTTTGTAACTTTAAAACTATTAACAATTGTATATGACCTCCTTCCTATTTCCAAGACAAAATAAAAGCTTTTAGATGGGAACTATACCAACCCAATACATGTAGATCTATCCTTTTCTCCTGTTATCATGGAAGAATGGTGTCTTATTGTAACTAAGGTTAGTAATTCTTCTCCTTGTGCTTTCAATCTCATGCCCTCCTGCTTTGTCTAGAAACTTGTCCTATCATGGCTACACCGTTTTAGACTTCTTTTCCCTCTTTATTGGCTGTTCAAGTTTCCCAACTTAAACAAACAAAATACAAACTCTCTCTACCCCACATCCCCTCTAGCCACCACTTTGTCTCACCTCCTCACATCAGCCAAATTTCTCAAGAGTTATCCACATGGCTATTCCCAATTCCTCACTGCTCATATGTTCCAACATCCAATATAATATAGCTTCCAGCCCTCCTAACCACTCCACAGAATCTGTTCTTGCTAAGAAATCAACAAAACTCTATGTAGCCAAATCTGGTAGATACTTTTCAACAACAAAAAAACAAACTAACAAAACATTAAAAACGAGGCCCTAAAGGGTAAGTATATTTGAGTACATGTATCACTTTAGACTACTTACAAAATTTTGGTGATATTACAAAATTACAAATATTTCCTACCTGACTTAACAGCTGGCACATCAGAGGAATTTGCACTTTTGGAAAACGAGTTCTGTCCTATGGAATAATTAGATAATACAATATAAATGGGAATATAAAGTCACCCTCTACAATCAACATGATGTCTTGAAAAAGTATGGGTACAGCAGTCTCCCCTTATCCATGAGGGATACGTTCCAAGACCCTTAGTAGATGCCTGAAATCAATAACAGCACGTACAGGGTGGGCAAAAGTAGGTCTATAGTTGTTTGTATGGAAAATAATATAATTATTACCAAATAATAAAAGAATAAACTCTGTTTTGCATACTCACAACTATAAACCTACTTTTGCCTTATTCTGTACATACCTATGATAAAGTTTAATTTATACATTAGGCACAGTAAGAGATTAGCAACAATAACTAATAATAAAATAAAATAATTATAACAATATGCTATAATATGTTATGTGAATGTGGTCACTCATCTTGGGATCCTTGCTGAAGTCTTCCAGAGGCTCAATGCTTTCTAGTACAACACGCTGCCATTAGCCAGAACGTTTTCTGTTCACGTCTTCCACTACATCTTAATTAAGCACTTACCACACACCATGGCCATAACTTTTGCACTTTTGAGGTGTGACAGCAAAACTAGCACAAATTTATTTTTCTTTCTTACCATAGATCTTACCAAGCTCAACATCATACAATTTTTTTTTTCCTTAAGAAGTTGAGAACTTTTATCTTTTCACTTAAAGGAAGAACTCTATAGCTTTTCTTTAGCATATCTTAATTGCTAGCATCACTCATGTGCTTTGGGGCCATTATTAAGTCAAACGAGGGTTATATGAACACAAGCACTTCAATACCACAGTTGATTTAATAAATGAGTGACTGACTAATGGGTAGTGTATACAATGTAAATACAATGGACAAAGGGATAATTCACATCCCAGGTGGGATAGATCACACAATGCAAGATTTTATCATGCTACTCAGAATGACACAATTTAAAGCTTATGAACCGTATATTTCTGGAATATTCCATTTAATATTTGAGACCGCAGCTGACTGTGGGTAACTGAAACCACAAAAAGAAAAACCATGGATAGGGGGGATCTACTGTATTCAATTTTCCTAGCTAAGTAAAGTAGGGAAAACTCCACACATGTTTCTCATCTTTAATTTGCTTTGAAAATGTATCTTACCATGCTTAGGTTCTTCTGATGTTTCTTCTGTATCATCAGCTTCCCCAGTGTCTTCTGCTTTTTCTTCAACTTGATTTCTGAGCCTTGGCTGGCTCCACTCTGTAGGAGTATTACTGTAACTAAAAGACAATATTATTCAATAAAGAGCTATATGCAAAGACCAAGTTAATATTCAGATTGGTTAAAAAAAAAATTCAAACAACTGAATATTTCTTACCCAGCACTCAGCTTTTTTCTGAAATCTCCTTCCTCTTCCTCCTCTTCCACCTGGGTTGCTGTCAATTCTGCTGCCTTCTCTATGGCTAATTCACTAAGTCTTTGGGCCAATATTAACCTCCGAGAACGAGAAGCATATTTAATGGCTAAATTGACAGCATTTTGAGTCATCAGTTCAGCAAGTTCCACACAACGAAATTCTCGCTCCAGTTTACAGGAAAGCTAGCCCCAAAGGAAAACAAAACAAAACAACAAAAAAATCAAATCATGTTGTTAAACTTTTTACTAGTAAAAATAAAGGAATGAAACTACTAGTAAAACTGAGAGAGAAAAGAGCTTTCTAGATACCGTATCTCATTGATTCTAAAATGCACATTTTTACATCTCTGAAATTGGGAAGTGTGTTACAATTCATGGTAGGTCAGAGTTTAATTGGCAGCCATTTTTTTCTGTCTCAGTGGTTTAAATGAATAAAACAATAGTGCATTTTATAATCAATAGTAGCTTAGATTGGCATATCATTTTAAGCTATTCATTGCAAGGAAAGTAAGAGATTCATTTAAAATTCCAATGTGGTTCTAAATTTGTTTTCCCACCCTTGCCAAATAGGGTAGCAAATTCAAAGAAGGAATAAATTGTAAATGACTTATTACTATTTTGCCTAGAATTGGCACACAAAAACTACT
Source organism: Corynorhinus townsendii (assembly GCA_026230045.1). Classification (NCBI taxonomy): domain Eukaryota; kingdom Metazoa; phylum Chordata; class Mammalia; order Chiroptera; family Vespertilionidae; genus Corynorhinus; species Corynorhinus townsendii. Next base: position 197,697,916 of record JAPDVU010000001.1, read on the forward strand.
AAATGAATTTGGTGGGGGCAGATTTACCCAATAGTTTTAAAGTGTGATTGTCTATGATCTCAAACTACCAGAAACAATTATACAACCTCCAAATTAGCAAACAACTTCCTTTACACCTTGCTCTATTTTTATATCCTATCTAATAAAGAGGAAATATGCTAATTGACTGTCACGCCCTCAAAGATGGTGGTGCCCACAGCCACAATATGGTGGTGCCCAGTCCCCTCAGCCCTGTTGGGTGGCAAGCACATGGCACGGCCAGGCCCATCCCCAGGCAGGTCCAGCCACTCCACATGCCTGCCTCCAGAGTCCACCAGTCCCCTCAGCCCCCCAGCTGCCCAGGGCCGGCCCAAGGTGCAGACAAGCCTCACATGTCGGCTGCCCAGCCAATGCCCGAGGTGCAGGCAAGCCACGAATGTCAGCTGCCCAGCTGTCCAGGGCCGCCTGAGGCTCAGGTAACCAGGGCCAGCCGAGGCTTGTGCTGCCAGCAGTGGCAGTGGCAGTAGCAGGTGTGATGGGGACATCACCTTCCCCTGATCGCCAGGTCGCCTCCTGCCCCTGAGGGCTCCTGGTCTGTGAGAGGGGGCAGGTCGGGCTTATGAAAAGCCTTATGAAAGTTCTGAAGACTGCCCACCCTTGGAGGTTTAAAAGTCTAGAAACATTGTTGCACAGGATAAGAAGAGCT